>OY787668.1:18102072-19302072 GCA_963678985.1 Spisula subtruncata
GGCATTCCCTACAATTAGCATATTTTTCTCTACTATCGCATTAAATGAGCTAAATGTACAAAGCGCTATCAATTATCATAATTTGTCAGAAGAAAGTGTGCACTAATACATGCCCCTATAATGCCAAAAATATATTCAAATCACCAATAATAATTTATCGCTTCCAGTTATTATGTGGTCAAAAGGAAACAACTCGTGACTATTTTTGCTCGTTACAGAAATGTATTTTCATATTTTCTCGGTAATATTTATTGGTCGGAGCTTTTTGTTGAAGATTTTAGGAGTTTAAGAAATAATGATACTCATTTTATGTATAATATTCCTGAATCGATTTAAACGATCAAAGTTATGGGGAACGCCTCTTTAACTTTTTTATAGTGTTCTACTCAGTATACTCACCTGTCGCTTGGAACATAAACCCTTTGTTGGGTCCATCTATAGCAAGAACCCTAACATCTACTAGCAACGGTACCTCATTGAGATCGTGGGGTAGCTCAAGGATCGATTCTTTCCCATGTTGAGATATAAGAGGCATCCATTTGCTCTCAAAGTCTGGCACGGGAAGATAGTTAGTCTCCCCAGGGTCTTCTGACACGACTGCAAAATAACAATGACAAGTAATTAGGAGTAAATTGATATTCGTTAACTGCTACACTGTTTAATAATAGCAGTTTGAATCCTCAATTAAGGGCACTTTGCTTTGTGCATTTGTCATATACCGTTTAATAATATGTAAAGTGACAAAATAGCTTTGTACAGAATTTAAAAAATGTAGTCAAACTTGATACAAACCCATAATACACAAATTAAGAACGGTGCTAAACGCGATAAAGAAATGTATATACGTGCTATATATAATTCTCCATAAAAATACTGCTTTTGTTTTTGTGCCTAACACTATGAAGTATGTCAGTTGATTTTACATCATTTAATAGAATGCAAATGTTTTAATGAACAACGGATCTAAGCTAAAAACAAATACCTTTACTAGAAAGTACAGTGGTCGTAAGAAACAATGTCCACCAACACACTATGATGTCCATGTTTGCTAGTAGTAGTTCAAATGATGGTGGAAGCTTGATATTTTGTAGGGTACAGCTTTAGAATTGGAGTTAACGAATATAGAAACAATGCCGTAAGCAAATGGAAACTCGTACTCCCTGTATGGTGGTATAGAAGTGACATGTAAAATCCGCGTGTTATAATAATGTTAATTTAGTTGCTCCCTTTGGTTTGTTCAAATGAAACTGATACCTTTTCCTCATATATATGTAAGCTTAATTGCAAGGTGGGAAGAAGAATGGTTCCCCGACCTTCTCCCACCTATCACGGGGATAATAACTTGGCTGCATGATTTAGCCGGAAAAAAAATAAAAAAATTGTGTGTAGTACATTAATCACACAGAGATTAGTTTGCCTCTGCGATGAAACCCCGATATGATAAATTGTTATCGGAAGACACCAGGAAAATGGTCCTTGTGGTATAGGGGAAGCTTCAGGGTATTCATTGGAAAATTTGAGATATCCATTTATGAGGTGCCACCTGAAGCTAATTAATTCAATTCGAGAGTACATCACGGAGGCCAAAACGTGCTCAGTGGGAGCAAGGCATAAGTACATTGTTGGGTCTGTCGAGTAAGTACTGAAACTAAATTTGTCGCAGACACTCGACATTTATCACAATGACACTCATACTATGTTGCGAGTTGGTCAACAACACCTTAAATATGTTTAAAAAGCACTAATGTATGTTGTAACAGCGAAATCCCTGTCTCGAGAGCACTCAAACTTCGATGTGAGATCGTTCAAACCCTGGCACGAGAGCAATCAAACTTCGAAGTGAGATCGTTCAAACCATGTCACGAGAGCACTCAAACTTCGATGTGAGATCGCTCATACCATGTCACGAGAGCACTCAAACTTCGATGTGAGATCGTTCAAACTATGTCACGAGAACACTCAACATCGAAGTGAGATCGTTCAAAGCCTGTCACGAGAGCACTCAAACTTCGATGTGAGATAGTTCCAACCATGTCTCAAGGATATTCAAACTCCAGTGTATGGTCGCTGAAACCCTTTCACGAGAGGCTGAACACTCACACTATGAATTGAGGTCTCTTAGACCATTTCTCTTGAACATTTCACGCGAATCCGTTAGGATATCAGATAGTGGGGCCCTTATCGCCTCACTGACCACTCATACACCAGTTTATATTATATAACTAGTACAAGCAATACGAAAGAGACGAGGTGCACCATTATCGGTACCCATGCGGCGAAACAACCCACAAATAAATGTTACTAACGTACCACCGTACTATAATATATCCAATCAATTTTCAGACTCGATTCATTAAATTTTATTGACCGGAAGTGGACGATGTTGTGTGAGTAACTTGACAGATGGTGATGTTGTTTGCCATCCCGGTGCCTTCAAATCTAGCTTATCATAACTTTATTAGATTTGAAACAAAGCAATGTTCCGTTACTATGTATTAACAGATTCAAGCATATTATACAAATTAGATATTGAACTATCGATATCGTTGGTAGCTTTATAAAGTTTGAAATCAATCATTTTAAAGTACCCTACGGATCATATAGTATCCGTTCTGATTACTAATATCACACTTGTGTGACGTCACGTAAATGACGAACAATCACTTCCTCGTCGCCATTAATTAACGTTCAAAAAGTCGGTGTGACCAGTAAATAAGTGAGGTTAATCATAGTTTTAATGTGATTTTTGGTTCTGATGATTACGTTTACTATATGGATGGCTTAGAATGAGAAAAATCGATATTTTGAGAAAACGAGAAAATACTGTCCGATAATTAGTCTTTACATATGGTAAAACAAGCTGTTTAAACTTCGTTTTGGTCAACATGACAAGTTCCGATTTTTATGAAATTGGTCTTACATTACATGTATGAATCTTAAAAGGTCGTAAGTAGTAGTTACGACCTTCTCATTCTAAGCCAGCGATATGTGAACATGCTCCAGCGTAACCGTAGTCTGGCCTAGCGTAACCGCGGTGATGCACTCTGAAACTTTCTTAATGTCAAATACGTCTAGTTGATAATAGTTTTGTATTTAGTTTTTATCGACGTGCAAACGTATTTGTATTATTTGCTACATTTGACATTGGTTAGTTCAAAACATAGAAAACATGAATATATGGTATGAAAAGTGTAAAAAACAGCTTTTTGAACTTCTGTTTGGTCAACATGACAAGTTCCGATTTGCAAAAAATTGTGATTCAGATTTCAAATATGTATGAGTCTTATAAGGTCGTAAGTAGTGCTTGCGACTTTCTCATTCTAAGCCAGTGATATGTGAGTTTCGTTCACAATTTCAATCAAAAGGATTATCATTTGTATCGCTCCGCCTTGGATCAGGAATTCAATGTTGACAGAACAAATTAACACACCTCACGAATATCTCGTGATTTGGTCGTTAGGGCGGAACTGTGTTAACATCGTTTACAGTCACAATATAAATATAAAGATACAGTATCTACTCTTGATATTTGAAAGATGGAACTGTTCACACAAAAGGTAAGGTTGTGTCGATTTTTATATGCTGTTCAATTGTTTTCTCCAATACTACGTGAACATCTGCTGGTGCCGATCTTCCTAAACATCTCAATCGGAGTAAAATCTCATCTCAAATTTGCCATGTGTCATTTATATAATTTCCTTTGGGGTCTGGACTAAATATTTGCATCACAAGGCAGAAAACACTATTCTGAGTTTATTACAGTAAAATTAAGAGATCTTGAATTTCATATTTATCTAAAATTCAGACCCTGATTTGAGCAAAACCTCAATTTGAGATGATATTTCTACTTGAGATGCTTTAGGAGATCGGGAACTGAACTTCACAAGGTTTAATCGTCATGTTGACACCCTGGTGTATAATACAACCATGGGCTACAAACAGACTTACATCCCTATGTTACAAAGACTCACGTATTACCCGTCGGCTTCCGGTTTCGACCCCAATGTGATACCCACAAAATCCCAACAGGCTATCTGTGTTATATTTCAATATGTTACCCACAGACTCCCCGTGTTTGATCCCAATATGTTACCCACAGACTTCCAATGTGTGATCCCAATATGTTACCCACAGACTCACAGTGTTGGATCCCAATGTGTAATCCTCAGACTTAGTGATCCCAATGTGTTACCCACTTCTCCCAGTGTTTAATCCCAATGTGCTACCCACAGACTCCCAGTGTGGGATCCCAATGGGTTATCCACAGACTCCCAGTATTTAATCCCAATGTGCTACCCACAGACTCCCAGTGTGGGATCCCAATGGGTTATCCACAGACTCCCAGTATTTAATCCCAATGTGCTACCCACAGACTCCCAGTGTGGGATCCCAATGGGTTATCCACAGACTCCCAGTATTTAATCCCAATGTGCTACCCACATACTCCCAGTGTGTGATCCCAATGTGCTACCCACATACTCCCAGTGTGTGATCCCAATATGTTACCCACAGACTCCCAGTGTTTGATCCCAATGTGCAATCCACAGACTCCCAGTGTGTGATCACAATGTGTTTTACCCACATACTCCCAGTGTGTGATCCCAATGTGTTTTACCCACAGACTCCCAGTGTGTGATCCCAATATGTTACCCATAGAATCCCAGTTTGTGATCTCAATATGTTATCCACATACACCCAGTGTGTGATCCCAATATGTTATCTACAGACTCCCAGTGTGTGATCTCAATATGTTATCTACAGACTCCCAGTGTGTGATCTCAATATGTTATCCACATACTCCCAGTGTGTGATCTCAATATGTTATCCACATACTCCCAGTGTGTGATCTCAATATGTTATCTACAGACTCCCAGTGTGTGATCTCAAAATGTTATCTACAGACTCCCAGTGTGTGATCCCAATATGTTATCTACAGACTCCCAGTGTTTGATCCCAATATGTTACCCACAGACTCCCAGTGTGTGATCCCAATATGTTATCTGCAGACTCCCAGTGTTTGATCCCAATATGTTACCCACAGACTCCCAGTGTGTGATCCCAATATGTTACCCACAGACTCCCAGTGTGTGATCTCAATATGTTATCCACATACTCCCAGTGTGTGATCCCAATATGTTACCCACAGACTCCCAGTGTGTGATCTCAATATGTTATCCACAGACTCCCAGTGTGTGATCCCAATATGTTATCCACATACTCCCAGTGTGTGATCTCAATATGTTATCCACAGACTCCCAGTGTGTGATCTCAATATGTTATCCACAGACTCCCAGTGTGTGATCCCAATATGTTATCTACAGACTCCCAGTGTGTGATCCCAATATGTTACCCACAGAATGATCTCAATATGTTATCCACCGACTCACAGTGTTTGATCCCAATATGTTACCCATAGACTCCCAGTTTTTGTGCCGTACATATAACCACAGTATATTGACGGGCGATCCCAATATTTTACCAACAGACTCCCAGTGTGTGATCCGGATTTATACCCACAGTATATTGACGGTCGATCCCAAAATGTTAGTTACCCCAGGCTTCCGTTGTTTACGCATAATGTCGTATATTGCAGGTTATACTATGGACTGTCGTCCTTGTTGTGTTGCTGATACGTGCTGTAGAAACAAAGCTAGGAAATGTGGTCGTTACATACGGAACACACGGTATCGGTAAGACTTTAACTATCCTCATTGGGTTCTCTTAAAAGAAAAGCTATAAGAAAATCCGACAGGGAAGGCAGCACTCAACCGAACCAGCCGAGCACAAAAATCAGACCACGACACAACTACCCTGAGCAATGCCCACAGAAACCCATGCCAAAACGGCGACCAAATGAGGCACAACAACCCCGGGGCGTGACCTAGTTTAAAATACTAAGGACAGTGACCTAACGCTATGCGACCTAAAGAGGCACAACAACGACTTGACCTAGTTAAACCATGTTGAAACTTTATTTACGTATGATGTTAATCCTGCGAAATGTCTGGCATTTTCAAAATAATTACTACTATCAATGTTTGGCAGTATCGATTTACTAGGCATGCTAGGGGTATTTAAAACAGAGTAATTTGCCATCCAATGTGTATTGCTCAAACATCAGTCATTAACCAGGAAATTTATCTTTATTACCTTAAACAAACCCTCCGTGATACCCTAGTCACATTTGTCCTACGGGCTCCGTACGAACTCCGTACGAATTGATTTTTTGTGAACTCGCACGACGTCCGTACGGATATCTAGATTCCTACGAGCATCGTACGGATTTTCACAACTCGTAGAGGACTCAGTGGTCTGGTGAAAACTATACATTCTGTACAACTCGTACGAGATCCGTACGAACTGTGACCAGATGCTAAGAAGGTACAAATACGTTAGGATTAATATATGTCTGACTCGTACGAGTTGGTAAATCCGTACGGGCACCGTACGAGCATTGTGACCGTAGCCTAACTGATCACTTGTGTATATGCCGATGGCCTGCTTTGTGCAATAAACTTTGAAACTTGAATACACATGATTGGACGGTGGGCGCATGTAAAAACGGCAGTCAACATTGACGACTTCTGTTCACAAAGAAACTTGAAACATACCCATTGTACAAAAAATCCTCTGTAGCACTCATGTAAAAACAGTTATAAATAAAATAAAACTTCAGCTACATGTATTTGACACAAAAGTGTAACTTCATAAACATAACTAGATGTTCATCTAAGCATATACCCCCGTCCAAGAACTTGCGGCGACTGATACATGTTAAACCGAGTGCAGACCTTTTCCACCACGAAACCCTAGACATCCGTTTTCTCTTTTTGCACATAGAGTGATTCAACTTGCATAATAATACGTCGTGTTGACTAGTTAATGTTCCAAGCATGTACATTTCAGGAAATGAAACAGTCGCAGACGATTTGCAATGTCTTCGATCTGTTGGAGGGTTTGATGGTGATGTATGTCCAGTCGGCAATACTTTCAACGTGTCAACATCAGAATCCACCAGTGTTGGTAAGTCAGTATTCAACTACTTTCACATCATATTGTCAATACATATCGATGGCTTAGAATCAGAAGGTCGTAACTACTACTTACGACCTGTCAAGATTCATACATATTTAAAATAAGCATCCCAAGGCGCTTCTTATGAGCCCATTTTCTTAAAAATCGGAAGTTGTCATGTTGACCAAAATGAAGTTTAAACCGCTTGCTTTAACATGTGTAAAGAATAATTATCGGACAGTATTTTCTCGTTTTCTCAAAATATCGATTTTGTAGTTACGACCTTCTCATTCTAAGCCAGCGATATGTCTGAGTGTCAATACTGCTGTAGCTTAGTGAGTGATAAAGCACCAATATCTCTGAACCACGAAACAATGCCGTCTTAAATATAATATTATCTTAATCGTTATCTCCATGAGAGGCTGGATCCAAAATGAGGATCACATAAAGAAATGATAGTCTGAGTATAATATAACAGTAACATTTCTAGAGCTGGAACTTCAGATTCGTTTCTAATTGCGACTCTGATTTTAGCAAAATCTCAATTTTAGTTTAGATGAGATTTCTACTTCAGATGTTTCGTGAGATCTGGGCCGGTATTTATAAAGTATTTTAGTTGAAAACTTAAAAAAAATAAAAACAATGACATTTACTTAAGTGGGTAAGTCAAACAAACAACCAATATTTTTGATCGTGCTTACTTTTGCCAAGCATTGTGAAGAGAGCTAACATAATCACTATGCAAACACGGATCATTTTCCTGTTTTCGAGAAATATATGCATCACAAGTTTTTAACTTAAGTCACAATATTTAAGTTTTCAGCTAAGATGCTTTATAAATACTGGCCCTGGTTGATTGACTTTCTCTCCTATTCGTTCTGTTATTCTGTGAGACTAATATAGAATTATATGTAAGTACTTATGTTACAGAGGCGGAATGTATCTGGGTGATTGGAGTATGGTTGATGTTGAAATTCTTCTAGGTATGATACAAACTCTATATCCTGTGGACTGCATGATTGTGCGAAGTGAAGACTGCTTATACAAATAGTAGATGTTTAAATGGATTGGTATATTCAACTCAGCTAGTAGAAAGACTTAAGAACAATGCGATGTGGTATGTACCGTGTACATATATATTAGAGTGGTGGCCCTTCTTCAGATGCATGATGCTACGAAACCAGAGTGGGTTCAGAAATTTCACAACAACAATTGTATGTGCTGACAATGTATTAACAGTTTACTCGACTATATTAGGTTTCTGCGTTGCACCATGGTTGCAAATTATATCACAAAAGTATGTACATAATTATATTGATGTTAACACTGTTCATTCAAATATTCACATATAGAAAAATCATTATTTATTATATTCATATTTAGTTTATTTACATTAATACTATAGTTTCATTCAACTGTCGTGTTTGCATTATTTTGTGTCAATACTGTTAAAACTACTTTTAAAATTCTTGAGAAACCCTGGCTCATTTCTGTAATACTACAGGTATTAAACCAATGTTATGTGTTTTTAAAGAATTTTACGATCATAACACAATGTTCAAACATTATTTTCTCAACACTCCACGTAAACTCAACAATTCATTACCCACATTGTGTTAAATTTGCCAAAAACAAACATGACCACACATCGCTGGTTTAGAATAAGAAGGTCGTAACTACAAAATCAATATGTCGAGAAAACAAAAAATCTGCCTGAAAATCACTCTTTACTCATGGTGAAACCAACTTTGTCAATTTCAGTTTGGTCAACATTACAAGTTCCAATTTTCATGACAATAGGCTCATAAGAAGTGCCTTATGAAACAGATTTCAAATATGTATGAGTCTTATAAGGTCGTAAGAGGTAGTTACGACCTTCTGGTTCTAAGCCATCGATGTATTTGTCGTTCGATAGCCACCAAATTCAAGCTAAAGGCGACTTTGTACAACCTTCAAAAGGTATCATTGTTATTGCAGCTTGAATGTGATGCTCAGACGGCACTCAATGTGAATTTACAACTTAAACGTACACTTAAAGTTTGGACTTCTATAAAGCTTGTGTAATTATTCTTGTGACTTGACGGGTTTGTTCGAGTCACCTTCAACAACAATCACATATTCCGCATCTTTTGGAGGTTTATAAAACCACAGTGCACAGAAGAAGAAAATAAGAGAAAACAGTTTTGATATAACTCCGAAGATAAGATAGTTTCGACTGACGATCGCTATATCGTAGACCCAACATGACGTATTCTCTCCACATTCTGACTGCCATATAAGGCACCCTGAGTCAGTAGCCACGCCCATAATGACAGCTCCAGGAACAGTAC
This sequence comes from Spisula subtruncata, assembly GCA_963678985.1. Lineage (NCBI taxonomy): Eukaryota > Metazoa > Mollusca > Bivalvia > Venerida > Mactridae > Spisula > Spisula subtruncata. Next base: position 18,111,417 of record OY787668.1, read on the forward strand.
CTATCAAATACAGCAATATCAAGGTTAATAACGAAATGAAACAAAACTTTGAAAAATACCTAATAGCACAAAAGCATCGATGATAGAAACACGAAACATTTACATTTGTATTCTTCACTCAGTCAGACATTTGTCCATCAATCTGACAACTTGACTTCTTGCTATGATCTCCGCATCGACTGCATCCAACCAACTAGATGCCAGTGACTTTGAGAACAGTATATCCGCACTATACCCGCATAGTTACCATCAAACATAACTGAAATGCGTTCCACAAATTGGCAGATCTCTTTTCCATAACCCTGATCGTATTGGTTCGATTTGCATGGGTACACGTATGTTCTTCAGTAATATTGCCTGTGGTAAGACCCTTTTTCATCAAGCCATGCTTAAGTGGTACAATAACGTTAATTGGTTCGAAGCACCCGAGTTTTAGTATTTGTGGGTTGAGCAGGTCAATTTCCAGCCACTTGTCCAAGGGCCGGTACGTGCTGAAAAAAACTGGTTATATCATCTGCCTACAGTATACAAGATGGCTACATAGTTGCAAGTACAGTATAGCTAGTTTGCGATAGAAAAAAATCGTGTTTTTTAAATATTTCTCTGTAATTACTACACCTACAAGTATGAAATTTTACACGAATAACTGAAATATATCTACCTGATACACACTGAAATTTCAGCAGCATCAGAAATGAGTTAAAAAAGTTTTGTTCATAAGTTCTATGTAACATTTTTGTAGTTTTGTATGAAAAATAAAGTTAGAAGACTTGATACTTGCAACAGCCAATTCACGGTCACGTGATACGCATAACGGTATATTTACGTATTCGCAACCTACTTAATTTAACACATGCGAGGCCCGTCTGTGAATATGACGTAGTACATGTTATTATTGTACATAGTTTATAAGCTACACACCTAAATAAACCGAATCACAAGGGCCTCCTTAGTCTTGTCTTGATAACAGCAATCTCAATCCCGCTGATCACGGATTGTAGCGGTTAAATAATTGATAGTAAATCATCAATGGAATACAAGATTACCTCCCTGCGTTAAACCGTAAATACGCATGAAATTTCAATATTTAATAAAGAATAAATGTCTTTTAATTGTTGGCTAAAAATTATGAAATTCAAAATGAGACTAGGTAGGAAGTTATTGTAGTTCGGTGTATTTTTTTACCAAAATCTGATGAATAGGTTTTCTGAAATCTTTAAAAAACACGATTTTTTTCTATCGCAAACTAGCTATACTTAGTTTCATTTTAATGGGCATGTTAAGTCACTTACCTAAAAGTCGGATGAAAAATCTATTCGCTCCACACATAATCGTTTTGTGATTCTCGTGTATAGACCTAATGGATGAGAAAGAGATGAATCAATTTGAAGAAATAACTTTTGTCATGGACATACTTAGGTAGCTTACATTATAAAACTATAATTATCAAAGCTTTGATCAATACTTAAGTAGCCATGGTCCGTGTAACAAGTATGTTTAATCAACGAAACCATACTGTTTTATCCATTCTAGATATAACCACTGTCAATGCGATTCATCAATTATCAATTTTTGAAAATAAATGAGATACTTCTGCATGTCAATAAAATGGCTTTATTTCTAATCATTTGTCATTTCTGACATAGGGCCTACGTTCACAGTAAAGATGTAGAGTATACGGTGGGTGGGCTTGGTTAACCATGATACATGTAGTACGAATGTAAAGTGTGTACCTTAATACCGCTTGTTCGGCCGGAACGTCAGCTGCAATGGTCATAAATATGTACAAGAACAACAGAACCAGGAACCCGTAAACATAGTTACAGCTAGATTCACAGCTTCCTAGTTTTAGACGTTCTGCTGACGTCATAGATGTTACATTGTCACCCGGAGAAGTCACTAATGGTGATGTCCCCGTTATGCAGGAACAGTCGGAGAATTCACCCTGCAATAGAAATCTAGTCAAAATTAGTGAAATCATGAAAAAAAAAATTAAAATCACGAATATCCTTTATATACTGGTATGAAATTCAACGCTTTGTTGTTGTTGACCAAAGGGGAAAAGACTCTATATGCATCCTTAGATTCTAAAGGTCAACGGGAAACAACATTACGACCGACATCCTATTATTACGGTCAAAGGGGAATAAATCTGTATTTGTAATAATGCCTTACAATCAAAGGAAAACAACACAATGGGCATTATATTTATAATCATTTTCTAACGGCCAGGAGGAAATATTTCTATCACCGATACTCTTTTCTTATGATCAAAGAGAAATAACTAGATATACTCATAATTAATTTTAAGTAATTGCTAAAGGGAAATAACTCTGTGTGTTCGTAAAGAATGTTTAACGCTGAAAGGGAAACAATTCTATTTTCAACAGGAGACAGATTAGATTCTATTTGACCATATGACTTCCTGTTGGTAAAAGAGTTGATTCCCCTTTGACCCTCAGAAAATTATTACGAACACATTACATGTATTTCCTTTAGACCATTAGAAATGCTTTAAGCCGATATAGTTGCTTCCATTTGATCATTAGAGATACATTTCAAATAAAGAGTTATCTTCCTTTGACCGTTATAATCTATGAAGATGGAAGCTAGATTCGTGAGCTGTGAGCATGAACCATGAAGTTGCGGACTTTCGTTAAAAGATATATTAGCTATTGAATGTCGATTAATGCGAAAAAGTGGGCACCCTATAGCGCCTATTAATTCAGTACTGGATACCGAGCATTGCCAATGGTATAATATTAAAAGTCGGTGTAGGTGTATGTCTAACAATTCATTCTGACTAAGCGTGCATTTCGAACTTTAATCGAATGATTACATTAAACAGATATATCTCTAATAGATCTACTTATCTTACCATGGTATTATTGAATTTGCATCCTGCGAAACATGGTGAGAAATACTGTGTACCATTAGCATCACACGCCAGCTCGAACCTCTCTGTTGTACAGTGACACTCTGAGTTACAGTCGCTGTATAAACTTGGTGCCGCACTGTAAACAGAAATGGAACATTAGGCATGTAAACAAACATGTGTGATTCAAGCTAGTATAGCCCGAATTATTGTATGTACAGTGCGTTCAAAGTTAAATAATAACGATTGTAAACATCAGCTCGTTCGGCAGCTAAACTAAATATGTCTGATTTTTCTCAGACCCTTTTGGAGCACATTCCATTCATAATTCACCAATCTGACAGTGTTTTCCTTTTAGAAAATGTGAAGTTAAAATGTGATGTGACTGGAGGCCTATAAGCTTCCCTATGGACACATTTGTTTTTTTGTTAAGTATATTTTTCGTATGTATAAACGATATATTTACATACGTTATTAAATTTAATTTAATTAAAGCATAACATAGTGCAAACTATATACAGCGTTTACAATTATAAGCTGTAATGTAGACCGAAGCGGTTTTTCGAGAATCTCTGGTAGCTAGTAGTTCTAACTTCACTTAAATGTATTAAAAATGGTATTTTTACCTTTCAGTGTAAGCAGAATGGACGCCAGCTATTTGTGTTTGTTCACATGACATAAGTACCATAGGTAAACACAAGATACTGACGGCACATACTCCAAACGAGAATTTTAACATTCCTGTCACTTTCAGCCTCATACATCGACACACGAGGCCACCAAACGCCACACCTCCCGCCAATCCCAGTATCGCTGATATACCTACAACAATGGACACCGAATATAGAGTTTGTGGCATCAAGCACCCTTTAGAAGAAATAAAATTTATATCAGAATACATTCATCATGTTCAGTTTAGAAATTGACAAATGCTATTACTTCAGTCTATGAGCATGGGCTAAATTTAAGATAGCTTGTAAGTTTTGTTTAAATAAGCAGCCTCTTATTGACCTGGAATAAGACAGTCGCCTCATTATATGCATGGCCAGTTTTTCTTTACCACCTTCGTTTTGGACCATACTAGTTAGTAGTAAGCAATAATCACTCGGCAGTTTAATAATTATCAAACATAGACAATGTTTAGACCAAAATATGTTACAAGTTGTTACCAACACCGGGTATTTGGAAATTACAATTAACTATACTATACGTACCTACAAGCATCCCAGCTTTTCCTGGTGAGATTCTGAATGCATTCTGTACAAATTTGGCACCAAATACACTAAGTCCAGACATATACATGGCCTCTGTAATTCCTGCCATAGTTGTGAACAGAAACGGCGGGTTGTGTGCCAGGGACCACAGTACTTTATGGATCTCCTTCAACGACGGTCGTTTTGGTTCGGTGGTTTCTACACGGACACCGGTTCCTTTATGAAGTTGTGACTCGCGTGTTTCCCGCACATATTTAGCATCTACAAAAAGAAACAAGTTCAACCAGAAATATTTCGTCAATATTCAACGCTTGATAATATCTGCCTCATCATCGAACATTCGATTATTTTATGGTAAACTTAGTTTGTGCTGCTAGGATACGTAATCGGAAAAGAAACCATAGCCATCCCAAGAGTAGCATTACATTGGACGCCTGAATGAAAGAGGAAATGCGGAAGACCAAATATCATGTTGATGCGTACAGTCGAGACAGAAGTGAAGAACATGTGACAGTCCTGTGAATTAGTGGAGAAGCTGGCCAAAGATAGCAGCCTGGGGATTCTTTTGTTGTTGCTCTACCAACCAGAGGGCTTAACGGACAGCAAATATTTAGTGCTGCAATATTGAAGCTTGGCAAATGACCTGATGGGTGTACATTATGTGATACCTATGTATATCTAGAAAACTGAAACAAAACCCTGACGGAGGGATAATCAGATGTACTTAATTATACTTAATAATATATTTTATTCGAAGTATAATCAACATAATACTATTATGACAACATGTACCAGATTGTCAGGCGCGTTTGGCCCGGCCAAAAGAAAATAAGATAAAAAAAGTTTTAAAGTGTATAGAGCTATATCTTACGGTCATTTGATGTCAAAACAATTACTTACTTGCATCGTTTTTGATATGGTACCAGTCTACCTTAATTGCAAATTAAAACTTTGGATAGTTTCCGTGTACTTTGATTCAATCGTCGAAAAAGTAGACGATTATTATGATTCCAACCGTCGAATTAGGGTGTTCTAGAACAGTTTCGTATGGAAACGGACAATTCGCATATCCAACGAATCACAGAGAAAGTTTCTGTCAAAGCTTAAGCGAAAAATGATCTAATGGATATGAACGCATAGTTGTTTTCAGTTTTTGAATTTAAAGAAAATATCGTCAGATATATAGCTCTATACATTTTAAAAGATATTCTAAAAATATATACAAATATACCACAAAAAAAGTGCTTGGTCAGAGGGTACATATTACTGTTATTTGTGCCTCTATATATGACCTGTGTAACATGCAGTTTGTGTTTTATAATTCAACTTTTAGTATATGAAACCTGGGAAGAATTGATGAACAAATGAGGCTCATACTCGGTAACTCGGCACCAAAGCAGGATAAAGCCAATGTTGTAAACAGGAATAGAATTGCTGTTAGTAAAGGTCCTATCCACCATGCACCAACCCAACGTGAGTCTGTGGTCTGTAATGTTAACCTGAAATAACCCGATGTAGTTGATTTATAGAATGTACCAGAAAAGTAATATTGTAAACTTCACAGTACGTCTTTATGTATTAAGATATGTTCAAGAATAACAAAATCTGAAAAACAGATGTGAGAGGATTTTAGATGCGCCGCGAAGCGAGACAAAGACCTTGAGGGAAATGCCCAATGCATGCAGCGCATTATTTTTTCCTATTATGGTTACTACGATATTTCATAATAAGTGTGACTCCATCTTAGAATCTGACTTGTAGTTAGCATTGCAAGTTGATAGTATGAAATCAATGACAAATGTACCTTGGAAGATTCAATGTTAGTTTTTCGAACAAAATGTTTAAAGCATTAAATTTTACTATCGTAAATGGTCAATCGTTGATAAACATTACCACCTAAACATTTGATTACAACATGACCACACATACCTAGCTGTATCTATGGTGTCAGCATCGACATATATATTGAGAAATGCCCCACCAATTAGATAGCCCACACCTGGTCCAAATGATGCACATCCAAAATATATTCCTGAAATGCATTGAAGTATTACATGTACTCGCATATGGTTGCACAATGATACAGAAATGAGCATTGGTTATTTAGTATAATCAGGAGTTGATTAAAGAGAATGTTCTGAAACTTTTTGTGAATGCTAAAGTAAACTGAAATGAAATATTGGCAATATTGACGTTTGTAGATGCTTATGTAGGCTCTTTGATGCAAATGCTGATGTTGGCATATTAGAAATGCTGATGTTGGCATATTATAAATGTTGATGTTGGCTTATTGGAAAGGTTGATGTTGGCTTATTGGATAAGTTTGTGATGGCTTATTGGAAAAGGTTGATGTTGGCTTATTGGAAAGGTTGATGTTGGCTTATTGGAAAGGTTGATGTTGGCTTATTAGAGAAGTTGATGTCGGCTTATTGCAAAGATTGATGTTGGCTTATTGGAAAGGTTGATGTTGGGTTATAGAAAATATTGTTGGTGGCTTATTGGAAATGCTGATGTTGGCTTATTGGAAAGGTTAATGTTGGCTTGTGGATAATGCTGATGTTGGCTTATTAGAAAGGTTGATGTCAGCTTATTGGAAATGCTGATGTTGGCTTATTAGAAAAGTTGGTGATGGCTTATTGGAAATGTTCATGTTGGCTAATTAGAAATGATCATGTTGCCTTATTGGAAATTGTTTGGAAATATTCATGTTGGCTTATTGGAAATGTTCATGTTGACTTATAGGAAATGTTTGTGTTGGCTTATTAGAAATGTTGATGTTGACTAATATGATGTGTTGGTGTTGGCTTATTTGAAATGTTCATGTTGGCTTATAAGAAATGTTCATGTTGGCTTATAGGAAATGTTTATGTTGGCTTATTGGAAATGTTTATGTTGGCTTATTGGAAATGTTTATGTTGGCTTATTGGAAATGTTCATGTTGACTTATTGGAAATGTTAATGTTGGCTTATAGGAAGTGTTGATGTTGGCTTATAGGAAATGTTTATGTTGGCTTATTGGAAATGTTCATGTTGACTTATAGGAAATGTTAATGTTGGCTTATAGGAAGTGTTGATGTTGGCTTATTGGAAATGTTTGTGTTGCCATATGGAAATGTTTATGTTGGCTTATTGGAAATGTTTGTGCTGTCATATGGAAATGTTCGTGTTGGCTTATTGGAAATGTTTGTGTTGCCATATGAAGTGTTGATGTTGGCTTATTGGAAATGTTTTTGTTGGCTTATTGGAAATGTTGATGTTGGCTTATAGGAAGTGTTGATGATGACTTATTAGAAATGTTGGTGCTGGCTTATTGGAAATGTTGATGATGGTTTATTTGAAATGTTGATGTTGGCTGATTGGAAATGTTTATGTTGGCTTATAGGAAGTGTTGATGATGACTTATTAGAAACGTTGGTGCTTGCTTATTGGAAATGTTGATGATGGCTTATTGGAAATGTTTATGTTGGCTTATAGGATATGTTCATGTTGGCTTATTGGAAATGTTTGTGTTGGCTTATTGGAAATGTTTATGCTAGCTTATTGGAAATGTTGATGTTGGCTTATAGGAAGTGTTGATGTTGGCTTATTAGAAGTGTTTGTGCTGGCTTATTGGAAATTTTGATAATTGCTTATTTGAAATATTGATGATTGCTTAATGGAGATGTTGATGATGGCTTATAGGAAATGTTAATGATGGCTTATAGGAATGTTGATGATGACTTATTAGAAATGTTGGTGCTTGCTTATTTGAAATGTTGATGATGGCTTATAGGAAATGTTGATGTTGGCTTATAGGAAATGTTCATGTTGGCTCATAGGAAATGTTGATGATGACTTATAGGAAATGTTGATGATGGCTTATAGGAAATGTTGATGATGGCTTATAGGAAATGTTGATGATGACTTATTAGAAATGTTGGTGCTTGCTTATTTAAAATGTTGATGATGGCTTATAGGAAATGTTGATGTTGGCTTATAGGAAATGTTCATGTTGGCTTATAGGAAATGTTGATGATGACTTATTAGAAATGTTGGTGCTTGCTTATTGGAAATGTTGATGATGGCTTTTTGGAAATGTTCATGTTGGCTTATAGGAAATGTTCATGTTGGCTTAAAGGAAATGTTCATGTTGGATAATTGGAAATGACGTTGTTAGCTTATTGACCATGGTGGGTTGAACTTATTTTAAATGCTAATGTTTAGAAATGTTGATGGTTTATGAAAATGTTGATGCTGGCTGTTTTACTGGGAATGTGATCTTGTCTTATTGTAAATGTTGATGTTGGCTAATTAGAAATGTAAATGTTTGCTAATTGATCGCAAATGTTGATGTTTTTTTTTTTATTGCGAATGTTGATTTTGGCTTTTTGATTGCAAACGCTGATTTTGACTTTTTTACTGCAAATGTTGATGTTGGCATTTTGATTGCAAAGGTTGATGTTGGCTTTTTGATTGCAAAGGTTGGTTTTGGCTTTTTGATTGCAAAGGTTGATGTTGGTTTTTTGGAATATTGCTGTTGGTTTATTTGAAATTGGCTTACTGTAAATGTTAATGTTGGCCATAAGGCAATGTAAACATAAATTGTGAAAAAATGGTGTTGCCTTATTGGAAATATTGGCTTATTGAAAATGTTGACTTTGTTTTATTGCACATTTTGATGTTTGTAGAGATAATTCGGGTTTTGATATTTGTACAAGAAGAAGTAATCATCCATTACTAATATCACAGTAAATAGCATATTACAGTACGTATAACTAGATACCCATATAAAGTGGTGAAGATAATGACGATACACTGTCATCTATGTACGCTGTACCCACTGTATATATAGTGGCGCCACCTAGGCCGAAAATCACGTTACCAAGGGCGAAAACTCCCAAATAATCCTGTAATCCGGATACAGTACATTTTGCAGTCGTCATGGTGTTGTTTTCTGAAATATTAAATGGAAATGTCCAATGTCTAAAATATATATTCTAATCACCAATATTTTTCTCTGAACATTTGCGCAAATCAGGATAGAGGAGGATGGATGCCAAAAGGTCATTTGGCAAATGATCCGCTTTACCAATTGATTGTGGACTGCTTTGATATCAAGCTATCAGAAAATTGTTCGAATATGTTCATAAAATTCGTTCTGTCACATGGACTAATAGGTAAAGCTGCAGATTCGGTTAAATTTTATTACACGAGGACTTTGCATATCGATTATACAAAATACAACTCTGATTAAAGAGGCATTCCCTACAACTAGCATATTTTTCTCTACTATCGCGTTAAATAAACTAAATGTACAAAGCACAATAAATTATCATAATTTATCAGAAGAAAGTGTGCACTTATATGTCCCTATAATGTCAAAAATATATTCAAATCACCAATAATAATTTATCGCTTCCAGTGATTTATTATAATGTGGTCAAAGGGAAACAACTCGTGACTGTTTTTGCTCGTTACGGAAATGTTTTTTTTATTTTTTTTCGGTAATTGGTCGGAACTTTTTGTGGAAGATTTGAGGAGTTTAAGGAATAATGATACTCATTTTATGTATACTATTCCTGAATCGATTTAAACGATCGAAGTTATAGGGAACGCCTCTTTTATGAAGCTAATGAGTTAATAACTGTAATTTACAAGTGCAAGGAATATTTTCCTACCTGCAATGTTGCAACCAGTGTGGTGATATTCACCCCATTCATATTGACTTGTTATAAAATGTGGCATTGCCATGACAACGGAACCCAATAACATACACACTGATGACATTGTCAGCCATCTTGGTTTGTATCTTCCAGATCCAAGGAAACTGTAATGAGAATATAAAACCCTAGCAATGAAAAAATCAGGTTGTATCACAGGCATGACGGTAAGTTCAAAAGGTTGGGAAGCTCTTGCCGATCGCCATCGAATCCTACTCCGGTTGTCCATGCTATTCATTAAACATGTTGTGTCAATTTTTTCCATTAATATACTAAGTCTTATCGAGACGACAATAAGAGAAGACACATTTTAGGGGGATATACCCACAGCGGACTTCATTTTAAGTGTATTGTGTTGGATCTAAACTGTATTAAATGTAATGTTAGATTCAGGTATCGGAAACCAGACTAATATCCAAAGCAGTATCAGATAAATAGGACGATTGTCCAGAATAATAGGTAAAATGTTTGTACCTTATGAAAACACCAAATATGGCGGCGGTAAAATCGTACGATGATGCGACAAAACCCATCTGTGTACTGTGTAACTGAAACCGTCTCTCCAATGTTGAGATGATCACATTAAACACACCATTAACTACAAACCCTGAATGTGAAACGAATAATTATGAAAATATGATTCGACAAAAATTACATGTACAAAATGTACTGAAAAAGCAGACGCGTTACAATCATCACCTTGCAACACTGCGAAATAGGATTGGCGTGTACATCAGATTGTTGTAAACTTGGTAAAGATGTATCAATACAAAGTGTGTGTTGCGAATTCATTCTGAACATTGTTGCTGTGTTTTGTCTACTCGTCGCTTACTAATTTCATAATTCATGTGTTTCATTCAACTCGCAAAATTGTGTTCATTTGCTGACAACGTGTGAATGCTGACGTTGCTGAATTTGTAACAACCCTGAATAAAAAATCTAGATTTTGCAAAGGTTTCAACGTCGTGGGGTTCATTGCATTAGCGTCTTTCAGAACTTTTCCGGAACAATGGATACCATGAATCAATTGATTGTGCATACACTGATAGCTATGTACCTGATTAATGTAAGTACCATACATATCTGCATTCTGTGCAGTGTTTGTACATCATGTCTTTGTTTACAACAAACGTGTTAATTACATTTCAGACGTGTTTGTCTGTTGTTTATATTGTACATGAATACAATTATAGATACAGATAGTTCTAGTAGAGAAAGCATCAGTAATGGATACCATCAGGAATGTGGTATAGAGAGGGTTTTTTCGACCATAGACAATCTAATATATCGATGGCTTAGAGTGAGAAGGTCGTAACTACTACGTACGACCTTATAAGACTCATACATATTTGAAATCTGCTTCACAAGGCGCTTCTTATGAGCCTATTTTCATGAAAATCTGAAATTGTCATGTTGACCAAAATGAAGTTTTAAAAATTTGTTTTCCCATAGGTTAAGACTAAATTACAGACAGTTTTCTCTTGTTTTCTCAATATATTGATTTTTTAGTTACGCCCTTCTAATTTTAAGCCAGCGACATATCCGTAGCTAGCCAATCAGCATGGCGAAAAGTGTTGGGAAAATCTCATATCCAATGTAAGTATATGTGATTATAAGCGTGCGTGCAATACTAAAAAAATATCAACACATGTTTCCTATCAAGTGAGCTTTTTCACAGGTCTTCTCGTTCAAAGCATAAACAATTATTTCGAAAAATGTAACAAACGCATGTTTATACTGATCTGTTCTGATATAACCCAGAATATCAGAGGTTTTGTTAAATAAACATCAGGTTTTTATTCCAGAAAATAACATTCCAGTGTAAACGAGCTGGAAGTTGGACATTGTTAGAAACTGTCAGAATGTAACATGCTTAAAGTTTGGATTCGGCTACAGTAACTGGTCCTGGCATTCCCAACATAGTTTGCTCGCCCGAATAACGAGACCCGAGGTAAAGCTCAGATTCGGGTTCGTTACCAGGGTGTATTAGGTTATGTACTAGTGTCGGACTTCGGAGTTATTACATAAAGCGACCATGGCATACGCATTTGGAGACAAATTCTTACGTAGTTTACTCCCTTGTTACGCATAATCAAATATGTGAAAGTAATCACTGTATAGAGTTTAATGCCAAGAATATATAATTATCCTTTGTGACTTTCGTTCTAAGTTATGTCGGGAGTGCTGCCGGCCTTGTCTGATTTGTTAATGTATTTTACTAGTGGTCGGATGAACAAATGAACTCGGCTGCAAGTAAACAGTTTAGGTCAACTATATAATTGCTGTTTATGACTGAAATGTTTTGAAAACACAACAATCCACCCGATGTAAATATTCAAACAAATATCATCTTGTTATGATATGTAAGGTTATTGGTCTACCCAGGGACTCTATATCTTCATGTATTGAAGAGCTCCTGGTATACCATAACTTCATGAGGGTCAATTAGTCTAAACCCTATCTTGGACCAATTCTGCATCATGTACTCAAGTGAATGAGTATGTACATGAACATATTAATGAATTTAGAAAGAAATTTAACAACACCAATATAACATTTTTAAAAAACTGTTGTTTCGAGCATGGAGATGTTTTACACTCTAAATGTGTGCCATGGTTGTAGAGTCATGCCTCTGTATGTGCGTATGTTGTTTGTACCGACCATATGCAACCAAACATGTAATGCGCCAAATGATAACTCCATGTATAAGAACTAGTGCTACATAAAGTTGGTGGCTGTTTAATACATACACGATATGTATCTACTAAACACGTAACACACACGTAAGACACTTAACACGGAGGTTTGTAGTTACTGTAAAGGTCAGGTGCCTGTAGAATGAATTAACACTTTCACATGTTTGACAGTAGTTTTGGTTACTCTTAAATTGTATAGAGCTATATAGGACGATATTTTATTTTTTTTAACTGAAAAAACAATTATGCTTTCATATCCATTATATCATTTTTGCTTCATTTTATCAGAACACCCTATGCAATTATAAGAATCGTCTATTTTTCCGCCGATTGAATCAAAGTACACGGAACCCATCCAAAGTTTTAAATTGCAATTAAGGTAGTCTAGTATCATACTAAAAACGATGTAAGTAATTATTTTGACATTAAATGACTGTTAGAATATAGCTCTATACACTTTAAAGCTTGACATTCTCGGGGATTGAAAAGCCAAAAACAATTGTTTTTTACGTCCTCAAAATTGGTGAGAAAAAAAGTGTATGACAAAAATGGGCGATTAGACCTTAATTTTACTTCGTGGTTTTCAGATTTTATGAAAATGCATGGCAGGATTATAAAATATGAATGTACTCGTATGTTATAGTAAATGAAAGGTTACCACGTATTTTCTCTACAAGTTGAGTAACGCTTTTGTTACCCGCATGCTGTGAATCATCGATATCAAAAGTACACCAGATTTTCCAGGAAGATACAAATTGTGTATAATAATAAATTAAATACATGTAGATTTCAATGGCTTATTATGAGAAGGTCGTAACTACTACTTACGACCTTATAAGACTCATACATATTTGAAATCTGCTTCAAAAAGCGCTTCTTATGAGCATATTTTCATTAAAATCTGAAATTGTCATGTTGACCAAAATGAAGTTTTTAAAAACTTGTTTTCCATGGGTAAATTACAGACAGTTTCTCTTGTTTTCTCAATATATCGATTTTGTAGTTACGACCTTCTCATTCTAAGCCATCGATTTGTGGTTCCTACCTTGTATAAACACGTAGGAACTCATTATAAACAACATCATTCTTGGGTTGTTGCATTTCTGTAGCAGTTTCGGTCGGCATTTTCCGTAACCGCATCGGACTTCCACGGGGTCGTTTCCGTCACTTTCCGTAGCCTTGGTCCCTTCTGTTTCTGTCATATTGACTTATTTCTGGTCAACACTAATTAAGATCCGATTCTACCTTCACCGTATACACAACGTATAAACCAAATCACTTTACGACTTATTGCGATTAAAACTACTTACTTCCGATCACTGTATGATTTGTTGGGATATTACAAATTTCAACGCGTATGTCTTATTGCGATAACCGGTAGTCGACTTTAAATTCAATTCAATTACTTATTTTCCTATGTTTAGAGGATATTGAGCACTGTGCTTGATACAAGTATACCATCAATTAGTAATTCCACGGCATCAAATACGCACCACAATTATTGTAGATATATTCGTACGTCCAAAATAAAACCGTAGAACAGAGCTTCGAAACCGTCAATCACTTCAGATATCAAGAATCTCTGCAGCATATTTCCGCAGCTTCCGTTGATCAATAAAGATTTTGAAACACAAAGTTAAGATAAAATACCGAATTCATATCCAAGCATTTACATCAATGTAAAATTAAAATTGCCGTGAATTCCAAATGAAACGAATTTCTGAAATGGAGAATGAAACAGTCTTGAAGGTTTTCAAAACTCATTTAATGACACATCCGTTATTTTCCGGCTGTCATTTCAATAAATAGTATCTTTATTTGTATGCTAGCAACAGACACATTTTGACAAATAAAAAAACTCACTTCCGTTTAAATTAAAGCGCGCGCGCGACTCAGAGTGCTGTGTATCCCAAGTCAGTCCACCAAGCGCTCATACTTGACAGAACTGTTAATTGTTCCGATGTTTCACTGGAAATTCCAAGCAGCGTTACCTTCCACTTCTTATTATCTGTACAAAGCATCTGGTACCTCAACAACTAATTAATATTAATAACGAGCATAAACAAATTTTATAAAACATCTGTTTGGTTTAATATTGTAGACTTTGTATGACTTAGTGGATTCATTTTATAAACTTATAAATATTTCATCGAAAGGAAACTCCCTTGGCTACGATTCTGTGTAGGCTACACAGTCTGTTTTTTCTAGTAACATTTGATAGAAATATGTATTAAATATATCATGTGTTATCAGCACATTTGCAGCGTTTGAATGTAACGCCTCTTGAGAGAGATCGTTCGATTATAAATGAAAAACCACAGACACGAATTGTTAACAATTTCTGGGAATATTTCAGAATGTCACTATGGTGAATTTTTTAATCATTAGTTCATGGCTGTTATAAACATGGTTAACATAAATACAAACATGGCATGTACATTATGTGATACATTTATACAAAATGTCAGCTCCACTTAAGGTGGATGGGTACTTATAAAAATATTATATACCCTTAAAATATTTGGTACTGTTGGAAAGTAGAAGCTATTTCAAGTTCAACTGTGTGACGTTGCCATGTCGTCGCGAACGTTATCGATTAATGCATTATTTACGTAATTTTACAGCGCAGAAAATGATTGCAATTAACAGTAAAAACATATTATTCCATACAAATATATGTGTGTAAGAACATGGAATAACCTTACTTCAAATCTCACTATCCATTCGATACTAAGTGTCCACTAAAACCAAACACACCCGTTGCACCTATCGTTGTTTCATTTGCACACATTAAATTTGCCATTAAGAAACCAACGTTGCACATCGCACCGGCGATGCATTTCCAAGTAAAGATAAAGGTTTTACTGTCGTTCCTTTCACAATGAGTCAACAATTCCAGAAATACCCCTTAGTCATGTTTTCATCTGTTCATAATTCATTATACCGACAGTATAATATGATTTCTTAATAAATTCCACACATACGTCGCTATATCAATGATCGACATACAATGTAATAACACAATTATTTATACACTTAACATAAATACTGTTGTTGTTTTATCATTTTACGATCACACAATACGTTCCAGCTTCTAGTACGTCGACACTTAAAGTGTATAGAGCTATATTTTTACAGTCATTCCATGTCAAAATAATTACTTGCATCGTTTTTTGTATGATACTAGACTACCTTAATAGCAAATTAAAACTTTGGATGGGTTCCGTGTACTTTGATTCAATTGTCGAAACATAGACGCTTCTTATAGTTTCATAGGGGTGTTCTAGAACACTTTTCTATGAAAATGGACAGTTTGCATGTCAAATAAATCACAGAGAGAGTTTCTGTTAAAACTGAAGCAAACAATGATCTAATGGATATGAAATCATAACTGTTTTTCAGTTTTTGAAACTTTTAAAAAAAAGTATATTCTGATATAGCTCTATACACTTTAAAGCGTCTATTATATCACATACGAGAATTGGTGAATGTAGGCCTACATTTTTTACATCCCGCCATCTTTAATTTGTTTCACATTTACAAAATTTCGAGATTTTTATAAAATGTGGAAGAGTGAATTAATTCAGTTATCTGTTGTAATATGAGTAATCGTCACGAGATTGAAATTATTACGAGATAGCATACTCTGATTCTGTTAATATTTTGAAGTTCACAGACTGATCTGCAGCTTCGCCAGCAGGAACAAGATAACCAATGTATTATTGCTCCCAAAGTAATAGAATATCATCGAATAGGAACATGAAAAAGATAAGTCTGTACATTCCTAGTCAGTGAAGCTTCACATTGAGTTTCACTGTATTCGAGGTTGCGATTGTTCAAAATAGCACGGTTACGATAAATGCTATAATACCGTAAAACGGGATGTGCGAACGGACAAGTTCGGCGTCTATACGAGGGCTGTTGAGAAAGTTCTGATACAAGAATTTATGATAAAATTATTTGCAAAGATATTCTCGAATTGCAAAATTGCAATAAAACTGACAAATGAAGTATACCGGGTACAATTTTATCTCAACGAATAAAAAATCACAACTAGATCTATAAAAATGCGATATCTTCAAAAGGTACAATACTAGAGTAGGGCTACATTTAGTTTAGTGCAGTAATCACCTTTTTATACGCCTAACCTGTAGTTTTTATTTGACTCGTAAAGATTGTCCCCCCCCCCCCTTCACAATAATCAAATAGCTGGATGAAATTGTTGTCAATCTTTTAACGACCATTAGTACTCTATCCATTAAGTTTATCTAGGGTTAAAATGTGTTGTTCCTGGATTATCTATATTCCGACTGTTTTATGTGGTATTTTTGGAGTATGGGTAATTTAAGAATTATCACTAGACGTACGTGGCGATGTTTAGAAAATCGTGCTGTTATTCGAGTATCGACAACCGCAGCAACAATAGATATGCTCGTGCTTATTCCATGTATCCGGTGTATGTAAGCTAATTTCTGTTTATCACTTCAGTTTTGCATAGGCGTAACAACAAAAGTTGCTAAAACTCATTGCTGTAAAAATAATAAATATACAGTAGTCACAAGTGCTCGTATTTCGTGTGTACACTCATATCTAAAGATATAGTGTAAGTGTTCTGTCAATATCTCTCATCATTGTGTATGATGTCGTGTCCTGTCTATATCGTACGTCACTGTGTATGATGTCGTGCCCTGTCAACTTCGTACGTCAATATGTATGATATCGCGTACTGTCAACATCGTACGTCACTATGAATGATATCGTGAACTGTCAAAATCGTACGTCACTACGTATGATATCGTATCCTGTCTATATCGTACGTCACTATGTATGATATCGTGTCCTGTCAACGTTGTACGTCACCAATTCATAGTATCGTGTACTGTCAACATCGTACGTCACTATGTATGATATCGTGAACTGTCAACATTGTACGTCACCAATTCATAGTATCGTGTACTGTCAACATCGTACGTCACTTTGTATGATATCGTGTACTGTCAACATCGTACGTCACTATGTATGGTATCTTGTACTGTCAACGTCGTACGTCAATTCGTATGATACGGTGTACTGTCAACATCGTACGTCATTATGCATGATATTGTTTACTCTCAACATCGTACGTCACTATGTATGATATCGTGTACTGTCAACATCGTACGTCACTATGCATGATGTCGTGTCCTGTCAACAGCGTGCGTCACTGTGTATGATGTTTTTGTCATGTCAACAGCGTGCGGTAGAGTGTATGATGTCGTGTCCTGTCAACATCGTACGTCACTGTGAATGATGTTTTGTCATGTCAACAGCGTGCGGTAGAGTTTATGATGTCGTGTCCTGTCAACATCGTACGTCACTATGTATGATATCGTGTCCTGTCAACACCGTGTGTCACTGTTTATGATGTCGGGTCATGTCAACACCGTGCGTCACTGTGTATTATGTTTTGTCACGTCAACATCGTGCGGTAGAGTGTATGATGTCGTGTCCTGTCAACATCGTACGTCACTGTGAATGATGTTTTGTCATGTCAACAGCGTGCGGTAGAGTTTATGATGTCGTGTCCTGTCAACATCGTACGTCACTATGTATGATATCGTGTCCTGTCAACACCGTGTGTCACTGTTTATGATGTCGGGTCATGTCAACACCGTGCGTCACTGTTTATAAAGTCGTGTCCTGTCAACAGAGTGGTCACTGTGTATGATGTCGTGTTCAGTCAACAGCGTGTGGTAGTGTGTATGATGTCGTGTCCTGTCAACAGTGTGCAGTAGTGTGTTTGATGTCGTGTCTTTCAACAGCTTGCGGTAGTGTGTATGCTGTCGTGTCCTGTCAACAGCGTGCGATAGTGTGTATGATGTCGTGTCCTGTCAACTGCTTGCGATAGTGTGTATGATGTCGTGTCCTGTAAACAGCGTGCGGTAGTGTGTATGATATCGTGTCCTGTCAACAGCGTGCGGTAGTTTGTATGATGTCGTGTCCTGTCAACAGCGTGCGGTAGTGTGTATTATGTTGTGCACTGTCAACAGCGTGCGGTAGTGTGTATGATGTCGTGTTCTGTCAACAGCTTGCGGTAGTGTGTATGATGTTGTGCCCTGTCAACAGCGTGCGGTAGAGTGTATGATGTCATGTACTGTCAACAGCGTGCGGTAGAGTGTATGATGTAATGTCCTGTCAACATTGTGCGCCATTGTGTATGATGTCGTATCATGTAAAGAGCGTGCGGTAGTGTGTATGGTGTCATGTACCGTCAACATTGTGCGTCAATATGAATGAGGTCGTGACTTGTCAACAGTATGCGGCGCTGTGTAAGATGGCGTGTCATGTCAATAGCGCGGGTCAGAATGTGTGGTTATGCCATGTTGTCAGGAATACCATGTTAAAGAACATTCAACGTTTAGATTGTTATGACAGGGCTGGTTGCTACTTGCTGAAACCAAAAGACGCACATAATCACAACGTGAAAAGTCGATGTTTACATCTCTTTAAAATACACGCGTGTTATATTAATAACATCTCTAGTGTACTGTTTCACAAAAGAATGTAAGGTTTTTTATCTAGCCTTTGATTGAAGTGACCTAGATGTGTTTCCGGAAATGAGAGCCGGAAGTAAGAGTCCTAGGTGGGCGTTATCACATCACAGCTATGTATCATATGTCAGTGGACACTGATTCACTGCGGTATAACGTACACCGGATATTGCTTGTAAAATGAGTAATGTAATCAATTTTGAAACGAAGAAAATAAACAAAAATATCTTATTTCGACAGACCGAGATTACCTTTTTTCGTTAGTAACAATAGGAGTTAAGTCTTTTAATCGACCTTTTAAGAAAACCCTGGCAATTTACCGAGTGCACGGACTAGGAAAATTTATGAAGGAGATACTTTGGTATAAAATTTGACTTGGGATACGCTACGTACATGCTTTAATAAAGCCGTACCACGGCAAAGGATAGTTGAACATGTGAACTGCTAGAACAGTCCTCAAATAGTGTAAAGGTTGTTTGTATAAAGACGCATCTTGTGATTGAAAGTTTGAGTGTTTGAGTCAGTGTCAAGGCGAGTAAATTTTGAAAAGGGCTGGTTGGGTGTAGGTCTTTGTTACTAAAAATAGAAAATAACTGATTCTGACACTATGCTGTAGCCAAGCTTGTCGTCCGGCTTGTGGCGTATCATTGTGTACAAATCACTCTTTTCTTATGAGTCGTCGAAGGGTATACCAGCATTTATCGTATCTCAATGTTTGACCAGACACAGTTGTAGATTTCATTTTGGTTGAACAAATGTTAATTGAGCACGTTAATTAAGTGTTTTAGGATATTTTCAATTTTGTCTATTGCTTATAATTTCGAACAATCTGTGGTACGATATTTGAGTAGAAGGACCGTTTCAATAACTTATCCCCGTTTGAAAATACCAATCATTTAATGTGGGTTAAAGAAATATATGGCAACTATTTTAATCTAAATTGCCCATAGTCATGATGTTCATTTTACAAACGCCTAGGACTAGTTATATCCAACTTTCAATTAAAGAATGTTCTAATTGTGCAATTGGGGTACTGCTGTATTTAAGTTAAGAAACAGTTCGATCATATGCTTGTAAATATATCATGCAAATTGTTATTACTGTATTGCATATTATGTCACACATACTGGCATTGTGCTCAGCACAAAATAATTGAGCAGAAAAACTAAAACATAGATTCATTCGCTTGTATTTATGCCGCACTTAAACCACAGAGGTATATGTATTCAATGACACACACACATACTGGCCTGGCGCTAAGCACAAACAAATTGAACGGCAAGAAAAATACCCTTAATTAATTTACTTGTATTTATGCCGCACTTAAACCACAGAGGTATATGTATTCATAGATACACACACATACAGGCCTGGCGCTAAGCACAAACAATTTGAAATGCAAGAAAAATACCCTTTATTAATTTACTTGTATTTATGCCGCACTTAAACCACAGAGGTATATGTATTCATAGATACACAAACATACTGGCCTGGCGCTAAGCACAAACCAATTGAAAGAACAAATGCATCAAGTGAATTGGCTATCACAACATCTTTGTGTAAATGATCTGCAACTAACATGCACTGCATCACAGTACATACATCTCTTACTCGCAGATACTTGAAATTATTCATCAGTTTACATTAAGGGACGAAATAATATGCAATGCATTAATTGACATTTTACATAATATATTTCCAAGCATAAGTTCCGACTGCTGCTAACTTAAATGCAACAGTTCACCAATTACATAACTTAACAAACGGTCTTTAATTGAAATTTGGATATAAATAATTATAAACGTTTCTAAAATGAACATCATGACTATGGGCAAATTAGATTAAAATAGTTGCCACATATTTTCTTTAACCCACATTAAATAATTGGTATTTTCAAACAGGGATAGGTTATTGAAACGGTCCTTCAACTCAAATATAGTACCCCAGATTGTTAGAAATTATAAGCAAATGGCATTATTTAAAATACCCCAAAACCAATGATCAACATACTCAATTAACATTTATTCAAACAAAACAAAATCTGCAAAAAGGTGTCTGGAAAAAACATTGAGATACGATACGATGCTGGTATACCCTTAGATGACTCATGAGAAAAGAAAGATGTGTAAATAACTATGATTAACACATTTGAAGTTAGGGACACCGATATCTTTGTTGTTTTGTTTTCAATAGACATACACAAACAATATGAATTCTTAACATTGAATCCAAATCACTTCAACAATTATTTCTACATTCAAAACAGCGCATTGGATGCAACTGGTTGCCTATTTCAGTAACAAAGACATACGTGGGTGAATAAAAAGTTCGTAGACATTTGCCATAACTTTTTTTATTTTCAGAGTTATTGTCGTCATATTTATGCTGAACCCATATACAGATTTATAGCGATCTGATGATAACCGTTTTAAAATATTTATATCTTAAATAAAAGCGATTACGTATACCGGATAACACGGATAATTATTAAACTTTCTAAAATATCTCAATTGTCGGACCTCCAAAAACCGTCAAAATGTTATGTCTGATTGCGTGATATCATTTGTAAAGTATGTTAAATGTCAGACGTCATCTTCGCTAAATAATGTTTTAATTGACATTTACATAATCGCATATATAGAAATACCTGCGTAAAACGGGTCTACCGGCATTGACGGAACCACGAACTGCGACCAAAATCTGCATTAAACTGGAATATTCGTACGGAATCAGAAACAACACATGGTTTAAAACGTGTAGGTATATATCCTGAAATAAATAGACATCGATTTACAAGAGGAATTAATTAGTCCTTTCGTGTAGGATACTAGAAGTTGACAACCGAATAAAATACACCCGATATTGGTGACGTTGGTTCGCAACGTCGTCGAAGAGGGCCAGTGCTATATAATAGCGGATATTGCAAAACACTTAGATTAATCTTATTGGACAGTGCCGACCATGTTTAACACACAATTGAAAATGCAGAAACTATGTTCACGATGGTTATCCAAAAATACCTACATATTAGTTACTTCGAGAAGCCAAAATGAGTCAAAACATTAGCGTAAGTATGGACAAACGTGGCGTAAGTTTGACGTCGTTCATTAAATGACACTGACGTGCTCCAGTATGCTGTAACAGCATGTATGCGTTTCAATGTGAAAATCAAGTAGTTTTGAATATTTCAATGCAATTTGGCAAATTGCTTTGTTAAACTTATGACCACGTTATACTAAAATTTGAAAACATTTGAAACTGTGGTTTGTGAGTTATGATATTTTTCTACGAACTTTTTTATTCACCCACGTACATCCAATTAGCCCTATTGTCACCATATAAAAGTACTCAGGGTTTCAAACAAACTACTACCGAAACAAAAAGAGTCACATCAAAGTTTAGTAACAGTGACCTTGACACTGACCCAAACAGTTCAGCTTTCAACCACAAGATGCGTCTTCAGATTGACGACCTACGTGTATACAGTACGTTTCATTCCAATATTTCAGACATTAACCGATATATCGCTGACCTAGAATGACAAGGTTGCAAGTGCCACTTACGACCTGATCAAACTTTTGCATATTTGAATTTTGCATCACAAGGCGCTTCTTATGAGCGTAAGTTCATGAAAATCGAAACTTGTCATATTGACCAAACTGAAGTTGAACAAGAGCACCGCCTTGCGGGTGCAGACGATCATCTGATACCTGTCACTGTCAAAAGGCAGACAACCTTAGCATGAAGTAGGACTGAGTTATGTGTCCTGCTTTACTGAATAAGATACTGATGGTGAACAAGTGCAATAGCCCACATAGTGTATGAGAAAAGTGGACCTAAACACAAAACTTTACCAAGGAATTTAAGTCCAATAATGGGCAATAACTCACGCAAAATGCAGATCAGAGTTATGAGTCTTGCTTGACATGGTCAGGCATTAATGGTGAACATGTGTTGTAAGTTGCAAAGCAATAGCCCACATAGTTTATGAGAAAAGTGGACCTTAACACAAAATTTTACCAAGGAATTTTCAAAGTCCAATAAAGGGCAATAACTCTCGCAAAATTCAGATCACAGTTATGAGTCTTGCTTAACGTGGTCAGGTATTGGTGGCGAACAAGTGTTGAATGTTTCAAAGCAATAACTCTGATAGTTAAGGAGAAAAGTGGACCTAAACACAAAACTTCACCAAGGCATTTTATTTTTTAAGTCCAAAAAGGGGCAATAATTCTTACAAAATGCTGAGTTATGGGTCTTGCTTTACATGCTCAGGTTTTGATGGTGAACAGGTGTTGCAAGTTTCAAAGCAATAACTTTGATAGTCTTTGAAAAAAAATACCTAAACACAAAACTTAACCATGCAACGCCGACGCCGACACGTGCCGTCAACGACGATCAAATGATGACAATAACTCATCTTTTTATCAAGAATCAGAAAAATGAAAAACTTGTTTACCATAAGTAAACAGTGATTGTCAGACAGTTTTGTCTTGTTTCCTGAAATATTGACTTTGTAGTTACGATCTTTTCATTCTATGCCAGCGAAATGTTTTAGTAACAGTTACCTTTGCCTTGAACTCATAGGTCTTCACTTTCGATCAATTCCAAGTGACAGTGCTACGCCTTGACCGCAGCGGCTTCATCCATAAAAGCAGCCAAAAGGACAATAACTCTGTAAACACAAAACGCAGTATTATACAATTGGATTTATATTATCACATATTATCTTCACTGCTAGTCATTTGGTTGATAATAGTATAGCGTCCAGGATAGTTTGATGTTTGCAAACATTGACCTGACAGGTCTACTTTTGCGGAATGGGTTGCTTAAACATACGGTCAATATATACTAAAATACCATTGGTAGATCGTGCACGCTTGGTCTTATCCATCGACGTGGCCTATATCAAATTTATCGCTGTTCTTGTTATCCTGTGCGCGCTATAACCGATTGTTTTAGATGGGTTGAAATTCTGGCTACTTTAGAACAATTAAACTTTAAAAAAAAAGTTTATAGAAAAATACAAATTTTCCAAAAAAAATGTGGTTTTTTTTCGTTTTCAACGATACAGTTACCTGTGATTAAAAGCACATGTAAAATCTTATCACTGTACTCCTCACTGCTGTACTCTATAATTCATCGTGTACTCATTATTGCAATAACCGGAAATTGGCTCGTTTATACACAGTGTTATTGGTATCTCGATTTTATGATTTGACTTAATAATAAAAATGTATCGATCGGTTGCTCATTTTCTTTTCCAAATTTGTTAAACGCCCGATTATAATTCATTTATTCGCATATCACCATACAAAGCAATTATTTAGTTCAATTACGAATGGTATTGTCAGTACTATTGTTTACAAAAATTACTAAATCTAGTGTTGTCCCAACCCGTTGAATATCGTAATTTCAGTTATCAAACCCTATAAACAAACAATTCCAATTAGGATAAATTGAAAACATACAAATACATGCCTCCAGATCTGTATGCAATGATTATGGATCAAAAAGCAGTGTAACAAGCATGATGAATCAGCTAGGATGAAAGACACTGAAGGATCATCGACGAAACCAACGACTATCGTTCTTCCAGAAGAGCATCCACCTTAGTGCATGTTATTGGCCGTCCACGCTTTATCAGGAACTCACTTAACGTCAACAAAAACATTGAAATTCAAAAGCGGAGCTACAAATAGCAAGACATAGATTCAGAAATGACTTCTGACAAAAACGAACAGCTCGAAAGTACTATTTTGGAAAGGGTTGGTTGGGTGTAGGTCTTTGTTACTAAAAATAGAAAATAACATATCCTGACACTATGCTGTAGTCAAGCATGTCGTCCGGATTGTGGCGATGTTGCTCTTATTTGCTCTTATAAGCAAGAAAAAAATGACAACGGGGGGGGGGGGCTTTTTTCGATAACAGAGATGTAACCACGTTGATAGGGGTGTAGCAGGATTGACATTTGATTACTAGCATAACTAAGACAAATGCTTGTGCGTATTATAATTGAGCCATGGTACGCGCTGCTGTGCGATTTTTCTTTGCAATACAATACAGGATATTTCGAATGTAAATACATACTAGGTAGAGGGGTACGGGGGTATCCTCTGCCGGTGAATTTTTCAAACAATGGACCAATCTCGTGTATTCTAGGCGCTCTGATATACCTCATTTGGTATTAAATAGGACATATTTTTTAGAAAACCAAGCAAATTGAAGTCCTTAATTTGTAAATGTTCGTTCTATATCCGCATTTTGAAAGTAAACCTGAATGGAAATTGAAGTGTTGTTTGTCTATGTCAAGGGTTTTGAAAATCAGTTTCACGTCAATAATGTTTAGTAAGGTTAATGACAGTTTTGTAAACCTTTTTGTATTGTCAGTTTATTTGAAGAATAAGAACGTTTTTAAAATAGTGACAATAGGGATGGTTGGATGTTTGTTTTTATTACAAAAATAGAAAATAACAGATTCCGACAATGTGCTGTAGTCGAGCATGGTGTCCGTTTTGTGGCGCTCTTGTTTTGAATATAGAAATAATTATTAAAGCGAGTTAGATTCAATGTAAAGAGTACATATTTTTGTGTACGTCTATTGAAAAGCAAAACAAAGGGATATCGGGGTCCCTAACATCAAATGTGTTAATTATAGTTATGTACATATCATTCTTTTCTTATGAGTCGTCAAAGGGTATACCAGCATTGTATCGTATCTCAATGTTTGGCCCGACACAGTTGAAGATTTCATTTTGTTTGAATAAATGTAAATTGAGCACATTAATTAAGTGTTTCAGGATATTTTCAATTTTGTCATTTGCTTATAATTTCGAACAATCTGTGGTACGATATTTGAGTAGAAGGACCGTTTCAATTACTTATCCTTGTTTGAAAATACCAATCATTTAATGTGGGTTTAAGAAATATGTGGCAACTATTTTAATCTAATTTACCCATAGTCATGATGTTCATTTTAGAAACGCCTAGGACTAGTTATATCCAACTTTCAATTAAAGAATGTTTTTAAGTTGTACAATTGGAGTACTGCTGTATTTAAGCTAAGAAACAGTTCGATCCTATGCTTGTAAATATATTATGCAAAATTTTATTACTGTATTGCATATTATATCACACATACTGGCATTGTGCTCAGCACAAAATAATTGAGCAGCAAGACTAAAACATAGATTCATTCGCTAGTATATTTATGCCGCACTTAAACCACAGAAGTATATGTATTCAATGACACACACACATACTGGCCTGGCCCTAAGCACAAACAAATAGAACAGCAAGAAAAATACCCTAAATTAATGTACTTGTATTTATGCCGCACTTAAACTACAGAGGTATATGTATTCAATAGATACACACACATATTGGCCTGGCGCTAAGCACAAACAATTTGAAGAGCAAGAAAAATACCCTAAATTAGTCTACTTGTATTTATGCCGCACTTAAACCACAGAGGTATATGTATTCATAGATACACACACATACAGGCCTGGCGCTAAGCACAAACCCATTGAAGAGAGCAAGACAAACCAATAAATTCATTTATTTGTATTTATGCTGCACTTAAACCACAGAGGTATATGTATTCATAGATACACAAACATACTGGCCTGGCGCTAAGCACAAACAAATTCTTCAGAAGAAATATACCATTAATTAATTAACTAGCATTCATGCCGCACTTAAACCACAGAGGTATATGTATTCAATAGATACACACACATACTGGCCTGGTGCTAAGCAAAAACCAATTGAAAGAACAAATGCATCAAGTGAATTTGGCTATCACAACATGCATCGTGTAAATGATCTGCAACTAACATGCACTGCATCACAGTACATACAGCTCTCACTCGCAGATACTTGAAATTATTCATCAGTTAACATTAAGGGACGAAATAATATGCAATGCAGTAATTGACATTTTACATAATATATTTCCAAGCATAAGTTCCGACTGTTGCTAACTTAAATACAGCAGTAAACCAATTATATAACTTAACAAACGGTCTTTAATTGAAATTTGGATATAAATAATCCTAAACGTTTCTAAAATGAACATCATTACAATGATTAAAACATCGATTAAAATAGTTTTCACATATTCCTTTAACCCACATTATATGACTGGCAATTTCAAACAAAAATAAGTTATAGAAACTGCCCTTCAACTCAAATATAGTACCCCACATTGTTAGAAATTATAGGCATATGACATAAATTAAAATACCCCGAAACCCAATATCAACATACTCAATTAATATTTATTCAAACAAAATGAAATCTGCAAAGGTGTCTGGTCAAACCATTGTGATAAGATACAATGCTGTTATAACCTTAGACGACTCCTGAGAAAAGAAAGATATGTAAATAACTATGATTAACACATTTGATGTTAGGGACACCGATACCTTTATGTTTTGTTTCCAATAGACATACACAAACAATATGTACTCTTAACATTGAATCCAAATCACTTCAACAATTGTTCATACATTTAAAAAAAAATAGCGCCACAATACGAATGCCACGCTCGACCACAGCACATTGACAGAAACTGATTTTCTACATTAGTAAAAAAAGACATGTATCGGATAATCACATCAGCCCTATTGTCACTTTATAAAAGTACTAAGGGTCTTAAAACAAACTACCAAAACAAAAAGAGTCATTCCAATGTCACATAACTAATTATTATTGATTTGAAATTAAGAATTTTTAGAAGGGACTCTAGACACTATTTATAGACAAGGTTCCGATTTTAGTAACTGCCGCCTTGACCTATAGTTCAGCTTTCAATCACAAGCGTCTACGCGAGTACAAACAACCTACATGTATTCAGAAAGTTTCATTCCAATATTTCAGACATCTGCCAATGAAGGTTTGTCATCAGTTACCTTTGACTTGAACTCATTGTTCTCCATTCTCGATTAATTCCAATAGACAGCGCTTCATCTTGAACACAACGGCTCCACAAAAATAACCATAAGGGTAATAACTCTGTAAAGACAAAATGCAGCATTATTTTATTTACACAATGCCATGGGTTCATCACCTCCCTTTAGGATATTTCTGTACAAGGTATATAAAACCTGTTATTTTATCAGATCAATGTCAATTATTTTGCAAATTTACAACAGTTTTCCTCGGCTAGTTTTAAAGATATTTTTATATTTAGGGGATAAGCCTTAAACACTAAACATTGTATTAACCGAAAGAGTTTTGGTTCAAAAAGCATAAAACTTGGCATACATGAAATTTCGCATGAACTTAATCAAACAGTAAAGTTTATTATATTCTTTGATGTAAGTTACATGCATTTTAAAGAGCACTAGTATTTTAAAATATGATTTTTTTTAAATATGTTAAACGTGAAAAATTATTGAACAACATACTGTTTTCGTATCTGCAACAAATACAGTTAAAAAAGTTTCCTAGCAAATGACATGACGATTGCTGTGCTAGAATTTTTTTAATTTAACTTAGTGATTTCAGAAACATTTCGCATCCGTTGTCTATAGTTTTCGCGACAATACGTGTTTAATAAACGTTTATAATCAAGTATATAAACAATTTAAGAAGTGTTAATTCTGCATTTGCTAGTCAATATTCTTAAGAAATAAATGCAAATGAACCTTCTAAAAAGTTCGGGATGCGGTTTAAACTGTTAAAACATTGACTAGTTTTGATATGAGTACTGTAGTGTTACGTTTTACAAACGTTGTAACCAATTTGCGAGATATGGTGTTAAAGAAAGTGAGAAAAAACATGCGTAATGTTTCATAGTAGTTTTTCGATTTTTTTATCAATAGTGTAAATTAATATTAACTTTCAGAATTATCTCGGTTTTAACAAACTGTTTAAGACATGAAAAGGACTTTTTAAACTTTTGCATACGTTTTGATCATGGTAGATAGATGATTGAAATACGTCTAAGGGACTGCAATGTTTAACCTTCCGCATAATTGAAAAGGTAGCAATAACCTTAAGCAAACTACGCACGCCTACTTATTAGTAC
Organism: Spisula subtruncata; assembly: GCA_963678985.1. Lineage (NCBI taxonomy): Eukaryota > Metazoa > Mollusca > Bivalvia > Venerida > Mactridae > Spisula > Spisula subtruncata. The sequence continues at coordinate 18,140,464 of OY787668.1, forward strand.
ATTTTGTATCTGGATTTTAGTATTTGACTGAATAACAAGACATATATCAATCATTTTGTTTACCTAATTTGATTTTATGTAATAATACTTGCGTTAAACGATCAATTACATAAATTTATTCGTGTAACACCATACAAAGCAATTATGGGGACGTTTTTTTATTCTGAATGGTAATGTCAGTTGTTTACGATAATTTCTAAAGCTAGACGAAGTATTGTCCCAACCTGTTCAATATTGTATCAAACGCTTCTAAACAAACGATTCCCATTAGGATACAATTGAAAACAAGCAAAGATATGCCCCCAGATTTTGATGCAATGACTAAAACGGAATAATATGAATAAAAAGAAGTGTAACGAGCATACTGCATCAGCTAGGATGGAAGACACGGAAGTAGCGTCGACGAAACAAACGCCTATAGTTCTTTCACAAAAGCATCACATGTTTGGCCGTCCACCCTTTTCCCGGAACTCAACCAACGTCAACAAGAAGACAAGGACATTAAACAGTTAAAATTCAAAATTGGAGGTACAAATAGCAAGTAACGCTAATACAAATATTATTTTGTTTATCAAACTTTGAGTATCAAAATATCTGTTTAGTGCTAATGTGTGACCCTACGTATGTTTCACGGTATGTTGCACTATGTTTCACTAACAAGTTTCAGGCTAGAACTAACTACTGATCAGCTGATCGATCGAATTTACACCAAGTCACACACAACTCGAAAACTTTTGCTAATTTAATGATACACTTTCGTGGAACTTATACAGATGATATATACGTGAAATAATATTCGCCAACTATAACTTACCTCATCAGTTCTGTTTTAGCCCAGCAAACTACAACATGACACAAACCCTACCTGTATAACACAGGAATGTCAACATCTGAACACATCGTGAGCAATCAAACACGATTTACTCGTTATTTCTAGTCACGTGATATAGTGGTCATTGTGCGGTTTTAGGCTTCAAGCATTCAATCAAGACGAGTGGATATCGGTGTGTGTTCAGATGATAATTACCGTTAGGCATCAACAAATTAATAGTGTGTTTATTGTAACCCAACCGACCTTAGTTTTCCCCAGTTTTCCCTAAATGTAACTAGAGCCACAACATTAAACTATGTTGGCCTTAAGAACGACCGGGTTACCTTACGAGCATGCCCATAAAATAAAAAATTGTGTAAGAACATAAAATTTAGGTTCTAGTACAAATGATATCAAATCCAAAACATACTGCATTGCTCAAAAATGGCTGTAAAATATCATTAATAACATTTTGAAATATGTCATTCTGTACGTTATTATTGGTTGTATTTATAACTATTACAGCTGTGACTGCAAATACAATCAATGAAAAAAATGCAACTATCCATGGTTTTGTGCTGATGGTGGTCTTTTACTGTTTAAATATCGTTGAAAATGGTATGATACGGTATGATAAGGAGATAGCTTTGCAGAAAGGTTTTGTAATAGATTCGCTAATGGTCGTGAACAATTGGTTTTTAATATTTGTACATTATATTGTTCTCATATTATACTATTCTAAAATGCATTTATATTCACATTGAATAATGCGATATCTTTGTTGTATGTTTTCTAAATTATAAGTTAAATAAGGGAGGCTACTTGTACAGTCTTATTTAACAATTTCTGAAGGGAGGTTAGTACTATTTTTAAGCTTAGATCTTGTAGTTTAGATATTTTATGGCACAACGAATTAATGGGACAGTATCAGTCAATCTAAATGAAGAAAAATGAAACCGAGGGTTTTTTAAGTCAAAATAATATCGTTTATTTATACTCTCTATGGGCAAGGTCCAAGAAAGTGTTTTAGTCAATCTATTGTTTAGTGATACAGATTGAGAAGATGCCACAGTTTCAATCGCTTCCCTGGTTCTTTATCGTGCTTTGTGTACTGTAAAATCATCACTAATCAAAGGGGCTTTAATTTCGTGGATTTTGTTAGTGACATCAACCACGAAATTAAATCACCATGAATATAAATATTTTTTATGGTATATGACTTACTTGAAAAGATATCATTGAAATTACGTTCCAACGAAAAGTCTCATCCGAAGTTAGTGTTAGGTTGGAAGCACTACAAAGCAGTTCTGTTTTTCTGATCCGGCCAGAGTAGGGTTCGAACTAACAAACTTCAGATCAGGGTCCTTATTCATCAACATTGTAAGTCTAAAATTCAGACTTAGACTTTATACTGTCAAATGTTCTATTCGCTACCATGTTGTTGTAAATGTACCGATTTTGATATACATGGGTATACCTGTTGAGTGGGTAACAATAAATAATCAGATGAAATTTCAAAATTCGAATTGCAAAGAAATGGCAGTTATTATAATGTTTGCTTATTTTAAGTTTAAGTCTGAATTTAAGACTTACAACGTTGGCGAATAAGGCAGGGGTCAGTAGCTAGACAATTAGTCCACCAAGAATGATTTTGTCTTCCTGTCGTGAGTCATTCATAATATACCCCGAATCGGTTGACCGTCTGTCTTGGGATCAGAAGAGTTGCGGCTTCGATCCCATGATACGACATAGCAAAGTCGTTCAAAAGGATACGCATAACGTGTTATATTTCTTTTTCATGACGCAATACATGCATATGGATAGTTCCAAACATTTTTATGGCAGTCGAACGTTACTTATGACGGAAATACTAGTGACCACTGACCAGTGGGATTTACTTGATGAGAAGTAAATTAGTACATGATCGAATACGGTCCGGAAGCTGTGACTGATGAGACCATCGCATGTAAGTTGTAATTGAGATTTATTTTGAGAAACTGCAGTGAATAAAAGAAACATAAAACACTTAAAGGATTATGTAAGAGGGTTACTGTAAAAGCATGGGACGAAATTTCGTGTTTTTTGGTAAAAAAGACCATTTCGATGGGACGTAGATCGTGGAATATGCATTTCAGGTGATAAATACAAGGATAAAACTTAGTGTCCGATGCGATTTAATTCGTGGCTGAGGTTAACCATGAAATCCGCGAAATTTGTCTCCCACGAAAGTTAATAATTTTACAGTATGTAATAATGCATGGTGTACACGTTGCAATATTTCATACTTCTTATCAGTAAACTCAAACATGATAAACAGCTTGAAATTGAACTTCCCTGTTCCCTGAACGATGTTAAGATTGATTTGATTAGGTTATATTATAAAAATGTCTATCCAACTCAGCAATGTTTGTATTTGGCTTAAATGCACCAGCATGTCCATACACACCGGGAGTACCGTTAGGTTAGTGTCCAACTTATACTTGAATGCAAAAGTCAATTACAAACTCACTGAACAAAACATCATTAAAGTATATTGCTATCATAGGACTCATCGATAGTGTGTCGGTAGAGTGTCTGATTCGAGGACAGCATGTCCCTGGTTCGATCCCGAACCACGTTATAACCAATACGAAATCAACATGGAACCAGTATTTCCCATGTTAAAGGTTCAGCATTATATTGAAACTGGGATCCATTCCAGTGTGTCATACACGCATGTATCAGGTGTTGAAGTTGGAAAAAACATGTTTCACAATCAAACTGAAGACATAACATAAAATATGGACTATTGTTAGATAAGAGATTTGTTAGCCGTGTATGATATATCCATCAAAGTGATTTCATTGCAATCCTAAAATATTTATCAGACACTAAGTGTGTGTATGCTGCATATTGTACTGCTGCACAACAATCACTCATTCTGACGGATAGTCTGTTGATCAAAATAAAACCACAATCCTCATCCATCTCGGCATATGACCTTGACATGCAGCTGTAATGGAGTACAATGCAGTATAGCTTGGTTATTTTGACCTGAGCCTGACCTTTATGCAAGAATATATTACAAGCTTCTTGCTTTGAATATATCAATTTCCGCAAGCAAATCTTGCGATATCGGTATTTCAAATTTGTGTTTCTATTACATATCGAGCGTCTTCGTGATACTCACCGACTATGAAATCATACACTCGGTGTTATAAACGTAGACAATATATTGACTGTTAAATTACGCTAGTCAAAAGGTCAGGCTCGTGTCAAATTGGCCAAGCTATACCAACGTGAAATTAATACCACGTGTATATTCAAATAAAAAAATACACCGTACCCTTATGTCTACTGCAGACAAAAGTTTATGCTGGTGTTACTTAAAATTTATTCGTACGTATTAGGAAGAGGGTGTTGTGATTCGAAGCTAGAGCCTAAGAATGTATGACATGTTAGAATACGACCATTATCCATCAAATATGCATTTTCAAAGTACACCTCATTATATTTATAAAATGACACTTGGCTGATGCAAATCATTTGTTTAATGCGTATTTTGTTGCAATGTCTGTCGCAGTGATTGGCTGTTTGTCTGGGCGAAAATGAACATTACGGTTTGCCCGGGTAATTAGCAAAACTTCTTGAAGGTAGAATTATTAATTGATAATACATATATTTCACTATTGTCTCTGTGAGAAGCCTAAAATGGTCACTGTGTGAATAAATATGAGCCGTTCTCCAGGAAAACTGGGCTTAATGACATTGTATTGAAATTATGCAATAAGATTTTGAAAAATGTCTAAAATGAGAAATAACTCGTGACCTATGATTTCATATTTAAGTAATTGGATAGTATAGTACTATCCATTAGCTTCAAGCTTTCTTTAAAATCGTGTTAAAATAACTTCTGTCGTTGCTATGGTGATCGTTTTCCAAAACAGTACTCATATCAAGGAAAACAAGGGTGAAGTGGCTAAAACACTTGCAATTTTTCTCTGTAAGCAAACACTCACACATTGGACACACGTTTTATTGAAATAAGAATAAGATTCTATAATGTTCCACCATTTTAACAATTTATGTCAAAAAATTATCAGATACTGGATCTTTGAAATGTCAGTTGACGTTACGTCAAAAACGCAAAGAATGACGTTCGTGACGTCATTAAAAAAGTGGGCGGTAGTGGTTGGTTGAAAAAGTCTATAACTGTGTACGTGTATGGACTAATGTGTTCATATTTTCCGAATTTGTTCACAAGAGTCTCTTCTTTCTTACCATATATTCATCAGCAGTTTCACAATTTTGTCACTAAGCCCGGTTTTCCTGGAGAACGGCTCATATAAAATTAATGTTAACATGTAAGTATCTATCTTATTACCTCAACCTGAGAATCAAACTACTCTTCTGGCGTCAACATTATGATAAATTATGACAACGAAGTAGCGGTTGTTTCAATTATTTGGTGACTGCATGTAGTGTTGCTCTATTGTATACCTTTTGTGCTCTGCTGTCTATGATGAGTGATTCCTTCTATGTCGTACTTGATATTAACGTTTAGCTTAGTTCGCAAATTTGCCAATTACAAATGTAGCTTTCAAATGTGTTTAATTAAAATGATGTAAAGGCGTCAAGGTGTGTAGTACGTGTATCATGAATAATCACATTTCTTCAAGTATCAAAATTTCGCTTTCTGTGCACATATTTCCATTGCTTTCCACTAGAAGGTAGATCAAATGTTTGGGAAAGATACGCGTTAAAGGTATGAAACATCTGGGAATATAGTTATACAAACATACATGATAAGGCTTACATTACGCTATTCTTTTATGTAATAGATATGAAAGTCTTTATTTAATGTATGTTTAAGAAAATGTGGCAAATGTAGACACAGTGTACACATTACGTAACACTTAACTTGTTAGAATCAACTTTGAAATGACATTATCTCTATTGAAGAGAATTCCAAAATACACCCGGCAATAGATGACGGTAATGTTCAGTCAAAAGTGGTATATTTGTACTTGAGACGGATCTCACATTTTGGTGTATGGTCGAAATGTTGCGTCACCTAATACATAGTACAGTCATTTTGTCTTAAACGGCGTTTTGACGTTACGCAAATTAACTTCTTCTTCTTCTTCTTCTTCTTCTTCTTCTTCTTCTTCTTCTTCTTCTTCTTCTTCTTCTTCTACTTCTTCTTCTTCTTCTTCTTCTGATATTGAACAGATATCTGGTAAGACCGTAAACAGATAATCGACCTTGATTGTAAAAAAATGATGGACCAGTCTGAATCAGCTAGCAATACATTCAGAATACAATTTAATTGTAAAACAGGTATGATGATTAGTATAATTATGCTATAATGTGTCAATGGTCTACTAAGATGTCTATGTTCACTCAACTTTAACTTTAAATACAAGTTTTAATGAGTAGCTCATGTACATTTTTTGTAAATTCATATACAAATGAACATGTATGACTGATGTTGAGTAATGATAGTTCAGACCATACTCATGTCAATTGTATACTATAAGCGTACACGAACATAACGATGGACCAACACAAGGTGAGAAAAAAGAGTTTACAGACCACTTCCAGGAGAAGATAATAGAAAATCGGAAAGAGAAGGCAGCACTCGACTTAAACTGCCAAACACAAAAACATAACACATCACATATCACGAATATACAGCGCAATGACCAATATACATACAATTATACATTTGTAACAAGTAAATAAAAGAGAAAATACAAGCCTTCAGCTGTCGAAAAAACAGATTGCCCAAGTCCCAGCGGTCTAAAAAGACTGATAGGCATAGATTCTGCTACCAAAAAGATAAATGAAAGAAGTTGTCTTGTGGTTGGTTAATCTGAGCTCTTGAAGACGGACGGATCAGAAACGGTGCATTTTTTAGACTGATCATTGTTAGGGATTATTGTACTCAGATCTGGAGGTAAACACTTTGATATTAAATTTTAAGACCACCATTCTCCTGTCTGAATACGTACACATATTTTCAGCCAGATTGGACTTGACGTACAATACAATGGTGAAATTTCGTAAACGTAACATTACGCTATACTCTAAAATAACATACTCCATCACAATAAATACATTATACAAATGGCTGAAATAACTTTGAAATTGCAAGTCACTTTTAAGCGTGACGACATTATGTTATTTTCTACGTTTGTAAATTGCTTCAGTTCAATGCTTTTCGAGGTACACTGTCAATCTTCTTTTAATTAATCGTAAACGTAAATAACGCAAGTATTCCATTCATTCGATATTAAACACCATTATATTGCATGTGTTCAGTCATTTGGGCCTCATCTAAATACAGTGTTTGATGTTATAAATGTAGTATTATAAAATGATGATTCAAATGTTCATCTAAGCGTACATTGTATTAATATTGTACTCATGCAGTATACATAGATACTTGAATATTTACGTTATAACTAACGTGATTATGTAATGCAAGATAAAGTACTAAAATTGCCCGTATAAGTAAGTATCTAGTGCATTCCGATTTAAATGCATTCATTAAATTTAGTGTAAGTGCAACGTACAAAGCACGAATACTATCACCAAAGAAACATGAATAAACCTTTTATGAATGATAAAACATGACTGCTCATAATATGGTTGTTTACTCTGCAATATTGCACCAATACAAATACATTTGCAACATCGTACATTTGTTATAAAAGTGAAGTTTGTTTATTATATGCATTGTATATATAGTGTCACCTCTATTGAAAGTGCTAGTCAGTTTTGACTTATGTGACACTTATCATAGATGCACCCACACGGTACCCCACGAATCCCTTCTCGTATTGATAACCGGGTGTATAACTGAAATTGGTATACGGTAAACATTATTTAACTCAATTGCGGCTTACCAACTTGCCTCAGTTCTAACCCGGATTCCACCGAGATTTGGACCTTCGACCTCTCGCTTCCAAAACCGCATCCTAACTATTATATGCGATATTACTGCAGCAAAACACCAACACACATGTTTTAAAGGTAAACATCAACCTAAGCGCTCCGTCGTCATCAACATAGTTTGTTAGACTACAAAGAAAATGACGATATAAACATCAAACTGTATCAAAGGTAAACACAGGAATTTATACAAACTTTTAAATACACAGTACAAATGCACTGTATGACCTTAATGAACTCTCTGGGTTGACCATGATCGTCATTACAGGTTAGTGGCAATAATGCAATGTTGGTCCAGATACAGTCATAGTTCCACCTAAACGAAACCAAAAGAAACATCCAAAAGATATATAAGAGTGGTTAGTATAATGAACGAAAGCTCTAGACATAACCCAAACACACACGTTTGTACACATGACAGTCATGGTGGTATTCACAAACAAGAGCTCCGACTTTACGTTTGACACTGTCAATACGTGTAATGAGAAAATACGGTCTTTTCTAGTATTCTTATAATATAGTCTGAATGTCAAAACATGTCAAAGCCCTTTGCATCTATGCATGATATTATAATTATGTCAACCTCATGACACCAATAATTAAACCGATTAGCACTGTAACAGATATTTTATTTTGAAGAACATATAATCTTTTTTCCCCTAAATGATCATATTTAGGGTTCGGACTGGTGAATTCGTTTTTTTAAACACTAACACAATTTTGTGTCCTGGCTTAGCCAATGTACCGAAAATGTATTTCTTTTAACTGGACCAAAATTGTCACTTTAATACATATAAATAATAGGCTAGTGGCCGAGGGGTGATTTTTGGTCGGAACCCCTCCCCATGGTAGAACATTTCACAACCTGTTTTTTATTGAAGCGGGAGATATTGTGCGTTGGAAAACGATGGTTGTGAATCTGGGATCAATGTAGATCATTATGAAAAGCGACGTTTTATGTGTTTTTTAGTATTTTGAGAGGCAATTTTATGACGTATTTTGTCTATGTACAGAACAAGGCAGGTACGATTTAGCCAAGGAAAAGCAAACCACACTCGTTATTATTGTAGGATCATATTGCATTATGGATGGCTTATAACATCTAAAAAATTCATCTCTTTAATAGCATGAGAAATCATACTTTTGGGGTAAAAATATAAAAAAATATAAACGAAAAGTGCGAATTTTAGGAATCGGTGCACCACAATTTCATATATCAATCTATTCGAAATAAAATTACTTGGGTGGGGAGGTAGTAATCTGCAGTTTAATATATCAAAAATCTATTGACCATCTATTGCTCAAATTGCGATAATTTTGGGTTAAATTGTCATACAAACATAAACGAAATGTGCGAATTTTAGGAATCGGTGCACCCCAATTTCATTTATCAATCTATTCGAAATAAAATCACTTGAGTGTGGAGGTAGTAACTTGTAGTTTAATATATCAAAATTCTATTAACCAACTATTACTCAAAATGCGATAATTTTGGGTTTAAATTGTTAAATTTATAAACGAAAAGTGCGAATTTTTGGAATCGGTGCACGACAATTCCATATATCAATCTATTCGAAATATAATCACTTGAGTGTGGAGGTAGTAACCTGTAGTTTAATATATCAAAAATCTATTGACCAGCTATTACTCAAAATGCGATAATTTTGGGTGAAATTGTTAAAATTATAATCAAAAGTGCGAATTTTGGGAATCGATCGACTACAATGTCATCTTTCATTTCATTTGAAAGGTTATCACAGCGAATTATTGGTATGAAGGTCAGGGTGAATTCGTCGAGGTCCTACTTGCCGAATTTATGTGCAAACTCGCTAAATTTGGGGCAAAAATAAGCAAAAATGCGATTTTTTGGAATCGGTGGATTGCAGAGTCATTTATGAAGTAATTTGAAACAAAATCACCCCAATGAGTACATAATAATATATAGTTTAGGCTGTTAGAATATCTTAAGCATGGGTACACGGAAAATGAGATATTTTGAGGTAAAACATCACGAAAAATGAACAAAATCGTGAATTTTGAGAATTAGTAGACGACAATGTCATTTATGATTTTATTTGATATTGAACAATCGTGTCGTGTATGTATAAAGTCCAGTGTGAAATATAACATGTAGCGTCTGGATATTGTTGAAATTGAGATATTTTATCCCAAACCTCTAAACCGAAAAGCTGGATGTTTGGAATCAGCAGAATACAAAATTTAATTCATTCATAGTTTATTAATCTGATTGGAACAAAGTAACTTCAGTTAAAGATATCTTGAACTAAGTGAATTTGAAATTGTATACAATTCAATGTTTTGAGGTTAAGCCGTACAAAATATAAGATACATGTACTAGTATACGACAGAGGAAAGCCAATCAAATAAGCTCGTCATGAACAATTGGTGCCCTGTTGAGCTGAAATATTACCCCAACATTTGAATTTTCCAGAAATGTTCCTATGTGTTTTCATTAGCAGATTAATCTTCCTAGCGATAAAGGATATCAAATCGCCTATTGTTACAACCATCATGAGTCCTATCGGATGCTCAACACTAAAAACGTACATGTACATGAAATATGTTCTTGTGAATTCCAATGCCGTTTAGGCCAATACATCTATAAATATCAAATGTCACTAAAGGTACGCACCAAGACTTTTTATAGACTGCAACACTTTAATCGAACCTTATTATTATCTACATTGTACGATATATTAATTAATGGATACGACTGGAGACTAGGTCCCACTGAAGAAATCCTCATCGGCGATGTGGAATGAAAAAATAATGCATTCATTGAAATTTCCCGGTGTAGGCATACTCGCGATGTAAATGCAAATGTAGATTTCTCATAACTCCCAAGAAGCTTCCCCAAGTCCAGAGCATCCTGTTCCCGAAGCTCATTTAGTTTCATCGAGAGTACATCGTTTTGAATGATTGGAAATTGAGATTAACACTCGTTATTTCTTAACCACTGCGGGTTTAAATAACACGCATAGCTGCTCAGTAAGACAGACAGGTTGGAAATAGCCACAAGGTTTAATGCTCTTATAACCAGCGCTTTTTCTGGTGGTCCAAATCAGATCATGTGCATGTCTTATGTCTGTACAAATACCTACATATTCATGTACAACTCAACGTTTGTCCAGAGTAATGCTATTGAAACTAGTTGTTGGTCACAACACCATTACCCCGTAATTGTACCCTGCCATATTGCATACATGTATGGATATAAATTATATTTGTTGACAAGCTGTTTTAAAATAATATTTTACAATCGAACGAGTGTCTCAATCTACACGATATGTTCTGTTTAATTTGATTCGGTTCGGCTTTGTTTCGTTCTGTCCTGTTTTGTTCCGTATATTATAGCTTGATATCATGTGTTATGATTCAGCTGGGGTTATGGTGTTAAATTATTTTATGTTTTTATGTGTTACCCTTGAATACGGCGCCAATAGAAAACATTGGTGTTTTAGTAGATTAAGAACAATCAATATTGATTAAAACTTACAATATTTTACATAGTATCGGGTATGCGACATGTTCCTCGCCAACATCTTCATATCATGATTCTAATGAACTATTTTAGTTTGTTAGACACTTCGTGGCTGAAATCGCTGGGTAAATTATGTATGCTGAACTTATATCAGCCGTGTTCATACGGTTAACAAGCCTAATCGGGAGAGTGGGATGGCCAATTGAGAGCTTCATAACTGTCCTTTTCCGTAAAGTCGATTACAAGAGCAGTGCAATAACGGACATCATACAAGATATAATTACAAACGTATATTCAAAGCCCCAGTGTCGGTGTTGCTCGGTGATCCTGACAGACCTGTATTATTGCTAGCAGTAAAGCTCTAAACCTTCTGTTCCAGTGACATCTAATGTGGTCATTATGACATCTGCATACCCATTCGTATGATGGTCAAGTACGCTTCCTCCTACCTTCCAAGTCATACTATATTTTTCCATATATAAACAATATTTACAAAAACCGCGTGACCAACAATAATGTTACTATGGTTATAAAACATAAAGTAAGCTTACTATAATTATGTTCTTACTGTATAATTTAATTAACCAATCATACATTAATTTTCCTGCATCAATAGCGATACTCAGATTTGGTGATCCCTCGTTTTCGTTACACAATAGCATGACCTATCAGTGAAGTCAATGTATAATTGTTGACTCATCCATTGTAGAAAAGTACTCAAACTACCAAGGTCGTTTTGAACGAGCATGGCCCATGTCATGGAGCGTATGCATGGTATTCTCGAACACAGAACTCCTTCATGTAACATTGACCAAATTGTTATTTTTATAATTGTATGAATATGTAACCTGTATGCGTTGTTTGGGTTAATTCGAAGTAGGGATGGCGTGTCAAAGAGCTTGAACCATTATGAACCAGTCACAGCTTCAATGGTAGTCCGCTTTGTCAACACCATATAGTACACCTGATTTCAATGAACTGGTTTTCACTGTTTGGTGAATATCACAGACGACCATCACCCGGCTGTAGGTAGTACCTCTCCCAAATATTCCACCAGATCGTCACATGTCTACTATGTAGGCATATTTCGTATGTCACTATAAATAAGGTTGAAGCTTACACCGAATGATGCTGTATCCTAATATTGAACGATAGAATAGGACAACAGTTTTGGAATCTTAAATAACATATTACTTAGCACATTTTGTAGTGGATTTTATCAAATCAGATCATCAATGACACTGTATTCAACTGATTCCGAATTTTCACATTCTTAGCTTATTTTTGTATTTTTTTATCCCAAATATCTCAATTAAAACAGTAGCCGAATACTACATTTCTGTCTTAAACTGCATGTAATTACAAACATGTCACAGTTGTTCAACATCACATAAAATCATTAATGAGATTGAAATCTACCAATTCTCAAAATTCACAATTTTGGTTCTTATTTCGTAATATTTTACCTCAAAATACATAATATTGCAGAGTACCTAGGCTTAAGATATTTTTAAACTACAGATTATTATGTGCTCTTTGAAGTCATTTGGTTTCAAATTACATCATAAATGACACTGCTATCCACCGATTCCAAAAAAATGCATTTTTGCTTATTTTTGTGAACTTTGACCCAAATTTAGCGAGTTTTACACAGATGCCAGCAAGTAGAACCTCGACGTATTAAACCTTACCTTCATACCTACATATCGCTGTCATTAACTATCAAATAAAATGAAAGATGACATTGTAGTCGACCGATTCCAAAAGTTCGCACTTTTTGTTTATAATTTTAACAATTTCACCCCAAAATTATCGCATTTTGAGTAATAGCTGGTCAATAGATTTTTGATATAAACTACAGGTTACTACCTCCCCATTAAAGTGATTGTATTTCGAATAGATTGGTATATGGAATGGTTGTGCACCGATTCCAAAAATTCGCACTTTTCGTTTATGATTTTAACAATTTAAACCCAAAATTATCGCATTTTGAGTAATAGCTGGTCAATAGATTTTTGATATATTAAACTACAGGTTACTACCTCCACACTCAAGTGATTTTATTTCGAATAGATTGATATATGAAATTGGGGTGCACCGATTCCTAAAATTCGCACATTTCGTTTATGCTTTTTAACAATTTAACCCAAAATTATCCCAATTTGAGTAATAGATGGTCAATAGATTTTTGATATATTAAACTGCAGATTACTACCTCCCCACCCAAGTAATTTTATTTCGAATAGATTGATATATGAAATTGTGGTGCACCGATTCCTAAAATTCGCACTTTTCGTTTATATTTTTTTATGTTTTTACCCCAAAAGTATGATTTTCTCAAGCTATTAAGGAGCTGAATTTTTTAGATGTTATAAGCCATCCATAATGTAATATGATTCTACAAAAAAACGACTGTGGTTTGCTTTTCCTTGGCTAAATCGTACCTGCCTTGTTCTGTACATAGACAAAATACGTCGTAAAATTGCCTCTCAAAATACTAAAAAACACACATAAAACGTCGATTTTCAAAATGACCTACATTGATCCCAGATTCACAACCATCATTTTCCAACGCCCAAGGCCTCAGCCTTCAATAAAAAACAGGTTGTGAAATGTTCTACCATGGGGAGGGGTTACTCCCATTTCTAAGCACCTTTTTGAGGTTTGGCCACTAGCCTAGTTATTTTACGTAAAGAACCACTAAATTCCTCCGCGGACCAAGTGGTGATACACTCAAGTAGTCCTTAAAAAAACTTTGGTTTGCCTGTAAATGGAGATAATTCTTGACAAATGTGGAGTTGAATGATGAAATTGAGTTTAAATGGTTGGTAAATATGCATGTGGTGTAGTAAAACTGTAATATTTGTATTATTCCACTATTTTGTTCTTGGTGTCACACCGGTGGAAAGTACTTCCGGGTCATAGTATGCTAAAATAGTCCCGTTCAGAAATTTGATATATGTCTGTGGAAGCACTGTTTTAATGTGGAAAATGCTGATTGATGACCAAATTACATGAATGTAGATCAAATATGACCTGCATGCTAACTTTTAAGAGTGTTTAATTGATATTTTTCTGAATTATCTTTCCCTGGCTGAAGACTGACAATGTATGTGTGCTTCGGTCAAGTCAGCTTTTGAGGCATGGAAAATAGCGTTGTCCTTCCAGAATCCCTGCAGTAGCTCGAAAACGAAACTATCGACATGCCATTTTCTCCAGCTTATTTTGGATAACAGGGATTGCTTTTTATGGAAACGGTCACAGAAAATCACCCGGAATGTCAGTGAAACGGAGGGAGAGATGCGAATTTGGGTCATTTTGCATTAATTTCAATGGCAGAAAATTCACCGGTGTGACACCTCTTGATACCAAAGTGAAAGTAGACTAGGGTAAAACCCAGAACTCATAAATCCGGACATGCGTAAAAACGGATAGACCGTGCTTGAAGGACAAAAACTTTCTTAGAAGATGCATGACCCCCCTTTTTTATTGCATTATTTTGAAGCTTAAATGCCCCTCTTTACAGTGATATATGTGGTCCAGGTGGCCATAGACTAAAAAAAGTTGAAAACTGGGGCCTACTATGGCCAATTTACATTGAGCTATAGAGCAAATCTATTTGGTGGTTTCTAACCTTTTAGATAAATGTGACCGGCGTTAATTTAACGTATACTAGTCATTATAATTAATAACGGGCGGACAATAACACAAAGGTAAAAAACTATTTGTGTTCTAATATGCATTGGGACACACCCAAGAATGGCAGAAATTAACTATGACAACATAAATGACAACTTACAATAATGAAGCGATAATTCAGCGACAAAAATGGTTCATTATATATAAATAATCAAAACGTCTTTGTTGTTGTGCTATAATTTGCATTCATGCATGCATTACGACTAACGACTGAGGAAAAATATAAATCATTCTTAAATTAAAAACATGCTAGAGTACATTTTTACAAAAGTAAACGAGTAATATAATATTATGTACAGTAGATCCGCATACAACTTCGTTTGACACTCAACTTATTTCTAACCAATCTCTCTATGATTATTTACATGTATATACCGAGTAAATAATATGGTTGTAAATATAACATATTCCATTTAAAACCCTACGTTCAGCATATCGATTGAGGATGTTTTAGAAAAGGGTTACGCATATAACTAATGAATGTCATGCAAACAGATGTTGTTCTTGTAGAAATACACGAAGCGTTTTAAGTAGATATCAACGCCAACGTCGCATAAAACGTGCCATGGGACATTTCTGTGGACATGGATTATTACGCACCATTTGATAATACTTGAAGCAATTAACACTATAATACATGTATAGATTCAGAAGAAAAACAATATTTTATTTCTTCAGTCGTTTGCTTGCAATACACAAAGCATAAAACATAAAGAAGAAACGAAAATTACGGTTTACATAACGAACGTATTTTTTACGCAAGTGGGACATCTCTGTGGACATAGAAAAACAAGGGAAAAACATTGTTTATGTCATTTTATCACTTGAATTTTCACACATTTTTATCTAAGAAAAAACAATATTTGTGTATTAAAATATTTAATACATGCGTTGAAAAAGATTGGTGTAATTCACATTTTAACTTCTTTCTCGTAGCCGAAACGCTACTTTTTTCGAAATCTCTACATCAATATTTTTCTTCAAACCATGTTTATTTTACAACTTCCGGTTCCGTTAAGCAAATCTACGGAAATTATATCAGAAGTACATGGTTTCAATTCTTGTCACGCAAACTTTTAACGTCTTTTGGCGTAAAAGTATTGGTGAAATTGAGGTTTTACTGCAACTGCTCGACAAATCTCTACAACGTGTATTTTGTAGTTTTTTAGTCTTTCAAACAAATTGTCATTTAATCATTTATTATTTTTAAAGCAAAATTACACGTTTGTATAAAACATTTGTTTCTCTTTAAAATAGTTTATAACATTATATAGTTACGCGACGGGTGAACAACCGAATTACTTAACAAGAAATACAAACGCCGTAAAAGTAAAATAGCTCCAACTTGTGACGCGACGTCATTCTACATTCACCATTATATTTTACAGGGTTTTATTGTATAAACGATATAGGAAGTGTTCGGGGAAAACAATTGAAGTTTGCTGTTTGTATAAGGATATACATGTTCAACATGTTATGTAACTGCTATCAATGCATATTGCAGTGACAAACAAAGTACGCAAAATATTAATTTTATCTATTAAGTATGCATGTGAAGTACTACTACACTTAAAACGATACCAACCCATAAATTCAACAAATGACAAGGACGGATTGATAAATTGATAAAAACAGTTGTATTTTATACATGTATACGACACAGCTAACAGTATCGTTGAAAAAGAAATAAAAAAATTGAAATTGAAAAAAAAATCTCGAAATTAAGGTATTATTCGAGAATTTTGTTTTCAATTTCAATTTTTTTATTTCTTTTTCAACGATACTGCTACCTGTGGTATACGATTGTATACGCCAGGTGACGTTTACTGCAAAACATGCACCTGTCAAGGCAAGCAGACAATTTACAATGTGCACACTCAACCACATTCCATTAATATCAACAAAATTTATAACATCTACACAAGGAGGAAAACAACTACAAAACTCGAACGTAACATTTTATCAGTCTTCTAAGTTCATGTAATGCAAACATACGATTTTGAAGTTATTCTATTGTACCTGTCAGCAAATGTGGAATCCTCCGAAACATTAGAAGGAGCAAACGGAGAAATGGAATGGCTCCCTGAAGAGGGAAAATGGTTGAATGCAGAGAATACAAGTATACGTTTGAATGTAGTTCAGGAAAATTGAAAATTCACAGAAAGTACACGAATATTATATCAAGCACACGCAGTGATCAGAAAGACAAACGTAGGAATCGTTTCAAAGGTGTCTGAAACCATGGAAACGCACAGGGGGAAACAATACATCTCAAAACTGGTTGTAAAGCAACTGGGAGAAGTGCACGTGCCAATAATGGAAACACGTGGTCTGACTGACATGATAACTTACAGTAAAAATATGGTGAAATGTACAATGATGAAAACTGATGTTAATAAAGATTTTGTAAATTATGATAATACATGTATAAACCCGGGTTAATATAGTATATTTAGTAATTCAGGTGACAAGATGAATGGGTTCATTGTCCTACTTTTTTTCAAAAAAAGCTCATTTGTTGCGATTGAGTGGGTCTGTTTTGTGTGTAGGTTTTTAAAAATACGCCCAGTTACAAAACATGTATTCTCAATGTGCATATAATAGAATAAAATAACGTCATGGTGTAATTGTTCGCGCTCTACTTTAGGAGTATTTCCCGTGTACCCAAACGAAATGACAAACACTGTAGGATACTAAAAGGGAAACCAGAATACTCGTGGGGTCGGGAATTCTCAATTACTAGCCACAATCAAATCGACAAAGCTAAGGTTTGACATCAGATGGATTCAAAGGCTAACCAAGAAACACCTGTCCCCGATATTTAAGGGATTATGGCAAAGACTGGACGCACATGGGCACAAATGGTAATAACAACCGTGGATGGCGCACTATAGAGGATCACAGCTGGTGACCCATACCATTGGAGAGTAGGAGTGGTCTAAGTTGTTATAACACAGACACCTTTATTAGCCCTTTTTGTGACAATGTTAGTCTGATCAATAGTTCAAAAGTTCCTCAAAACGTCGGAAACCCTTGAGATAATTTTGTGTTAATATGTTATACTAGTATATATATTTTTAGAAATCTCACATAACTTCCTTTTATTGTAACACATACTACGTCTGCGACGTTATCATTTTGAGCCCTTCGAGTATCAACTTACGCATAATGACCTGACAAACATTGTCGATATGTAACATACACCATGTTATATGTACGTATAACAATGAGCACGCGGACACCAGACAGTATACAATGTGTTCCTGTATGGTACCCGTAATTATAACATTCTCTACTGTGGAGCAAAATGCACAGTGTGTGTAAAACGTTTAGTCATTGCTTTGTGCATTGTATTTAGTATCAAGTAATACATGTAATGACACAGGACGGACGCAAGTTCTGTATATTTTGTTTCATTGGTGTAACATTCATTCGAAGCTGTAGAAAGCTTCAACTTCGTCCCAGTAGTGTCGTAATCGTACCGACATTAGTAAAGTGGAAGTACCCGTAGTTTGTTTTGTATCACATGCAGAATATTGCCAATCCCCCGATACATTAGAAGTTTGGTTGCAACGTTTAGCTATAATGTTCAATCATTTGCGTAGTTCGGTTGAGTTTTCCACTTCCATTCCGTTAGGAACCAACACCTTTCCTTAAGGCGATGGACACGGGTGGCCATAGAAAATCACGGACATGAAAGAACATAACCTCTGCACTCAGGACCGACACCAGAGTGTCCATGTGACACATTATCTAGACCATGCACTTGTGTGGCTTATCCTGCATACCCGTATATCGATGGCTTAGAACCAGCAGGTGAAATTGTCATGTCGACCAAAATGGAGTTTTAAAAACGCGTTTTCTCATAGATAAAGAGTAAATTCCAGACAGTTTTCTCTTGTTTTCTCAATATATCGAATTTGTAGTTACGACTTTCTGGTTCTAAGCCAGCAATATAGTTTTCAGGGATTATGTCATCGTTTGGTCGCATTGATTGGAACATGTATATCATGGTAATGAAAACAACAAGTATAAGTTTATATCTCTTTGTTATTAAACATAGATATTACACCGTATATAAGGTAAATATATGATGTATTTAAATGACTTAGAATGAACACAAATACAGAATGTTTGTAGTCAGACCTGAGTGTACAATGGCAATCTCTGAGTAAAAAGGGGACAGCCCTTGAATACATTTTTTATCGTGAAAATTTAGTTAGTTGATGCATCGTGCTGATAAGCTGTCGATGAGGGGCACATAAATACCTTTAAGAATACGAAATCAGACAGGTTCTAATTTGGTATTTTAATAACCTTGTGTCGTATTATCAAAGTCCGTCACTTTCATTTACTCCTACTTAAATCTTAGCTAGACCATAAACATTTGAACTCGACTCTATCACGAAAAGCTTGTACATTCTTTGGTAATAAGAACAAGTTGGCATTACCAGTCCAAACTGGGTTTACAATGCCGGTGGGTTAGCCTAAGTTGGAACTCAACATTAGGCACATAGGGTGACCATTTGTGCGAATTATTATGTAAATAGTATCTTCTTTAGTTATTCATTGATCGAAATATTATAAACATTGCACTTATTAAAAACAGTTTTATGCATTTCTGTAGAATAATACATACATGTATAAATGTAAATACAAATGTATAAAGAAACATGATTTATATATACATTATTTACTGATATATCTAAATATATCGTTTATAAATCACACATTCATTTGTTATAATACTGTACAGAAAATAAAATGTCTATGCCTCTACATCGTCTTGAAGGTCACCAGCTAACTCATCTGGGGGACGTAACTCTACTTGGAAATTGTGTCGTTTTCCTTCGGCCTTCAGTTTTTTCTTGTACACCGAGAAACACGCTGCAAGGGCAAGTGCCATTTTCCGGGCATTCTGGGTAGAATCTGCAATGAACGCATGACATTCGGTCTTCTTCTTTTTATATCCAAGTTCATTGACCACAATGAATGTAAACACTCGCCAATACTTCATATCTTGGACACCATAAGATATAAAATCTATAGGATGAAGTCCAAATGGAACACCGTCTCTCATTTTATTGGACGGATGTTCACGCATGTCAATACCTTTGGATGAAAACACAACATAACTGAGTGGTAACTCAACCCGATCCATAGAGACCAAGTCATCTTTCACTTTTGCCACTAAGTCATCGACTGGACCACGAACATGTTCCAAACCGAACACACCCTTAGTTTCCGTATGTCCAATATATTTAGCCACGAAGTAAACGGGTAAGCGATCTACTTTAATTCCTCGAAATTTCGATAAGTTTGTCGTTCGCGTTCCTTTCTGTTTCTTTTCGAATTTAGTCAAACGTTTCAGTTTATCAAATAATGATGGCTTCTTTGTTGTCTTGGAGAGAGGTTTTTTACCATCTTCCTTATTTGACTGAATTGTCACACCTTTACGTTTAGATTCGGCACCCTGTTCCTCATCTACGTCATCTTCACGTAATCCGGTGTCGTCTGCACCGGCTGCCATTTCCGGTATATTACTGTCTGGTTCCAATGCCATATCATCTAGCTTAGTAATTGCCTCATCAAATGCTGTATCCGGGTTCAGCGTAAAGTCAGGGTCCTCCGTCACTTGCACGTCATTTGACGCGTGTGATCCGGAAGCAGACGATATGCTGTCCGTTTCGTTATCGTGATCAATGTCCGACATATCGGTAGTTTAGTCCTGCACCGACTTTTGTAGTTTAATATCCACTTTCACATACACACTCTAAATATTCCACAAGTGTGCACAAAATATCACTTTCTAATGTCACTATGTTATTTTCATATCCAATGACATATCGATGTGTTTGTTATTATTAATGCTACGTCTAACATTTAAGCTTTCAATCAATCAATCCGTATATGTTTTCAAGCAGCACATTAAGCCTATGTATGCGGTAAAGGCAAAGTATTCTCGCTCTATAGTCCAACTTGTCAATATTTGATATCGACCGTGTTTCTAGTCGGCCCAATGTAATCTGTATTCAATAAATACCACAGTTGAACTGAGTCATAAAGGTGTAATGAAATTGTACGGAGATCTATATATGCATGGATAATAACGCATAAAACACACAAGTCCTCCAGTTAAAAGCTGCCAAGCGGATCCCTTAGGCTTGTTGGCACAGTGACCCCGATCATGTAGAAAGATATTTCCCCTTGTTTGAACTGATAAGCCGTTCAATAGTAGATCCAATCTGAAATGATAAGAAGATAATGTATATTAACAAGATACATTAAAACATCTAGCCTGAAGATACAAACACCTTGTTTACAATACACCCGACGTATTATAATGGGTTTATAATTATACGACCGAAAGTACTAATATACAATTATAATTTTGTGTATTTTCACTAGTTTGAACTAATTTTCTATTGTAGTCACGAGACTTTATGTTTGGTTTTATGGAATAATCTAGTCTGCGATAGTGTCTGTACAAACAGTTGTAAAAGTTAATGTTAAATATGTGCTGTAACAGTATTGTTACTAAAAATGTACGCATAATAGACAAATCGTAAAGCATGTCTACAAAACACAATTACAAACGAGACAGCTAGTGAAAATTTTAATGAGTTACAGATTTAAAGAGCTTATAGAAATGATTACAGTGCCTATTATTCGTATCTCAGCTTATACGAATGGCATTACAATTCATGCACTTCAGATGTTTCGTCATTGTGTCGTGAATATTTAGGGAATGTTGGCATTCTTGAATCAACCAGTCCGCATCGTATGTTACGAATGTACTTTCAAGCATACATTTTACGGTGGTTGTTCATGCACTGGCTGGTCACAAGCGGTACAAAATATAAGTAGAAAATTAAAATCATTTCACCGTTTCGCTTGATGTCAATATTGCACATAAAAGTACAAAAATAAGTTTTTCTTTAATATGGACGAATGGTCTATAGATCTATACGTGTGTATCTTGTTATTTCTTTATTTCTGATAAAAAAGCTAAATATTGCTTTATTACGCATTTTAATATAGGAAATTGGTTTTCGAAAAACGGTTTGTCAGTTTATATTTAAAATGACGTGTGTCATCCATAAAAGTGATTTATTACACAAAAATATCTGTGTGATAAACCTACTAGGTAGTATGCTTGTTATCGTTATAAAAAATAAGTTTAATAAATCTCATATAAAATCAGTAAATCAGAATAAACGTGAGCGGAAAATCGAGGGATGATATCAACGATTGGTTTTTGGTATTAGTATATGCAAAATGTGAATGAAGTAATAAATAAAGCTATGCTTTATTATTGTAATACAACAACCAATTTGATGGGATGGTGGTCATGTTTTTTATTATTAAAACAGCAAGCTCAGCTATAACGCTAATACGCCATTTAGTATGCTATGCTAAGCATGGTACGAACAATACCTTCGTATTCGTACTATTACAATACGTCTTAATTAAAACATAATTAAAAATTTATATCGTTTATTTACGTTGGTAATGTTGTTCGATATTATCATGATAAGGTCTAATGAATTATGCAAATATATCCGCTCGTAAACACATTCCATTCAGTGTCTTAAACAGCAGACAGCGTGTGCCTTGGGCGATGTAATATTGCCGTAAAAGTATCAGGTCGACTTAATTTGCATAACTTGAATTTCATTTCAATGGTAGAATGGCGTGCGTGGTTGAAATTACAAAAGTGTCAGTTTACTAAGTGATTCAAAACCAACAACAAGCCTCCCTTGTTCCTATTGTTTACCTAACACAGACCCTATTGTGTGCTCTGTAACATAATATTCCGGTCAAATTTGGCGAAAGAATGCCAAAGTTTTTTCCCGTTGTTTATGGTGGAAGAAATCTGTACATAGTGACCTAACCAGTTTTCCTGGACTGATTTGTAACCAGCACTTACTCTTCCACCGGGAACAAACAACAACTCCAAATGCGGAAACTTGTCTCCAACGTTTATAACAGAATACATTGTATTGTCTACCTTGACGTGACTAGGAAATCGAACCCAGATGGCCGGGTTACAATGTCCTAAGCACTAACCACTGAGACAAAGGCCGTGAATGACCATTTTGTAAACATACGGTTTCAATCAAAGACAAATTCTTGTTCACTTACAAATTCTTCTAGATTATTCTAAGTATTAGTATTATTATAAGTATACATGTCTGTATGAACGCGATGACCATAAAATATAAACCCACTCAAGTTCACTGATTCATATTGCTATTCATAAAACCAGCTTTGATAAAGACGACGAGGTGTTTATTCAATGTTTGATAAATATACTGCACCCTTTCATAATACCGTCATCTTTTCGCATGAATCATTTTCAAACATTTTTGTTAAAAGTAAATAACGCATCTTGTAATTATCATAAAACATATTAACCGTGAGAAATTTATAATTTAAATACGTAAGTTTGTGTCGATCAGTGAGTAAGGAATATGTTGATAGTATAGATATATGTATGTGTATATCGTGACATTTAAAGTTTTATTTTTCTATAAAAGTCAATATTTGCACTTACAAATCAAGTAGGCTACAAGAATACCGAGTAAATACGAGTTTAATCAAACAATAAAATTCGCTCAAGGAAAACTTTCAAGTTTTAGGCACATGTTATGTTAAAGCTTTGAACACGAACTAGCCTAACACACCCTTCTTTGGTTATGAATCCAATATGAATACCTGAACAGAACATGTACTATAAGGTCATAGAATATAGCCCCATGCTACATACATAAATTATTAATTAGTATAATGAAATCTTCAAAAGAGACACAAATACACATATGTTACATGGGTCTAATTCTTATACATCAGTATGCCCATATCACCCCTGTTTATAATTATACACGAGTTTTGTTTCTGAGAAATCATATAGTGAAGAATTCCAATTCCTAAATAGAACCAATTAATTGAGGTCTTTGATACAACTGAACATTAACAAATTTAATGCACCTTGAAATAGTGTATCGTCATAAAATACATGCATGCACATATTTCAGTTTTAATCACTACAATAAGACCACTGTCGAACTCTTGAAACTATGTATTCAGTTAGTCTAAATAATGGACTTTGGTTGAACAATGAACAATAATGCTGTACATTTTCAGGTGGGCTGATGATTTAGATGGTGGTCTGGTATATGAGGTTTTACTGTACTGTATGAGAATAAACGCACATAAGTTCAAAAATATCCAAATAAGCACAGATTTCAAGTACACTATATAAACGAACAACAACATGTATATACTCGTACTTTTAATCGAAGTGTAAAAAACAATTATATATATGATCTTACTGGTAAAAAACATATGATATAATGTATGTTGAAATAACTTATTATGTATAAGCAAGTGCAACTTCGTGGTAATTTTAACCATTTATTCATAAATTATACAGACTAATAATTTATTAGATAATAATATACGTCGACACATAACAAAACAAATGTTATATGTATCTACATTTTAACTATTTTAGTCCGACAAACCTTGTATTAAAACGGTTGAAACCACATAGTGAAATTAATTATATAGTATAAAGTATACGACAAGAAATCAAATAGCTTTGACATAATGTTTACATTAAACAAATGTTAGACAAAATATCCTCTCACCTTTGATTACAGACTGTTTATAGTTAAATCCAGGCTTAATTGACAAATTCTAGTGTAACTTAAGAAAACCACCAACAAACTAAAACTTGTTAAGCGTAAATACCGGGGAATAATAGCCTCTTTATTGTTAGACACCGCGGCATGTTTCACCTTAACCGAAAACTGTCACGGTTCTGTAAACGTATAACATTCGGCACACCTTCGTATCTGTTGTGTACGACAATGAATGACGAATTACGAATGAAAGGAAGTTATATGCTTATCGATATTCAATTGGGTCATTGGTCCGCATGAAGCGCGCCTTTCAAAATATCCGCCATGCGAATATTGAATAATAAAATGATTTCAATAACTAGATCTAGTGGCTTTCCGGTTTAGACTTTGGCTTATAACAACTGCACCTGGGAGTTTTAAACATGCACGTGATTTTTATGGCTCCAAACTTAACGAAACATGTTAACAGATTCTTTATACTGTCAAATTATTCAAAAACGCGCTACACAATTGCACGAAATAAAAAAGCATAATAAAATTGCTCGACGATTGGCCGGTTAGTTTGGTGTCTTCGGAACAGACAATAATATTTTCAGAAGCGACCGAAAGAGGTCGACAATCGAAGAAACCCTGTCTTTACTGGACGTCGTAATATTTGCAATAACACTCTTTCAATCTCGTCCTGATGTCAAGTCGTAGAGCTTCGAAACCCATACTTATTTTTATAAGAGTCTCAATCGAACAAACCGATAGACCACTCGTTACATTGGAAGCTCTTTCAGTCTGTCAAACGATTAATCAATGGACAACACTATCGCTATATCGATGGCTTAGAATGAGAATTAGTACTCACGACCTTATAAGATGGATACATGTACATATTTAAAATCAACACCACAAGGCGCTTCTTATGAGCCTATTTTCATTAAAATCGGAACTTGTCATGTTGACCAAACTGGAGATGAAACAGTTTGTTTTACCAGCGATACATCTGTAGGTCACTGACAGGCGAAAATAATGTTCTTGACAACGACAGCTGTATGTCATAGGATCTAAAAACTTGATCCATTCTGAACAAATATAATTATCTAGTTCGAATAACTAAAGTAGGCATAAAGCATATGGATGCATGTGTATTTTCATTTAGACCATAACGTTTAATTCAACGTAGTAGGCCATGCAAAGTTGATGTTTCTATTCATTCTAAAAAGGAAAATGTCTGTTAGCTTGCATATTATTATTACATTTATTGTATTAAGTTTACATTGTATTTTTAATCCCTACATAAGCCCTTGTAATAGTTTGCGATATATATTGTGCCACATATTTCTCGTTTGTGTATACATTATGATGTAATTTCAACAATTGTTGTTTGCAGGTTAGGCTTAGGTAACATCTGCATAACAATCAGGATTTATATTGTTGCTGATTTTACTAATCATAAATGTAGATACACGTAGGTTCTACATAAGTGTACGTATTATTGTAAATTCTCAATGAATACCGTCTTCAGCAACATGAGACGTATAATTTATATGCCAAATTATGGAAGCGTCTTTGTTCAATATGTTTGTGTATGTTACGACATGTTGACCAAATGCTCCTCCCCCATAATCACTAGTACTAGTCTTGAAACATTTCAATCGTAAGGTACTAGTAGTACTCGTACTTGTAGGTGCTGTTCTCGTAACTGCAATATATTGAACCGTCGGGACTGTTTATATATGAATGTGTTGTGAATGTTTGCAATGCATTGTTTTTTGCACTTTTCTTTTTATTTCAGATTTGATTTTCAACTATGTTTTATTAACAAAGTTTAAGTGAAGTTTACGTTCAATATGTCTACTGCTTTATTTATTTGGGTCATGGCAGTTAAAAATATTTTACCTGCCGTTTAACATCCTCATACACCAGCGGTTAGCCAAATTCCCGGACTAGCATATTTATATATATAGACGAAAATACGCTGGATGAATGCGAATGATACTTGCCCATATTGATGCAGAATATCAGTCAATGCTTCTTCATTCTCTCATTGCGCCCTACATGGATGTAATTGTAGGCCATCAATTGATCATCTTGGCGACACAGCCTTCTTCCGAGTCTTGACTAAATTGGCAGACCACTTGCAATCTATCCCCAGAGATGAACTTTTACAGGCTGTCGAAGGACCGTTTTCAAGATTTTACATGTCCTTCATTCTCCATCTAAATAAAGTCTGTCTATAAAGCCTCAACTTGCAGACACGAGCAAAGTAAAACGGTGCCCCATAGAAAGCAGCCTAGGAATGTAAGCCCCTAGAATCTAGATCTACTTTGTGAGTCAACTCTAAGTATCAAGAAAAAACGGACAGGTAAATAATTAATATGCATGTAATGACTAGATCTAATTGGCTTAAGCTTCATACATATAGAAAGATCTAGATCATTTACTATAATACGTTAAGTCTTAAAATTGTTTGGCCGAAGTCGCTAATCCGGTCAGTTAATCCGGATTAGGTCATGATAGAAATATGTGTCCTTGTAAAACTGTTCATTTACTGTCGAGATATAGCTATTTTAACATTTTAATTTAAAATAAACATAAAAATACAACTTATGCGCTGATATTTTTTAATAAAAGCATTAAAACGTGAAGTTTTTCAGAATATTTTTCGTCAAAAATTTCCCGGTCTAAAAGTTACCGACACGTGATTTTAATATCGTCTACGCGCATGCGCGTTGCCTAGAAACCAAGTACCGGAAGTTGACGCTAACTCATCAGTTTGGTTTTGGAAACATAAAAAATAAAATAAAAGTGAATACGCTGACGGATTATTGACAGGAAAATGTACGGTGAGGACAATGGGTCTGAGGGACCACGGGGCACGTTTGAAATCTACAGAGCAGAAGCAGACTCACTCTACAAACAAGGAGAATACAGAAAAGCCATCGAAAGTTACACACTCGTAAGTTTCCTTGGATATAGGGATTTCCCTACATAATTCGTCATTATACAAAGTTATATTTAGTTATACCTATCGTTTCTTATTGTCTTATATTTGCCAAATGAGTATGTGGTAAACAGTTGGCAATGTTTTTTCATCAACTCTTTCCTTGCTACAAAGACCTGATGAAATCCAAGTTCAATATTTGGTCTTTGCTTGGTTCTTGTTAATATCAAATACATTCAAGAAGTTTTGTCAAAGGTTCTATTAAAATTTCGGATACATGCAACTAGTTACATGCTTCAAACAGGTGAACTAGTTTGTGTCTGTTTGCGTGGATAGACAAGCTTGCAGTTACATTGTCACTGCTTTTTTCAAATTATCTGAGTGTAGCTTTATATGGAGAAGGGAGTACATGGCCATGTTTTGCCCGAATTGCCGCAACTGATATGACATCCCAGGAATTTGTACCATGTTTGCAGTGACAACTGTTGAAAATTGGATACCAGCTTCCACAACGTCATAGTCGTTGCGAAAAAAACATGTCCACTGCACTACCTTCTCCTTTTATTGGGTACTTCAAGGTTTACGAAAAATAAAGTAGGACTAATCAAAAACATCAAAGTTGTTGTAGAATTATGCACCCTGATTTTCATTAAAATTAACATATTTTTATGTTTTATTAAAGCAATGCGAAATTAATAATTGTGTTAATATTGTATCATGTAATATCACATCTACTTATATAATTTCAGGCCTTAGAACTTACACCCGGTGAAAAGAATTGCCTTGTTTGTAGATCAAGATGTCATCTTCAGCTTGGAGATATGCTAAGTGCCCTTACAGATGCAGAAGCCTCACTAGAGGAAGATAAAGAGTATCACAAGGTACACTATTTATCAAAGGTTACTTAAAACATGTTCCATATCAGATGCTGTATACTAGTCTCAGTAGTCTGTAGACGATTTGAAGTTATCTTTCAAATCCAACAAATTCCTTAAATATTAAATATTTGAAAATCACCAACCTGTTACAGTTTTTAATGTTAATGAGCTGATATATTCTCTTCTTAGGCACATACCTTGCAACCTCTGTACTGTAGAGCAACACCTTTTGAGAGCTGTAATTATTCTTTATTGGCCATTGTTTAGAGGTTGTTGCTCTACTGAGGTTAAATTAAAGGTTATTATTATCAAGAAGTTAATTCTCTATAGAGGGTTGCTACTGTTCTACCATTATCAATAGCCATAGCTAGGCAATTTCTCTTATTGTTGACAATATGGAAGGCTTCTCTATGGAAGAACATATTTTCTACTTTTTTAGGGAATCTACCAAAAAGCTCAAGCCTATTATTATCAAGGAGATTTCGAGATGGCTCTAGTGTTCTATCACCGTGGTTTGAAGTTGCGACCAGAAATACATGAATTCCGTCTTGGTATACAGAAAGCACAAGAAGCCATAGATAACAGTGTAGGCTGTAAGTCAACAGCGACTCTTTTCCCAGACTATGCTGCACAAAAACAACTCTCTTGTACAAAATCTGTTGTACGTTCGATCAGTTTGAGATCCAGAAAATCAAACTGGAGTTTACAAACAGTTCTTTCTTCTTCTCTCGATCCTGAAATCTCTTCCTCTTGCTGTCACTCTCTTACTAACCAGAACTCTTCTAAAACAGGTAACACTTTCACAACATCTAATGTTGTTCCTTCTTTCCTTTCTGTTCTTGTACTTCTTTCTGTTTTCTCGTATTATTTCTTTTTTTTTAGCTCACATACTATTGTATTTGTTATAAATTGGTAAAGTGTAATGTAATGGCAACCAATATACCTATTTATTTCATGCAAAGTGTAAGAATCCATTACGGCAAACAGTAACTGTTGTACTCTTTTACTGTAGAGCTTTATAGATGGGTTCTATAGTATTCTTTAAAAAATGTGCTTTGACAGTGACTGTTCAATAACGATGTTTACAAATCAATATGCATGCTGGCATTTCAATTAAAGGCTGAATGTTGTGAATGGTAGTCTGACTTTGTTCAGGATAACGACATATCTAATGATTCAAACCATTATAGTCTAGTGGTAGAACATTCACTTGTGGTAGAACATTTACTTAGAGTGTAGGATGTCTTGGGTTTGCGGACCATTGCTGTATCCTACCAAAGACAAAAAAATGCTAGTGTTCCTTGCGTTGCTTGACACTGATACATGGTTCACTTCTCTCATTCTCTTGTAGCAATTGATACCATCAGGAATGTGGCATCTAGAGTGACTGTGATTCACAAATTATAAATATTGTTTCACACTTGACTTATGTGTATCATAATTTTATCAATAATGCTTCCCAATGACAAATGATTTGTATTGCAGCCTTTTTTGCACCATTTTTCTACAGCATGATTAAACAAATTAGCTACATACTTCTCAAAAGTCGCTACTGTTTAGTCTTTACTTTACTTTTATATTACATTACTAAAGGAAACTTTTATGTTTTATTTTATTATTGTATATGTAAATTATAAAGGTATAAAAGTTCACTATTAATTATTATGATTTCAGCTCCAGAAACTGTCAAATTAACCACTGAAGGAGATTTATCATATTTTGATCAACTTCTAGATGATGTAAGTTCATTCTTCAAAAAAGCTTTTTTGTCCCAACAAAGTAGGGTGTATATCCATCAGTACATAATGCTTATCTTCTGTGTTGATTTATTCAAGATATCATGATTCTGTTTATCGATCATTGCTATACTTGACATTTTTAAAAGTGATGTTTGCCAATCATCGTTGCATGCAAAGTCTTGCAAATAATAGTAATAATCAATGGTTTTCATATGTCATTTATCTAGTACAATTAAACTTAAAAAATAATTAAAAAATAAATAACATATCAAAGCCAATAAAGTTGTCCTGTTATTATTCATGTGGAAAGCTATTGAATTATCATACACATGCATTTATTTCATTTTAGAAAAAGATTAAACGTAAAACAATGACATATGGTCGACCAGCAGCGCAACAAACAAATAGGGCAGCAGGACAAAGGATGAATGTTGGCAGTGAAAAAACTATCAAACAATTGTTAGGAGAATTATATGGTGACAGACAATACTTGGAAAAACTACTCAAAGAGACAGGTATTATTGGTTGACTTTTGATGAGAATTTACCTGACTATTTTCTTGGAATGTTGCCAGGGATCAATACACCTACAGTTCTCACTTCTGATACTGGACAAGCTTTATTGATCTAACTGGGATAGGTTATGGTAAACTAAGTTACCCATGTTCTTGGCAACTTCTTGCAATATAAAAGCATGTATGGAAAATTTAAACTTGCGCTCCAATAAATTTACTTTTGATTCTTTAAAAATTACAAACAGGGAACAAATATGGTTGCAGGAAATCATTAACTGAAGCATTGTTAAAATTCGAGATCAACCCAAACTTGTAAATGTTATAAAGACGTTTTGAGAGTTTCATGAGTGATAGTAAGTTTAATTTAGTTGTACGTGTTCAATGTTTTTAAAAGTTGTAAATGTTTAACACCGAATACAAAATAGAACACATAGTATAATGTGCATGATATAAATGTATAATATTGCATGTCATTTAGGATAATGTATCAAATTCTTGATTTAGTGACTCTGTCTGTATTGTCCCTGTGTTTGGTTACAATATCTTGGATTTTAGGAAACCAAATACATTTCAGTGTGTGCATTCAATACCATGGCCGTAACTAGGGGGGGTGCGTCGGGTGCGAACGCACCCCCCTTTTCCACCAAAGTAATCTTATTTAAGGGTGAAATATATTCACTTTATTATCAGAATATAATTTTTCTGGCTCGCTTCGCTCGCCAAATAACTTTATTACTAGTAATTAATAATCATTGTCGTAACTAGGGGGTGCGTCGGACGTGAACGTAGTCAAAGTGTAGTTTTTCTTAGGAGGAAAATTATTTACATCTTATTTTTCAAGTCAAAATCATCAAGTATAAACCACATAATTTATGTGGGATGCTGTTCACATACACATTGAGTTTCTTCGACCTGGTACTGTTGTTAACAAAAATATCGAAACAATAACAAGTAGAAACGCTTTTTGGGTGATGTGTTCTGCTCAGAAGAGCAGTCCATATTTTCTTCCACCCTCACCCAATCAATAAATTCATCTTATATTGTAGCATCAGTTGGTTATGAATGTTGAATGCTGTCAGGATAAAACTGTGTATACGTTGTATATTTCTAGTATGCACCTCCACTCTGATATTAGGGCACTTTTCTGGCTTGCCTCTCTCGAACAATACATTAACTTAACAGATCAAATATTCGGAACATTTTTATGTAGAATGCAGCTGGGGCACTTAAATTTTTAACACTGCATTGTTTAAGGCCCGCTTCGCTAGCAAATAATTTAATTGTCCTTTAATAGCATGTAGAGAACGACGAGTTTGTATGGCATGCAGCTCGGACTAATACATGTAATGCATTTTTTTCTGGATCGCTTCGCTCACCAAATATTTTAATGATTAACAATATCTATCAGGGGAGGCAGTCTGTATTGCATGCAGCTCGCACTCATTTTTTCCAGCTCGCTTCGCTCGCCAAGTATTTTAATGATTAACAATATCTGTCAGGGGAGGCAGTCTGTACTGCATGCAGCTCGCACTCATTTTTTCCAGCTCGCTTCGCTCGCCAAATATTTTAATGATTAACAATATCTATCAGGGGAGGCAGTCTGTATTGTATGCAGCTCGCACTCAGTTTTTCTAGCTCGCTTCGCTCGCCAAATATTTAAATGATTAACAATATCTATTAGGGGAGGCAGTCTGTATTGCATGCAGCTTGCACTAATTTTTTCTAGCTAGCTTCCCTCGCCAAATATTTTAATGATTAACAATATATAACAGGGGAACGAGTGTATGTTTCATGCTACTTGGACAAATAGCGCATTTTTTCTGGCTCGCTCCACTCGCTAAATTACTTAAATGGTGAATGTATGAGGTAGAATACTATATAATTTGAGCGCCATGCAGTTACGATTTTGTGTGGTAGGCTCTTTAGATTATATGCACACTTCAAAGCTTTCACATTTTACGTAACAACGGTTATATACAATTATTCCCCTCATACAAACAATGCTTTTTTACAATATTAAGATAACCCTTAAGCACTAAGGATCGGCGCCCCTAAGGATAGGTAGCTCTATCGTACATCCCGTCTTCTGAATACCCCGGTCAGCTCGATTCCGCACCCCCTTTGAAAAATCCTAGTTACAGCCATGAATACATCCTAACCTTAATAAAATACAACTACTTGTACACAGGAAATGAATCAAATGACACAAAAATAGAATTCTATACATCTTTGTATGTTATTATAATGCAACCTTAAACTTGGTTTTAATGTGTTTTTTTTGTGTGTGTGTTTTTTTAAAGCTGCGTACAAATTATTCACTACATTGAAGAATGACTTTCCCTAGCAACCCAACTGCATACAAATTAGTCACTGCATTGAAGAAAGACTTTCCCTAGTAACCCAAAGGATACAAATTATTTACTGTATTGAAAAATGACTTCACTTAGCAACCATTACATTTTCTTGGTGATCTTGCAAGTGTTCGGAAATGACTGTAACTTTTGATTCTAAGAACCAAGCTTCAGCATAGTAAGAGTACTGGCCCTTGTTTGAAATAATCAAATTCTCGATTTCATGAAAATCTCATTCTCATTCAACCAGCTTATTTTTAATCTGAATATATATTAGTCTGGAGACTAACTAACCACTGATTTATAATATATGAGGATGGCAAATTTAATAATTACATATAATTTTACAGATCCTAAATCTGAGATGGGTAAATCTATAGCTACTCTGGTAAATGATGGACTATCATATCTGGATACAAGATCAGATTTCTGGAGACAACAGAAACCAATGTATGCTAGAAGACATGACAGATTAATGCAGAGAAGAAAGAGAGAAACAGCTTCACATAAACTCGCACCCAATGATTATATCATCAAAGAATTGGAGAAAATTGATCAAGGTAATGTTTAAATAATTCACACACTCTAATGTTTGCTGATATGTTCTATATATATATATATTTTATATAGGCATACAAACTGAATTACAATGCATGCAAGCATATTTGATCTATCCAAAGACCTAAATTAATTTATGTCTTCGATCTATCATACAAATTCATATAATATAATTTCAATTAGGAAAGAAAGGGAAGTAATATGTCCAATACCAATTTATGGTACCTTATAATTTTTAGTTGTCTCCCTTGGATTAAAGAATTTCTGCAGTTATTCTGTAAAAGACCATAAGATTACTTGAAATTTCTGAGTAACTTGATTACTTTTATTACTGGTTATACTATGCCATAGTAACTATCTGAATTGTCTGTGCATTACAGTTTAACTTACTTAGAATTATATTTTGTTAGTTACATCCACTATTTCTGCAAATCTGTTCCTTATTACTGTTTAATATGCTTATGTGTGACTCCTTTTTTCTTAGATTTTGCTCTCATTTACTCTATTCAGCTTGTAGTATCTTTTAAAAAGAAAATCTTTTTAGTTTTGAAATATGAATTTATCTTTATAATTGTAATTTCTATTTTAGCTCAAGTTGAAGGTCGTTACCAAGAAGCACTCAAACGATCGCAGAAATGCTTGTCAACTGTTCAAGGTTTCTCAGAGAGTGATGTACCTAACAAAGTTGAAGTCATTTCTAACTTACATAGTTGTATTGGTAACGCATATCTTGAGATGGGATCTTACGACAAAGCTTTGGAAAGCCATAAAACTGATCTGTCTATGGGACAAGCTCAGTAAGTATACAAGTTCGCTTCTAGTCTTTTTATGCCCCGGTCTCTTCTGGCGTGGGAGAACATAGTGATTGTCCTGTCTGTTCGTCCATTCGTCTGTTCATTTGTTGAAACTCAAATATATTTGAAGTCC
The DNA here is from genome assembly GCA_963678985.1 of Spisula subtruncata. Classification (NCBI taxonomy): domain Eukaryota; kingdom Metazoa; phylum Mollusca; class Bivalvia; order Venerida; family Mactridae; genus Spisula; species Spisula subtruncata. The sequence goes on from OY787668.1 coordinate 18,174,958, forward strand.
ATCAAGACATTGCTTTCAAACTTGGCATACTTGTTTACAATCATAAACGCACTACATCGTCAAAGCCATATAATACTATCTAACATTTCTGCAGAATTATTGCACCTGAATTACTTAGATATTCATTATGAAAAAGGCTTCTACCAGGGCATAAGCGTTAACTGAACATAGTCTTGTTTGGTTTTTTTGTATCAAGAAGTTATGTTAAATAAATTTCAGCTTAATTTGACATCGATGTATTAGCCATTCTGGTTTTACATAATTTTTAATATTATTGTTTCAGCAGCTTTGTACCAAAAAGTAACCCTGTAATGTAAAAAAGAATGGAAATCTTTCCTCTTCTTAACTTCATAGAGATTTAGGCAGGACTCTCTGTTAATGAAATATTGGGAGTGGGAATGTAGCCCAAATAAAAAAGATATGTATGGGTATCAATTATTTTGATGCAGAATGATCGTGGACTATTTTACATTACAGTGATATGATGGAAGCTGTATCTCGTGGTTTGGACAACATTGGTAGAGTACAAGCAAGAAAGGGAGAGTTTGCTAAGGCCATAGAAGTGTAAGTATAATGCATTCAGTAAATTTTACAAACTCATTCTTTACACATTTAAATCTGAAAAATATATGAGCCAGTCTCAGTCTACCTGCTATTTTGACATGCTATGATATGCAATATGTTTTTTTTTTAAATCTAAACTGAGTAAAAATGACCATTTTATTATTTCTCATGAATTATGTTGAAATTACTTACTTTGTTACTGTAGTGACCAAAAGTATTCAAGAGTGAGAAAATTAAGGAGTATTTTCATTCTTTTGTTTTTCCATTTTAATATTCAGAATACGGAATAAAATGATTTCACATAATATGTTATTTGTCACTTGAAATTTCCTATAATAGTGATTTTTTTTAAAATTTGAATAAATTACTATTTCAGATGGGAACAAAAGTTGCCAATGAGTAAGTCACCACTAGAATCTACCTGGTTATACCATGAGATTGGTCGTTGTTATTTAGAGTTAGATCAACTGGAAGAAGCCAAGAGTAATGGACAGCAATCAGAGACAGCAGCTATTGAGGCTGATGATCAAATGTGGCATCTTCAAGCTCTCGTCCTCACTGCACAAGCTGAAGGTATGTGGTGCATTTTTGTTTACATCATTTATCAGTGTAATCACAGTCAGGGGAAATGTTGGGGAAACAATTTTTTCGTGTCAGAGAAAAGTCAGAATTGCTTAAATTCACGCTGCCATACAGGCCTGCTGTACTATACAGCTGTAAATGTAGTTCTCTTAAACAAAATATTGTATTTTTGTTGAAGGTCACTGCATAAACTAATGCTTTATAGCAATGATTAATATGAATTTTTAAGTAGGTGAAGTCTGAACAAATTTCAAACTTACAAAAACTGGTCACTTCAAGTCCAGATGTGATCGTATTGTTTGTTCAGAACCTCCCTGTACTGATACTAGCTGTTGCCAAATAACTTTCAAACAATAATGACTTTAATGCACAGAAGTTAGGCCTTCAAAGAAGCGTTAAAATATTTTTAATGTGGATTTTTTGTGTCCATTACTAAATTTGGACAGAGCAATTGTGTACATTATGGGTATTGTAAATTTCACATAATCTATTGTAGTGAAACTTGGAGAGTTACAATCTGCTGTTGCAACATTTGAGAAAGCTTCAGAGCTTGCAAAGGCTCAAGGTATGTAAATTATTTAGTTTCACCACAGAATTCAAACTTCTTCTTCTCCTGCTTCAATTGATGTCCTCATGCCTCACTGTGGAGCATTATTGAACAGTTTCATAATACTTAAACCCTCTTATATTTAAATTGTAAGGTGGTGTCATGATTTTATGTCACTTTAAATTGTGCAAGTACTAAATGAAAAAAAAAATTTCTGTGAGACATAGATTGGTTTTTTTGGAAGTTTTAAATACAATTTGTGTGAACTTGTTCTCTTTAACCATTTTTTTTTATTTCAATGCAATTTTACATAAATAATTGATAGTAAGCTTTACTGCGCATGTTTTTGTTGGAGAACATATGTTTTTGTGTCCTAAACCATACATTTTTGTGTCGAAAATCCATTAAATTCATATACTTACGGTAAATGGTATACATGTATTACATTTCAGGAGACAAATCAGCTGAGACTGCCATTAAGAAAGCCATTGATGAAATTAATGCCAAGATTATATCTGAGGGTATACCAGAAGCTGATGAAACACCTGTTAAAACTGAGGATGATACTAACAATAATGCTGAAGCAGATAAACCAGAATCACCGGTAAAACAACAGGAAACTGCTTCACCAGATCCTAAACCTACAAAACAAGGTAAATTACTTATTCATGATTTTAATACAACCTCTTTAGAGTATCACACAGTTTTGAAGCCCATGATTAGTTGTTTTCAGAGCTCTTGCACCGATCTCCCAAAGCATCTTAAGTTGAAATCTCAGCTTAAATTGAGATTTTTCTCAAATAAGAGTCTACAATTTAGATAAATCTGTAGTTTTAGCTCTTTGAATGTTACTGTAATAAACTCAGAATACTGCTTACGTTTTGTAAAGCCAATTTTGAATCCAGGCACTCATGGAAAATACCTTAAAAATAATTGACTTATTGGGAAGAGATCTTGCTCAAATTTTGAGATGTTTCAGGAGATAGGGGCCTGGAGAGGTAAAATTCGTAGTAAATGATTACTTCGAGAACAAAATGTTGTAATTGCTACAGTGGGGTTGTTGCTTTACTGAGGGTCATCCTGGATAGAATGCACTTCCTATATATGTGTCCTCATGTGAAAAGTGCTCTCAAAAGTTGCAGATAGTTTGGATGATCATATTTTTAAACTTCAAGATTGAAAACAACCAAGTGTAGGCCTACGTGGTTCTTGCTTTTGAATGTCTGCTCTCTTGTTGGTTCAAAACTGGTATCAACTCAGCAATTATAGTAAGGTAGTGATTCGCTGATATTTTGCTCACTCACTGATAGATTACCCAGACCAGAAATACCTACATCTCCTTACATTTCAACATGTTTATCACAAGCTATTGCCTATTGGAAAAGCAATGAAAAATGCCCTTGATGTTATGAGGCATGTTGTACAATGTGTCCATCATGACCTGCTTTCTAATGCCCATATTTATATTTTTACAGAGGAAGCACCCCCTACTGAATCACAACCATTAAGTCCTAAAGATGAAGAAACTAAATCAGAAACCAAACCTGAAGAAACCAAGCAAGACACTGCAAGAACTGACGAAACAAAAGCAACCGAGAAAACAGATGATGACAAAACTGAAGCTCAGAATGAGGCATAAGTGAAACCACCATGAAATATATTGCAATGAACTCATTTTTGTTATGCCCTGTTGCCAAATAAAATTATTTTTTGTCAGTATTGCTTGACACTTCGTTGGAAAAATGACATATATTTTTTTTAAAAGTTTTTATAATGATTGAAATCATTCAAGATCAATACTGTTAATACTTGTTATAAAAAAAAATCATTATTACTAACAGTATTATGTTTTATGTTAGGAAATGATTGTAGTTAAGAATTTGTAGAATGTTTGTAGTCAAACACTTTATTAATACTAGTCAATACTAGTCAGTATTAGATCATATTATACATACAATGTTGATCTATTTCTATATTTTTTATAATAAACTTTTGATATTTACCATAGAAGTATTGTTCTTTAACTAGTCATAAACAATTGGATACAATTATTTTCATTAAGTTTGGGCTATTAATTTAAATAAAAAATGAATAAACAATGTTGTTTTTGTTACTTTACTTTGAGTTATAAAGGCTTCTGATATCGAAGTCTCATAGCTTATACATTGTTACTAAATACATATATTATATCATATAGTGCGACTCCTAAAGCAACCACCAATCTCGAGCAACATAATTGGTTTGATCCAGGACATTATATAATTTATCTCTCCATAGCAACAACTTCTGCACTACACCAATGACACATGTTTGTGTTTTCCGAACTAATTAGTGTTACTCTAGAGAGGTTGTGATGTAATATCTAAAAATAAGACAGATTTCCTATAACATCAACTTATTACTAATTGTCTGTATAAATGTAGTCACTTTGGTTTTAATGTTGATTATACCAAAGTTGGGATGTGCATAGGCATTGTCTTGACTAAAACATCAATTTAGCTATTAAGGTTGTTACCATACCAATTTATCACCATGAGATTGATTATCCCCATTCCTACTATACCACATATGTCATTTATCAAAATCAGGTTGTCAATTAACGTTCATATCAGGATGTTAGGTCACTTCAAAATATCAAAGCGTTTTTACGTTGTTACCTTACCAGTTACGTCACTGTATCAAAGTGAGGATGTATTTTGACGTTGTTACCATACCAGTAACGTCAACATATCAAAGTGAGGCTGTGTTTGACGTTGTTACCATACCAGTAACGTCAACATATCAAAGTGAGGCTGTGTTTGACGTTGTTACCATACCAGTAACGTCAACATATTAAAGTGAGGCTGTGTTTGACGTTGTAACCATACCAGTAACGTCAACATATCAAAGTGAGGCTGTGTTTGACGTTGTAACCATACCAGTAACGTCAACATATCAAAGTGAGGCTGTGTTTGACGTTGTAACCATACCAGTAACGTCAACATATCAAAGTGAGGCTGTGTTTAATAATAATAAATAATAATAATAATAACATCTTTATTTAACGAAGGTTACATATAAAATATACAGAGTTTTAAACAATATACATCTTATTTTCATATGGCCTTCTGGTACCAGTATAATTGGTAATGATGATAATAAAGCAATAACAAAAAGATATCTATGTTGTCACATATGGACATAACCAGTATTTACATGAACACACAATTAGATTTAATAAAGTAAAACTACAACTCAATATAACACGTCAATAAATAAACACATATGTCGACAGACACTAAGAAGAAATACTCATTAAAAGTATGTGTTAAATGAAAACTCACACACATGCATAAAATTTATATCAAGGTTTAAACTTATTGCGAATAAATTCCAATCAATTTAATAGGTAGTTTTTATACGTGTTTTTAAATGAATACAATGTTAAAGATGTTCTTATAGTTATAGGAATATCATTCCATGTTTTTAAGCTGAAATATGCAAAAGAATCTTTAAGATAGTTCGTACGAGGTGTCTTTTGTAAAACGAGATCTTTATGTTCAGATGATCTAAGATTATGATTTGAGTTGTTCGAAAATCTAAGTATGTCTGACATATATGCAGGTGCCATATCATTTAATATTTTATACACCAAAACTGCCGTGTGATATTTACATCTTTCATTAAATGAAAGCCAATGTAACTCTTTAAATAATCCTGCTGTTGGCGATCTAATAGGCTTGTTGAGTATTATTTTTGCTATTCGTTTTTGGATTATACTTATTTTATGTACATACCTTTTATTGTCTTTCCCCCAAATTGAACAACAGTAATCAAAAATGGGCAACAAGTAAGCATTGTAAAACAACAATTTCGCCTCATCGGTGAGAAAATATATAATATTCTTTAGAAGAGCTACTTTATTATTTAGATTTTTACAGACATAGTCAATATGGCTATGCCAACTCAATGTATTGTCGATGTATACACCCAGTACTTTATGGACGTTAACGTTTTCTAACGAGGTTTCGTTAATAGATAAGTGCAAGAGATCTGTGTTTTTTAATTTGTTCCTGGACCCAATAATCATGCATTTAGTCTTAATTGGATGTAAAGACATATTGTTTGTTCCGCACCAATCATTAATGCCGTTTATGTTATCTTGTAATTTAGTTTCAATATTCGAAATATTGAAACCAGATTCATACAATGTTGTGTCATCAGCATACATGTCTACATTGAGGCTATCATTACACATTGACGAAATGTCATTAATATAAAGAAGAAACAACAACGGACCAAGTATGGATCCTTGTGGAACACCAGATTTAACGGTTAACATTTCTGATTGTAGATTTTTTACCTGAACGATTTGGCGCCTGTTTGACAAATACGATTTAAATAATTTGATGGATTTCTCTGAAAAATTATATAATTTCAATTTATATAATAATATTTGATGATCAACCAAATCGAAAGCCTTTCTCAAATCTAGAAAGACGGTTCCAATAATCTTACCGCAATCGATATCATTAATCCACGATTCTATAAGTCTTGTTAATGCAGTGTTGCACGAATGGTGTTTCTTAAAACCAGATTGTGTCTGATGTAAAATGCTGGTTTTCTCAAAATATGATTGGATCTGAGAAGCAATATGGCGTTCATATATTTTAGATATTGTTGGTAATATTGAAATAGGTCTATAGTTAGCCGCTTCTTCTCTATTTCCGGATTTGAAAATAGGAATTACACGGGCTTCTTTTAATTTATCTGGAAATATTCCAGAGTATATACTATTATTTATAATTGACGTAATGCTTGGTACAATAATATCACCACAGTACTTTAGTATATTTGGACCTATACCGTCCAACCCAATGGATTTATTAACTTCAAGCTTATCAATAATTTTGCGGACTTCAAACGGGGTTATGTAAGCTATATCAAATGTATGTTGGTGTAAACTTTTAGCCAAAGTGTCTTTTAACGTGTCAAAATTTTCCTTCACAAATGTAGTTTTGGTTAATATGTTTGATATATTTACAAAATGTTTGTTAAATTCATTGATTATTTCTAAATTCCCCTCAATTTCCACACCAGATTTTATCAGTCTTTGTGGTAAAATCAACGTGTTTCCCTTATTTAGGTGAGATATATTTCTTAAGCTATTCCAAAGATATTTTGGATCTCTTTTATCGTTTACAGCTTTATTAAAGAAATCACGTTTGCTCTTTTTAATTAGAGATGATGTTTTATTTCTAAGTATTTTATATTTGTCAATGTTGCCATTTCTCTTGCATTGATCTCTTTCGCGTAAAATCAGTTTTATTTCTTCTGTAAACCACTCGGGTTGTCGCTCATACTTTACTCGTTTTTCTTTAATAGGTGCATGCATTGTTAGTGTTTCATTTAATATAGCATAAAGCATAGCAAGTGCTTCGTTATGGGTCTACAACTGTCTCGACTTGTCCTATGCTCGAATGCATAAGATCTGCTTGAAAACTGAGTTCATTATATTTCTTAAAAGATCTGTATTTAATGACATTATGCACGCTTTTCTTCAGATCTTTAAAATTCATAGTACGTGAAAAGCAAACTGGATAATGATCACTGATAGATAAATGGGAGGTAAATGCTTCGCTTACACACTCAGGGCAGTTTGTATATATGTGGTCAATTATTGAGAAACTCCGGTTAGAAACTCTAGTTGGAGTTTTTATAAGTTGTTCTAGACCTAGTTTTGTAATCAACTCTGTCCATTTGGTGTTATTATATTGCTCCGAATTATTTTCTTTGCTGAATTTTACATTAAAATCTCCTAGAAGATAGTACTCTTTGTTTAAACAATCTGCTATTTCTAATTGGGCATCATAAAAATCAATCCATGACTGACTTGAATTTGGTGGGCGGTAAACAAAATTTACTAAAAATGGTTTAGAATTTTCACTAAATATTTGCAGCCATATTGACTCAATGTCATTTATTTCAATATCATATCGCCGTTTGTATGAAATATGCTCAGCTATATAAACAATTATACCACCACCTTTTCTTCCTATACGGTCTTTCCTTTCAAATACATAATTTGAGATTTTCAACATGCGGTCTTCAATTTCATTATGCAAAAATGTTTCACAAAGTCCTAGTATATTCGGTGATGCAGAGTGGTTTAAATGACACCGAAGCTCATCAATTTTCGGCAATAAGTGATTAATATTTAGATTGGAAATAAAGACACCATTTCCGGTGAACCCAAACACATTGTCGGAAGTGGTGTTTTGGGATTTTTTATGCGAATTTGGTACACATAGAGCGGAGAGATTGGGATCAATTTGCGTGGAATCGCATGGAGTTTCATCTTTAGAATCATTTGAATTACAAATACAATCATTTGAATTACATTTGGTGCATAATAATATACATGCGTCTGTTATTAATGCCTTGTTATTTATAAAAGATGTCCCCATAGTTTGAAAATCTTGTTTTACAAAAGAATTACATATACATGTACATGTTACCTCGTTACAGTCATGGCATATTTTAAGTAAACATCGATAGATAATGAGATCTTCAAAATGTCTGTCTGAAATATCCTAGTGATTATTTCTGGATCTCATTTGATTACCATCATGTGCCATCGTATGATCAGTAAACATAAGTCTATCACATTGTCTTGTTGATACCACTCTCGGATGATATCTGTGTTGATTTCCGGCAAATCCCATACCGGAAGTTCCATCATTCATTGTCGTCCCATTCTGAAGGTTTGCAGCAGTGTTCTTTATTATGTGGATACATCTGTTAATGGCCGCTACCAACGTTCTCGCACCGTACATGTTGAGATGAACTCCATCAGGAACAAAGTAATGACGAACCATATTGCCGTCACCGTATATAAATGATTTATATACGTCAATTAGACAGGCTCCTGTTTTTTCACATATTTCTCGGACTCTGTCGTTGTACTCTAACACATTTACTCGTTCGCGCGGGGTGACAGTGCATAGATGCACACTACATTCCCGACGTTGAAGATACCGCGTAACTTTCAGCAACTCATCACGTGACGCATCAGGACGCTTTCCGTTGCTGACGTCATTTCCGCCAACAAAAATTACCGCGCTTTTGTATTGGTTCAAGTCTAAGTCATATAATTTATCAGCTATGTCTGTGATTATAGCACCAGGACATCTGTATACATCGACCTGCTTGTTAAGTCCTCGTAGCTGTATTCCCTTTAATATAGAATCTCCAATAATCAGTGTCTTACATTTTTGTCTAGGCGTAGTTGGATTCAGGGGTGGTGCGGATGTCCTAACTTTTGGTCTTATCGGAGTTGAATTCAGGGGTGGGGTACATTTCCTGTCCTTTGGTCCAGGGGGAGTTGGATTTAGTGGTTGGGCGGGTTTAGTTGGTAGAGGTTTCAAGTTGTGTTTGTTGCTGGATCTATCTGTAGGCGTTATTTCATCTTTTCTTGTAGATTTACCTTGTTCAACAGTGTCACATGAAGAATTGACATTCTTTACTAAGTCCGTGATCGTTTGAAGTTTACTGGTTATTTTTAAATTAGAACTTTCGACAGACTGTTTCAATATTGTTGACATCGATTTAACATCATCAATATATGCATTGGTATTTTCATTTAATGTCGATTGGTGCCGTTTAATGCTTATTATTTCGTCCCTGAGGATACCGAAGTTTCTAGTTGTCTCGTTTATGTGATTGTTCAGTGAATCATGTAAAGACGCGACACTTTCCTGAATTTTTTCAAGTAAATCTGACATTATAATATTTTCAGCATTACTGGTATTTGTGGAATTATTTTCACTGATGTTCGGCGAAATTTTCAAACTTGCTGAGTCCTGTTGAGATCCCTCATTTCCAGACATTGGACATATTGTACGAATTTGTTGAATAATATGCTTAATATTGTTATTGAGTTGGTCAATCGATGTGTTTCCGTGAAGTAGCGAGTTTTCCATGATTTTTGCGATCGCAGGCAGATCAGCGCTCATAAATTGGTTTGCATTTTTTCCATTTATCAGACATGAAGATTTGGTATGATACATGTTAATGGTATAAATACAAGTCTTACCAGAAGTAACTTTCACTTTTGTCTCAACTGTATTCCCTTTTTTATCACGAACATTGATCACCTGGTAGTTGTCTTTTCCGGTTTCTGTTCCGTAGAAAACTTGCGCAGAATTTTTCAAAATTTCATACGCTCCTGCGTTTAATTCAATTTTTATTCCGCCATCAGTTTCTGTAATAGTCATTTCATCTCTGAGAGTAGCATCCATCTTCTTATCTAGTGATCGATTCTTATTCAATGCATAGGAACGATTTTCCAAAAGTACATCATTGTTTTTAGTCATATCGCCGTAGCTAGAAGTCGTTGAAATAATATTTTCTTCATTCATTTTGTCATTTCACATAATTCAATGGTTCAACTTACATGTATGTACAGCGGGATTTAAGCGCTTCATTTTAGTTCTTAATTCGATATTTTGGTTTTCTTCTAGCAATTATAATCTCTTTTTTTTCTATCATTTTTGACGCTGCTGAAGACTTGTTTACTTTCTTGACCGGACGTGACGTTGTTTCCATACCAGTAACGTCAACATATCAAAGTGAGGCTGTGTTTGACGTTGTTACCATACCAGTAACGTCAACATATCAAAGTGAGGCTGTGTTTGACGTTGTAACCATACCAGTAACGTCAACATATCAAAGTGAGGCTGTTATTTTACGTTGTTATCATACCAGTAACGTCAATATATCAAAGTAAGGCTGTATTTTGACGTTGTTACAATACCAGTAACGTCGATATATCAAAGTGAGGCTGTGTTTTTTACCTTGTTTCCATACCAGTAACATCACTGTATTAAAGTGAGGCTGTTTATTGACTTTGTAACCATACCAGTTACATCAATATATAAAAGTGAAGCTGCGTTGTGACGTTGTAACTATAGCAATTACGTCAACATATCAAAGTTGGGTTGCCTTCTGACGTTCTTCACAAACCAGTTACGTCACAATATCAAATTGAGGCAGTGGTTTGACGTTGTTACCATACAAGTTACGTTACAATATCAAATTGAGGCAGTGGTTTGACGTTGTTACCATACAAGTTACGTCACAATATCAAATTGAGGCAGTGGTTTGACGTTGTCACTATACAAGTTACGTCACAATATCAAATTGAGGCAGTGGTTTGACGTTGTTACCATACCAGTTACGTCACAATATCAAATTGAGGCAGTGGTTTGACGTTGTTACCATACCAGTTACGTCACAATATCAAATTGAGGCAGAGGTTTGACGTTGTTACCATACCAGTTACGTCACAACATCAAATTGAGGCAGTGGTTTGACGTTGTTACCATACCAGTTACGTCACAATATAAAATTTAGGCTGTGGTTTGACGTTGTTACCATACCAGTTACGTCACAATATCATCAAAATGAGGCTGTGGTTTGACGTTGTTACCATACCAGTTACGTCACAATATCAAAATGAGGCTGTGGTTTGACATTGTTACCCCACCAGTTACGTCACAATATCAAATTGAGGCTGCGTTTTGACGTTGTCATAATACCAGTCGCGTCAATTTAATATTTTCCAGTTGTACAGTAGTTCTGCAGTCTGCCAGAGGTGGTAATGAATAAAATTAAACATGCATGTACGTTATGTGTCTAAGATGACTAAACATGTATCAGTAACAAGTAAAAATAAATGTGTTTTGTCATTATATAGAGGATATTTGTATTTTTCCGTGTATGATCGGCTGATAATTCACCGAGTGAGCAGCTGATGTAATATTTTCACGAGTGGCGTAGCCACGAGTGAAAATATAAGTCAGCTGCTCACGAGGTGAATTATCAAACGATCATACACGGTAAAATACTAATATTCTATTTATTTCATGCTTCAAATAGCTTAAATGATGGAAATACTCCACTATATACGTCAAATGTTTTGCGTGACGTCGTTTTCCCGCCATGCACGCGTCGAGTTGCAATCAAATAGTTCTTCTGCAATGGCTTCAATTTCGTCCATTTGTTTTACATTTATGTATATATAATGTTGTGTTATTTGTTAAAGATTAAGAGAGCAAGTGAAAATGCTTATTATTTTATTTTTGACGGCGAGGAAATTTGATTTAAAAAAATAGTCTGTTTGCCGTGAAATTATGAACAGTGAAATTATGAACAGTGAAATTATCGGGGAATAATCCACCGTTATTCCGCCGTAAACCACCGGTAAGCATGAAATAAATTGACATAAATTCTATATTTAAAGCGTATACTATCCGGAACCACTACATTATATACATGTATGCCTGTATAATAATATACACAGGGGCGTAGCTGGGTCAATTCAGAGTGTATGCCCTTTTTCAGATTTAGTTTTTGGGGAGTATATATATAGCAGCAGACTACACGTGAAATCAACTGATAAAAGTATTATGCGAGCGAAGTAAGCTAGAAAAAAATCAGTTAACCTGAGCAGCAGACACGTATACTCATTCTCAAATTGATAATGTTCACTTATTACAGTACTTTAGAAGCGAGCGAAACAATTAAGAAAAAACTGAGCAGCAGGCATACAAATATGTTCCCTACTTAATGATATTCACTTAGTAAAGTACTAAGCGAGCTAGAAAAACACTGCTTGTCTGAGCAGCAGGTCATACATACATCCTATCTACTTGATTATATTCACGAAATACAGTACTGAGGGAGCGAAGAGAGCTAGATAAAAACTGTTTGTCTGAGCAGCAGACATACAGTCAAACATACATGGTCCCTACATTATTATATTCACTTAATACAATATTGAGCGAGAGAAGCGAGCTAGATAAAAATACACTGTTTGCCTGAGCAGCAGGTCATACATACACGATTTCTATTTGATGGTTTTCGCTTATTAATTTTAATTGATCGAGCGAAACGAGCTAGAAAAAGACACAGTTATATCAGAGCAGCAGGCTATACCTTCAGGTTCTCAATTTAGTGATATTTACTTTGTAAAGTACTAAGCGAGCGTAGTGAGCTGGAAAAAAATGTTTATTTGGGCAGCATGTCACACAAACTCTATGCTTTAGTATATTTGATAAATTACTAGATTCTTAAAATATTGAGCGAGGTAGTACTGTTTGTTTATTTAGACAGCATGCAACACAGACTTGATCTCTATCAGATGAAATTCATTTTGAAAGTTGATGAGCGAGCGAAGCGAGCTAGAAAAATATCTAGAATATACCCTGAATCCAAAAGCAAGACTGCCTCCACTGATGAACATTTATGCCTAACCCTAGGGAGGCATCGATTTTTATTGCATTTTTGAGTCAGTTCATTTTATCATTTTTTCCATGGAGCGTACGCCCTGGCGTACGGGCGTATGCCTGGCTACGCGCCTGATACACCAGATTATATTGGATTATATTGATCAATGCGGGTATACGGGTACAGGTGTTAGGTAGAGCTATCTATACTATTTGAATAACCGTTCGTTTACACTGTATTTATGATTCACCGTACTGCATTAGTCAACGGTCTATATTTTGTTATGACGCTAACGATTATGGCAACATTTCTAGCAAGATCTGCTGTAATATTTGAAGATACCATTGTCGACAATACCTTGATATTTCATAAATCCAACCAAACTTATTAGGAGTTGGACGTAGGATACATTTTATAAGTGAATTTAGTCCATTCAAAGTTTGGTTTCGTTTCAACGGTATCATACTGGAATTTAGTTCACTGTTGCCTACATTGAATCGGTAAGTGTCCTTTTTCAAATTATTTGAATTGAATTAATCGTCAGCAATTTATTAGCATGCACATAGCTCTTTATTTTTATGTTTGACAGTCTACACTAACGCAGGAAGTAGTCAGCAACCATACTAAACCTGATAAATAACTTGTTGGTCCATTGATAGTAGTAATCAGGCGCGTAGCTAGCCAAGTATTCGTGGTCACTGGTGGCGGCATGAGTCTTCCCCCTAAAAATGAGAGGGGGTACAATCGACATTGTCGTTCAAATCATCATTTAGTTCTGAAGCTTGAAAGTGTTTTGCAATTGACCATATCAAGTATTTAAGCAATAAACTTTTCCTTTACTAGACAGACTTCTTTTCTGTAATAGAGATCGATTTTTTAAAGATTTTGCAAGGGACACTTTGCTGTTTAGAATATCATTTAGTATACACGACATCTGAGCTCCGTCCGAGCATTATGCGGGGTTTCAGTTCATCATGACAATATTAAAACAATCTCATATTGAACTGAGAAGCCAGTTGTGTATCGAGATTAATTACTGCATTGCTATAGTGAGATTTGAACCTATACTGAATGGTGCCCTCGCCCTGCAGTGTGAATTTTTTAACATCTGTATGAAAGCATTTGGAGCAATATAAGCATGAACGTTATTATATGGAAACGTTGGTTATGAATGAGTTTGGCCATTTATTGCAGACAACCATGAGGGATTTGACAACAGCTATGTTTGAGAAGTATGACAGTCAGTCAGAAAGTCACCAGTACAGACATATACACTTTAAACAGCCGTGCTCTACTTCTAACCCCACCGACACAAGTAGGTTGAAATGATAATTATTTAATTAATGAGACAACGTTTGAAACGTGTCTTTGCCATGTCTCTGAATGTCAGTTAAGTAAAGTTTATACAATGTACATGTAGTTTTAAATGAGGATGTTGTTAGATTCCAAGAACAACTAGGCCCCGATCTCCCAGAACATCTCAAGTAGAAATCTCATCTCAATATGATTTGTTGTCCAAATTAAATTCTGAATTTCCAATAAATATGAAGTTCGAACTCATCAAATTTTACTGTAATAATTCAAAAATAATGTTTTCTGTCTATAATGCTAATTTTGAATACATCCTCCCATCGAAATTATCCAAACTACCCATAGCAATATTTGAGGTGAGATTCATCTCAGATTGAGATGTTTCAGGAGGTCAGGACCTAATTGGTGTCCTTCAAAGTGTGAAGTTAAAACTAACTGTCAGTCAATATCATTCACGCTCATCCAGCGTATTTTTCGTCCAAAGTAGATCTAGTCTGGGAACTTCACTATTCACGAATGTATGAGGATGGTAATTATCAGCTCAGGAAATTATGAAGCAAGTAAGTAAGTAAAGTAGGTAAGTAAGTAAAGACTTTATTTAACGAGGCTACACATTTGGTTACCCAATCTTCCATGTGGGCCTCAACATATATTCTTATATACATGTAGTGATTGTTGCTCTATCTACAGAGGGACGCTCTGGGGAGGTTGTATTGTTCTTGTATAGATCTATGTACACTACACATTGTTGTTCACTATTCCAGAACCCATACAACTACGATTGCCCACATTACTGATGTTAGATAATGAACAGATCAGTACTGTTGGGGATACCTCAGTGGTGGATGAATTATTCAGGGGTATAAAGGAGCTGGACCTCTCCAAGAACTTGATAACTGATTGGAAAGAAGTATGTGATACGCATTTTTCAAATTATACATGTATTGTTAATTTGATTTGGTTATCCTGAGAAAACCTATTACTTTCATTATTTGTATTTATGTGGCTCGTACATGATTGTTATAATTATACGTACAATAAGAACCACATAATTATGCATAAACGCCATTCCAGATATAACATATACTGTACATGTTTGTAGTTGCCAACTGTACATCATTAATGCTAGATTATATTGTACGAGTATATAAATGTACATGTATTTCAATCTGTAAACTAAACCGTAGTATGTTTTGTATTTACCTTTACGGGCATTCTAAATCTTATTCACGAAATAAATGTTTGTTTATAATACTTCGTCTGCCTTGCTATTTGCTTTTTGTTGAATGGGGATAAATGAAATATTGATCGTAGATATGATTAAAGATTTAAACTCATTTAAAATATAGGTTTTAACATACTGAATCTTTACTTTTAGGTGATCACACTTCTAGAACATATGGAAAATCTGGAATTCATGAACTTAACGATGAATCAACTTGACGATTCTACATTGGACGAGGATTTAGATTGTGTGTTTCAATTGAAGACGCTGGTACTAAATGGTACAGGTGTATCATGGCCGACCCTCGCCAAACTACTACTTTTCTTTCCAAAGTAATTTTGTTTACAAACACTGCACTAAATATCGACATAATTGTATATTAAAATTGAATATCAAATCTCAAATTTATGAAGATAGAAACAATCGTAACCTGTATCGGTAACGGAAACTTGGTAATGCTTCTCTCGAACAAATGGGATTTTTCATTTCATGTTTCAGCTTGGGATTAAGCCAAATTTGACGATGGTGTCTTAGCATTAGCCCTGTGATTTATCATTAACGAAACGTTTTAGCATGTTAATCTTAAGACTACTTATACATAAAGCGTGTTAGATTGTACTGTATCAGACTTTTATATTTACCATTTTTGTTTCAGTTTGCAAGAGCTGCATGTAAGCCTGAATGGGTATAAAACCATAGACTTACCAGATGGTTACAAACATAATGGAAGATTACTACAGAAACTATACATGAACGACAGTGAAATAGACAATTGGGATGAAATAAACAAACTGGGCTTAGCATTCCCTCGAATACAATCACTCAATCTCATCGGTTCAAACATACCCACAGTCTGTGATGCTATTTCTTTGCGTCGGGTATATTTCCGCAGTCTGTTGATGTTAAATTTGAGTAAATCCAAACTGGAATCATGGGAAGAGATTGATAACCTGGGAAGGTTGAATATATTGGAACATATACGTATCACAGAGGTTCCTTTCCTGGAGGTTTGTTCACTTCATTAATTACTAATAATTAGTAAAAAAAAGGTTTGAATCAAAATTTTCTGCATGTTTCTTGTTCAAGTCTTCCTTTAAACGTATGAAATGCATTAGGAATAATGTTTGTGGAGCCTTCAGTGTGACGATGTTTTATTTTATATAATTGTCCTGATTATATTTTTTGATTCAGTAAGTCTAGGGTTACTAAGGGAAATAAACAATCGGCGTTATTTTACTGGTACACAAGAGTTATGTTTCTTAAGTTGGTTGGCGCAATAAAAGTTGTCTCTCACTTTTCTTGTAAAATTCCAATCGCAAAAGCTCGGCCATTTCCGTTTTTCTCCGATAAATATGCAAAACGCCTATGTGATCAGAACGGTAAAATTCTAGACGTTGCACACTCTTTTTGCACTGTCCTGTCGCAGGATTGTTACAAACCACAATTATTTTATTTGTTTTCAGCAATTTGAGGAGAAGGAAAGGAGGCAGCATATAATTGCCCGTATGCCAAGAATTGCAATGTTAAATGGTTCACCTATTACTGACTCTGAAAGAGATACAGCGGAGAGATCTTTTATACGATACTACATGGATCAGGATGAAAAACCTGAAATGTAAGCATTCATTTTAGAGTGAACCGTATCAGGGCCAGTACTTATATAACTGATCCGTAGCTACACTGAGACACACGGAGGCTTGCTTGAGAAATTGTAAAAAATAAGCACTTTTCGGGAAAAGATTCCTCAAAAACCACAAATAGGCCATAGACAGGATTTGTCTCTGTCTCTGGATAAGCATTCATCTAAATCGAGAAACTGTTGTTAATTTACAAAATTGGATTAGATAAAAGCCAAGCAGTATCATTTAATAATCTATGATATATAGAGTGCGATTCGAGTACAGGAAGTATCTGGCTGTATTCCATGTCTTGTCATATCAGATCTTATATCAATGAGTATATAGGTGTGTAGTACCCAGTTAACTATGTTGTTTGAATACTAAGTTACTTACTGTATCCCTGTTCTCTATTTCACAGATATTCTGCTCTCGAAGAAAAACACGGAAAACTATATAAACTTGCTGACGTGGATTTATCTGTGGTTGGAGACACTAACACTGACATCATCAACATATTGGTAAATATAGTTTATTGCAACATACCTACTACCAAATCCTCTTCGGTCTGGTTTGTCCCTAAGGCTAGTTTATTGCACATCATTTTAAATTATGTCATAAAACAAAACTATAGAGAACAGCCCTTGATTAAAAAAAATTCTACTCCCTTGCTTTTCATCAGGAATGCGATTTTCAAAATTATCATAAACTATCACAAGAATCTAGTAAGTTCACAGTTGTGCGTTGCCCTAAAATACCAAACTGTTGTTTACTGTAGGTATTTTACACTGGTCTACATTATGGTAGAATTTTATCGAAATACGTCGGTAGTAACAACTTGACAAAAATAATGCGAAATCAACAAGTTGAACCCTCAAACATACATCAAGCTAATCTTGATAGCCCAGCTATTGATAAAATAACAACAATTTGATCATAAACTCGTACTACAAACTTGTCTGATAATCTGATAATCCCAGTTATTGCTGACGTAGCTAGGCTTTGTAAAATACATTTATTTGAAGAATGTGCATTTCTCGGTTTCTGTGGCATACTAGTAGTTGGCTAGACTGCGTTCATTTATGGCATGGTTAGTCAAGTCAGTGCTCTTCTATGCCATAGCTAGACTATTTAATACCCCGGCATCTAAGACTATGGAGAAAGTATCAGTTAATTGAAGAAGAGCGCTTTATTAATTAATTAATAGTACGAGTGCATATGTTTTGACTTAGAATGCGTTTGATTTATGATCAAAAATGAAAATATGCTCGAAATGTGAACATATCAATTGTATTTAGTGTTAGACTTTTAAGTGACGTATAACTTCAGGTTACATTTGATGGCGACATGGAATACATTGACGTGGATCAGAATCAGACCACAGAAGAGTTCAAGAAAATGTTACAGAATTTTACTAGACTTCCTCCAGCGGACACAACTGTATATTATATTGAGAAAGAGGATGGAATAATTCAACATGTGCATCATCTACGAACAGCGAGCAGAAAATTATTTACGTATAAAATGCAAAAACATCATCAATTTGTGATTGAACGAAAGCCAAAGTAATCTAATTGACAAAAGATGTAATTGTTATTATCGTTTAGAATTTTAATGTAAATAAATATGAATCATATGCAATTTATTATTTTTTGGTTTTAATTTGTTAGCAGCTAAGTTGTCGTCACGTCACAGTAACATCGTTACCAAGTCTGTTACGTCATTAATGAGACTATATAGACGTTGTTACCACATAGGTTACGCCAGTATATCAGAACGAGGCTGTATTGACGTCGTTACCACGTCTGTTACGACAGTATATCAGAACGAGGCTGTATTGACGTCGTTACCACGTCTGTTACGTCAGTATATCCGAACGAGGCTGTATTGACGTCGTTACCACGTCTGTTACGTCAGTATATCCGAACGAGGCTGTATTGACGTCGTTACCACGTCTGTTACGTCAGTATATCCGAACGAGGCTGTATTGACGTCGTTACCACGTCTGTTACGACAGTATATCAGAACGAGGCTGTATTGACGTCGTTACCACGTCTGTTACGACAGTATATCAGAACGAGGCTGTATTGACGTCGTTACCACGTCTGTTACGTCAGTATATCCGAACGAGGCTGTATTGACGTCGTTACCACGTCTGTTACGTCAGTATATCAGAAAGAGGCTGTATTGACGTCGTTACCACGTCTGTTACGTCATTATATCAGAACGAGGCTGTATTGACGTCGTTACCAAGTCTGTTACGTCATTATATCAGAACGAGGCTGTATTGACGTCGTTACCAAGTCTGTTACGTCAGTTTATCAGAACGAGGCTGTATTGACGTCGTTACCACGTCTGTTACGTCAGTATATCCGAACGAGGCTGTATTGACGTCGTTACCACGTCTGTTACGTCAGTATATCAGAACGAGGCTGTTTTGACGTCGTTACCACGTATGTTACGTCAATATATCAGAACGAGGCTGTATTGGCGTTCTCATGTCGTTTGCTACGTCACTGTATCAGATCGACAATTTATAAACTTTATTACGTCTTGTTACGTCAGTATATCAGAACGAGACTGTTTAGACGTTGTCAACATGTATCTTACATCAATATCAGAACGAGGCTGTATTGACTGTGTTACCATGTATGTTACGTCAGTATATCAGAACGAGACTGTTTAGACGTTGTCAACATGTATCTTACATCAATATCAGAACGAGGCTGTATTGACTGTGTTACCACGTCTGTTACGTCAGTATATCAGAACGAGACTGTTTAGACGTTGTCAACATGTATCTTACATCAATATCAGAACGAGGCTGTATTGACTGTGTTACCATGTATGTTACGTCAGTATATCAGAACGAGACTGTTTAGACGTTGTCAACATGTATGTAACATCAGTGAATCAGAACGAGTCTGTATTGACGTTGTCACTAGTCTATGTATGTTATATCAGTATATCAGAACGAGGTTGTATAGACGTTGTCACTAGTCTATGTCATTCTGATCACCTCGGTTTTTATCCAATGGAAAAAACCTCTGACATAACAAGACGACATTTTGAACTACTTTCAGTCACATGATTCGAAAATGGCAGCTCCCCCAATTACGTTTATACAACATGTACATGTACATACGGCAACAAATATGTTAAAGTTTAAACTTCAGAAAGAGAACGACAGCTGCTAAATACTAGAATTCAAAACAAGGATACAATTATAAATGTCATCAATTATAATTGTATAAACTAGGAAAGAACGCTACGAAATAAAAGTTCGCACAACGTCACGTTTACGTTGACGCAAAATTAACGTCATATCATTCATGACGTCATGTGATAAACAAGACGTAAATGTCATTCGTAATACGCGCTAGATATCATTTTTCTACAAAGATATTCGATATTTTATTCGCAATACGTCCTGCTATGCCGTAGGAATAAGAAACTTGATCAGAACATGTAAAATAAACATCGTATTGACGGATACATAAGGCGTTATTTTCACGCGGATGTAGCTGACTTTAGTAGTGAGGGCGAACGATATTGGTGTATTTCTACACTTATTTACGAGGTGTATTTACCGGAGACAAACGGAAATGGCCGAGCTTTTACGATTGTAGTCTATGTATGTTACATCAGTATGTCAGAACGAGGTTGTACAGACGTTGTAACCATGTATGTTAGGTCAGTATATCAGAACGATGCAGTATTGACGTTGTCACTAGTCTATGTATGTTACATTAGTGTATCAGAACGAGGTTGTATAGACGTTGTTACCATGTATGTTACGTCAGTATATCAGAACGAGGCAGTATTGACGTTGTCGCTAGTCTACGTATGTTACATCAGTATATCAGAACGAGGTTGTATAGACGTTGTTACCATGTCTGTTACGTCAGTATATCAGAACGAGGCAGTATTGATGTTGTCACTAGTCTATGTGTGTTACGTCAGTATATCAGAACGAGGCTGTATTGACGTTGTCACTAGTCGATATCTGTTACGTCAGTATATCAGAACGAGGCGGTATAGACGTTATCAATAGTCTATGTATGTTAAGTCAGTTTATCAGAACGAGGCTGTATTGACGTTGTTACCATGTATGTTACGTCAGTATATCAGAACGAGGCTGTATTGACGTCGTTACCAAGCCTGTTACGTCATTATATCAGAACGAGGCTGTATTGACGTCGTTATCAAGTCTGTTACGTCAGTTTATCAGAACGAGGCTGTATTGACGTCGTTACCACGTCTGTTACGTCAGTATATCCGAACGAGGCTGTATTGACGTCGTTACCACGTCTGTTACGTCAGTATATCAGAACGAGGCTGTTTTGACGTCGTTACCACGTCTGTTACGTCAATATATCAGAACGAGGCTGTATTGGCGTTCTCATGTCGTTTGCTACGTCACTGTATCAGATCGACAATTTATAAACTTTATTACGTCTTGTTACGTCAGTATTACAGAACGAGACTGTTTAGACGTTGTCAACATGTATCTTACATCAATATCAGAACGAGGCTGTATTGACTGTGTTACCATGTATGTTACGTCAGTATTTCAGAACGAGACTGTTTAGACGTTGTCAACATGTATGTAACATCAGTGAATCAGAACGAGTCTGTATTGACGTTGTCACTAGTCTATGTATGTTATATCAGTATATCAGAACGAGGTTGTATAGACGTTGTCACTAGTCTATGTCATTCTAATCACCTCGGTTTTTATCCAATGGAAAAAACCTCTGACATAACAAGACGACATTTTGAACTACTTTCAGTCACATGATTCGAAAATGGCAGCTCCCCCAATTACGTTTATACAACATGTACATGTACATACGGCAACAAATATGTTAAAGTTTAAACTTCAGAAAGAGAACGACAGCTGCTAAATACTAGAATTCAAAACAAGGATACAATTATAAATGTCATCAATTATAATTGTATAAACTAGGAAAGAACGCTACGAAATAAAAGTTCGCACAACGTCACGTTTACGTTGACGCAAAATTAACGTCATATCATTCATGACGTCATGTGATAAACAAGACGTAAATGTCATTCGTAATACGCGCTAGATATCATTTTTCTACAAAGATATTCGATATTTTATTCGCAATACGTCCTGCTATGCCGTAGGAATAAGAAACTTGATCAGAACATGTAAAATAAACATCGTATTGACGGATACATAAGGCGTTATTTTCACGCGGATGTAGCTGACTTTAGTAGTGAGGGCGAACGATATTGGTGTATTTCTACACTTATTTACGAGGTGTATTTACCGGAGACAAACGGAAATGGCCGAGCTTTTACGATTGTAGTCTATGTATGTTACATCAGTATGTCAGAACGAGGTTGTACAGACGTTGTAACCATGTATGTTAGGTCAGTATATCAGAACGATGCAGTATTGACGTTGTCACTAGTCTATGTATGTTACATCAGTGTATCAGAACGAGGTTGTATAGACGTTGTTACCATGTATGTTACGTCAGTATATCAGAACGAGGCAGTATTGACGTTGTCGCTAGTCTACGTATGTTACATCAGTATATCAGAACGAGGTTGTATAGACGTTGTTACCATGTCTGTTACGTCAGTATATCAGAACGAGGCAGTATTGATGTTGTCACTAGTCTATGTGTGTTACGTCAGTATATCAGAACGAGGCTGTATTGACGTTGTCACTAGTCTATATCTGTTACGTCAGTATATCAGAACGAGGCGGTATAGACGTTATCAATAGTCTATGTATGTTAAGTCAGTTTATCAGAACGAGGCTGTATTGACGTTGTTACCATGTATGTTACGTCAGTTTATCAGAACGAGGCTGTATTGGCGTTGTTACCATGTATGTTACGTCAGTATATCAGAACGAGGCTGTATTGACGTTGTTACCATGTATGTTACGTCAGTATATCAGAACGATGCTGTATAGCAACGTCACTAGGCTACGGATGTAACGTCAGTTTTCAGAACGGGGCTTTACCGACGTGGTTACCACGAATTTAGCGTCAGTATATCAAAACGAGATTTTATTGGCATTGTCACCATGACTGTTACGTCAGTATAATGGAACGATGCTTTTTTGACGTTTTTATAATGTCTGTTACCTAATTATATCGTAACGAGGCTGTATTGACGTTGTTACTGTGTATGTTACGCCAGTTTATCAAAACAAGGCTACGTCGACGTTGTTATATACTGCGTATATTACGTCAGAATGGGGTGCCACAGTGGTCGAGCTGTAAGACGCTTGACTCCTGATAGAGAGGTCCCGGGTTCGATTCTCGGCCGGGACACTTCATGCACTTGGTCATTTCAGAAACGCTATTTAGTGTTCCCATCTAACTAGAGATGATCCTGGTAGGTTAACCCAGGGGTAGTCTCGCGTGTATCGGTGCTTTACAACGGGCACGTTAAAGAACAAAGGAATCTATTCGAATTGAGCAAGGGTATCGCACCCGGATTCCTTGTATCTCACCTCCATCTCTAAAACATTTGCGATAATGCCACAAAGTGGGCCCTGCAAATTACATTTTACATGGAAGAAAAAAAGAAACAAACAAAAATATCTGAACGAGGCTGTATTGACGTTGTCAACATGTCTTTTACGTCATTTTATCAGAAAGATGTGGTTACCACGTATGTTACGTCAGTACATCAGAATGACGTTATATCCACGTAACGTTGTTGTCAGGTATGTACGTCAGTATATCAGAACGAGATTTTAATATTATAAAATAGAATATGTTTTGTTAAACCAACCAAGGGTCATATACATGACATGAGAAACAAATAAATAAACAATAAACAAGATATATAGTATCAACACAAAATAAGGATATTGAAGAAGAAAGTTTCATCTGTTTTGGTGTAAAACAACTAAATAAGGATGTAAGATGACAAACTAAATGACTAGTCTACATTAACAACTTAACTTATAACAATACATATTCTTACCGGTAGTCTATCTAAAGTCTTACTTTTAAAATATTACAATACTATGCTGAAACATCTTTTATAGGTTTATTAGTAGCGAGCGTTCCAGAAAAACAGTTGAAAAGTACTTTGCAAAATATATCTTCATCCTCATTGGACATGATCCAAAAAGCATTCTCATTTGGTATTGAAATATTTTTTAACGCAGTATAGACGTTGTCACCATGTCTGTTACGTCAGTATATCAGAACGAGGCTGTATAGACGTTGTCATCATTACTGTTACGTCAGCATATCAAAACGAGGCTGTATTAAAATTGTTTCCAGGTATGTTACGTCTGTATATTAGAACGATGCTGTATTGACATTGTCATCATGTCTTTTACGTCGATATATCAGAACAAGACTGTATATAGACGTTGTTATCGCGTATATTACGCCAGTATATCAGAACGAGGCTGTATAGACGTTGAAACCATGTATGTTACGTCAGTTTATCAGAACGAGGCTGTTTATACGTTGTCACCAAGAATGTTACGTCAGTATATCAGAACGAGGCTGTATAGACGATGTTACCATGTATGTTACGTCAGTTTATCAGAACGAGGCTGTATAGACGTTGTTACCATGTATGTTACGTCAGTATATCAGAACGAGGCTGTATAGACGGTGTTACCATGTATGTTACGTCAGTATATCAGAACGAGGCTGTATAGACGGTGTTACCACGTATGTTACGTCAGTATATCAGAACGAGACTGTATAGACGTTGTTACCACGTAGGTTACGTCAGTATATCAGAACGAGGCTGTTTAGACGTTGTTACCATGTATGTTACGTCAGTAAATCAGAACGAGGCTGTATAGACGTTTTTACCATGTATGTTACGTCAGTATATCAGACCGAGGCTGTATAGACGTTGTTTCCATGTATGTTACGTCAGTTTATCAGAACGAGGCTGTTTAGACGTTGTCACCAAGAATGTTACGTCAGTATATCAGAACGAGGCTGTATAGACGTTGTTACCATGTATGTTACGTCAGTATATCAAAACGAGGCTGTATAGACGGTGTTACCCTGTATGTTACGTCAGTATATCAGAACGAGACTGTATAGACGTTGTTACCACGTAGGTTACGTCAGTATATCAGAACGAGGCTGTTTAGACGTTGTTACCATGTATGTTACGTCAGTTAATCAGAACGAGGCTGTATAGACGTTTTTACCATGTATGTTACGTCAGTATATCAGACCGAGGCTGTATAGACGTTGTTACCATGTATGTTACGTCAGTTTATCAGAACGAGGCTGTTTAGACGTTGTCACCAAGAATGTTACGTCAGTATATCAGAACGAGGCTGTATAGACGTTGTTACCATGTATGTTACGTCAGTATATCAAAACGAGGCTGTATAGACGTTGTTACCATGTATGTTACGTCAGTATATCAGAACGAGGCTGTATAAACGTTGTTACCATGTATGTTACGTCAGTAAATCAGAACGAGGCTGTATAGACGTTGTTACCATGCATGTTACGTCAGTATATTAGACCGAGGCCGTCATTGACTTTGTCACGCCGTTTGCTACGTCACTGTATCAAAACGAGGCTTTCTAGACGTTATTAAAATGTATTTTACGTCAGTATATCTTGGCCCGTATTCATTAAGCTCATAAGGGGAAATATTCCTTAGGTTGCTACATTTATCTAAGGTTTTATAGGAATTTCCTTAGTTTTATATGATTTCACCTTAGATATCTGAAACATCATTAGTTATGATGATCTACTTTATTATGATAATTCCTCCATTTTACATGAATACATCTATTTCATAACACGTAAAGGAGATTTTTTTATTCAATGTAGTCTACGTGATACCACCGACATCATACAAAGAACCATCTGGAAATGGGTAGTCAAAAGTGATTTGCACAACTGTGTAGATTTTATGAGTCACATTATGAGTCAAAAGTCTAAATTTTGTTATGACGATACTAATTCCCAGCAAACTCGAGACATATTTTGAAGAGGACGTTGTCAGTTATATTATTTGATATTTCCCAAAACGATTCAAACTTACAGAGAGGCTGCTCCTAGGTGCGATCCTCTGTGATTCTGTATTCAGCAGTTCAGTGCCTTCAGTGTTTGTTTGTTTTGGCTAAAATTTAGTTCACTGTGACTACACTCGGTAAACAGGTAAGTGACCTTCTGTTCATTTTACGCTGCCATTCTTTTAATAAGCATATGCATTATTTTGTTATTATTGTATTTAATTACTTTTACACAAATTGTTACAATGACAATGCATAGTCTCTGCTAAAACGAATATACATTGGCCAGCGGTATAACACCACTAAAAGTACTGAGCAGTAGCTAGGGCATTTCTTATTTTCTATACTGTACACATGGCATCATTATGACATTATGATCTTCATATATGGGTACATGTATGAATATATTATTGCTCCTATTCCAGATATCTAGACGTAGTATGCATGTCATAAATTGGATTGATTCATGAAACCAGATAATATTCATGTTTTAAAATTAGAGTCATGTAAGATTCATGAAAAAATATTTTGCTTTTCAGTAAAACCTGAAAATATGGGGAGATTTAACTCAGCATGTCTAAAAAAGGCATTATAAGGCAGATGCTGTACTAAGTTCAACTGGCATATATATAAAGAACAAAACCTTTGCTTCATTCCTGATATGGCCTTCACATTTAAGATTGTCTACATAGGACAAAGGCTTGTGAATTATGTGACCATTATTAAACCTTAGTCTAATTCTTCCAGCTTTGGTACCAATTGCAGTATTAATCACATGCACCTTTATCAGAGGTGAATGTACATATACAAATGTAGGTCCAGCTTGATTTGTCCTGATTGGGGGAGGGGGGTTATAATGTATTGACATGATGTCATGTACAGGTCACTAGTCTATGATAAGTGACAATAATTATATCTACTTACATGTAGACTCAAATTCATTCATGCAATATGGCATATCCCCTGTCAGCTGTTCTAAGGGAGTTATTCATCTCCCTTAGTGAGACTGGCCTGACTGGGAGATGTTTTGAAAATTTGGGAGATAGTCTCCCTTAAGTATGGTATGTACGAATAACCTTGATGATGTCAGAGTTAGTTTCTTCATATTCTGTATCCAATAACGTTGTGTTTGGCTAATGACTGTTCAAATATTGAAATACGAAACCTAAGGTCATGCTTGTGATTTGCCCAATTATCTCCCTTTAGTAAGACTACCAGTATGACTAACTTACACCCAGGTTAAAAACAAGGACAACTGTTTATATTCAGGATACCAGTGGACTTAACAGAAATTCATTGATGGTTAGACTCATTTTCTTACAAGATTGAATTTGTTCAATGTTTTTGTGTTTAAAAAGGTGTATTTTAAGATTAAAAGATTACATGTAGAAACAAACGTTCAAAAAAAGAATGGGGTTAAGTGGTTTCCTTTCAATATCTAGAGAAGGCTTTGCCTCGGACCTTCAAACTTTACATGGAGGTTGGCCAGCTTCAGTAGAAGACCCCCTAACGATTTTGATGTCATTAGGTCAAGGTCACTGTTAGGCTTCCATAGGGGGATGCATGTTTTATAGTTGATTCAATGAGTAGTACTAATGAGGGAACTATCCCATTCGAAAGAATAGCAGTGAATACCGTTAACTCTGGTTTATCCAGTTAAACCTAGATAAACAAAGTTTACCTGTCGGACGATAGTATATTTAAAACCGTTCTCATTTGACTTTGAAATGTCCGTACAAACATCTCTTGGTAATGAACTTGATAATTATTTGCAGACAACCATGAGGGATTTGACAACAGCTATGTTTGAGAAGTATGACAGCCAGTCAGAAAATCACCAGTACAGCTATATACATTGTAAACAGTTGGGCTCTAGTACTAACCCAACTGAAAAAAGTAGGTTGAAATGATACTGAATCAAATTTTGTCATATGTATATATCTCTATTAATATCTTTTAATGATCTTTATATGTTCAATTAGTTGTCTTTAGTTTAAATTTTCGAAGCTGTCATGTTTTTTTTTTCAAAATGTTTAGTTGTACATTTGTATATGCTCCTACACGAAAAACAGGTCTTAACATAAATCTATACTGTTTGGTATTTTGAGATTGTAGTTTGTGCAATTATAATTTCAGAGCCGATACAACTACGATTACCCACATTGCTGACACTGGATAATGAACAGATCAGTACTGTAGGGGACATCTCTGTTGTTATTCAATTATTTAGGGGTATAAAGGAGCTAGACCTCTCGAGGAATCTGATAACAGATTGGAAAGAGGTATATATGTGTGTTTCATTTAAATTCATGCTGTAAAAAATTAACTTTCACGGGAGATTAAATTTTGCAGATTTCGTGGTTCACCCTCAGCCTCAAAATCAATTTCTATTAAAACAATAATTTTGACACTAGTATTTATTACCTGATATGCAAAATCCATGAATTAACGTCCCACCAAAATGGTATTTTTAACAAAACCACTAAATTTTGTCCCATCGAAATTAGATTATTTTACAGTAATCTCTATTTTGTTACTTTTAGGTGATAGCACTTCTAAAACATATGGAAAATCTAGAATTCATGAATTTGACGATGAATCAACTCGATGATTCTACATTTGAAGATGATATAGATGATGTATTTCAATTGAAGACCCTGGTACTGAATGGAACAGGGGTATCATGGCCGACCCTCGCAAAACTCCTTAAATATTTTCCTTAGTAAGTATGTTGCTTTACAATGAATATTTGCAACTACTTGATGATGTTTAAAAGTCTTCGAAACCTTCTCCAGACCTTTGCACTTTACCTAATTTGTGCTGACAATACATCCATGCATTCTACCTACCTACCTATCCTCTTCGTGCCCACTGGCACATAAGGCTGCAACCAGGTCTCTCCATTTCTGTCTGTCTTTCGCAATCTTCTCTATTTCTCCAAGTGTCTTTCCCATCGTCGTTATTTCATTGTTAATTGTCCTTCTCCATGTTTCTTTTGGTCTTCCTCGGTGTCTTTTTCCGTCTGATGGGGTCCATTTTAGAGCTGTCTTGGTGATGTTATTTGTGTCTTTCCTTATTGCATGTCCTAGCCAACGGAATCTTCTTCGTTTTATTTGTGTTATTATGTTTGTTTGTCCAGTTCTTTTGTATAAGTCGGTGTTGGAAATTATTGTTGGCCAGCAGATTTTACAGATTTTGCGGAGGCATTTTGAGTGGAATCCTGATAGTTTTTGACTGTCTTTTTGTGTTACCCTCCAACATTCTGCCCCATACATCAACACGGAGAGGACGTTGCTCTGGTAGAGTTTAATTTTTGTTTTTTCACTGATGTTGCTGGATCGCCATATCTTGTTTAGCAGGTGGAATGATGTTCTTGCTTTTTGGAGTCTTATTTTTTATGTCTTTTTCTGTTGCGTTGTTTTTGCTGAGGATGCTGCCTAAATATGTAAAATTGTCTACTTCTTCTATTGGTTTGTTGTCTAAGGTTATTATTGATGGAGTGTTGGTAAGTTGCATTGTCTTTGACTTTTTCTTGCTGATATTAAGTCCTACTTGGTGAGCGTATTTTGCCAGATCGTCAGTTTTCTTTTGTAGGTGTTCAGCATTGCTTGAAAGAAGGGCAATGTCGTCTGCAAACTCCAGATCTTCCAATATTGATGTCAGAGTCCATCTGATTCCTCTATTCTTGTTTCCGACAGCATTCCTCATCACCCAGTCAATGGCAACAAGGAAAAGCATTGGTGACATGATGCATCCTTGTCGTACCCCACTGGAGATGTTGAACCAGTTGCTAAGTTTGTTGTTGTGGATGACGCTGCAGGTGAAGTTTTCATAAAAGCTCTTTATTATGTAGATAAATTTTTCTGGGCACCCATATGCTTTAAGGGTTTTCCAAAGACTTTCTCTGTGAATGCTATCAAACGCTTTTTCGAAATCGATGTAGTTGATGTGGACTTTGCTATTCCATTCTATGCACTGTTCCATGATGTTTCTTAAGGTAAATATATGGTCTGTGCATCCAGTGCCAGGTCTGAATCCTGCTTGTTCTTTCCTTAAGGTTCCCTCAATTGAGCTGCTGAGTCTCATGCAGATGATTTTGCAGAAAACTTTGCTTGGTATGGACAGTAGTGTAATTCCACGCCAGTTTGAGCAGTCCATCTTGTCGCCCTTTTTTGGAAGTTTTACAATGAGGCCTTTACACCAATCAATTGGGAGGGTTTCTAATGTCCATATCTGTGTGAAACGTTTGTGAAGTTGTTCAGAGGCCAGTTTCGTGTCTGCTTTAAGCATTTCACTTTCAATGTTGTCAATTCTTGGTGATTTATTATTTTTTAGTTGGTTAATGGCTTTTGTTATTTCGTCTTTGGATGGTGGATCTAAATCTATGTCGAATGGTTCTCCAAAAGGTTCATCTATGGTGGCTGTTTCTACAGGGTCTGGTCTATTCAATACTTCATTAAAGTGTTCAGCCCATCTTTTAAGTTGTTCAAATTCTACAGTAATCTTGTCTCCTGCTTTATTCTTCACTGGTCCAGTACCAGAATCAAATTTTCCTGTTAGTTCTCTTGTAATTCTGTGTACTTTACCCATGGCTCCTCTGTTGGCTGCTGTTTCCGCCTCGTTAGCTTTGCTGTCGTAGTAGTCTCTTTTGTCTTTTCGAAGTTT
Organism: Spisula subtruncata; assembly: GCA_963678985.1. Classification (NCBI taxonomy): domain Eukaryota; kingdom Metazoa; phylum Mollusca; class Bivalvia; order Venerida; family Mactridae; genus Spisula; species Spisula subtruncata. Next base: position 18,205,746 of record OY787668.1, read on the forward strand.
TCGTTTTGTTTCTTTGTTGATATCGGAGTATTCTTTGCTGTATTGCTGTGTTAGTCTCTCAGATCTTGCATTTTGTTTTCTTTCTTTCAAGGTTCTTCTTTTTTCTATAAGGTTCCAAGTATCAGTTTTTATCCATTTCTTATCACTTTTCTTCTTTGTACCAAGTACTGTTTTGCAGGCATAGGTGTAATTGTCTTTTATATTTGTCCAGGTGGCTTCCACATCTGGCTCTAATCCATCTCCAGTATCACCAAGCACTTGGAATCTATTTCTTAGTACTAACGAGAACTTCTTGCTTATTGTAGGATCTTTAAGCTTGGCTGTATGATATCTTGGTTGAGTTGGTTCTGATATGGATGGAGCTTTTCTTAGATGAAGTTTAATCTTGGATAGAAGTAGGTGGTGGTCACTACCAACATCCGCTCCTCGTCGAACCACTACGTCTTCTAAGGAGTGTCTCCATCGACCATTGATGATAATGTGGTCTATTTGGTTGCAGTCTCTTCCATTTGGTGACTCCCATGTTTTCTTGTGTATATCTTTGTGTGGGAAGATGGTACCACCAATCACAAGGTTATTTATTCCACATATGTCGGCTAGTCTTTCACCGTTCTCATTCATTTCACCACATCCGTGAGTTCCCATACATCGTTCTCTTCCTTCATTTGAATGTCCAACCTTCGCATTTATGTCTCCAATTATCAGTAAAAGATCGTGTGTTGGTATTTCATCAATGGCTTTTTGTAGTTGTTGGTAAAATATATCTTTCTGGTCTTCCTCTGAGTCATTTGTTGGCGCATAGCATTGTATAATAGTTGTTTTTGTAAATTTTCCATTGAACCTAGCTGTTATTAGTCTTTGATTGATTGGTTTCCATTCTATTAAACTTTTCTTTGCTTTTGATGTCATGATGATGGCTACGCCTTCTCTATGTTGGTTGTCTTCTCTACCAGAGTATATTATTGTATTGTTTGATGTTGTTGTAAGAGATCCATTTCCTGTCCATCTACTTTCACTTATTCCTAAAATTTTGATCTTGTATTTAGCCATCTCTCTTTCTACTTGCGCCGTTTTTCCCACCTCGTACATCGTCCGCACGTTCCATGCTCCAATGTAACAAGATTGCTTTGGATGCAATAGTGATGGTCTAGTCGTGCTTTCAGCAGTCATTTGCCCATTGTGAGTCTGGAGATCACCACTATTGTCCGGTTGTTGAGTTTGTTCCTGATTTGCAGTTTCCGTAACAAGGTTCTTTTTTAAAGGGTGGAGTTGTTAACACCACGCCTAACCTCCACTCTGGTGGGCCGGGTTTTCTCTCTGGGTTTCCTTCCCGTAGATGATTATAGTTACCACTATTAATGAGTTCCATCTACCCGGATTTTCTGTCTGGGTTTTCTCCCATAGCCTTTGACTCTCCCGAGCCATCCATAAGGCAGTGAAGCTATTTAACCCATAACTGGGGACTAGGTTTGAAGGCAACAGTATATCCACACGCCTGTGGGCCCTGTTACGCCATGCATCTAGGGGCCTAGACTCCTCCGAGACCTTGTGCTTCTGCCTGGGGCCGCAAGGTGCCCAGTTAACCGTCTACCACCTCTAGGAGGATCCCATTTCTGGGGCACATAGGTCTTATTGTATGATAGGCTATAATTGGCAGGGAAGACTTACGCACTCGGCTTCCTTTTCACAGCAAGCTGCTAGTCAATGATGAGGCTGAAAGCGAGAGTGACAAGCACAGACACCACAACACACATACTGTACGCGTCATACAATCATTTGGCAGACTGCATGTCTATTATTCTTACAAATTCTTACATTTTCTATGTATGTGTGCCTCTATAGCTCAGTGGTTAGCATGATTGCCGCCGTATGGAGACATTCATATGCCTGTCATACAGTGAGAGACTTTAAAAAGGCAACAAATTTTAAATGATTGAAAAAGTTAGTTAACTATCGTATATTTTCATGAAAATTGCCATAAGTAGACATTTATGCTTTCTCAATCATATCTGAAAATTTTATGGCTTAACAATAATAATGACCAAATAATCTGGTTCCAAAGAGGCACAGTCCAAAAACGAAATTCACGAAATTAATTAAAATAATAAGTCCAACCGGAAACGGTGTGCCCATTGTTCCTCAGCCACATTGGGAGAACAATATGTGTTATGCCGTGTTGCGACATTTTACTCCATTTCGGAATCAGGGATTTTAGGGGTGCTGTTATGGACTTGCAAACGCATTAAGTTCATCGAAGAAAAACTCAATACATAGAGTAAAAACTGACAAGACTTAGGTAAGAATGCCGATTTGTAGCGAGGTAATCAGTCCGCATTATGTCTATCGGCAACAATATACCTCTTAAGTTTGTCAAAGAAAGTTGTAGACAAACACAACACCATTCGTCGCATAGTTATGGCATTAGTATGGAACGCCACAAATACACATGTTATTAAATTTTATTACTTCGATGGACATTTTCATTGCGTTCAAGTACAAATATAGTTTTAAAATTGGTCAAAAACTTGTAATCGGATACTAATGGTTCATTGTTCACTCTGGTTGGTGCACCGGAAGTGGAAATTTCTGGGTATTTTGTGAATGTTTATATGGTGTTGATGCGTTATTATTCAGGTCTGTTCTGGATGAAACCGATTGTTTTCACTTTCTATGGCGTGGAATCATTCACTATGACGAAAAGTTGTGCTCTGTGTGCCATTGTTTTGACACACCTTATCCGTTACTCTACATCCGGCTTTGAATATGCCTAGAGCCTCTGGGTCTTCAAGTTTGGACAAGCGCGACACCGTAACCGATAAAATTATTATCAATTTTTTGTGTTTTTCATATTTGCCGATCTGTATGGTAAACATAAATCAGGTTTTTATTGGAGTACACGCATAACTTTCTGAACCAAGTGCAAAAAGGACCAAAATAGCTGAAGCGTAACCAGCATAACCATGTATTATAATTTCGTCAATTCTTGTAGCAAACATGAGAGTCGTTAGTGTTAAAGACGTATTTATCAAGGGAACATTGGTTAACTCATTTTGGTTTAAGAAAAAAAAGTTCTAAAAAGTGGAGCATTTTTAAAGTCTCTCACAGTATTTTAGGAGAAAGCCGACTTGAAAAGAAGGCTATGCTCGGCGTTTTAAAAATATCCAACAGTTTCTCTGTTGAGGCACATGCATATTACAGACTAGTTTTAGCAGTAAAGCATTAGATAATTTATATTTTATATATTTTGTTTTCAGTTTGCAAGAGTTGCATATTAGTCTAAATGGTTATAAAGCCGTGGACTTACCACCAGACTATGCACATGAAGGGAAATTTCTGCATAAACTATACATGAACAACAGTGAAATTGACAGTTGGGATGAAATAAACAAGCTTGGTAGAGCATTTCCTCGTTTGGTATCTCTCAATCTCATCAGTTCAAATCTAACTTCTCTCGGTGATGTAGCAACATTACGTCAAATATTCCGCTGTTTGTCGATGCTGAATATAAGCCAATCCAAACTGCAATCATGGGATGAGATAGATACTCTGGGACGAATGGTTATAATGGAGAACCTACGAATCACAGAAGTTCCTTTCTTTGATGTATGTATGCTTTATTCCTGATGTTATGAACTTGTCAGGGTGGTTTTAATTGACATAATGCCAGTTTTCAATCATTGCCCTTTAACTCAATTTTAACAGTAAATTATAATCACATGGTCCAATGGATTAACTTGAAAACCTTCCCAAAACACCTTCCACAAACAATAAGCTCGTTTCATGTGTGCAATTGAGGACTCTTTTCCTGTGTAGAATTGAGGCCCTTTTTCCTATTTCCCCTCGTTTAATTTGAATAAGTATGCAGGTGAGTGATCTAGGTATCTAAGCCCTCTTGTTTTGTTTGCCAAACGTTAATACTATTGCAATGATACTCATACTTGTTAATGTTTTTAGCGTCATATTTTCCTGTGGTGACAGTAAAAATATACTTTGAAACTTCATCCCCAGCAAAACAGTTCAGGATTAAAGACCTTGCCACCTTATTCATGTCAAGTTTTGTTTTTGGTCAAACTTCTGGTCAGGAGGTAGTAATGTAGTAATATTAAGTTTTTCTGGTCTAATAATATAATAATGGCCTCCTACTTGGTTTTTTTCAGCAATTTGGGGAGAAAGTGAGAAGGCAGCATATAATAGCTCGCATGCCGACACTTATAATGTTAAATGGCTCACCTGTAACCCAATCTGAACGAGATTCAGCAGAGAGAGCTTTTATACGATACTACATGGATCATGCTGAAAAACCTGAAATGTAAGAATTGATTTTGATTGTTTTCAGTTTGCCTGTTCAAAAACTCATAAAAATCCCAATAATAGTACCAAGGGTTCTGAAACATTTGGAACTGTTGAGAGTACTATAAAGCTTTCACTATCATCTTAGTGCATTAATTACTATAATGAGTTCACATCATTTCCTACCATTGGAGTAAATAAAAATCTACCAAAAAATAATGAATGCTTATGAAAATTATCAGTGTTATTTTAGTATAAAATCGACCAAAATGTTTTACTTTAGTAACCAATTTTGCAAAAGTGAACTAAACCAGCCCATGTTAATAATCAAAGTGCCTATGGCACTGGAAGAACGGGAATTGTTCCTGTCATCAGAAAAAATATTTTTCTAGCCACAAAGCATATGAGGGTATATGCCACCCCAACGCCATATGTATGTTCCAGCATCAGTATAGTTAATACATTAGTACCACTACTGCCTATACTACTCGCAGTATTTAAACATTGAGCAGTTTTCACTGACCGGATGGTAACCTAGCTAACATAACATAATACAATTGCTGTCTCGATATATTTACCAAGCTTTCTGCAATAAAGTGCTAAGTCATCATGCAACATTATAAACACTGTCTCGGCTAAAGATTAAGCGATAAAGTCTGAAGTCATCCCGCGGAATGCGCAATTCTATCTATTTTTAGCTCGCAATCTTAATCAGTATATTTTTAACGCTTGCACTGACCAGGGCCCTAAAGCTCCCTGTTCAAAATCACATTATCCTATACGCACTATACCTATAGACAATTTGTATGCACATGGGCATTTTACGTTTGGTCGATTTTAATATATTTAATGTAGTCCTTTTGTTATACAGATATAGCTTTCATGAAGAAAAGCATGGACAACTGGATAAACTAGCTGATGTGGATTTATCTGCTCCCCTAGACAACAGCTCTATAATCAACATGCTGGTAAATATTACTCATCACTCTATATAATAGTGTATGTCAACTCCCTTAGCTCAGTCGGCAGAGCAAGAGACTTCTGATCTCGGGGTTGTGGGTTTGAATCCCAGGCTGACCAACTGAAATTTACTTATAGTCTTTCGGATGAGACTTTGAACCTAGGCCCCATGTATGGGTGCTATACACCTGGCATGTAAAGAACCAATAGTGACTTTGGAACGAGTAAACCTCCTGTATCTGCACTATCCCCCGAAACCTTTAATGACTAGGCTCTTCTGGGGGCTTCATCCATATGGAATATCCAGTGGTGAGGATACATAAAATCATACAAACAAACTACACAGTTTTGCAAACGTTTGCCATTTTTTGCCTGAAAAATTGATTGCTGTTGAATTCATTTCAATAGATTTGCAAATTGTTTGTTTTGAACCGTCAATTTATGATTTAAGTGTTATCGTATGACAATACATGTATTATATACATATTGAAATATTGCCAGTGATTAGCACTTTTAAGATGTGTAAGTTACGTTATTAACATGAAGTTTTCTGTCTTTATACGATTCCAAACTTCAAAAAAAAGTTGTGACCAAAATGAAACGAACCAAAGTATCCCAAAGTATGGTATTTAGGGCCGGTACCTTTTGCTAATGAAACAAATCTTTATCCTTGCGAAAGCTAAACATATGAACAGTTCTAGGTAAATATGCTATACTATTATTGTTATATTTTAGGTCACATTTAACAACAAACTGGAATACATGGACGTGGATCAAAACCAGACCACGGCAGATTTCAAGAAAATGTTGCAGAATTTTACTCGACTTCCTCCCGCCGACACCATTGTATATTATATCGAAAAAGAAGAGGGAATTGTACAACATGTGCATCATCTGCGAACAGCCAGCAGAAAGTTGTTTACATATAAAATGCAAAAACATCATCAATTTGTCATAGAAAAAAAGCCAAAGTAATCTTCATATTCAGCCAAATGTCACAAATGTATCCCATGAACATTGTTTATTGTTTTAATATTGTTTATCAAGTCCTTTCTTGAACATACTTACCATTTGTGGAAACTACAGTCCTGCTTCTTGGAGAGCTATAGAGCAAAAATGTTCAATCTGTAAGAAAGTCCTCGTACATAGAAATAGTCAGTAAGTGTGTGCAAAAAATAATTTTATGATCACTTTCACCTGTGTTTACCATATAAAAGGTAAAGTAAAGTGTTTGTTTATTATAGTGTCACCCCTATTGAAAGGGCCAGCCAATTTGACTTACGAGACACCTATTTTTCTTGCGCACAGAACCTCCCGAATCCCTTCTCATATTGCCGGGCGCCTGGCAGAGATGGGCCTACGGTAACCATTCTTTAACTAGCTGGCGGCTCACCAACCGGTCGCATTAGTTCTAACCCAGCTTCCGGTAGGATTCGAACCTTCGACCTTCTGCTCCGGAGGCGGGTGCCCTAACCACTAGGCCACGAAGGTTACAGAAAGTTTGAAAGTTGTAACTGAAAATTTGGCCATGAACCTATTATGGTAACCTAAGGATGTTGTTACAATTTCATTTATTAAGGATCTATTGGGGAAATCCATGTTTGGAGCTGGTGATCTTCAGAAGGCTCGGTGCTTTTCTGTTAAATATGCTGTACTACTGTTTTGTCTTATTCAAAGTGAGAATACTAGTATCATTGAAGATAAAGCACTTACATTTTGAAATAACTTTTTTCACACCCTGTATATTTATTTGATGAGGTTTTGAACTGATGAAATTGTTGTTGTTGGATATGTTGAGTTGTGCTTATACTATTCTGTGATATTTAAGGAATTTTTAGGAGTGCCTGATTCTTGGTATAATAATGTAATTTCCTGTAATGGTGCGTCTTATATTAAGAAATCTGCTATGAAAAATTGTTTTTATTATGAAGCATTATTTCTGTATTTAGTTTATGTGCATATTTATTTTACATCTATTGTGAAACAAATTATTCCAACTGATCTAAATCATTATTGACACCTTATTCCTGGTGTTAGCCATCGCCACAAGGGTATGAGAGAAGAAAAGCCAGTTTCCTTTTCATGCTGAGCATCTTGATTTAGGGATTCTCGGCACCACTTTATTCTTTGGTATTATATGGTTTGGAATCGAAACCAGGGACTTCAAAAACACAACCTCTAGGCTATTGAGAAGGCATATTTATTCATAGTTCAATGTACATGTAACTGTTTGTAAATACATGTAATGCTGTTTTAATTGATGTGGTGGAGTTAGTGTGTTCAAAATAATCTGTCTTCAGAAAGCAAGTTGATTCCAAATGTGCCTATTTCTCACTAAATAGAGAATTTCAGAAAAAATCTTCAAATCTTTTTATATAACTGAGTAGATGCTTCTAGAATGTATTATTATGTTATTCTAAATTGCACTTAAATCAAAATAATAAATGTCCAGTATTGTAAATATGTGTGTTATGTTAGAATGATAAATTTACAGAGTAGAGGATGTGTATTGTGTTCAGTGTATGTGCTTATGTGGAGTTACTTGCCCTTACTTACATGTCAAAATAAATATACAGTTCATCTCCAGAGCCACAACCTCTGTACAGCAACCAAACAGTTACTTTTCCAAATGTTGTTGCTCAAGAGAAACGACTTCAAGAGTCATATTTAATGAGATAACCTATTATCTATAGTATGCAGGTGGTGGTATTCACAATGCATCTTTAGGGAAAACTTAAATATTTTGTCTTAATGTCCCCCTGCAGGTATTTTTTTCAAGAAACTAAGAATGAACCATTTTTCTTGGTAATTACTATAGCTTTCTACATAATGCTTGTAAGTAGTGTAAAAATAAAATTATAAGATGCTTTGTATATACCACCCCAGATGTTTATTTTTGGACGGGTATTAAAACACTCCGCCATATCATCTCACAATACCGGTAACCAAATACCAATATATGCGTCATTTTATACGTAATTGGGTGCTTGACTAAATCAGTATGTCGATTACTAGACTGTTACCCAGCTGGGCAGTGTTCGGATCTCGATGTCCAGTGGATATTGTTTTTCCATTGGTTACAGTCATTTCGTTCATTTGCTAATGGAAGAGAGTTTGAATGGATATGCTCCCATTAAATGACTATGGGGTGCTTATATAGATCCATTTTTTATATTTAATTCAAGGAAAACTGATTAGGACAAATCTTAAATGGATATGACTTAAGGCAGTTGAAAAACCATGTAATCTGATAAAAGCAAACAAATAAATATGTTGTGATATACATTCCATTTGTATGATAGGATGGAAATAATTTCATTATATTAATGTATGTTTTTACCGGTATAAATGCATGTATCATTTTTAGTTTTATACACATTGTTTTGTAGTAAAACTGGTGTAGTTACATTGCCTGACTCACTTTTTGATGGAAGTATTCGCAAATAAATTGTTAGAAATATGTTTACATTCCTTTGTATGAATCCTTGTAGTTAACTTTTCTGAGATCTGTGTTTAAGCTCAAAGTTGACTTCTCTGAGCTCAGTGGTTATGCTCAAAAGCTTGTTTGTCTGAGCTCAGTGGTGAAGCTCCAAAGTTTATCTGCTCAGTATAGTCTGGTTCCCTGTCGTACTATAAGTTAAGTTTAGTTACCAATTTTCTAGGGCTCTTTTCAGCTGTTAGGCCTCTCAAGCACCCTTTGACACCCAACTTCCCCTGGTCATTAGGCTACATATGGAAACCTACACTCGTGTCTACCAGAGGAGACTATTTCTCTCCTTTGGTGTGGCAGCCAACATCGATCTGCGGCGCCCAGGAATAGACACTGCCCTCACAGGTACCATTTTACACCATGGTGAAGTGGAGCTGTGGGTATTGCTCAGAGAAATTAACCAGTGGTCCAGAGGGGGGTCGAACCCGGGACCTCTATGCCACCGCTCACCAACTACTTAACGTAGTGATCTAGGGGAGGTAATCTAGACTATGCTTAGTAGTGAAGCTCCAAAATTTGCCTGTTCTCAGTAGCTCAGAGGTACTGTTGCTGACCAGGTGCCATGTAAAGTAAGATGATCCTAAGATCAAGTAGTCCAGTGGCAGATGGACAAGTGCACCCTTACATTGTATGGTGACAGAAATATCAACAATATCCAATGACGTTAGGCACAATGATTATAATTGCATCTCATGATAAGGCGAGCAAACAATTATAAACAAAGTTACATGAACGTGTGCTTCCGAGCTCAGTGGTTAGTTTGCTTGACGTATAATGTGGCAACCTGGGTTCAAATCCTGGTGGATGCACTCATATGCCTGCAATATTTCAGCAGAAAGATGACGGGCATGTAAAGGTCTTTTTCAGAAAATAATTAAATGATCTTTCATGGTAATGCACTGATCTGTTATTAAGATACAAATGCATTTACGACAATCTGGAAATGAGCAAAACACTGGTACAATGAATAACCAAAAGATTTTGAACCATTGTATACTTTATTAAGAAATATTGTCTATAAACAATTAAAAACAAAGCGCTAACATAATAAATATCTACACAAGCTAAATATACAACAATACATGATTATAAACTAGATACATGTATATGTTCATGGGAAACGAGTGCCCCCATTATTGGGGTATATAGTAAAAGTTACAAAGGGCAATAACTCTAGTAAAAGTAGATGCAGCAAAATTTCATTGGCTATTTTGACCTGAGCCTGACCTTTATGCAAGAATATTTACAAGGTTCTTGCTTTGAATATATCAATTTCCGCAAACAAATCATGCAATATCGGTATTTCAGATTTGTGTTTGTATTACATCTCGAGCGTCTTCGTGATACTCCCCGATTATGAAAACATACAGTCGGTGTTGTTAACGTAGACACTATATCGACTGTTAAATTATGCTAATCAAAAGGTCAGGCTCCCGTCAAATTAGCTAAGCTATACTTTGCTTTAAATGTAATGTCTAATTATTATCACTCAATTTTCAAATAAAGACCTACTGTGTTAAGTGAACTGAATATAATTTATTTTACATACATTTTTGTATCTAGTAATAGCTGGGTAAAAATTAACTTAGCTAGTTATATGCAAATACAATGTAAGCATACACTAAAAATATTATTTATGGATATGAAGAATGTATACAACGCAAGAATATTAATAATACTATAACACAAACAAAAGGCTTTAAAACAGGGTTGTTTTGACCTCATTTCTAACCGAATTTTAACTTTACTCCCTAAGTCACAGCTTTATAACCAGTAGCTATAATACTTCTGAAGATGCATGTGACACAAATAAATGCCCAACTACACCAACCAGAAAATCTGATTTACAATCTAGAAATAATATATCCCTAAAAGGGGATCACAGTAATGTTTGTAGATTTAAGTCTGATTTACAATTTTCTACTTAAATTTACTGGTAGTGGTACTATTTACCTTTTTCAACAACCCTGTTCTTCAAGCCAAGTAGCACCAAATAAATCTTCATAATTATAATGTTTCTATTTTAAATTGAAGTAGCAGACAAATGCACCTATTTATCTTCCAACTTTATTTTGAGGGTGGTATAATAATAATTGCAAATATAATGAAAAGCAGCAATTTTTAATATAATATACAAATGTACAATGTAGTAATAATACAGACTTTATACAAAGTGGTTCCATGCAAATAGAAGGTCGAGGATCATGTCAAATTCTCAGGACAATATCATACATGAAAGAAAAGAAAAAGAATGATATGAGATTCTATAAGAGGTTGTGTATAATTTTCATGGAAGATTAACTTAACCAGAAACAGTCAAATATGCATATTCAGCAAGGTGTATCAAAACTTAAGTTGTTGTTCTTTTAACCAGAAAATACAACTTAACAACACATTGTTCCCATAAAATTCAAACTGAAACATTTAGTATGAATACGTGCTATCTCATTTAATCAGAACCATATGAGCTCCAATACACTACACTGTTATAGGATATAGGACTCACGTTGATGTGAACTTTACGTCATCCATTTCAAATCGCTCCTTTCACAAATCTGAGAGTGCAGGGAATCTCTGCTGTAGTTGACAGCCAGAGAGATTTTTAAACTTTATACACAGAGAGTAAAGCTAGAATACATTCTCTGTACATACAGGTGAATAGCCATACTACAACATGCACAAGAGAGGTCTTTTGAATGTGGCCTCTTATGTAGCGTTGTGAGATCTAACTTACAGCTCCAAGGAATGGAGAAAATGTTAGAATCTGATTTTAATGAGATTGGAATACATTGACTTTGAATTACGATCAAACTGGTAGATACACCATTCGGACACGTACCCCAGCATGTCTTTATAGACTGAATGCAGAGAAATGGAAAAGGCACATGAAGGAAAATATCACATGGTGGTCAATAAAAATTAACAATATCTCAGCTGAGTGCAGAATATTATTATTGCACTACAAACGTTTTTCCAGACCTGAAAATAAAGGCAATGATTCTCACTGGTGAAGCACATAGACGATCAATTATTTTCGATATCATATAGCAGTTACAAAAGAATATATCATAATTTTTCATAAACAGGCATTCTAACTCCAACTGTTAAAGAGGGATCAGTGCAAACTTTTGTACATGTCTCTATATATTGAAGTAGTAACCATAGTTTTGCACCAAGGCCTCAGTATGTTCTACACTTTTTGCTATTTTAGTGTTCTTCCTATCTTTGATAATATTTTTTTTGTATTTAATTTCTAAATGCCATTATTGGCTGAATGCAGTCAATGCACAGGTAAAAAGTGAACATTAAAAAGCTGCTTTTTAATGTTTTTTTTTATCATTTATAGCATTGGTACAGCCTTGATCAATGAAAAACACATTATCTTATAACAAGAAATTAGGAATTGCAAGCAATACAGAAGTCCCCTACTTGGTTTTCAGGTTGTCAACGGTAACCAAATTAGAAAATTAGAGGTGCATAATCTCCTTATTGGTCCCTATCCACATACCAATTTCATAACCCTAGCTCAAAAAATGTTTGAGTAATGGCTGGATCCAGATTTCTTGAAAGACGGACAGTTGAAAACTGTGAGGTCACTAACAAGGCAATGATAATGAATATTTGAACACATTTCAAGTTGTATAAATGTTGACAAAATATTGGCACATAGACTGCATATTTAAACCAAGTCACTGGTACTGGATCAAGCAATAACTTCTATCCAAGACGACTGATTTTCTTCGATTTATCGGCAGTTTTTGGAGGGGGTGGAGCATCAGCAGCCATATGTCTTCCATACAAACTGAAAAATAATGTTTAACACCAAAATAAATATAAGTACATGTATATTTGAGTGTAATCTGCGAAGGGAATACAGGGGGACTTTGACAGACAAATCTATGTCACCGACTCTTTGTCCCAGGGAATAGACTCCGATCGATCCCAGGGATTTAGACAATAAGCATTTCTCCAGGGTGGGGATTTAGACGTAAAAATTTTGAAAAAAGAATTGCGACCATATGAAGTATATTTTAAGACTGAGTGATACATAGTCATTTTACATAATCAGTGGGCGGCTGGATGTTTTCATAATTATTTTATTCATTAAAAAGCTTATACCACACTGTATTGAAATTTCGAAATGTTTTACCGTGAACCGTTAGGGATTGAAGTCTGCAGTGTTTTGTGTACCGCGATATATATAATACTGTTACAACCCTAGTATATACATGACATATTATTATTACTCACAATTTGTATGTCTCAGATCTAATGTAATCAAACACATGTGACACGCCCACTTGATACTGATCAGCAATTGGTGTAACCCAGGGATTGTTCTCACCTCGAAACACTTGTCTCGAACCAACCAGATCTAAGTTACCTGTCAAACAAGAATACATATTTAACAGAATGTACAGTGAATTTGAACTTGCTTATCTCCACAGGTATAATCAAGTGTCAAATGTTATTAGGAGTCATTTGTTCTGGTTCAACACTATTTTTCAACAATTTATAAGTTTACTGTTTAGTGTTATATATGGCAGATGATTCACCAAACCAGATTTCCTGTACAGAATTTTAACCGGTACTAACATACCCTTTCCCAAGGAACCAGCAACTTCTATACTCAAATTTAATGTGAAATTTTCTTGGAAGGGTATGTCTTGCCTCAATCGGAAATCAAACCTGTATTTAAGTAAAAGACAACTGCTTTTGATTGCATTATGCCTTGGTCCCACTGACCATTTTTTAGCCTCGGTAATGTACTCCTGATTTCAATAAATGGGCTTTAGAAGGCTTTGTGAACAGGGCTATCACTAATGATTACCACTAAGCTTCTCCTAGACCACAAGGACCCTTTTCTCGATGCCTTCCGATGCCCATTTCTTAAATCGGGAGTACATCGCTGAAGCAAAATTATCTCAGTGGGACCAAGGCATTACCGTATATCTTCTAGGAGCAGAATTAACATTACCTCAAATTGTATCAGAATGAATGAAAGTATTTACCTATTTCAGGAGGCAGTACTGACAGTCTGTTGCCCTGTATATGTAGCTCCCGAAGTCGTTGAAGATCACCAACCTCCTTTGGTATAGCAATCAGGTCATTCTCTCGTAAGACCAACTAAATATTAGAGAAATAAGATTAGCATAGCAATCAGATCATATCATCTTCTTATCTACATTTTGTTGAGCTTTTTATACTCGCCTAACCTCATGTTATGATGACATCATATGCACAATGTCATTAAATCGAGCTCATTTTGTTAATATCGCAGAAGTGAATAAAATGTTCCCATTGATATTACATTAACCAAGGGTAGTTTAAAACGTCATTTTGAATAATAGGGTCCTTAAAGAATTAAGCTTTAGGTTTAATGTGTGCCTTCAGATCAGGTGTTTACACATCAGTGAACATCAGTAAATGGTCGTTTAATCCTTTTGTATTTAAGGAGCAGACTCAGCTTAAAGGGACTAAACTTCATTTCGATGATAAAAAAGTTTTATAGTCGTTTTAATCACAAAACTATGTTTAATGAATACATGAAGTATTCATACAATTTACATTACGATCAAAGGTCATAAGTAGTAGTTACGACCTTCTCATTCTAAGCAAGTGATATATGTACAGTGAGCATAACTTATTCACTTACGATTTGCAAATTTTTCAACTTTCCAATTTCTGGTGGAATAATCTCAAAATCATTATCACCGAGATACAAAGCACGGAGTGAATCTGAAATATGTGAATATTGATATACATAATACTTGAACAGACTACCTTATCATAAACACTTATTAGGAATTGCAAGCAATACATAAGTCCCCTTCCAGGTTTTCAGGTTGTTAATGTATCTGTTGCCATGGTTACCACAATTTTTGTCTGAATCAAATTTCAAAAAATACTAATTGGACGTTCCTAATCTGAAATAATTACGGGTACCAAGTAATTATCAATAATTCTCAAGCCTGAAAATCCCTGTTTCAAAGCTTAAAAATTCACTTTACAATATAGACAAAGAAAGAAAATTCAGGATTAAAAAAACTTGAAATGAGACACAAGCCTGAAAAATACTAGGCCTGAACTAATAAAATGTCTTACCAAGTTGAAAGAAGTTGGCAGGCAAGCTATTCTCATTGAGATTATTGTAGGTAACATCAAGAACTTCTAACATAGGAAAAGCTCCAAATCCTCGAGGTAACGCATTCAACTTGTTCATACTGTAGAAATAAATGAACAAGTAAATGAAAAATTACATCAGTCTTGCACCCAAGTCTAGTTTAAACTAACAAGAGATGTTTGTACAACATATATGCCACATAGGTCACAGTGACCTTGACCTCTGACCTACTGACCTCAAAATCAATAGGTGTCATCTTCTGTTGATGTCCAACATTCAGGTAAAGTTTGCGGATCCTGGGGTAAAGCATTATTGAGTTAATCATATAAATGCACAGAATGCATTTAGTTTACGGGCAGACTGACCGACTTGTGCAAAGCAATATACACCTCTCATCAAAGCCAGGAGGGTGGGCATGATACACCACACATGTGTCCTATAACTATCACTTAAAATAATGTCAAAATGGAAAACCTGTGAAATTCAACATAACCAAGATTTAACAACGCTAGTTGCCTGAACAAAATTCTTCAAAATACCGGTAATATCAGAAGCTTATAAAGGACCTGAACTTTTTCAGATATACATGTCACAATGTGACTGTCATTGACTCAACCCAAATTAAATACGCTAGACTAATAAACTAAACTTTCAAACTTTCCTAGATATCATAAGAATCTTAGATACCGGTTAGTCAGAACTTTTCAATCAACTTATACTTACCCAACATTCAAAATTTTCAATTTTACCATAGAACTGATTGCCTGGGGTAATTCCTGAAATCAATTAAAGATAGGTTAATACAAAACTGTGTAACGCTTATGCCCAGTCGGAAGTCTTGTCCATGAATCTAGTTAAGTCATTTAGAGGCCATAAATCTGTTGAAATATTTAATAGAGCTACATTGCTTTGATAATACACTGTGTTTATGATGGCAAACAAGTATGCCTTGATGAACTTATTAAAATATTGGAGTTTCATCATTTTGTAACAGATGGATGGAAGAGTGGACAAAACAATCACTATACGCCTCCTGCATTAGTAGATACTGGGGCATAAAAAGCACTTTCTAATTGTCAAGTCACATTGCATGGGAACTAAAACTAATTTGATTGATAACATAAATTGTCATGCCCATTGAAGGAATTATATGTGGATAACAAAGTACATAAAATTTTGTACTTGAAAGTTTATGAATTAGAACAGTAAATCTATTAACAAATTTGGCAAATAAAATTCTGATATATGTATGTGAAAAAATTGGTAAAAAGAAACATGAATATTTTTATAAGTAATATAACTGTAATAACATAAAAAACAAACCTTCTAAAGTAAGCAAGAATTTCAACAAACTGTAAAGAACAAACATGGCTTTATAACTTTCAAGTATGAGTATGAATATTGCTCCCAAATTTCTAATAAAATTACATAATACCTTAATGTGGTTGTTGAAGCAGTTGAGAATTTCCAGGTTATACAAATTTGTAATGGCTGCTGGGATGGCTGTGAATAAAAAACACTTAAAACTTAAATTTCAAATCAATATTAAGTACTTCATTACACCATAACCTCAGTAGACTAGAGCAACATCAGTTTGTTATCTGCAATATTGACCATTGTTTAGAAGTTAATTTAACAGGGCTTTCGTTTGACTCTTGAAACTGCATTTTGACTCCTGAATTTGACAAAAGTGCCTATTTTGACTCTTGAAAATTTAAGGTGAACAGTCAAAGTTACTTCTATACTTATAATACAAATATTCTTGCAATATTTTTATGACTGTTGAAAATTGAGAGTCAGGAGTCATTTTGACTCTTCAGCTTTGGAGCCTAGTAAAATCCCTGTCCGGTTATTTACAAGTTTACAATTATAAATTATTAAATATTAGTTTAGGTTAATTTTGAAGGTATTTAAATAGAGAGAGTGCTGCTCTGGAGTCTGGAGAAGTTGTTTTTCTTATTTTTTTAAAATGCATGTATACTAAATTAGGTATAAAAACTTAAACATGCAAATCACAGTTTTCAATCTGTTATCAATTAATTCGAAATAAGATTTAAGGATAACATAAGACTAATGTTCAAACATCTGTATCAAAAGATTCAAAGTCGCCAATCTTTAAAGTTTAAGTGAGTAGTAATTATAATTTGGTACAAAGTTCATGACAAATTTGAATATGATTGTAATATCTTAAAAATCTATAGTCGATTCTGTATATATAAGACAATGATTCTTTTAAAAGTTATTCGAGTATGATAATTAAGAGTTAAAACTATTATAACTAACAAAAATCTCAGGAAGAATTTATATAATACTTCAAACTCAAACCAAAGAGGTCTTTGTTCAAACTTACTTGTCATTTTGTTGTGTGTCAGAGTTAGCCTTGTAACATGCGAAAGTTCAACTGGAATCAAAAATAATATTTCTAGTATTTCATAATCATCAGGAGACAATACTGATTATGTTTTAATTTTATAACAATGTAGTATAGTACCTGCGACTTAACCCACCACACTGGGTATTAGTAACTATAACTAGTCTGTAGCTCCACAAACTGAGCTAACCAGGTGCCTGCCATGATTCAGTTTCCTTAGCCACTACACTCCTTCCAACTTTATTACTTGGGTGGGACCCTATATACCAATGGCTAGCCTATGCCCCTATGGGCATACACTCAGACTTCTGAGACCATTTACATTAGCCACCACATACAATGAACAAGGAGGATAAAGTGCACCAGTTGTGGGACTCGAACACATGACCCAGTATTACTAATCTGTGGTTTTACCAATTGATATTGCCCGTCACGGGTCAGTCTCCAAACAATGTACTATAATTAGTAATTATTAGTGATTTTTAAGAATTCATTATCAACATAAATGGGCATCCTTTCTTTCTTCTATGTAATTTGCAGGGCCCACTCTGGGGCATTATCGCAAATGTTTATAGACAGAAGTGAGATACAAGGAATCCGGGTGCGATACCCCAGCTCGTTTCGAATAGATTCCTTGGTTCTTTAACGTGCCCAGTGTAAAGCACCGATACACCCGAGACGACGCCTGGGTTTCCTACCAGGATCATCTCTTGTTGGGTGGGAAACACTAAATAGCATTTCTATTAATGACCAAGTGTCCCGGCCGAGAATCGAACCCGGGACCTCTCGATCAGGAGTCAAGAGTCTTACCACTCGACCACCGTGCCACTCGCTCGCTAATGCACCAGTCTATATTTTGCCTGCCCAGGGGAGTGGCGGGGCACCCAGTGCGTCTTAAGACGTTTTCAATTTTGTTATGCTTAGGTCCCTACCCTGGGTACTTCCAATTACGATAAAGGACCACAGTTGTGTACTGGTATCATTGCACTGTTTGCACTGGTATCATTGCACCATACTATCTAAACTCCCAGGAATGGGACACATAAACACAAAGTAATTCCTGGGTCTTGGAAATTGACCAAAGTCTATTACCCGGACTCGAGTCGATACAGTTGTCAAATTTCCACCCGTCATCCACTATGATCCAGGGGCAACCTGTCGTGAAGATTTGTCCGACTGGGCAGGCATAATATTGACTTGTTCATTAGAAAATATTTTTTCACGAAAAAGAAATATTTCAAATGCTACATACATATGGAATTCGGAAACATATTGATTAAACATGAACACAATTGGTCCAAATTTATAAAAATAAAATCTTGAAAATATTTGCCCCACCTACTATGTTACTTACAGAATGCTGGACTATCTGCGAGGTTAACAACACCACGATCGATGATTTCTAGATCAGGACTTTTAGTATTTTTGCTTTCCTCAACATATTTCTTTAATTTAGACATATTTGCGGAGATATCGTGGAAAAACTTCTTGCCTAATTAGGAAAACAAATTTCGACCGGAAGTGCCTAGCAACACAGCTGAAATTGCACGACCGCAAAGAAAATAGTGCATTGAAGTGCCATACTTTAGAAGTCAATAGAAGCAAATTTATTGACAAATCAAATATCAATATCTGTAATTATATACAGTTGCAATATAAAATGTACTTTGAAATTAAAAACATGTATATTTTAACTTTTGAATAAATACGCGAGAAAGTAGTTCTACTTTCGGTTTCATTTTAGACATGCTTTTCCTGTTTGACAACTAGAAAAAGAAAGGTCAGTTATAAAATTGATTATTTCTTCCTTTTGATTAGTTTGGTGCTGTATGGCGTGACTTTTGTGGTAGATCTGTATGTTTTATTGCTGATGGAGTGATGGTTGGTTTATTTTCATATGCCTAAGCTATGGTTTGCAAGTGAGAATTTATTGATAATTTTTAAAATATTTGACTGTTTGACAGATGTACAACTACATACCTGTTTATTTGTTACCATTTGTTAAATGTGGGGGAATTAGACATATTCATTTTTTTTTACGTCTTAACTCCCCACCCTGGAGACGTTGCTTACTGTCTTAATCCCCAATGTTTGGATCATAAGCACTGCATGGTCTTGGAATAGATGTGGGGCAATCTGCTAGGAGATTTTTTAATTTCTGACCTTTATCTCCATCTAAGTTGAGATTGTTTGACTAGACTTAGAGGAGTAGTCTCTAAGTCGAGATTGTTTGACTAGTCTTGGAACAGACAGGATTAGGAATTAATAAGGTTGTCAAATTCCGATGGGTCAGATTTGTCTGTCTAATTTCCTCCCTCTTATCATAGTCTAAATGCATCATAGTCTAATTATATATGGATTAGTCTGATATTTTTTGCTTTATATTTTTCTTACATTTCAATTTATATCATATCCTTTGCAGAATACTTGACGTTGTTAATCTTAGTTACATACCCAGTACATGTGAAAACTGACAGATGGGGACTTTGACAAATTTATGTACCTTGGAAGGACATGATGAACAAGTCTGGTGTGTGTCCTGGAACCCGACCGGTACTCTTCTCGCTTCTTGTGGTGGAGATAAAAAAATTAGGATATGGGGACAAGAAGGGGATAACTGGGTGTGCAAGTCCGTGCTTACTGAGGGTCACCAGAGGACTATAAGGTATGAAACTACTGTGAAGAATTCTATCAGAAAGTGTCATCCATTTCTAATCTTCGTGCAACAGAAGTGTCAATCCACTGTGACTCTTAGTCTGTCTTAAGGCTCTCTGCTCTATCAATGGTAAGATGGAGTAGATTGACTCTACCGTTGCATGAAAATCAATTTTTGAAAATGTATTATTCTTCAAAACTGTATTGGCATTTGTAAGCTATGGGCATCATGCATAATGTTCACGGGCTATTTTCTATGGCTCAAGCCAGATAAAAATGTTACAAGCTAATACTGTAAAAATAATTTAATTTTGATGAGACAAAATTTAGTGGTTTTAGTGGAACCTTAATTTGTGGATTTTGCATTTAAGGTAGTAAATACAAGGGTCAAAAGTATTGTTCGATGGGGTTAGATTTTATGGTTAATGGTGAACCATGACATCCACGAAATTTAATCCCCAACAAGCATTAATGATTTGACAGTATAATATACTACTGCCTGTTGTGTGTATTTGTTTACAGGTATGTGTCCTGGTCACCATGTGGTCTGTATCTGGCCAGTGCAAGTTTTGACGCTACAGTTTGTATATGGAGCCGTAAGGAAGGAGAGTTTGAGTGTATAGCAACATTGGAAGGTCATGAGAATGAGGTGAAGGCCGTATCCTGGGCAACATCTGGTAACCTCCTAGCAACATGCAGTAGAGATAAAAGTGTATGGATTTGGGAAGGTAGGGAGAATTGGAAATTTATTAATTTATGCTTGTTTTGTTCCCTACGATCTTTAAACTTTACATAGAGGTTAGCCAGCACCAGCCTATGAACCATACATATTTTGAGGTCAGTAGGTCAAAGGTTAAGGTCACTGTGACATTTACCATTTCTTTCTATTGGGCTGCCATGGGGCATACATGACGTTTTACAAACATCTCTTGTTAATACTGTTCCAGATAACAATACAAATGCTAATTCCACAGACTGTAGATTTGACTACTAGTACTGTAAGCCAATTTACTTTCGTGAATACTAACTTTCGAGTTTTGCCGATCATCTGCATATTCGCGACTACAAATTTTCACAGTTTTATTTTTTATAAGTCTCCTGCAATGTCCTTATTAATGTTTTGAACACTTTCATGGCCTCTAAATTTTGCACATTTTTGTCAGTCGCATATTCCGCGAAATTAAATCACACGAAAAGATTTCTTGGTTTACAGTATATCTACCTGACAGATAACTTCTAATATTTCAGTGACTGAAGACGAGGATTATGAATGTGCTAGCGTAATCAGTTCTCATACACAGGATGTTAAATTCTGTACATGGCATCCTAACAAGGAGATATTAGCATCGTGTAGCTATGACGACACCATTAAATTGTACAAGGAAGAGATCGATGATTGGACATGTTTTAGTACGCTAGAGTCACATGACTCCACTGTATGGAAAATATGTTTCGATAAAGATGGTAGCCGACTGGCGTCAGTTAGTGACGATAAAACTGTCAAGATATGGCAGGAATATTTACCGGGGAATAATGAAGGTGTACCTACTGTTGGTAAGGATGGTTCATGGAAATGTGTATGTACGCTGTCCGGGTATCACAACAGGGCCATATTTGATGTTGATTGGTCACATTTGAATGGTAGACTCGCTACCGGCTGTGGTGACGACTGTGTGAGAATCTTCAAAGAGAAGGAAGGATCAGATAAGAATCAGCCTTCATTCAGTCTCACGGCTACAGCCAGACAGGCACATGATCAAGATGTGAACTCTATCACCTGGAATCCAGCCCAGGCCAATCTGTTAGCATCATGTAGTGATGATGGGACGGTCAAATTGTGGAATTATGTGGAACAGGAATATTGAACAATCATGTTTTGAATTACCTGGGTACGGTCTTATTACAGCTTTTAGGGAAATCTTAAACTTATGTTCAAATTTAAATTCTTTATAATGCTTTAACAATCGCTTATTGCGGACATATATATTTGGTAGAAGTTCATTTACTTGACCATTATTTGTATTGAAGATCCATCACAATTATTCCCAATTTAAATTTAAACGTAAGTTTGTGATGTCTGTGTACCTTGGAAATGATATACAGGGCTCCTAAGACTGTGGCATTTCATGTTTTCTGGCCAGTTAGATAGTCTAGACTACCTTATAAATAGACAGTCACAAACTTGCCTGCCTAGTGAGTATGAAAATGTAAACCGTGTGGTATGAATTTTTGAAGTCGTATACAGCATATAAACCTAATCACTGTATGACTTTTTGAGATATTAGTATGAAATTCAGCTTGTGTGATTTATTTTTAGCAAAGTATCTGCGATTTCCAATCACTGTTATAATATAACTATGACTTATTGGAAGGCTATACACTTACATGTGCTTGTTTTTACACTGACAGAGCAGCAGTATTTTTTTATTTAATATATACTGGTACAATGTTGTAATACTTCTGAAATCAATTAATTTTATATTTCATTAGTTGTGGCATTGTATGCTTGCTAGCCAGTTAGATATACCTAGAGCTATCATCGATAGAAAAGATATTGATGTTTCAGAAAATTTTAGCAGATCAATTATCATTTACTTTTTTGAAATGTAAAATAACTAAGCCACCCAAAATCCTATTTTCCTGCACAAAACACTTTTCTTGGTTAAATAGAAGATGAAACTTTCAAATGGTAGCCTATTACCAGGCGCAAATATGACCGTGCTTGACAGAAAATGTTATCTTACATTATTCTTAGTAAAAATGTTTCTACGCATCCGCTTAAATTAAATGAATATTTTAATTTAACGTGATTATTGAACAAAATGAGCGCTGTATTATTTTTTGATTATTTTGCTTGATAAAGCTATGTGCAGTTTTAAACAGTACCAATTATGCAGATGTTTTTGATTATGTAATTCGATAAAATTATATCATTTGTATGCTGCATTTAGTCGTGTGTCTTAAGATTTACTATTTTATCATTCTTTACTATTTCAAAAATCCTGCTTAGAAACTCCCAACCAACTAACAATGCAAATGTTGGGAGTATATGAAGCTATCAGTTTGTTAAGCTCTATCAGCTGGGGGATGGCACTATGGTTAGTGCTTTCGGCTTCCAATCTCAGCCGGGCCCTGGTTTAAATCTTGGCCGGGGCCTTGGAAATTTCAGAAAAAAAATATTTGTTTTCCACAACTATAGATTAGCTGGTTTGTATAGCTTGGCTATTTTGACGTGAGTCTGACCTTTTTTCAAGAATATATTAAAAGGTTCTTGCTTTGAATATATCAATTTCCGCAAGCAAATAGTGCAATATCGGTATTTCAGATTTGTGTTTGTATTACATCTCTAGCGTCTTCGTGATACTCCCCGATTATGAAAACAAACACTCGGTGTTGTAAACGTGACAATATATCGACTGTTTAATTATGCTAATCAATAGGTCAGGCTCATGTGAATGTGGCCAAGCTATAACCCAGAGGTAATCTCACACGTATGTTTGCTACATATTTGGAACATATTTTTCCACAATGATGAGAATGGATGTCACATGTTCATGGCAGGTAGGTCAGTGGTTAGTGTGCTAGCCACATAATCTAGCGACCCAGGTTCAAATTTGTGCGGAGGAACTCATATGCCTGCCATATTTCAGCAGAAAGCTGACATGCTATGCTCATCTCCGAATGACCAGTTGAGACTAGGAATCAAACAAGAAACACTAGCCCATGGCTAATTTGGTCATGACCACTTAGATACTCAACAGTCCACTTCTGTTCACTCACCCTGGACAAAAATGGTAATCCACTTCAGGAGATAGGAAGATAAAACAAACACAACAGTATCAGTATCGCCAACACTTTATATAACACTATTCTCATCATCACATTAATATCATACAATGGTACACAATGTATTTACAGTGCCAACAACATGGTGATTACACACAGATATATCATATCTGAATGCTATAACAATCATACCAGTAACATGTATCAAAAACGTGACATCCAAACGAGCATCATCATAATTATATCCATTTATCATAAAATAATGTACACCTGGTGCAGACACATATATGCCTGCCATATTTCAGCAGAAAGCTGACTGGAAAATAAAGGCTATGCTCGGCACATATATATGCCTGCCATATTTCAGCAGAAAGCTGACTGGCAAATAAAGGCTATGCTCGGCACATATATATGCCTGCCATATTTCAGCAAGAAAGCTGACTGGCAAATAAAGGCTATGCTCGGCACATATATATCAGCATATGTTGATATATCATTCTTAGTCTCAATATTTCAACCAATCAGTCTTTTTTTCAGGAGATATGGTACACAAACATTCATCTTAGATGAATTGATGCAACATAACAAGGGAGGCAATCACAATTCACTGATTAGACAAAATTAATGACGGCAGCCATATGTGCTAAATCTATACATAAAATATGAGATCACTTCAATATGTTCTCAATTTATTGAAACAAAGCGTAACTAAAAAGTGACGTTTTTTTACAAAATATAAAATACTTCAGTGTGAAAAAAAGGCCAATAGGGCAATGATGATGATGACGATGTAACAAAAATAATACTCTAATTGTACAAACAAAACACAAGCTGATTCTTTCAAAGACCAAATTATTATTAAGTAAAGTACAAATAAATCAACACGGTCCTTGACCTCTATACATGAATATATTTCAAGCTTCTTGAGTTGAATACGTTGATATTACCAACGAAGTTGTGCAACGGCGCAAGATTTACACCTTGTTCATACTGTAATACCCTGTGCTTGTGAATAGAGGATCTATCACGAGTTGTCAATTGATATAAATTTATATTAAACGAGTTTTGGAAATTTTATTAAGAGAGCCTCCAGCGAGCTTAATAATTTTTCCTGAACAAGTTTAATATAAATATATCAATTGACAACAAGTGATAGATTCTTCATATCACATGACACTAAAAACGCAAAATACGCATTGATTCATTGGAAAAACTCAATACCTTATACTACATGTGGTATACTAACCTGGATATAAGGAAAGTCATGTGATATAAATAATTACCCTCCACTTATGAATATAACAGCAAAGATTAAATAACTCATTGACAAGAAGTAAACTAGTAAAACATGCTAAAAGAAGGTTTGGAACCAAGTGAATTTGTTTGCACTATACATTATTCTATAGCCTAGTCAGAGAGCTGTCTGGAACACACAAATGTTTGTGAGACGTTTTCTCTCTTAGTTTATCATATCCACAGTATGTCCAATCAGCAACAGTTTAATGGTCTCGAATCATGATTTCAAAACATTTGAACATTTCAAATTCATGAATTGCCCTATTTCATGAACACAATAATTTCAGCAATAGAAACCAACAAAAAATGATTGATATTCAAAACTTTACCCAATAATATATAATTTATGTATATGATAAACCGAATGTAGCAGTTCATAGTGTGACAGATTATTTTATGAAGTGGATGCATGAAGAGAGTGTAAGATTGATGACAGTGTGATCAGATACATATGTGTCCTAAAGTTAATCAATAAGTGCAAGGGTTATATTGGTAAGAAATATACATGCACAAACTAGAGAAAAAACTACATCGGCCAAGGGCTTAGTGCAAAACTATGGTACATGCCTCTATAAATTGATGTAGTTACTATAGTTTTGCTCTGAGCGCTCGAATTTTTCTGTTATCTGATTTTTAAGGGAAGTAACTCTATAATACAACAAT
The DNA here is from genome assembly GCA_963678985.1 of Spisula subtruncata. Lineage (NCBI taxonomy): Eukaryota > Metazoa > Mollusca > Bivalvia > Venerida > Mactridae > Spisula > Spisula subtruncata. The sequence goes on from OY787668.1 coordinate 18,231,381, forward strand.
TACTTCCTTTGAAATCACCAGAAGGACCTTGTTTTCAGTGCATATCACTAGGTACATAACTTTTGAATAGTCGGGTTATCTAAATCAGTGAAGGCCTCAACAAATGTCACAGTAAATAATTTCTTCCATACATGAGATAGAATGTTTCTTAAGCTATATTATCTAACAAGCAATATAATGTGTTTATGCTATATATAATGCTGTGGAGATAAGCATAGTGTTACCTGATGTAGAGTGACATATTACTCAAACAAATTGACCTGGTCCAAGACCTTTATACATGAATATAATACAATAGCTACTAGTACGGAATTAATAAATTTCCACAAGAAAGCCGTGCAATACTGGTCATTATGACAAACGTATAGTACACATTGATAATATTGGCAATCGAGGGCTCTGCGCAAAACTATGGTAACAACATCAATTTATACAGGCACATACCATAGTTTTGCACTAAGCGCTCGCAATACTCTGCTCATGAAACACTTGCTGAAGTTTGAAACAAAATAATAATCATACCAATAGTAGGTTAGAGGACCAAGTTTAATTGTTTGGGTAATATAACCAGCCAAATAATGTACATAATGATATACATACAATCAGTCATACTTATGTAAAATAAATATCATGAAGACATTAACCCCATCATTTACACAAATCAACAAGATGACAAATATGTTACAATGTATTGGACTGTGAAACTTGATTAGGTCACATTCTAGATTTACTCATGCTCCTACCTTTCATATCACATGTTCTCTAGCTCTCAGCCATACAACAATATTCGTGAACACAGCTAAATTAGTAAGATTGTTAAGAAATCATTTAATGCAAGAAATGTTTGTAAAACATAAATGCCCCAAAGGCACTAATGACAAAGATCATGGAGACCTTGACCTACTGACCTCAAAGTTAATAGAGGTCATCTACTGTTGCTGACCAACCTCCAAGTAACATTTGATGAAACTACGGTAGAGCATTATGGAACAAAAACCATTTGGTCTACTGACAGACCGACCAACATAGGCAAAGCAAAAACCCACTCATCAAAGATAGGGGGCTTGGTAATAATATGACATTGATAAAATAAATTAAGTGAAGATGTGATGGCATAAATGGTGGAATATTCAATGCAATGTTAATAAATCATAACAAATAATGTCAAGACACATTTTGATTTCTAAGATGACAACAAATGTAAACTATAATTCATTCCTAATTCTAGTACATACTGATTGTTTAGTTACCCTTAAACTGAACAAATAAATAATTTATGAAGTTCAAACAAAACAAAAATCTAAAAGGTAATTCCAGCATTCAGACCTCACCTCAAATTCAAGCAAATCAAAGGAGAGACTGGCAGGCCCCAGCAACTGAACTATATACAATGTTTTACCTAGTTTTTAACTGTTTTTACCATTATGTGTGCGTGTTGCAACAACATTATACAAAGTTGTTTTTTTGCGATAAAGCCCCAGAGTGAGCCCTGCCCTGCTGCAAATTACTTGGAAGAAGAAGTAGAAATAAGGTCCTTGTTGGTGATATTGACTAATCTGGTGCACAAAATGTATTGCAACAGTCTGTACTTGAACAAGATTTACTTATTTATCGTATGTATGAAATGAACCCAATGAAGAGAACACATGTTAGTCAGTCTTTGCTTAAAAGAGAACATGTATATATCATGAGAGACAAATGCCAGCTCTGCTCAGCGTCGTTAGTCAAGAGTACCCTAAATATGTTTTAAAGCAATATGACATACGGATATCCAAATGTAAGTTACAGAAAAGATGGCTTACAGTGCTAACATTGCTGTAAAACCAAACCATGTAATTTCACCTCCAAGCTACCCCATCCCCTTGTTTATATTGCTTTGCATATGAAAAGTCTAACAGTCAATCCCGAGTTTGCTTCAACATGTTTGATATTGCTATATACCTGCAATCAACACTGTGCTATCATTTCCCTGTTTATACACATTTTCACACCAGACATTAACAAAGTCATTATAAAAGTCTTGTAACTTGATTTATAATGACAGCTATGTACACTCTCGTAGTTGAAAGTCTATACATTACACCCACATAACTATGACGTTACAGTACTTTATCATAATCACACTTTATTTCACATGAACAACACAAGTTTTACACATTGCACAGAAAGCAATGTGTGCTGCAGCTTTGGCTAGGGAACCAGTGCAAGCGCACATACCCACATTTCTATACATGTCCATGCATGTATACCTAGGTTACTTGTCCACACTGTATGTAACATGTTTACTCAGGACAATGTCTCATCCATTCTTCTAGTTACTGCTCGTAGCTGTATATTTCATGTAATCACACTATCATCATTGATAGACCCAATGGGTGACTGTATGCGACAAGCCATCTTTCTGTTCACAACACATCAAAGACAAAATTATCAATTTTCAAAGACAAAATTATCTATCTGTCCACGACACATCAAAGACAAATTATCCTTTTTCAAAGACAAAATTATCCATCTGTCCACGACACATTAAAGATAAAATTATCCATCCGTCTACGACAAAATTATCAATCTGTCCACAACACATCAAAGACAAAATTATCCATTTTCAAAGACAAGATTATCTATCTGTCCACATCACATCAAAGACAAACCATCAAACATGATCTCAGCTATCTGTACTTGGGACCGTTTCTTCATTCTATGCCTTTGAGGAGAATCTTTATACAGTCGTCATTCTCAGGATCTGAAGAAGGGGAAATGCCGATATGTGAGTGATAATATAACTTTAAAAACATATGTGTTGTGGTCGCATTCATTACATTTACTAATAGATAAATGAAATATTTCACTAACAACAAACTAAAAGGGATTTTGACACAGAAACTCACTTCTCCCACAAAGGACAGTAACTCTGGCAGTATTCATCCAGCCTAAAATTACTGACAATATGCACAAGGCTTGGTTGCAATTATTTACGTTAAGTTTCATTGGAATCGGACCAGTGGTTTAATGGAACAAACGTGGAAATCTTTGTCACATTCATCCAGACATCAAGTAGAAAATCAATAATCTCCCCCACTGTTTGCAGAAGGGAATTGCAATGACGAAACAGAAAAATACATTACATACCAATACACATTGTTCAGTCTTCTATTACTAAATACAACAAAAGAAGCATATAGCTGCCACTTTGTCAGTTAATAGGGAACCTTCTGGATCACAGGTGCTTGGCATGTGGATTTGATTTTTTTTTTAAATTTCGAGTTGTAGAGGGGCCATGGGGTCATATCCACATGCCAAGCACCTGTGATCTGGATGGCTGATTCTAGCAAATTTATTAACCAGTCCACTGGTCAAGTCAGCGGAGGTTTAATACATGATCCAACCACTGCTCACATTGAAAATTACAATCAAGGGGTCAAGCGTCTGACCTCAAAACCTAATACTCTCATTTTTCCTACCTTTCATTACTTCAATCCAATACCGTGACTGTTCCTGAAAATTCCTGACGACCTGAAAACACATTGAACAGTAGGTTGATTTACAGAACCCAGTATACAATCCTTCCATGATGTAGGTTAATGAAATCAGCATAGTACATTGCACTGTCAAAGTTCATGAAAGCCTATAAACTACATATTGCTGGCTTAAAATGAGAAGGTCGTAACTAGAAAATCTATATTTTGAGAAAACAAGAAAAATTGTCTGACAATTACTCTTTACTTACGGTAAAACAAGCTTTCTTAACTTCAGTTTATTCAACATGACAAGTTCGGATTTTTGTGAAAAAAGGCTCATAAGAAGCACCTTATGATGCAGATTTAAAAAATGCATTAGTCTTATAAGGTCGTAAGTGGCACTTATGACCTTCTCATTCTAAGCCAGCGATATGTACACAGGAGAAAATTTAATTAATTGAGATTCAAATACAAAATATCTATTTCGTGTAAAATTATTCAAAATAGATTTCAGATACTTGCATATTAACAAGGGCATATATTATAACTAAATACATATAGGTCAAAAGGTTATCAGCCTTGTCAATATGGACTCCCAATGTGATTGTGAACAACTATGTTGAGTTTCAAGTGGATACCTTCGATAGTATTTGAGAAAATGACTCTAACATAAACTTAACCACCCAACACGCCCATGATCCCGTTACGACAATAATATTTTTAAAGAGTCCCTATAACTACAATAAAACAGTAAATCTTACTTCGTCTGACAATAATATATGGATAGATGAGGGTCCCTGAACAATGACTTCCGATATGTTATATCTCTGAACCTTCAATAATTCAGCAACCTTGGAAATGATTTCTTGACATGTAAGTTGTTCCAGATATATTGCATGGTACACTGAAATATAAACATGTAATCTTAACAAGGGTTCTACTGAGACGTAATGCTCATTCCTGAAAACGAGCCACAAGTTTATTTCTGGTGCCATAAGCACACATCTCTACACCTTAACAAGGATTCAAACATTGTTCTATTGCGAAAATACAGATTAAGGACCTTCAAATGGTCATAACTTTGTCAATTATTTGAAAAAAAAATGTTATTTTGGAATTGTAGAACCCCCGTCTTAAGTGCATTCAACACAATTGGTCAGCAAATGCTGGATCTCACACCTAAGTAATTGACATAATGTCGGAGCAGTGATTGCTGAGCCTTAAAGCATTTGTTGAAGGTTGCACGTCATAGGTTTTCCGGTACAATCACTGGACCATGTGCTTTAATGTACAGTTTGACCGCATACATATTCTAACTTTTCATGAAAACACAATAATTATTGAAAGTGAAAAATAGACAAGAAATCAACTATTATAAATCAAATAAAGTTTTGCTAATAAAGCTTAAAAGGATCATATTAATATGTTTGGGTAATAAACAAGAGACGTTTGTAAAACATGTTCACCCACGTTGCATTCAATTGGTCGAAAATGGTAAAGGTCACAGTGACCTACTGACCTCAAAATCAATAGAGGTCATCAACTGTTGCTGACCAACCTCCATGTAAAGTTTTATGACCTAGGGCAAAGCGTTCTTAATTTATTGGTCTAATGACCGACCGACCGAAGCAATATACCCCCTCATGAAAGATGGGGGGGAATAATAATTGCAAGGTGACATAAAACATCATTACATACAGGATTATTTTCTTGTAAAAGACAACTGATAGAACCTACCTGTACCCGGCTCTTGACACATGTACAATGTTAACCTTGGACGAACAGTTCTACAATGTAATAATAACAGTATTCAATATGAGATCTAAAATGTAACAAAATATACATGAGGGACACAAATACCCTAGGTCTCACACCTTAGTAAGCTTCTCTATAGATTGACGTTTACAAATACTTGCTTTTGTACAACAGAACTGATTGCCTACTAAAATTGCCCTCCTGCCAGATTTGAACCATTTCAAACTGGCATTCAGCTTCATTTCCCTTATAATGCTGCATAAAACCAGAGGTGAATTTTAGACACAGTTTTAAAATTTCTTCAGGCTATTTTGTGTAATCGTTTAAATTTAACTTCATGTTTGATCTAGCGACCTAGTTTTTGTCACCTAATTTTAGACTTCAAATGAGTTGAAAACTTAACAATTTGACCATTCGCGTATAATTTAATACTTATAACATTTAAACAGTATAAAGCATTATGTAGCATATGATGTATCACCTGGATTGGAGAGCATTATTTAAACGTATTCCATCAGCAAGTCCACATATTTGTATTAAATCATCCCGAGTTAAACGTAATAAATCAGCACCTGTAAACACATCATCATTATTCATTCATCATCACAATGTTCACAACAGAAATTATTATTAAAGGGCCATAACTCGAACAAATACCTTAGGGAGCTAAAACAATATGCATAGATAAGCTTAGTACGAACAAATATCTTAGGGAGCTAAAACAATATGCATAGATAAGCTTAGTACTAAGTATTCAAGTCAAGTTTCATCGAAATCCAATCATTGGTTCAAGAGAAAAAAACTGTGTTCAGTAAACCTAGCTTAAGCCCCAGTGGAAGCCTTGTCTATAACAGATAGCAAAGTCATTCAGGGGCAATAATTCTGTTTAAATATTTAATAGTGTTACATGACTTTGATAGTGTAACTTACAGTAAGGTATTTATGATGGTGAACAGGTATGCCAAGTTTGAAAGCAAAGCATTGAAGAGATGGACTTCAAAAATATTTGAGTTTCAACATTTCGTAACGAACAGACAAACCAATGGACAGACAGACAGGTGAATCGCTATATGCCTCCACATCAGTAGATGCCGGGGCATAAAATTCACAGACAAACGTATTGTATCATCCATCTAGCAAAAAAATTGATATGACATTGTGTCTCCGCTATATGTGGGAGATATAGTAATCTAACTAGAATTTGCACCCACAAGATCCTAGGGCAAAGGGTTCTTGAATTATAGTATGGAAACCATTTCTTCTTCTGACAGACAGACCGACCATCTGACTGACATGAGCAAAGCAATTTAACCAACATACCCCTCCATCAGAAATGGGGGGGGGGGCATAAAAAGCCATGTACTGGTACTAAACAATGGTTAATAACACCAGCTAACTCACCTGAGAAATTTTGAAAAACATTAACATATTGTGAGAATCTATTGTATTGTAACCATGACTTCACTTCTTTAGCATTTGTATCAGCTGTAAGATTCTTCGGCTGAAAAACAGTGAAATATACATTTAAATTAGAATGGGTTTTCAACATATTTTTTTGAAACTTAGATAATAGGGTTCAACATTTTTTAAACTTATATAATAGGGTTCAACATAATTTTCAAACTTAGATAATTGGGTTTCAACATTTCTAAACTTAGATAATGGGATTTCAACATAATTTTCAAACTTACTTAATTGGATTTCAACATAATTTTCAAACTTAGATAATATATACAGACAAAATGAGTAATGCATAGTATGTCAGGTGTAATTATGCATAGAGATAGTACTTACAGCATCAATAGATACAGGACTATCCACCATGGAGAAAGGGGACGCTGGCTCCGATACCCTGGATGTGTTAGCGGACGGCTCACTGGAATATAATTCAATCTTCATTACTGTTAAATGATTAAAAGTCGAGGGGGCTTTAATTCTGTGGATTGAATCCCCAAAAATATAAATTATTTCAATAAAATATGACTAAGTAGATAAGGTATTCTTGAAATTATGTGCTAACAAAATGGTCTTTTTCACTGAAACCATGTAATGAATGATTTTACAGTATAAGATGACATCCAGAGTAAATTTCACTCAAATGGAATTGTATCCCTATTGCTTGATACATTGGATATAGGTGTTCATCCTCTTACTGAATGGTTAAATTGTAGCTCAATATTTGTTACCAAGCAACTACCTGTCTAATACCTTTCAAATTGACAAATTTTGAGATTTTTGTGCAAACAAATTGTGACCATTCTTTTAGATGTGTTTTTAAAATCAACTACTAGTATCATACATGAAAAATTTGAGGTTTGTTCAATTGAAATTAATTCATAATCTATGTTGATAACAGATTTTGTAGAATAAGCAAAATATTAAATTAGAGATGCATAGAAAACTAACCTTGATTTCTTGCAAGTAGATAGATTGGGCGTCCCTGCTTCAATATATCGTGGTGGAGATCTGTAAACAAAAATTCTTAAACAATTGTATGTTTGCCCTAACGCTACCTACTCATTAAAATCGCCCCTACTCCACATCAACTTGAATTTTTTTACAGGTTCCTCAAAAATTATTTCCACACAAAAAATTTGACCTACCTACTCACCTTAAAACTCTTTGGTCGCGTTAGGGCAAACAAACAATATTTTAAGGATGGCCTAAGAAGTGTTTTGACGCAAAGACTAATGTCTCCCACAAGGGCCATAACTCTGGCAAAATTTATCCGACCTAAAATTCCTCACAATAAGCACAACAAGGCATGGTATAAAGTATTCATCTTGAGTTTCATTTGACATTCATCCGATGGTTTTGGCTTCGTAACTACAAATGTATATGGCCAGTCCACACTTGCATTACTGCACCAACCAGTGTTCACTATGCAACTTTACATCAATGTTTACTAACATAGAAGTTTTTGTGTTTAGTTTATACTAATTTATTTAAGGTCGATTGTGAATCAAGTTTTTTCAAACTTATATTAATCACTTTCGACACCTCATTCCTGATGTTATCCATCGCCACGACGGTATGAGAGAACAGAAGCCATTTCCCTTATTTGCTGAGCGTTTAGTAAGGGAATTTCTGGAACAATTTTTATTTTGTCTTTGGTATGACGCGGCCTGGGATTGAACTCTCAACCATTAGGCTATCGAAGAGGCTGCTATAACGGGAAATCATCTCCATATGTATAACCAAAGCTACCTTTCAAGAGAGTAAAGAGACCCCTTTACTTCAAAGAAACATAATTAAACACCAACATCAGCAATAACCATAGGTCAAAGGTTTAAAACTCACCCGCCAACAGAACCCTGTAATCTCCATGATTGGTCCATACCAGGTTGCTGTTTTTTGTATGTAGCATTTGGAGAACTGCAGGAAGAAATACATAGGTTGAAGTTCAATAAACAGGCATATTATACCAGAAAATGTATCAGCAAAATCCAATTATACTCTGAGACAATTCTTGCAGAAATATAAATAAAATATGATTGTATTTACCAAGAGAAAATGTACATAGTAAGTGTATAATATACGATTTGACAGTTTTTTTCAAATGTCAAAAACAAGAGGGTCCAAAGGGCCCTGGGTCGCTCACCTGTTTGGCCTAGTGACCTAGATTTTGGCCCAAATGACACAGTATCTAACTTGACCTAGATTTTATAGAGATAAACATTGTGACCAAGTTTCATAAAGATAGAGTCAAAATTGTGACCTCTAGTGTGTTCACAAGATTTTTCAATGATTTGGCCTCGTGACCTAGTTTTTGACCCCAGATGACCCAATATCGTCCTTGACCTAAATTTTATAATGATGATCATTGTGATCAAGTTTCATAAAGATAAGGTCAAAATTGTGACCTCTAGTGTGTTCACAAGCTTTTTCAATGATTTGGCCTCGTGACCTAGTTTTTGACTCCGGATGACCCAATATCGAACTTGACCAAAAATTTTTAGTGATGATCAGTGTGATCAAGTTTCATAAAGATTAGGCTCAAATTGTGACCTCTAGTGTGTTCACAAGCTTTTTCAATGATTTGGCCTTCAAAGGCTTGTGACCTAGTTTTTGACCCCAGATGACCCAATATCGAACTTGACCTAGATTTTATGGAGATGATCATTGTGATCAAGTTTCATAAAGATTAGGCTCAAATTGTGACCTCTAATGTGTTCACAAGGTTTTCCTTTGATTTGACCTAGTGACCTAGTTTTTGACCCCAGATGACCCAATATCGAACTTGACCTAGATTTTACAGAGATGATCATTGTGATCAAGTTTCATAAAGATTAGGCTCAAATTGTGACCTCTAATGTGTTCACAAGGTTTTCCTTTGATTTGACCTAGTGACCTAGTTTTTGACCCCAGATGACCCAATATCGAACTTGACCTAGATTTTGTTAAGATGATCATTGTGACCAAGTTTCATAAAGATTAGGCCAAAATTGTGACCGCTAGAGAGGACACAACCCAATTGTTGACGGACGGACGGACGGACGACGGACGAAGAGTGATCACAAAAGCTCACTCTGTCACTTTGTGACAGGTGAGCTAAAAATAATGATGACTAAAGTTGAATAATCGTACCTATCGTAAAACGTTTCATCAGTGAGTTTGTAATACAATGCAATCATTTATTAGACACACAATATCTGGACATAAACTATTTATTTTACAAACTTCAATCCTATCTACAACATTAACAAGAGATGTTTGTAAAACACGTATGCCCCAATGTCAGCCCAATAGTCGGAAATGGTAAGGTCACAGTAACCTTACTCTTTGACCTACTGACCTCAAAATCAATAGGGGTCATCCATGACCTTTGATTTCCAAATCAATAGGGGTATACACTGTAACTCCAGGTAAAGTTTAAAGATCCTAGGGTAAAGTGTTCTTGAGTTATTTAATGGAAACCATTCGGTCTAATGACTGACCAACCAACCAAACAACATGTGCAAAGCAATATACCATCTCATCAAAGATGGGTGGTGTAAAAATCATACTCAAGACAGTGATATCAATTGACCAGACGCCATTGAAGAGACCAATCCAAACAAAGACAAATCTCCTCAATGGTCGCATGAATTGTTGATTTACAAGTACTGTAAACCAGTTCACAGGGATAAAGACTGAAATTTTCAACTTGGTAGCCCAACATAGTACTTTCTTTGATTATTGTATAGTGTATATAAGGAATTTATTGAAAAATCTAGGGTCCGTGGGCTACTGGGCCTCTGCTATACTGTATCCCTGGTTTACATTTGTAAATACTAATTTTCCCATTTTGCCAATCAATGGCATATTCGTGACAACAAATGTTCACGTTTTTAAGTCTCCTGTGATGTCCATATCAATATTTTAAACACTTTCGCTTTACTTATTTCACAAATTTCTAAACCTCACAAAAGCCGCGAAATTTAATCACACACAAAAATTCTTGGTTTACAGATGGTCAGTTATACTGAAAGCTAACAACTCACGTTTGTTCTTTGAAAGCTTGTGCCAGACTACCAAATGACCCCGTACTATTCAAACCATTCCTTGTATTAGCTTGAACCACCTGATCAACAGGTATCTGAAATATATAATACATTGACAGTAAATAGTCACCTGACAGTAGCAGTCATCTGTGTTTAGCAACCAATTGTTTATTCAGGTTGTAAATACAGCCTGAGAAAATGGCTTCCTTATATACTAGTAACTGATTTATTTTCATAAACCCTTCCACCTGGAACATGTGGTGGAAGATTGCATGGGGAGTGGTGGTCTAGAGGTAGGGCGCATGTTTCAGAATCGAGAGTTCCCAGGTTCAACCCCCCTCTGAACTGCTGGTTAGTTTCTCTGAGCAAGACGCACATGCTCCCCTCCACCATGGTGTAAAATGGTACCTGTGAGGGAGTGTCTATTCCTGGGTGCTGCAGATCGATGTTGGGTGCCACACCCACATGAGAGAAATAGTCTCTCCAGGGAGACACAAGTGCAGGTTTCCATAGGTAGCCCAATGGCCAGGGGAAGTTTAAATGTCAAAGGGTGCTTGAGCGGCTTAACAGCTGAAAAAAGCCCTAAAAAATTGGTAAATTAACGTACGCAAATTTTCATAAAAGGGTGTGGTCTATCCAGATTGCAGTGAAAAACAAACCAGTAAAGATTAAAAAACTATCAATCTTTTGTGACAGGTTGTACAGTACAATATTCATATACAACTTGATTGTAAATAAGTTGTTGCACCATAAAAACAAGACTGCGTTCAATAAACGCTTATGCCCCCGTGGAAGCCATGTCCATAAAAAGCTAAGTCAATCAGGGGCCATTATTCAGTTAAAATGTTTGATAGTGTTACATGACTTTGAACTATAAGGGGCTTATGATGGTAAACGAATAATGCCACATTTGAAAGCAGTGCCTTGATCGACTTTATGTGTGATCTGGTCAGGGCCCGCGCTGTCGAGGGCCAATCGGGCCAATGGCCCGAAAAAAACGAATTCGGCCCGAAATAAATCAAATTGGCCCGAACTATCAAAAAGTATGACTTTAAGAATATTGGAAAATCCTGTAACTTAAATATGTGGCCTTCCGGGCATATTGCAATAAACAATCGATAGTCAGATAATCCGTGTCAATTACCGATTATCAAGCATCACAGGAGGTCTACTGACATGCTTGAATCAACAAACAACTGGAACTCGCGTCGAAGCTCCGCCTTCTCTAATTTGATTGGATAAAATTCGGTACCTTGACAGTCCATGTTTAACCCCGCACGAGCACAATATTGACGAGTAATTAATTAAAATCTGTCACCAAAAGACTATCAAAAATGAAAATCATCAGATACCTGTAACGCACGTATATTCCGTAGTCAAACAATGAATCTCGACTTGGTGACTATTCATCACTCGTGGAAGAAAACCACCGATCTTATATTCCGCATAAATTATTCCAACATAGAAATGTAACAGGAGTAATCCAACAAACATGCAACTCGGAGTAAAAAATTGGCAAGCAAACGACACCACCCGCGAAAATCTCGGTCAAGGTTTTTTTGAAGTAGTCGGCGCCGCTCTAAGATCACCTAACTACTTCAAAACGCACCGCGCGGCGACTCAGTAAAAAAGCGGCGTCTGTGATGTGCAGATGTCGTAATGTATTCGATATTTGTTGGTATTAAATTTGAGTAATTGATACGATGTTACTGAAAACCAGCGAGTTATTTGTCACGAGAGTACTTTACTGTATATTTAATTGGAACTTTTGGACATAGAACGTACTTGTTAAGAGATTAATTAACTTCAGGCGATTAACTTTTCACGGACAGTCGCTAAATTTTCAGTCGGCCTCGGCAATTAATTAAGTCTACAACAGTAATCCAATAGACGATTATTTTTATTATAAATCGCATAAATGCATCTAGTTTACGCTTAAAAGTAATGGAAAGTAGCCTAAACACATTAAACATTTATCTTGCGAAAATTTGTGGAAATATGCCGACATACATGTCACGCGTGACGCGTTTGTTCTGCAAATATGTCGTATCATGAGTGTAAACAATTCTGCCGATGACAACGCTCGTATTCTATGTAAATTTAAGACATACCAAGGGTATTTGACGAATCTATTACGATTTTAAACGCATTGATAACAACACTTAGTCGAATTTAAAAAGTCAGTGATACCGTGAGTAACACTAGTTCGGATATTCACGTATTTTCGGATACTTTTGTTTATGTTGAATATTGGCTACTTTCTGGCAAATAAGACTACATAATAGGGTTTAATCATGGCATTATTGTTTAGTATGACATGCCAGCTACCAATTACAATGCCTTCTTGGGACTTTAAATTAAGTTCAAGGGGCAATTTTGCATTGTCAGTCACATGAAATCACATGTCACTCATTTCTCATTTTGTATTGCAAAAGTACAGTGAACAATCTGTTTCTGTTTCATGGTTTTTATTAATGCCACATTTTATCATATAACACGATCAGTAACTACTGATTTGAAGGTCTATATCAACCAAAGGAACAACACAAAACTTAACACAATGAAAACAAAAATACATGAATAAAAAACAAATATTTGTCATATTGATGGAGTTTACTTCTCAATGATCACAAGATTCAGGATTGCTCAATACTGGAATATGAGATGAAATGGTATATCTCAGGGTTGATTTTACAGTTCTTTTATAGCAAAACACCAGGAGCTTACGGGGGCCGCTGGCCCCCTGGTCCCCCAGCCAAGGCTTCGCCCTGGACCCACCGGGGGTCCTAGCGGCCCCCTGGCCCCCAGCCGTTTATTCAATTTTTTAATTGGCCCAAGAGAATTTTGAGCCAGAGCTAGCCCTGCTGGTGATACAGATGTTATGGTTCTTTGTCACTGCACTTCTCCAAGTTGCCATCTATTCATATACCAAGTTTCAAGTCAATATCTTAAACACTTTTGAAGATACACTCCTGTCAAACTTTGATTCTGAAAATACTAAAGGGGAGATATTTCAAAATTAAAGACAGACAGAGTTATGGTTCTTGGTCATTGCACTTCTCCAAGTTGCCATCTATTTATATTCCAAGTTTCAAGTCAATATGTTTAATAGTTTTGAAGATATACTCAGAGCAAAATTTGACTATAAAAAACACTAAAGGGGAGATAATTCAAAATTTAAGACAGACAGAGTTATGGTTCTTTGTCAATGCACTTCTCCAAGTTGCCATCTATTTATATTTCAAGTTTAAAGTCAATACGTTAAATAGTTTTGAAGATACGCTCCTGTCAAAATTTGATTCTGAAAATACTTAAGGGGAGATAATTCAAAATTTAAGACAGACAGAGTTATGGTTCTTAGTCATTGCACTTCTCCAAGTTGCCATCTATTTATATTCCAAGTTTCAAGTCAATATGTTTAATAGTTTTGAAGATATACTCAGAGCAAAATTTGACTATAAAAAAACACTAAAGGGGAGATAATTCAAAATTTAAGACAGACAGAGTTATGGTTCTTTGTCAATGCACTTTTCCAAGTTGCCATCTATTTATATTTCAAGTTTCAAGTCAATACGTTAAATAGTTTTGAAGATACGCTCCTGTCAAAATTTGATTCTGAAAATACTTAAGGGGAGATAATTAAAAATTTAAGACAGACAGAGTTATGGTTTTTGGTCATTGCACTTCTCCAAGTTGCCATCTATTTATATTCCAAGTTTCAAGTCAATATGTTTAATAGTTTTGAAGATATACTCAGAGCAAAATTTGACTATAAAAAAACACTAAAGGGGAGATAATTCAAAATTTAAGACAGACAGAGTTATGGTTCTTTGTCAATGCACTTCTCCAAGTTGCCATCTATTTATATTTCAAGTTTAAAGTCAATACGTTAAATAGTTTTGAAGATACGCTCCTGTCAAAATTTGATTCTGAAAATACTTAAGGGGAGATAATTCAAAAATTAAGACAGACAGAGTTATGGTTCTTGGTCATTGCACTTCTCCAAGTTGCCATCTATTTATATTCCAAGTTTCAAGTCAATATGTTTAATAGTTTTGAAGATATACTCAGAGCAAAATTTGACTATAAAAAAACACTAAAGGGGAGATAATTCAAAATTTAAGACAGACAGAGTTATGGTTCTTTGTCAATGCACTTCTCCAAGTTGCCATCTATTTATATTTCAAGTTTCAAGTCAATACGTTAAATAGTTTTGAAGATACGCTCCAGACAAAATTTTATTGTAAAAATACTAAAGGGGAGATAAGTCTAAGTCCAAAATTAGGTCAAGGTGAAGGTCAAAATGGAGTCGGGTGATACAGGCGTGTGGAGAGTGGTCATATACAACATCCATGCAAGTATGAAAGCTTTGTAACAAGCCATTTTAATGCTAGAAGAAACGGTCAATTTGGGTTAACCAAGAATTTTACCTTTCAATAAGTCTTAGTCCAAAATTAGGTCAAGGTGAAGGTCAAAATGGAGTCAGGTGATACAGGCGCGTGGAGAGTGGTCATATACAACATCCATGCAAGTTTGAAAACTTTGTAGCAAGCCATTTTAATGCTAGACGAAACGGTCAATTTGGGTTAACCTGGCCGGACGGACAAACGGACGGAAGGACGGACGGACGGACGGACGGACAGGTGAATTACTATATGCCTCCCGATCTATCGTTACGGGGGCATAAAAATATATTGTAATTAAACGAACTTCTATTCATTTAAAGAATGACAATCAAGTACTTTCATTGTAGAATTATTAATGCAAGTATAACATTCTTACCTCAGTTAAAACAGTACATTCATATGATGGCTGATATTTTTCCTGCAAAGTGTAAAATAAAACACTTCAATAATACATGTGTAACAGCAGTGACAAGATGGCTATCACTTGCATTAATATTATGCAAGTTATAATATTGTCCAATTAGCATTCAGGGGAAATTCAATGCAAACAGAATAAAACAGGTATAGAACTAATGGAAAACAATCCTATCATAGTTTAATACATGCCTTCAATATTTCTCTATTGGGAGAGACAAAAAAGGTATGAGAAAATCCGACAGGGAAGGTAGCAATCAACCCAACCAGCTGAGCACAGAAATCAGAAACACCACGACACAACTACCCTGAGCATATGACAACATATGAATGACCTCCCCATTTTTATAAAAAGTTTGTTTATTATAGAGTCACCCCTATTGAAAGGCCCAGTCATTTTTTACTTATGAGACACTTATCTTTCATATGCACAGTACCTCCCAAATTCCCTTGTCATATTTCCAGGCAACTGGCACAGATGGGCCTACAGTAACAATTATTTAACTAGCTGGCAGCTCACCAACCAATCACATTGGTTCCAACCGGACTTTCTCTGAGATTCTAACCTTTGACCTCCCGTTTCCAATGCAGACGCCCTAACCAATCGGCAACGGCTGTGGTTGGTAAGAACTCAAGCATACTTAATCATATTTCTACAACTGGTCTTAACAATATACAGTAAAATCATTTAATTTCGATTGGATGAAATTTTTGTAGTTTTGGTAAAAAATACCATTTCGATGGGACGTAAGTTCATGGATGTTGCATTTTAGGTAATAAAGACAAGGGTCAAACTTATCAGATGGGATAAAATTTTGTGGTTGCGATGAACCACAAAATCCACAAAATTTAATCCCCCACGAAAATTAATGATTTTACAGTAAAAGACTGACCTTTTCTGACCCAGTTCTCTTCTCCATTTTCTCCCTGTCTGTTTTGTGTTTTCTATCAGCCCCTTTTGGCTGTAAATAATAGGAAAGAGAAAACTATACAACATCTATTTCATACAACAAACAGCGTTAGAAATGTCCCACAAAAATATCAATACAGCTGTTTCTACACAGAGAGCTCAGTGCAAAACTATGGTACATGCCTCTATAAATTGATGTAGTTATCATAACTTTGCAACAAGCCCTTGATGTAAGTTAATACATACCAGAATTGCTTAGTAACCATTCAAAAAAAATTTCTTAGACCCAAATTAGACCAATCTAGCATATTTGATACTTTTCAATTGACCATTCAAGTGATTAAACTCTTATATGGCACAAAAAGAAAACAGTGGAATTATTATTTGCCTCAGCCTGAATACTCAACAATATAGCACTTGGAACTATAACCACTCAATCTGTATAAGTCAAGTATTACATAGAATCCCTAGCACCTGGAACTATAACCACTCAATCTGTATAAGTCAAGTATTACATAGAATCCCTAGCACCTGGAACTATAACCACTCAATCTGTATAAGTCAAGTATTACATAGAATCCCTAGCACTTGGAACTATAACCACTCAATCTGTATAAGTCAAGTATTACATAGAATCCCTAGCACCTGGAACTATAACCACTCAATCTGTGTAAGTCAAGTATTACATAGAATCCCTAGCACCTGGAACTATAACCACTCAATCTGTATAAGTCAAGTATTACATAGAATCCCTAGCACTTGGAACTATAACCACTCAATCTGTATAAGTCAAGTATTACATAGAATCCCTAGCACCTGGAACTATAACCACTCAATCTGTATAAGTCAAGTATTACATAGAATCCCTAGCACTTGGAACTATAACCACTCAATCTGTATAAGTCAAGTATTACATAGAATCCCTAGCACCTGGAACTATAACCACTCAATCTGTATAAGTCAAGTATTACATAGAATCCCTAGCACTTGGAACTATAACCACTCAATCTGTGTAAGTCAAGTATTACATAGAATCCCTAGCACCTGGAACTATAACCACTCAATCTGTGTAAGTCAAGTATTACATAGAATCCCTAGCACCTGGAACTATAACCACTCAATCTGTGTAAGTCAAGTATTACATAGAATCCCTAGCACCTGGAACTATAACCACTCAATCTGTATAAGTCAAGTATTACATAGAATCCCTAGCACCTGGAACTATAACCACTCAATCTGTATAAGTCAAGTATTACATAGAATCCCAAGATTACAAACCAATAAAATCACAACAGTTGGATGATTGTTGCCATTCTAGATCCTCCCTAGGACAGGCATTCCCAAACATGTGCAGTCTAGCTAGAAGAATTTGACACGATCCTAACCTTTAAGCATGCATGTATTACAAGTCTCTTGCGTTGAATATATCAATTTCCCCGAGCAAATCGAGAAATATCGGTCCTTCACATTGGCGTTGGTATAACAGCTTCTTCGCGTTACTCTCCACTTATGAAAACATACAACCAAGGTTATTAATATAGACAGTATATCAGCTGTTAAATTATGCTAAATAAAAGTCCAGGATCATGTTAAATCATCTGGACTATTTCTCACCTTAAATACTTTGATCTGGCATGATGCACAATGTATTAACTTGGACGAATCATCTTCGGAATCCTTTGTCTCCAGCTGTAGACGGAATGGAACGCCTTTCTCACCTCCGTGTTTCTTGGCAGTAAATTCCGTACTGATACAGTTCACTTTTACATATATACCCATCTCTTTAGTAGGATCCCATATAAAGTCTATAGCATTTAATCTATTAGGGTCTACTACAATATCTACCAAGCCGTATGATAATGGAATGTCTGAAAAAAAAACAAAAAAAATATATAATTATCAATTGCAGCTTCTTGAAAACAGACTCTATCCACATACAAAGTTTCATAAACCTAGCTAGAAAACTGATTGAGCTTAGACAGGATTCCGATTTATTAACAGTCAGACTGATGGACAACAGAATAACTGACTGCAAATTTATAGTCCCCTGATGGACAGCAAACTTACAGCCCCTCTTATTTTCAACCCGAGGGGACTAATAAATATATTGATGGAGTTTCAAATCAACCCTACAATTCAGTGGTCAGGGTAAAATTATATGAGGTCATTTATAAGTTTAACACAAATTCCTTTTTCCAAGCAATTTTACAACCTTTTCCAAATGTTGACAGTTACTTCAGAGAAATGCAACTCACCAATATCGAGGATTCTTTCACCGGGTCGTGTTGACATCCACGAATCTAATTGTTCTTTCTCCATATATTGAAGCCGTCTTTCATGAAAACATACCCGTACTGTACTCTACAAAAGGTTAAACAAGAGTAGCATAGGAAAAAATACTACAACAGAATTTTTGTTGCCTCAAATAGTTTTTTGTCACAACCTGAAGACCTAGAGCATTTAGTCCATGCTTCTAAATAAGTTTTGACCTAGCAGCGCGAAATACTTAACCAACAGGCCTGATAAAGTCCTTAGACTTAGTGCATACTTATCTTAAAATTGGGTTTAAATTTAACATAATTTTCAGCCTGTGACGAACGAACATACAAACAGGACAATTGCTATAAAAATCATGCATCAGTTTATCAATGGCTTAGAATGAGAAGGTTGTAACTACTACTTACGACCTTTTAAGATTCATACATATTTAAAATGAGCATCACAATTTGTGAGCCCAATTTCATAAAAATCGGAACTTGTCTTGTTGACCAAATGAAGTTTAAACTGCATGTTTTACTATGTCTAAAGAGTAAGTATCTGACAGTATTTTCTTGTTTTCTCAAAATATTGATTTTGTAGTTACGACCTTTTCATTCTTAGCCATCGATATGCAGGGGCACAAAAATGTATAAGCTCAATAGATACCCTCAAATAATGTCCTTCATATTCTGATAAATCTCCCAACTTCTTCAACTTGATCTCATACGACTGCCCTGCAAAACCATGAAAAGATAAAAGTAAAGTTTGTTTATAAAAGTATCATTCCTTTTGAAACAGCTAGTCAATTTTTGACTTATGAGACACTATAAATCTTTCATGCGTACAACAGTATTTCACGAATCCCTTCTCATATTGCCAGGCACCTCGCAGAGATTGGCCTATGGTAACCATTATTTAACTACCTGACAGCTCACCAACCAATCACATTAGTTCCACCCCGGCTCCTGCTGAGATTCAAACCTTCTACCTCAGGCTTCTAAGGCAGATGCACTAACCACTTGGCCACGGTTGCAGCATATAATCAATAAGATGCGATCAATAGTTCAATCATACCCATTTCAATTGCATAGTAACGTAAACAGAATAGCATCTTTTCTTACTTTTACAGTCGTATGTACAGTCAAACTTCGATGCCTTGAACTACCTTCGGACTGGGAAAATAGTTTGAGACATCTACCATTTCGAGGCATGGAAGGTAGGAGTGTATATGCACTGCATATGTATAAGTTCAAACGCTTCTCAGTATGTGTACCTGTTAATCGCGTGTAATTGTCGTATTTTGAGTGTTTGTTGGTATTTCATATTAATGCATATTTAATTTTTGCAAATTGTGAAATAATATGCATAATCATTATAAAACATGACATTGTTTGACAAAATTGACTTGAAATCGCCGGCTAGCTCTTCAAGTATACACATTTTTAAACACATTTCCCTGTTTTATTAATCTTTCTATATGGTAGCGTGTTTAATCAATGTTTTAATTATAAACTAGCTATTCATATGCCAAGTTTGTCAATCAATAAATAAAATGATAGTGAAAACAGAAACATACGTTTGAGTTATTATTTTAATGCAATATAAATCAAGTTAAGTTTGTTTGAAAGAATGCAAACATTTAAATTAATGAAAAATAAATCAGTTATAATTTCCTTCATTAATTAATTAACGGGCCTATAAGTGTTAAGTTTTTTCACAAACATGTATAATAAGCCGTAAACAGTACAGAAATTGTCACAACGTGTTAATAACACCTTTCACCGACTTCCTGTGGACAAACAATGGATTTCAACAAACAATGAATTGTGCGAAAATTTGCATTGTTCGAGTCATCTACTGGTAATTCATAGCAAGGGACCAGCATATCAGTTCGAGTGTTCGACCCTCGTACTGTTCGAGTCATCTATGGTTTTTGTATATGAATAAAGAAGTGATTTTGACGGGACCGGAGAACGAATTCGAGGCATCTGGGGTGTTCGAGGCAAGTACTGTTTGAGGCATCGAAGTTTTACTGTACTTTATTCAAAACAAAAGATAAACAGCTATCTATGTAGTGCTAGCAAGCTCTTCACAGAGCTTGCTTACTGGCTCTACACAGAACCTACAAAACATGTAACAATTACTTACCCTGATTGAGATAGGTAAGTGTCTCTTCATTCACTTTAACAGCTGGGGAAGTGGCAGCTCCAAGTATGTACTGAAATCTAATCATACGCCTTATATCAAAATAATGAAACTACCAGTAATCATAAAATTCGGAAATAAAGAATAAATTGTCCTAACAGCTCTGAGTCCATACAGAATCATAGGACAATAAGTCTAAAGAGACTGAGATGATTTGACATGTTTATCATTATTGCCAAAACAAGTAACATTTATCTATACATCAGGATTGGTACAGATAGTCTCACACAGAAAATGCACCACCTAATTAGTTTTTGAACCAACAGTTTGGTATTTAAAAAATATTCAACAGCTCTACCAACCACATAGATTTTGCCAAAGTTTCATAGCAAAGTGTCCAGTTTGAGTGAGAGGTATCACCATATAAGGTTCGATTCCCAGACTGCAACATACCGAAGTCGTTAAAAGATTGAAATGGTTCTGGTATACCTCCATCGCATGACGCTCACAATAATTACCCGGTAGTTCTAGGTAACAGCTGATTCACCACATCATGAAATGTCAGGGGTGATCTCCCAACGACTGAAATACTCCTGATCAGTGGGACCGTATTTTCATTCCTTATTACAACATCAAACAATTATATTTCAATAAGAACCAAGAATAGAGAACTAGATATTACCCATTGTCCAAGTTTTCTTGTTTAAACACTGGCAAAGCAAGAAGGGCCTCGCTGAAATACATATTTTATATAAAATGACAGAAATTGGTAACATATTGTCAGTAACTTGGATAACAAATGTACAGATTTATTATCACACATTGATCAAAATGTTCATAATTGACTGATCAATAATAAGTTAATTATGGGTAGAGAAATAAAATCACATGACTTTCAGAAACCTTTCGGGTCATATTCAATATTGATCTTACTTGACTTAAAGAGGCATTCCCTACAACTTTGATCGTTTAAATCGATTAAGGAATATTATATATTAAATGAGAATCAGTATTGCTTAAACTCCTCAAATATTCAACAAAAAGCTCCCACTAATTACCAAGAAAAGAATGAAAACATATTTATGTACGAGCCAAAAATATCACAAGTTGTTTCCCTTTGACCACATAATAATAAATCGCTGGAATCGATTAATTATTATTGGTGTTTTAAATATATTTTTGACATTATAGAGACATATATGCGCACATTTTCTTCTGACAAATTATAATAATTGATAGTGCTTTGTACATTTAGCTGATTTAATGTGATAGTAGAGAAAAATATGCTAGTTATAGGGAATGCCTCTTTAAGGATAAGGACAACCAATCAGATCACACCATATTAAACTATTGGTCAGTTACAGATGATTTGATTGGCTTTCCTTATTCTCTCATCAAATAAGATCTTTATTTAATACCACCCGAGTTCTAAGAAATAAGTCAGGCCTATTTTGGAGCAACAAATTTTATTATGTCAGATTTTTTTTTTTCGGTGTGACAAATTTTCAGCCTTTGCCCATCCGAATGTATGACATATTTTAAAACTCCCAACACCCATGGACATAAAAGTCTCACTTGTACAAATAATACCAAGAACAGGTCAGTACTGCGAGTACACCAGAACCAAGAATACTGTGATATCATTATAATTTGCTTCATTATCAGAATCATAGAACTCAAAATTCAAATGAAATTCATTCAAAAAAGTTTTCAAGGCAATAAAATTGAGATTTATAGTGTTGAAATTCTACCTTCTATTGATTCTTCAACGAAATCTTAACTTTTAGCTGACATTAAATTTTGCACTTGAGATGTTTCTGGAGACTGTTTTTTTCCATGGTAATTTACTGTAAAATCATTAATTTTCGTGGGAAATCAAATTTCGTGGATTTCGTGGCTCTCCTTAACCACAAACTTTAATCCCAACGAAAATTAATTTTGACCCTTGTTTTATTACCTGAAATGCAAAATCCATGAATTCAAGTCCCAACAAAATTGTCTTTTTTACCAGAACCACGATGATTTTACAGTATATGATATTTATAAATAATAGGAAACCAGCAAACACTAACCTCATGTTATAAGTCGTCGAGCCCAACTCAGTCCCCAGACCTGAAAGTGAGCCATCAAAATCTGCCGCCAGTCCGTCATCGATATCCCAGCTTGATACTGTATTAGCTATCGTGGTCGTAGGTAGACTTTGCAGAAGATCATTATAATGAGATGTTTTCGTCCTCTTTCCACTACTCTGGTTCCCGGAAATATTGGCCAGTTGGTTCCCATCATCTGTGACAGCAGACCAAGTAAATGACATCTGCTTCATCCAAACTTCAGCCACCTTGATACTAAATCAAATCTACTGAAAATAAGTAAAACAAAACCAGGTTGAGTTTCTTCGAAACGGTCACGATATTTTCCATGACATAATTCTATTCACGCTTGGGTTGTCCTGGTAACAACAAGACAACTCTCATTACTGTAATTACATCGATAAAGTGTAAACAACAAATGTTGAATTATGATGTACGAAGCAAAAATATAACAGATTTCTGTTAATATCGCTTACGGTACTTAGGGTGATGTTTTGTCATTTTTCTACCCTTTCCCATGTATATTTTAGAAGGTAAAAGTAATGTTGTATTGATAAATCATTGCTTTATAAATAGTGACAGAAAAATGTACGCATTGGATCATAATAAAACAATAATTTCATTATTCATATAAACATGCGTCTCTATTGTCGATTAGGGCCCTTGCCACCATAATCATCCGGCCACCATTATCCGATCTAGCAGTCATTATACGGATACAGACCGTGAGTACAGATGGGGCACTTATTAACTTCTGAAAAATCATTATAATTTTAAGGGTATTAAATTTAGCAGATTCCAGTAAAATATTAATTTGAAAGTTTCCTACATTGACGGATTTAAACTATTGAAAGAATACTCCCTTTGTATATACTTTAGGTCAATTATTCAAAAAGATTTTATTTCACTATTTCATTTACATTGTATCTGCAAACTAAAAGAAAAACTATTCTGCAATGAATACTCGTAATGCTAAACTATAATAGATGTGCTAATGTATATTAAATAATCATAGAAGTGCTAATGTCGATACTATGTAGTAAATATGACAATGTATTTATAAACTATAACAGATCAATGTGACATTATATAACTTATAAATAAACTGACAAAGTACAACCTATATATAGCACTGACACGTTTACAGCTACGGTGATATTGACATAAATATAGGAAGAGTATGACAGATCAATAACACAGGAGTGGAGCAATTTCATTAACCGTAAACCAGGAAATAAGAGCAGGTGATGAAATCAAGATATTGTCATGGTAACCGGTATGAACAACGAAAGTAACACAGGAGTGGAGCAGTTTCATTAACCAGGAAATGAGAGCAAGTGATGAAATCAAGATATTGCCATGGTAACCAGTATGAACAACAAAAGTGATAATAATGAAATAATGAGAAGTTTTGAAAACCGTGCATCACAAGGCGCTTCTTAATATGAGCCTTAGTAATTTGTTCATGAAAATGGGAACATGCCAAGTTGACCAAATTGAAGTAGATAAGGCTAGTTTTCATATAAGTAAAGAGTAGTTTTCAGACATTTGTTGAATAATTTTTTTCAAAATAGCATTTGTACTTACAACCTTCTCACTCTAAGTTAGTGAATATATATAACCCATTTATCTAACCTGGCCATAGCTTTATTTTCACACTGACCTTGAAAACTCTTTGTTAGGAGTTAGCTATACCACAAATATTTAGGTGGGATGGTAGGTAGGAATCTTTCGCAAAGGTCATTAATCTTAGACATCCAGGATCCTAGTTAGAAGTATTTGACTAAAGACGACCATATTGCAAAGTTTACAGTCCCACACGATAATGACATTGCGACCAGATATGAGCAAAAATGTGACATGTGCAGTGTTAAAAATTGATCTGATCGACTTAAGCTTTTTATTTGACTTTTATACACCTAAATAAACTTAGTCCTATTTCTAAAATTTTCAAAGAGTTTACAGGGACAGTTATTGAGGCCAAGTTTCATTAAGATTTGGTGATAGAAAATCCATGTTTCTAACAATAGCCGCTTTAGCGGTTCGATTTGTCATAGTGAGCAGACTAAGTTTTGACTCAAGATGACACTTGTCTTTTATTTAACAGAAACAAACATTGAGGTCAATAACAACTGAGTTAAAGTTGCAATCTTTTTAGTATTAACAAGGTTTCTTTGATTTAGCATGTGACCTAGTTTTTGACCACTGTTGTGAACCTGACCCTGGTTTCACAGTAATGATTTGAGTTACAAATATTGAGACCAGGCTTCATAAAGAGTTAATTACATATGTGACTCAATGTGCATGACAAAGTGTGATAAATTATAGCATTGACACCCGTAAGCTATTGGTATGTCTATAAGATGATCGTGCAAATGCCCAATAAACTGTCCTCTTATTTCATCTTTTTGTGGTCTGCTGAATTGGGGTGAAATCTTCTTTACAGCTAATGGAAACTAAAACAAGGAACCATACAAAACCATAACAGTACCTAAGTTGTAATTGCAGAAGCACAATAAGTACTTGAAATTAAAGTGCAAAGTTTAAGATTTCTCGAAATGTGTAGATACAACAGTACCTAGGGGTGAAACTCTATAGCGGAGTGAATGTGAAAGATGGGTTGTCATAAACCTCCAGGGTACTTCCCTCAAATTTCTTGATTGTTTAATCTAAGACCACCCTTTAATCCATTAAGGACACAGAGTATAACTTGTGAAATTGTGCATGTTTTGCTGGGAACCGTTTTCGATTCAAATATTATTCAAAGTATTTTGTTCCCAGTGAGTATGCGTATTGGAGCGCGCAGTCGGGGTACCGGAATATCGATATTAGGATTGCATCAATTCCGTTGGTTGAGACTATGACTGCTGAGCGACCTTCTAATGTTTTATTAGTTCTAAAAAAAAAATTCATGCAAGTTTATTAAATCGATGATATTACTTTAAATGCTTTCAACCGTGTGGTTATTGGCCAGACAAATATTGTAAACATTATAAAAATACACCCTGATGAAGGCTTGGTAAAAAGCAGAAACGTCGGTCTTAATAAAATAATGACATCCTTATCCTGCCTTTATTGTGTAGTTGCATTTACACTTCTGTGTCTTTATTGATAGATTATAAAAAAGTGTAATTTCATTGGCTTACAAAGGAATTTCAATGCGGAAGCTTCGGTTCACTTCTTGTGTTGAATGCCTACCACTTATTGTTTAATTAAGGCAACAAACATACATAATTGTTCTTATAAATGCTAATAAACTGAAACTGAACTCACAAAACCCCCTGTAATGTCTATTTAAAGTAACAAACCTCCTAGCTGTTATGACATATCGATTACTCTCCAATTGAAGAGTATTACTTTGCAAGGAGCAATTTCATTGGAGAATTTGGATGTAGGGTTATGAGTTATCTCCCTTAGCTAAGTTAAACAAAAAATTGGCATCTAATTGTCCCACAGTATTTAATGTAGTTATAAATTAAATGTACTGTGGGCATCCGACGATGGTCTGAGACATATCACTATAACAGGAGGAGAAAAAAATGTGCAACCAGACCATGGCTCAAGCTCGGGACCCTTCGCTTACAGGGCAAATGCGAGGTGCCCACGGAGCTAACCGGTTGCCTAAACATGTTTCTCCCCTATTGGTAAACACGTTCAGACCCTAACATACTGCCTGATTATAATGCAATTCATCCTCTCATTTCTGAAAGGTCAAGAGAACAATGTAACGTGATCTTGGAGTGGACACATTCAAGCAGGCTAGGTTTGTTGGATGCCAAATGTAACAGGGGGAAAATTTACAAACTGACGGGGCTCGAACCCTGGACACTTTGCTTACAGCGTTAATGCTCTACTGAAAAATGAGCAAGCCGGTTCTTGTTGTGTCTGATTAATGGATTGTTATCAGTCACTTTGATAGTCATCACTTGTTATGAAACAAAAGATAATGAAATAGTGAAACAAATATATCAACTCATGCACAGTAAGTTCAGTCAACAGATATAACTAAATGACGTGAGCTATCCTGCAAGAGTAATCTGCAAAATTACAAGGGAACATCATTTGACATTTTCATGTATCAACCTACACATAATTGTCAGCATACTAAACATACGAATCAAGTTTATACACTGTTTACAACTGTGAAAATTGAGGTGACCTAGAAAAAAGACAAGTGTTGAAGGATTCCTATAATGTCGTTCACGTAAAGCCTGACAGTAGATCACTACACATGCAAACAGATAAATAAGTCACTCACGTTTATATGAAATGTATAGTGACGTTGTCGCGACAGTGAGATAACAGTGTGCAGTTGACGAATATCACTGGAAAAACACACCAAAAACAAAAAATGGCGCTTGGTCTGACAGTTTCCGGCAAATATTTGTTGACGTTTACGACATCAAGTTTCAAAGATATGAGAACAGTTAAAGCTGTTGCTGACACTGAGCATGACTCCTGTATGTGAACTCGTTTAGTTAATACATGTACAATACATGTTTTAACAGAGTGTAGAAGATGTGGTAGAATTTAACACTTTTACGTGCAAGCTTATACGCAGTGATCTCCCTTGCCGATCAAGGTGTCAAACAGCCCCATCCCAATCCGGCAGAGTTGGGACGGGTAGGTAAACTGTCTTGTAGCATTGAAGAACTAACTGGATACACGCATAGATTCTATATCCTTTGAACCGAATGCAAATATGTATATTTGTACTTTGTAAACAAATTATAATAATCTATGATTTATAAATCACTGAGTCCCCTAATGCATTGATGCATTATCATGGACTGTACATAGATTCCTTGATGTTGTGATTGAGTGTAATTGGGTGCTTGTTACACTCGTAAAATATGCTACATTTGATCTTCGAAAATAAAAAATGCATCAATATTCAATATTGAAGACAAAAGATTACTTGGAAATAAAGAAC
Organism: Spisula subtruncata; assembly: GCA_963678985.1. Lineage (NCBI taxonomy): Eukaryota > Metazoa > Mollusca > Bivalvia > Venerida > Mactridae > Spisula > Spisula subtruncata. Next base: position 18,259,234 of record OY787668.1, read on the forward strand.
ATTTACAGTAAAGATATAGGCCTACTCGTTGGACTATGTATATAATTGTCTAGCTAGATATATAGCCTTCAAAATACATTTTTGTGCATGTGTCTACTTTCTACATTGTATTTTGACAAGCCTTTTCTCATGTATACCAGGGTATATATACTGTTCATACTTAATGATTCTTCTTTTTTCATGAAAATATATATGTTCTTATCCTGTTTAATTAATTGAATTGAATATATATTTATGTATAAAAATAGGCGTTATATCAAATAAAATAAACTTAAACAAACTTTTGATGCATGTCAAAGAAAAAAGATAGGAATTGTATTTTTTCTTAAAATATATAACTATTTATAGAAAACATGATACAAATTTAAGGGTCAGAGATGATTGTTGCAGCGGCTGAGATATCTCGAAAGTGACGTCGACACCATTTCGACCAAGATTTAAAATGCGCCTCTGGTCGGGGCGTCTTGGACTGGTCCTTAGAATGGTGTCCCTCTAGTCATTGTATAGAATGGCATCACCGTCCGTGTATGGCATGTACTTGATCAGGGAGTTAACTGTACATGTACTGTCAAATTTAAAGAACGGCTCCTGGCACAGTTCAAAAGGTGTGTGTAAAAGTTATATTTGTGATGTGCGTTTGTGCGTCACATGTATTAATTAATCAACAGGTGATGTGCATTTCCCTTTTGCTTTGTTTTCTTGGTACGTGGTTCGGTGACGCGCAATTTATATTTCATGCAATAGGTTAGTCATGTTGCAATACTTTATACAGATCCAACTTCAATGCCCAATCCTGAAAATGAGTCGAATACTAGTAACTGTTTCAGGTGCCATTACCACGCATCCCTACAGCAAATTTCTGTTTCAAACTTTGTTTTATTGCTATAATTCAGCGTATGAAACTTCAAATGAACTTACTTGATTTTCCTTTTTTTCCCCAAATAACTTTTTATCTTATAACAAAGTATTCATTCTTTCGTGAGTTGCAAATCCCGATTACTGGAATTGTAAGACCCCTGTAACTTTGACACACGAAGTGAATTCATTCATTGTACTAATAGTAAATAATTTAAACATCGCAAACTGATTGTCAAACCGCGTAGAAAGTGCGTCAACTTAGAAACTCGCATAAATAACCAACTGATATTTATAGAGAAACTCGGGTCCCTGTCCGGCTCGAACAATACTATCAGGCTTGACGTAATCGCCCGGGGTGGTGATGTATACCTCGAATGATAACATTGTTCGAGCCGGACAGGGACCCGAGTTTCTGTGAACACCGACTGGAAGCACTTTAAAATATACACATGATTCCATACTCAAATGGTGACTCAAAAAAAGTTGCTCTCCTGTTCTCTTTTCAAATTCAGGGATAGTGCGACGAACTTTGATCTTTAGCAACTTGTATGGAATTCAAAGATTTATAACATCAATAAAAATAATCTGAACAATTGCACCATTATGGATAAATGAAGTTTCATTCCAAAACAAGAACAAACAGGCTTATTTGCGATACAGTCACCCTCCACACTACACAATCACTGATAGTAAGACTGTGTCTGCCTGATTGCCATGCATATTTTAAAGTCGCGTACTGAATGTAGATAAGCTTAAAAACTGTATAACTTCAATAATAATAATACCCTGGTGATGCCAAAACCCTAGTACCGTAACTTATGAAGTCAGCTATATGGCATGATCAAACACCCAAAGCAGTATATCTTTACCAAAGTTTTATTTATACAATTACTTCCTTTGTAGATGCCGTTTTCCAGAAGTTGGTGATTCGCGAACACGTCCTGTTTCACTTGATTTGGTCTTGTGTAATCAGTAGTATATACTTATGTCGCCAAGAGTGTCCTTATCCTTAAGTCAAGCAACATCAAAATTGATCAACACCCCTGGACTTCAATCTCAACAACCGTGGATGCAACCGACGGGTGCATTATGCAGGGTTTACTTGTTTGTATATGTTTTTTAAAGAAGGATTTTCTTCCAAATTGTACCTATATATATATATGCTTTCTTTGTACATTTTCATGTTTTGAATTATTGTAGTTCTCCAACATCGGGGGTAAAAATCTATTATTATTAGCCTGTAGACAGTTCGAGTTATGACATACAGGATCTGTGGTGATCTTGTGCACGTGTGCTGTGATTAGCAATGCCATGAAGCGCAGATATTTTCATTTACAGGTCTTTATGGCAGTGATTGGTTACTATATAACTCATGCTATCTAAAATGTTACCAAATTTGAAATAAATACAAAATCATTTCTATTTCAATATGCAAGTAACCATTCATAGCGACAAACACCTATGCATTAATTCTGCCTCTCCACAGCAAAAACTTGGTCAGCACCATCTCGACTTGAATAGTGTCCAAGGTCTTGCCAGAATCAAATCCACCGAGTGTCCCTGTCTCTGTAAACGCATGGTACACACATTGACCATTGAGCTGAAATAGTCAGTGCATTGTCTACGGTATTTGAAATAATGATTCTGGTGTTCCTATGTTTTCCTTGTACAGTGACCTCTCCCGAGTGTCCATCCATTCTATTCTTGAAGTAACCATTGCCTATATAGTTTACCCCTCCAGAGCAATCACCTCTAAACCCAACCTAATTGTTGTTTACCTGTGTGGTGGTCTGCGGAGGTTGTGCTGTATAGGCAGTAATCTTGCCGATGGACTATACAGTCGCTACAAACAATTTGTAGCTAAACTTGTAAAATATACCAAGTTAAATATTGTCATGCTACATCAGAAACAACCAAAGACAATGTAAACTTTCAAACAATCATTTAATTTGCAGCTGAAATTAACAAATAATATTCCTCATATCTTCTCCCTCTGCAGGTTGAACAAAGTTCATCATCGTTGCCATTGGTCTAAGCCAATACATTCACTGAAAATATAAAAGAAGAATATCACTTATTTTCGACCGTAAATACCACTTAATTCTTCGTTAAACCCTGGAATAAATGCTGTAACATCTTGCAACTAATTATTGGCGATTTGGGCAATGAAGATGACCAGTCATCAGTTTTGTCTCATTTTTTTTCTATTTTTGCAACAAAGTCCAACAACTTGGAAATAACTTGTTCATGCCTCTGGACTACGGAATAATGACCAGCATATATTATAATATTGGCATAAATTTTCAACAAAGAACCAAGGTATAGCTTGCCCACATTGACATGAGCCTGACCTATTGATTAGCATAATTAAGTCGATATATTATCTGTGTTTGTAACACTGATTGTATTGTTTTTATAATCAGGGAGTATCACGAAGACGCTCGCCTTGTAATACAAACACAAATCTGAAATACTGATATAGCACGATTTGCTTGCGGAATATGATATACTTGACGCAAGAACCTTGTAACATGTATTCTTGCATAAATGTCAGACTCAGGTCAAAATAGCCAAGCTATAGCATCAGATCAATTTAGACTTCCACATTTAATACATGACAAGTAAAAGAAATAACAATAGACATATACTACATGCTTTGCTTTGTGGCAAAAAAGAACATGTAATTACCTATTTCATTCAACAGCCAGTTATCCAATACTACTTTTCTGACAGGTTCGGCCCATTGTTCCATCACACATATGGGAAGCTAAAATTATAAAGAATAGAAACATGTAATGATTGTTATCAAACCTGCTACAAAGTAATGAATAGATTTAAAACCATTAAAATTAGTTCATGTAAAAACCCTGCCATATTGTATCTCCATTGAATTGGGAAATTTTCACTATATTCAATATTTATTTTTCAATTTGTCTTGAAACAACGGACAAGAGCTAACCACCTGACCAGTTAAGAAATTATTAACAAGGAAAGAATCTTGAACATGCACACTAAATGGGCAAAGGATGGTTCTGAATAGACACTGCTGACCAGAATTAAGTATTCACTTGTGAAAATGCTCAATGTTTCATTATCAGACTATCACAATGGTTTAAGTTTCGAACACATTTCTAATCGTATCTAAAAAATGCAGACAAAGTAATTTTCAACATACCTGTAATGCAGCTTCAACGAAGTGTTATTTGATTCTCATACAACTCGATAATACATCACAATATCCTGAAATGCAGACATAGGAAATTCAACTACAACATTAAACAAAACACAGCTGCTGAAATAATATCTAGAATTGTTATCCGAAAAGGGGGTAGAATAGACCACAAAACATTCACCATATTAATTACAAGCAGTTTTTTTATCACTGGTCCCCATAAACTTTACAATGAACAAGAGACATGACCATGAATCTATATGTGCCACAATTATAAACTAATACACAATTAACTAGAGGTATGTCTCAAATTGGCATACAGGCAATGAATGCTACATTTGAATTTTAACGAAAATACATAGCACATGCTTTATGAAGAACTTTACTTAGAATGCTATTTTATAGACAAATGAAAATTAATTGCACCGGACAATAGGAACTTCACATCAGCATCCATAATCAAATAAATCTATTAGATTAAATAACAAATAGCATAAAATGCAAATCGAGTATACACACAATAAAGTAACTATACTTTTTATACATACCCTATTTTTTCTAACATTTGTTCTTATAAGAGAACATATTGATGAAATCCTGTCGCATTAACTAACCTAGCCATCGTAACTGCTTCTTACTATGAATTGCATCGTATCATGAAATTCCAATAGACTTGACAATGTTATGCAGCGAAACAGAAGTTCTGAGAGAGAATAGCTGTGGTAATCCAACTTTTATATGTATAATGCACAAAACAACATTCAGTTCAGTTATCAGCACACAGAATTTAAATAAATTCCTACGGCTATCACTTTGTATGATTTGTTCTAACATTTGTGTAAATCCAAAGAACTATCAGCAGAAAATAGAAATTTTCTTTCAAGTATGTAAATGGACAAATCCAGGTCATTTGAACGATGCTCAATACAAGCAGAAAATATAAACTTTCAAGTAAGTCCATGCCATTTGAATAATGCTCAATATTATGAACAAACCTAGCCCAGCATGATGAACTAAAAATGCCAGATACTTGAAGACAAATAATGTTACCATTTCCAAAGGAATTCAATACATGGGTAATGGTAGGATGTGCAAATGCATGCCTTCAAAAAGCATTTCAGATAAACAATTGCAAGTAGGTTATTTCGTTTCTCGACATTTTTAAATTATGTACAAGAATATATGCCAGTCATGTGCGTTATCGTAAGTTCCATCTTGAATGCAGTGCAAACAATTATTTTGAGAATGCTGTTACTTTGAAACAGTTTTTTAACACCTTGACCAACGCTGAATGCGTTTTATTCTCGATGCAAGTTTCAATTCCATATCTCGACTTAAATTAATAGTTGTAGCACTATTATTAATATTAAGTCTTTCAGAAGTCAAGACAGGAATGAAAATAAACTTTTCAAGACAAATAGCCATGTTTTCCCTATCCCAATAATATGAGATGCAAGAATTCAACATGATTATACATTGAGTAGTTATACATATAAGATGAAAGAAAACTAGGAACAATGAATTATATATAAGACTCATGATTTTTTATTTTATTTACAACACTATGAGATATTTTTTTGATCACATGATGGTACAATGTAAGTGCAAAAAGAACAACATAGAGACAATTACAAATGTTACAATATTTTCTTCATATCAAATGAAAATTCGATAAAAAAAATGACTACAGTCTCAAGCTATAGCAAGTTGATGTCGATTTAGAGTCATGTAAGATTTTCAACTCTAATTAAATGAACATCCATGATTTTCATGACTGAATATGCGATAGATATCCATGAAAATGCTATAATTCCAATGTAGAAGAAAATGCGATCTTTGAATTGATAATATGTAGCTCATCAAAACAAGATTTAATGAATATTATAGCAAGTCACGGAGAATATAACTGGTAAGAAAATATGCACCAACAGAAGATAAACTAAGCACATGTATGTAAATCCACGAGATAAATCCATCATAGAGAATGCATTAGACATAACTCTTGCATTACCAGTGTCTACAAATTCTTCACCTTTAATTAATTCACACATTTAACACTATGTATAAATTTATCGATTCCGTCTCTTTGACTTACTGATGGGAAACTTCAAGTCGACAATCTCTGATATCTATTATGCTAACATATCTTCTTTAATGAACTTATCTTTGCTGTAATGGCCTACATTTGTTTGGGCCTATCTGGTCTGTTTAACAATTAAGGCCTAACTTTGCAGCCTACTTCCCGTGCGATTCAATGAGTGTAGAATATTTTCCTGCCAGCTAATCAATGCTTGGAACACCTACTATTGCCTATCAAATTAAGGAAACAAATTTCGTAACAGCATGAGTTAATAGAACGAACATAATGCAATTTACATAACAATGAAATGAATTTAATTGAAAATTAATTGGAAGGCTTCAAGCACTTAACTGAACTAGCACAAATAAGTCTTACTTACTTAAATATTCATTTACTTAGAAAATAATTTATGCAAGTGCTTTACTGAAGGGGATTTTAAATGAATCTTGAATACAAGAAAAGGAAAGATGAGAAATGAATGATAAACGATGGTGAAGGTATATACCTGAGACTGGGATGACGTGAGATTCGAAATGGATCTACCATCGACCACCACCACCTCCTCGACCATAGCCTAAAAAATGGAACAAGATATTATAACAACAGTTTAAGAAAAATACAAATAAGGTGTTCGTCAAACATGTATGCTCCGCTGACAACCCAATAGTCGAAAATCTTATAGGCCTGTTAGAAGAGTCCTAGACCGACTGACCTCAAAATCAAAAGAGGGTCATCTACTGTTGCTGGCCAACTTCACGTAAAGTTTGAAGATTTTTAGAAGAGTTTGTTATTGAACGGAAACCATAAGGTCTACCATCCATCAGACCAACATGTGCAAAGCGACATGCCCCCTCATCAAAGATGGGGAGCATAATAATAAACAACCCCCCGTTCACTTATTTCAAACAGACAATGTCTTATGAAGCTCCTATTTTTAACTTACATTATCCACAAAGATCCATTGAAATTGAACGTGTGCGTAATTCATAACCCCTACTTTCTTATACTTAACACACGAATAAAATTAGATCTTGTTGCAAATAATATATTAATGGACATCATCCAATGTCATTTGCACCAAGACAAAATTAATCGTACCCTGACCATAAGGTCCACTACCTCGCTGGGCATAACCTCCTGCTCCTCTCATCGGTCCACCACCATATCCTTGATCACCATAACCTATAAACAAACAAATATACCCAGATCAATATCACACCATACACGTTCTGACACAAGCCAAACTTTAGCCAAGCTAAACATTTCGAGGGCTCAGTACAAGACTATGGCAACTTCATCAATTAAAATTATTAATAGAAGCATGATCCATAGTTTGGCACTAAGCACTATTTAGATAGGGTTCTCATAACTAATTCAAAAGAGCAGGAATAAATAAAGTCCTAAAAAAAGTCCCAAACAACAAAGTGCCAGAGAAATGAAAGTAAATTCTACCCAAACACATATTTGTTTGGGGCAAAATGATAAAATTGCAATTTCTTGCATAAAATTTATAAAGGGCAATTTAAATCAAGACTTGCTTAAGGATTTTTCAGTATAGAAAGTAAATTCTTTCGCCTTTCTTGCATTATAAAGCATTTCAGATACCCTGGATATTGTGATTAAGACAGGAGCAATTTTGAATAAAAGATATGAGAACCCTGCAGTTTACATTTTATTGAGCATGGCAAAAATACCTGAACTGGCATACAGAGACAAGGATATCAAGCAATACTAATAATACAATGCATTATACTTTCAGTAAATTTAGTCTAAAGTTCAAACTTAAGGTCCAATTGTCAAAATGTTAAGTCAGACAGGCGGGGACAATCTATGGACTGTATTTTCAGAATTGTATAATAGGTACACAAATAGAAAGTCTTAAACAGTGCTCTAAGTGATTCACAAATTTATTAATAATTGATGTTAATTGTATACTTAATTAAAGTGTTAAGTGTAGAACAAACGATTATAATATTCATATGCAAGTTTGTCAGTTAACTTTAAAAGAAATTGTGCTACTATGGTGATAAGTAAAGCTTAAATAGATATCTGTTAGAAAGTATTTAGGACAGGAGAAAAATGCAAGTCGGATTAGCATTTATTAAGTAAATGGGTATGCAGACAATTTAAAGGTTTCAGAAGCACCTCATAAAGAATGCTTGTCTACTTAGAAGTATTCCAAGCCCAGAACCCAGAATTATGACACAGCAAACAAACATAGCCACAAAGGAAATTAGGTTAAGGTATTGGAAAAAGTTCGATTTAGAAATGAAGGCAATGCTTCAGGGATGACAGGGTCAGGGGAGCGATCAAGACTTGATTGCAACACTGCAATTGGGTACTGTGTAAGATTGCGTGTTGCCACAAAGGGAAGTACAAGCTAACTAGCAAAAGTGTCAAGTTATTTTGTAGATGTATGTGCTCAATGATGTATATATTTGCTCAATCAGTTCTGGTGTATTGTTACAGTAACAAACTAGTGAAAGTAATGTAAAATGTTAGGTCCATTGTTTTCAAAAAGCAATAAAACACAGGTGTAATATACAAGAGATGGAATTTAAACCCACAACCAGTGAAAAACTCGCAGCATTAAACCTTGACAACTTAAACAAATCAGTATAGATTTGCATAGAATTTGAACATTCAAGGGGTAATGATAATGACCGCAAATCATAGAATTAGAAAATAGGAATTGAAACTTGATGACAAAAAACAGAAACTGTGGTATGGAAAGTATAGACACTGTTAGTTGTCAAGATTTCATACGCCGTTACCATGTCAATCAATCGCAAATACACAAATGTAACATTGGCGTTAAATTGGGACAACCTACCTTGTCCAAAACCACCTTGGTTGTAATAATCACCGCCGCCATATCCTGCAATAGCACAGCACAGACTTAAGAGCTGCTTGTTGCTTGACTTATAGAATCATTATCTCCCCTTTAAAATGCACTTTCCCTTCTAAATTTTTCAATACAGCACACTCCCATATCCTTCTAACCTACTCTATTCAGTAGTTTCCCACACAAGGCATAAAGTAAATCATAAATGGTAACAATTCCACGTTAAACAGATAGCAGCAATATGAAACAGCATGAATATACAATAAACAGAAATGCAATGAACTTTAAGCTAAAACTTACTCCCCAATTAATGTACAATTGAAATCACGTCACACCCAACAGACAAGCTATATCTTATAAAGAATATTTTCTACCGGACATATTAATTATTACATACAAAGCAAACAGACAATTAATATTCATTATATGACTTCTACTAGTAAATGTTTGTATTCATACTATACTTTATCATTTAAACTCAAGCTGATGATTGATAAGCGTTTCTCAAGTCTGTACAGTGTGCAAAGAGTGTTAGTTTAATTCCCGCATAAAATAATCACTCACCTCCACGGCCACCACCGCCGAAGCTACCGCCACCAAAACCACCACCACCTCGTCCGCCACGGCCACCACCTACAATGTTCAAAGCAAAATGTGCAAAAAATGCATTTGTATACAGGCCTTTCCCTAGATTATAGCTGCTAATTTGGGCTAAATAAGCTTTACGAAAACCACCAATGTTTATTTAAGAGAAGCTACATTGTCTAATTTAAAAACAATCTGTAGAAACATTCAATTGGAAAAAGATAAGTTGAAGAACACTATGCAAACATGAACAGTTGGTAAAATCAGCTGTTGTTTCATAAATAGTTGGTAGTAAACTTACCACGGCCGCCGCCACCACCTCCTTGTTTCTCTTCTGCTTTCTTCACTTGTACGTTGTGGCCATTAATTACGAATTCATGTTTCACTGGAAAAATAATACAAACATTTACAATGACTGATAATGTGTGTAATTTATTTTCAACCAAGCTTAATCACAAGAACATATCATGCGAGTAAAATAACTTGTCTGTGACAAGAAGTAATCAGTGTTTCTTCCAGCTCTGATTTTTTGGGGGTCAAACATGACCCCATGTATCAGAATTTGGGGGTCATTAGAAATTTTAGGGGGTCATTATCTCATACCTTAAAATTGAATGACTACCAGGGCATTGCTCGGAAGGTACTAAAGTCCAAATCAGTTCGGAACGGGTGTTTATATAACGGCTACATATGTTGCAATTTGCGGGTCTTAGCAGGGGCTATTAAAAAGTAAAAAAAAAACGATTTGCGCGGAGCGGCGATTTTCCTTTCGAACTTGTAATAATTGACGTAATTAACACATTACATAAATAAAACTGGCATTGGTATGGCCTCTAATTGTTTATTCTGAATGAAAATCGTCGATGTATTTAGCGCCGCAGATTGTTTAAATGAAGACCGTTCAATAAACTTTATAATGAATGCGAACAAGCGTCTACCGATTGATCGGAAACGACTAAAAGCCGTATGACCGTACGGAATACGTACGGTTTTGAATAATTCGACGACGAATAAAACCCTGCGTCACGGAAAACGCACAGGCTGAATTTCATTGCGTCAAAGATGAAATATGTGCGCCAAAAACGCGCTCTGGAAGAAACACTGAGTAATTCAAATCAATTGATTCTACCTGTGCTACTGAATGGAGGGAATCTTTCTAATCTTGATAATTCTAACAGAAATTTACAAATACTAAATTCAGATCATCATCATCTTCATTAATCGCATCACTCAGTTTAAGTATTTTTTGCGATGTTTTAAAAACTGTTCACACACAGCAGTCAGGCACTTCTATTGACAGTGTTTTTTAAAAGAAAGTCTAAAGTTTTTACAGTTAAAATTATGTTAAAAATCAGAGCTACAGATAAGCTGCGTATTGGGGTAATTACCCAATTAATTTTCTTAAAAACCCAATAGTTTTTGAGAGGAGGGAGTAAGAAAAAGCAATTAAAATTTGAAATACCCAAAATAAAATGGATGAAATAGTGAAAAACAATACATAAAAGATCATTTACCCAATTAATTTGAATAAATACCCAAATAAAATTAGTCAAAACCCAATCAAAATTGAAACTTGGGGGTAAAATACCCAATGGACTAAAACCTTATCTGTAGCTCTGGTTAAAAATGAAGATAAAATACATTAAGCCATTATGCAATGACCACTGAAAATGGGCACAAGTCCAGCTTGTTCTTTTATTAGGACTATACACACACAGTTAATTAATAGCTTTACTTACAAACACATTTGTCTGTGACATCTGTATCTTCAAATGTTACAAAACAGAATGGTTTTTGTTTCCCAGTATTTTTATCTGTTACCATAGAGACTTTTTCACAAGCTCCTTCTTGACTGAAAAGATTTCTCACGCATTCTTCAGTATCGTTTTCTTTGATACCTCCGACAAATAATTTTTTGGTGGGTACTGATGATTCAGCCTGGCCATCCTCCTGTAATTACATAAAACACTGTAAAAGAACTTAAACAAAAATCTGGCACAAAAAGGCAACTAGAAATGTTTTGTGAAAATCTCATTGACATCACTGAACAAAATAATATGTCGCAAACAAAAGGTATACAAGATGGCAAGGAATAATTGAATTGCATTTTAACTCACTTGGTCAGTCAAAAAATAGAAAACTATGGAAATCAGAAGAAGCTTACAATAACACACAATTCACAAGGACCTTAGTACATTAATCTTATTTTTCTAAAAGAACAAGACTTTCCAAATATTTGGTTTGCTACTTCATCATGATGCTGTTAATCATACTAACCCCTCGTGGCATGGCTCTCTTTGATTCTACATCTCGGCCATCAATGTTGTGTGGTCTGTTTGCTTGTGCATCTTCTACACTTTTTGAAAATTCATATGTGATAAAACCAAAACCTCGTGATCTGAAAGTGAAAATTATTTTTATGGAACAAAGATTAACAACCATAGCATTAGACAGGTGATTAGTATTTGCACGTAACTTACTAGCATGATGAACAATGTTAGTGTACTATTACTTCATACTAGAAGCATTTTAGACAGTCCAGATACAGTTTGTCACTTAACAATAATGAATTATTACATATGAATTTGTACAGAAGTCCTTAACCAGCACAACCTACCTTTTTGTATTAGCATCTTTCATAACAACAACATCAACAATCTCTCCCCATTGTCCAAAATGTTCTTTAAGACCTTCTTCTGTTGTTTCATAACTGAGTCCACCAATAAATAATTTTCTGAATGGTTTGGATTCTGGATCTTTGTAATAATCTCCATCACCTTTACCACCACCGCGTCCGCCTCCACGGCCACCACCGCGTCCGCCTCCACGACCACCACCGCCGCGGCCACCACCACCTTTGAAATATACAAAAAGCTTTATTAACCACCGACAAAATATAACAAAAGATCTATTCAATTTTGGCATGCTTCTCAGTTACCTAATAATAACAAATAAATTTGAAAGAAACTTAGCGAAATTTAAGGAAATTAAACAGCATTGATTCATTAATTTGGGATTTTTATGGTTATCAAAATTCACACTATGTCATGTAAAAATAATTGACTTAAAATCACCAAGTCAATTATTATTGATACTTACTAAGCAGTCTTTGAATTTGGCCACTAGCCCAAAGCTAGTAAAAACTGGGTCGGGCTAGTAATTGTCTCTAGGTGACTAGTCTGAAGTTTGAAGAAAATTTAAAATTATTTTAATAATTTAATGGTCCGACTAGTAAATATCTTCTCAGGCTAGTAAGTTCTGCAATGTTGGTAGCCCGACTGGCTAGTACTTTGAAAAGTTTTTCGTGAAGACTGAAAGTCTTACCATAACCACCACCACCGTAGCTGCCGCCACCACCTCCATAGCCGCCGCCACCACCGTAGCTTTGCTCATATCCACCACCTCCGTAGCCACCATAGCCATCATCGTAGCCTCCACCACCACCACCACTGTAACCATTGTACTGCAACAAACAAGTTAATCATCAAATGAAAATTTAATAAGATTTTACAAGTAACATTGGCAGTTGTTGTCTTTAATAAGTAAAGTATTAAAGTTGAAAGGTGATATTGAAACAAATTATGACCATGCAGTCACACTACATGACTTTCAAACAAGTTAATCATCAAATGAAAATTTAATAAGATTTTACAAGTAACATTGGCAGTTGTTGTCTTTAATAAGTAAAGTATTAAAGTTTAAAGGTGATATTGAAACAAATTATGACCATACAGTCACACTACATGACTTTCTTCGACCGATTTTCATGATATGTGTTAACAAATTAAGTCAAGTTGTGTGGGTATACTGTGCTCATTCTCAACTTGATTGTGAGCATATCTTGTGAAAATAGCCTTTTAATAGGTCAAAAAAGTTAATGATTTTTTTTACTATTTGACATATTTTTACTTGTCAACTTGACAAAATAAGTTGACAAAAATGCATGTGGTATGTCCACCCCGTAGCTAGTATGGGCCTTCTTGTTCTCGTGCACTGAACATGGAACTTCTCGTCACGGTTGGTGACCATACAAATGTTCACTCAAATTTGCGCCAAAACCCAGTGAATGATTGATTAGACTCAAATGTTTAATGATCACCGTCGAAAAATCTTAATCAGTGACTCTTTGGTACCTCGGGAAATCACGAGTTAGCATTCATGATGAAAATAACCGTACACAACTACACAGAGGCAATGCGTGCATAATGAGCAAGTTTCAAACAAAGGGCGGAATTATTGATTTTTACGAATCGCTCAATCGGCCATATCCGTAGCTAATTTACGAATTCAAATGTACCGCTATTTTAATATTTCTATTTGATTAATAAAATATAAAAATATGCAACCCGCAATGACCTTGCAATGAAGCTTTTGCGAGTGAAAATAGCTTGTTCTTTGTTCGCTTCTCGAACCACGCCATTTTTGTAATCAACGAGACAGCGACAATGCCAACATTAAAACATCAAATTCAACGGTGATTTCATACGTTTACATTATAAAATGTACGAAATATGGTGAATATTATACAACTGCACAATTTTGTAATAAATTTACAAAGATCGCAACAATACTTTCGTTTAAATTCAAGAAAATCGGTACTTACTCCGTAATCCATGCTGTTCAATTTGCAAATTCCACCGGCAAGAGGCCGCTAACCACGTGATTTGCCCACGCGCTGAAGTAGCCAATGAGAGGGCTGCTAGATAATTAATTATTAATCGGGTAAGTTCGCCTTAGTTCGGGCACCTTCGGTGAATCAAAGTACTGTATGTCCCTTTGATCATAACCGCGTATGTTGAATGAGGTATGAGCGTCAGGTATTTGGACAATTATGGACACAGACGAGCATGACATTGATTGCATATAGAAACCAAACAAATAAAAAAAAAAGTTCGCAGGCCTATCATACTATGCCTTCCCTGTCCGATTTTCTCATACCTTTTTTATTTATTTGTTTATTTTGTTACTGTATTCTTATATATCGCTTGCTTAGAATGAAAAGATCGTAACTATACAATATCAATATTTTGAGAAAAAAAGATAAACTATCAGAAAACTACTCTTTATGTATGTTAGGGAACAGTCTAACGTTATTTACATTGTTCCTGGTATGTTTGATCAACATGACATGTTCCGATTATCATGAAAATAGGTTCTTCGAGAACACGTTCGAATAATGAAGAATGCAAATATCTATGAGTCTTACATGTACTTTTATCTAAATACATTGATAAAAGTAAATAGTACATGAGTCTTATAAGTTCATAATAGTAGTTACAACCTTCTCATTCTTTAGAAGCCAGCGATTTCTAGAAAGTAGATTACATAATCGTTTTGAAACCATGTCCTTATTTATTATATTACCTATGCATTAAAATAAACAGTTATTAAACACCCTATGATAGCATTAATTTAGATTTTTCGTGGGTATAAAATAGGGATCGATTTGACCATACAAAGTTTTATAAGACACAAATGTTCTCCTGTTTTAATTGGCCAGAAAATGAATGACTGTAGATCTATACATTGTGGGGAAACGCGAGTCTTAAATACCAACGGCCAAAAAGTCATACAAAAGTTGTCATTGCATAGGTTGATATTATGCTATATACATGCATATTCCAACAGTTAATGTGGAATTTTTGGTCGGCAATTATACAGTCACAATTAATACCCCCTCATGAATCAGTGTTTAGTCAAGTCCCCAGACTAATAATACTAGTATATTATCACGCATACATGATATAATGTATTTCTGGTTGAATGAGAATGTGTAGGATATACGCGTTCATACAGCATATATTACTAGTACACTATTTCTTATCAATTTATTTTATTTAATAAACTAATTATTATTGACACGGTCACAGAACACCATACTTTCACGTACTATTGTGACTTCATAGGAAACTGAAAGGACCTATTGACTTCACACGTGCACGGCATTTGGCGGCAGTCTGTCACTCCAACCAGATCACATGGTTATACATCGGAAGTTACGTTATTGAAGTTATTGATCAGCCAATTTAGCGATCAGATAATACGTTTTCAAGGTGATAATGATCTTGATTGGTCCCTGTAGGCAACAACAGATGTTGATAAATATCTGTTAGTTATTGTTGACATGCCACACCAACAAAAGATTAAACAGACACGTTATTTACATTGTTCAAAAATGCCTGTCATGCATGACATGTTTATTAAGCTATCAATAATTAGGTTGCATAGGAATGTTAAATAAATGTCCAGTATAAGTGATAAATATAATTATATGACCAGACGTTTTCAAAAATCATGTTTTTATGTAAACTTTACCATATTCCTGTGTATAGTTTGTTATGACTATATAATATTATTATGTGTGTATAATTACATTATATTATGTTATACGCTCTTGATAATATTTAGTATGTACTCGGTCCCCCCTCTCATAGTTTTGTTAAAAATGGTTAATTCATCATTTTGTTTGAAGATTTTTTTTCTTTTCAACAGTCTTACTCGATCTAAACTCACTTATAGATATAGTATTATCAGGAGCTCTTCAATATAAGATCCATGGTGTTATCAAAGACGGTAATTTAGGTCTTTGGTGTTATGCATGTACACTTGTTAAATGTTATAAGTACACCAACATGTAATGCATATACCTTTTTTATTATACATGATATCATGTTCATTTTTTGCATGTCTTAATATGAGTAGTATAGCAGCAATATCCGACAATTCGATAATTGTAATTTGCCCGCTGCGAGCAGTGAACCGTGAATTTTCAAAATATACCAAATGCACGTGCAAAACAGATTTGTTTCGCACGAAGTCCCAAAATGTTGCATACACATTGTCCATCAATACCCACACCAGGAAAACACAAAACCGGAAGAATTACGATAACAGACCGTACAAGAGAGGTTTGTGAAAAAAACATGTGTTATGGCTGTAAATAGCCTAGTGTAGTTAAGGTCACCACGACCTTGACCTATGATCTATCGACCTCAAAATTAATAGAAGCCTACATCTGATTATTAGCAACCTCTCTGTAAAGTTTTACGATCTAATATCCTGTATTTCTTATGGTGTGGACCAGTGATTGTTGTGTATTCAAAGGTCAAGGTGAGTTTGACCTTTGATCCAAATGACCTTGAAATTGAGTCGGTCTGTCTGTGGAGGATGAATAATCTCCACTTGAAATTTAAGAATCCTAGGTCCACCCGTTTTGGAGTTATTGTTGGAAAACCATTCGGCATGTCGACCGACCGATCGGCAAGCATGCACTGTACATAACAACACATCTATACAAGACATAAAACTTAAATACTTACACATTTTAAGATGTTTAAACATAATACGCCATGGACGTAATATAACTGTTCTAAATGTTGTCATTTTTCAAGCTAGAAAAACTTTATAGGCACTATTTGCACGTACTGCTATGTACTGTGTTGGTGTACTTATAACATTTAATGAGTGTATATATATACATTTTAAAAGTTGACACACTATATTTCCTAAATCACGGATTTTTTTATTTATAGCCAAGTTTCTGCCTATATTAATGTACACACTGTATCGGCAAAACGAGCTAGATCTGGTGCAACGATTCCGCTACGGTTAACGCAGCGAAAATAGACCGGCTAAAATGGCGGATTTGAACAACAACCAGGAGGTGAGTGTAACATTTTTGCGTATTTCATGTGCTTAATCTTGAATTATGAAGACATGAATACTCTTACGGAATGCCCAAGTCCATTATGCATGCCCGTAGATAGTTTATATTGGCCTGTTTCAATTCGTATGGACGTAATGCACGTTGAAAATTACAATTTAACGGTAAACACACCAAATCAGACACGAAATTCCGACAATTTTGACAAATTAGCCCAATTAAAAGCATACTGAATATAATGCCTGTACTGGCATGTACAGTTGGTTGACATATCTTTCCTACATGCTCATTTTTGGTCAATTCTAATGATATTTACGCTAAAATCTTACGTTCTTGAATTGAACGATTCTGCGTCCGGTTGTCAATACAGCGAAAATGGTACGACTCGAATTTTACTCTCCATAATAAATATTGTATTGCATTACTCTAAGTTATTTTAACACCATTTTCTCGTTTTTATTACTTATGCAAGACATTGTGTGTTAGATAGTGTAAGTGCCTCATTTACACACTTATTAAATATACTAACGGTAAGCTTAATATTAAATATTTGCATTGACATAAGTTGTTTGCAGCCGTTGCTTGAAATAACTGAACTATAAAAGGTTAATTTCAATAAAGGCGACCATGCTGCTTACACAAGAAGTGCCCATTGGGACGACTATGTTAGTAAATTATTATGTTTAAAGGTTCCTTATGTGATGCCTTTCTAAACCTTCTGGAAAACTGGATGTAAAAACATGTATACTGTCATTAACTTATTATCATATATTAATTAAGTTTGCACTACTCAAATCATTTGAGGTAGTTGTATAGACTTCCAAAGTTTAGAAAAATAATAACTTTATCTCAATACAACTACAACACACAACCGAAGAACGTTAGTCGGGTGTTTATGGTAAAATTAATAAATCTAATTGGCACTTCATACAAGTATGTTTATCAAACATAAATAATGGTTCTCAATGGTTTCAAACATAGGTTTTTATTACTAAACTTGTGTATATTAACTAACTAAATGAACTTTACTGTCATTATGTGATAAACATTTAAACTTCATTAATTCGATACCAGCATTTATCTGAAAATACTAAGGTATACCATTCATTTCTCCCACTGCATGTGTTTGTTTATGGTAGTTGGTGTCCTCTCCAAATGCACAGTCTTGGAACCTTCTCCAAAGGGTATAAATTTATCTGGATACTGATTATGTTTATTAATTATAATGGCTTTTAATTAAGTTCAAATCTCACTTCAAAAAGATTTTTCCTCAGGTCACAATGTTGTTTACGTAGCACAATTTGTTTGGTGAAGGCCTGTAAAGAAAGTGTGGCTTGTAGTAATCTACTCATGTTATGTGTTGACAAATCAGCATTACAACCAATAAACTTGTGCTTAATTAAATGTATTGTGTTGAAAAGAAACCTGTTTAACATCAACCATGAGAAAGACAGGAAAAGCTTTTGTGACCACAGTTGCTTAGATGTAAAGAAAGAGGATACAAGATCACACGTTGAACACATATATGTTCATAATTTGAATATATTGTTTAGATTTGTATATTTATCATTCCCTAATTTGACACAAACAAAGTCAAATCATACTTTTTTAGTGCTTTGTTTTTGTTGATATTTTTCAACGGGTGTACACATATGTCTGACGTCAATCTATACTCGAGTGTGCAATGGGTTATATGCTGTTATAATGTCCAGATGTTTTAATATTAGTTCAAAACAAGTATGTATGTCTAGAACCAATCAAGTCATAACTGGTTTTCTTTTTTAATTTTCAGGACAAAGGCTTTCAGTGCGACAAATGTCCAAAGGCTTATAGGTTCCTATCCTCATTAACAAGGCACCAGCTGAGTCATGAGTCAATTGATAACGGTTATAAGTGAACTGAATGTGACAAAAGCTTCACCACAAAAGCATACCTAACGGACCACAGCATTTGTGATAGTGACGTAAAGTCGTTTGTGTGTTGCCATTTTGGCAAGTCTTACAAGTTTAGACAAGGCCTACGGAGGCATTTGTATATACACAATGCCACATAGTTCTTCCCATGTGAAGTTTGTGGTAAAGTGTTCTTCCACAAGGATTCATTGTCTTCACAATAGGCTTCAGAAAATTTCACATAAATAGTTAATGTGAATACTGTCATTAATGTTTGGTTTGGTGGAGTAATAGATACTTTTTTGCAGGAGACATTTATGTATTTGTGTCGGAACGATAGTTTAGCAAGAATTGCATATGTATCCTTGTTAAGGTGTTTTGTTATACATTATCTCCAGTGGAGAAGTGTTTAAATTTATGTTATTATATACATTTCATTTTACACACAAAGCAAGAAATTCAATAAACAATCTGTTGACTCAAATTTTGTATTCATTACTTCTATTATAATACATACACACATTACATTGGAATTCCCAATTGAAAGCCAGCACGTTTGAGTGGGTCGATTTTCGATTCATCACACTTGAAATATTGCTTCCGCATGGGCTGTGTCCCACACGGTGCTGCATCCCACACGGTGCTGCATCTAGAGTTCTATTGAAATGGTTGTGTCCTTCGTCTATCGCACAAGTCGAAGCTGTGATCCCTACCAAATATAAACAAGCACTGATTAACATTAAATTTCACACAAGTTAAAATACTTGTAGAAAAATGTTGATATTACATATGAGGCCTTGTAAAACACATTTCGAAAGGTATCAAATGTGTCAATTTCATAAGACATTCAGTTCAAATCACACATATTTCATTATAAACTTCATAATACCGGACATTGAAGATCAATTACAGTCAACAAGATGACGCAACTGGTAATAGGTACATGCATACGAATGTACAAACCCCATGGACGATGATACAAATTTGTCATTCGAGCCTATAAGACGTACCTTGGAATGATTGACTGATCTTTTGCATCAACTACTCCATTGTTGCCGGGTACTTGCTTGGTCTGCACTATTGGGTACACGAATGTCCTGGGTGTTTTCATATTAGAGAATCCCCAATGTTTCAAACTTAGCAAAGAAACACGTACCGTCGATCTGATACTACACTCATGAAGTTAGGCATATCACTGTAAACACAATTCCTATTTTACATTATGTGATAATGAATTTACATTATATTGACATAGTGTTTTGTATGTGTACACATGAATATGAAATGAGGGTAATAATTCTAATTTTATTTTTCCTGCGTTGGTTCTAATTCGCCACGTAAGAATTGATCTACCATGTAACAAGCATGTAAGACATGCATATCGAAAGTACATGGTTATGTACAGTTTAGATGTTTGTTATGATTTCCAAACGAGACGAAACACCTACCATGTTTACTTTGACATATTGGTAAGCTGCACATGCATCATTCACATAATAGCAATAAAAATTAGTGTTGATCTAGAACTTGTGAATAGTGTCGATTATCGAAAACTGGAAGAAATTAGAAGTAGACTGGTACCATAACCTATAAGTGTTAACAAGGGGCTCCTTAGAACATGAAGTCAAAATACAAACATTAAAATTAGCAAATTGGATATTGAGGCGTAACTCCATTGTCGTAATCATTTGCAACTTCGGGGAATAACGTACGTGTAAAGAAGTATATAAATATAGCACTAGAGGCTATGTATAAAGACGGGTTTTAGTATTATCAGTATAATTCAATTTAATGCAAATAATCTATATTCGGTGTGTACATAAACTACATTCGCATTTTATCATGTGAATTGCTTTTTGTCGAATCTGAAACCGATATGTAGGAAATTGGCTGATATTTTTAAAATATGAACATATTCATTGTAAATGGGTTATAATAATTACACATAGTTACATTTGTATGACCTAATATGTTATATTATTCACCATACAGAAGAACAGTGACATAATTATTTTTTAAAAATTGGTTAAAGATTACAGTCCATATATGGGTCATCAACCGTTGCGAATTGTATTGTAAAACTCGAGTCGAACTATATTCGTTGTATTGACAACCGGATTCAGAATCGTTCAACATTGAAAACGAAAGATTTTGGCCAAATGGAATAAAGTATTGATAAAAGACGAGCATCTGAGCAAGAAATGTGTACCAATAATACATGTCATAACATAAATTTGACTAGATAAGCTTTTAATTGGTCTAATTTGTCGAAATCGTCCGAATTTCATGTCTGCTTTGGTGTGTTTACCATTGAATTGTAATTTTCAACGTGCATTACGTTCATACGAATTGATGCAGGTCAATGTCAACTGGATACAGGCGTGCACGATGGACGTGTACATTCCGTAAGAGTATTCTTATTGTCATAATTCAAGATTAAGCACATGAAATACGCAAAAATGTTACACTCACCTCCTGGTTGTTGTTCAAATCCGCCATTTTAGCCGGTCTATTTTCGCTGCGTTAACCGTAGCGGGATCGTTGCACCAGATCTAGCTCGTTTTGCCGATACAGTGTGATGTACCTTTATACCAATTTTCACTTCTGCAAGAAAATAGTCAACTCATCACAAATGTAGCCAACCCGTCCAATTTGGGGATTTTGTTCACCCAAGGGTGGGGATTTTGACCACCCTGTCAAAATGAGCAGTGGGTACTATGACCTGTGGGGATTTTGTCAGGATTCCATTTAACCTGGATCCTTTGTGAGACAGTCTACCTAGCATTCTAGCAACAAACTTGTGTAAGGAATGAACATCTCACAGGTTATACTGATATGTACATAATTAATTTATCGATGTCCAAGTCTGATTAACTTTTACTCTGTGATAGGACTTTGTCCTGGGACATCATTCTCGTTCAACAAGCGTATGTTTTTTCAATTACATGGCGTCTAGGTATTTGACTAACCACTGATTTATGAGAATGTGGGACATTTATAAGAATTCCCATGGATCTATATACGTGCATGGTATACCTTCATGTCAACAAGCATATTTTTTCAAGTCTGGTATTTTTTCAGGATTGTGCCCGATTTCATGTCTTTGAATCCCGAAATTTCTTAGTTTCTGGCATTTTGAGGCTTGAGAAGGATTGCTTATTACCATGCCTGTTTTCTCCAGAAACATATCGATGGCTTAGAACTAGAAGGTCGTAACTACCTCTTACGACCTTATAAGACTTATACATATTTGAAATCTGCTTCACAAGACGCTTATTTTCGATGAGCATATTTTCATGAAAAGCTGAAATTGTCATATTGACCATAATGAAGTTTTAAAAACGTGTTTTCCCATAGGTAAAGAGTAAATTACAGACAGTTTTTTCTTGTTTTCTCAATTACGACCTTCTTGTTCTAAGCCAGCGATATATGCTAGTCTGGGAACTTGACCAACTACTGGCACTGATGTATAAGAATGATACGTATTACATTGTATGAGATAAATAAATCTGATCATACACACTTAAAATAATTAATTGCAGATAATTTTGTATGCATATATATTCAAATTGAACTGTATTTTTCAACAAAATGGGCAAACAAAACAAAAAGCAGCAATAAAATGTATATATGCTTTATTTTTTCAGACATTAACAATGACATTTTTATAATACAATCTCTAAACAGTCAATGCAACTAACAGTTTCAATCACATTAGGTAGACCTTATGTTGACAATTTTATAATACATGTAAATCAATAAAGTACCATTCATTTATAATTGACATTTAATGTCAGGTGGTCACAAGTCTGACAGCTGCTTCATATTGGCTGCCAACACTTGTAGGTGTACAAGTATCCCATGGCCATTGTGTCTTGTCATGGACATGTGTCTACTGTAAAATCATTAATATTCGAGGGGGATTTAATTTTGTGGATTTCGTGATTGATCTGAACAGGCATTTTAAAATGACAAGGTCCTGATCTAAACCCCGAAATTAAATCCCCATGAATATTAATAATTTCTATAGTAAGAGCTTCAGTGGATGGTAAATCCTAGAAATTACGTCTCTTCTTTTCCCCCAAAACCACAAAATGTTGTCCTATTAAAATTAAAATAATTTTACAGTACCTAATTCCATATTCCAGTATACTGCCAAAGGCATTGTAATTACAAAGAACAATAATTTATTGCAGTTCATGCTAATACAGGAAGATAACTCATACAGGAATTGCTTGAACTGCTTTATAATTATGCTTTTAAATGAGAAATTCACACATACAAAGTCAAATTCTTGTACACTTGGTCCCATGAAATGTGATGTAAGGACTGTGTTTATCAGAATTATTTTTTATCTAATGTATCAACAATAATTTGGTTTAAGGACTGAACAATCTGATGGCATAAAACATCTACAATAGTACTGCAATAATAAGACAGAATTTCCAGCTACTGGCTCAAGGATTCTCACGATCACAGACATTTTTAAATCACTGCCTACTGCAAACACAAATTAAATGTTCCCTTTTTTTTACCTGTCAGAAAGGACTGCTTTTTGCCTTTTACTGATGTTGAGCAAGTTCACGAAAAATAAAATTTCACGAATTTATTCAAATTGTGAATTAAGTGAAACTTAACCCCTTTACAATAAATTCTGATTTTACAGTAGAAGTGGGCGACGAAGTGGAAATTAAAATGTTAGAATGTTTTACTGACACAAGTATAAAACCACAGACTGTATTTCAAGCATACTTTATTAAAATTTATTGAAACCACAAATAAATTTGTTGCCATGGTAACCGTCTTATTGATCAAAAGACAGACTTGATTACTACATGTATCAACACAAATATTGATCCAGACAGCTGTCATAAAGTTGACTAGCAATCATACTGACTAGTATTATAATCATTATATTAATTGTGTAAGATCACACACTCTGAGAGTGGCTACTTTCATTTGGCCAGATTATAACAAGCTAGCTAGCTATCAAAATAAGCTAAACATGCTGACAGTGGCTACTCTCCAGTGGTCAGATTAAGCTATCAAATAAAGTATTTAATCCCAAAATGTTATCAACAATAAATCTGTATTGCTGAATGAAATCAGGATGTTGTTTCAATGCTTACTTTTATTAAAATCACCACAGGGTATGAATATTAATACATGTAGATAAAAGGCTTAAAATACTTGAAATGATGTAATTCTTTGTGTACACAACTTTCAGGTGAAAGGCGAGACTGGTGTACCTATACATAAATAAAGAGCAGATGGTATTGTTTCGCCTTCACACTTCAAGTTGTGAAATAAGCTTTTATGTCTTTACACAGATTAACAAAAGATAAAAGAACAGAGAAAATATGAAAATATGTTAATCCTTCAATGACAGAATCTGTAATATATTGCCACCTCATACATTTATAAACAGCCACAGGAAGCCACATACTGTACAATTATATAACACTAGTCAGTATTTAATCTGCTTGACTTGATTTAAAATTTACAGATTCCCAAAATAAACAAATATTTGGTCATATTCATATCAGCAATAGAAATTAGAAAATACCAGTACTTTTAAAGTACATGAAAATACCATGCTAGAAATAAAACTTCAAAGAGTCTTAACAAGTAACCTTGTTGTGGTCAAGGATATTTGACAGTACCCTTTTTCTGCACGAACTAGAGTAGTGGAGGAAACCACAAAAATCTAGAATTTGGAAGTATTAAAATCAATGAAACCTTATCAAATTAGACAAAAATCAAAACCCTGACAAGTATTATAATCATTTCGTTAGCACTATTTTTATCGGGAAGAAGGGTTGTTTCGTCCAGCAATATTTTTTACATGAAGTGTTTTACTGCCGATGAGTTCAGATGCCATCTTTTGCCCTGTGGGTTTTACCCATATCTCTCTATCAGTATATAGTAATACATAACAGCCACTTATACATGACAATGGAACAATAAATGTTACCAGTAAAACAGGAATGACTATGAAGCAACACAAATGTAAATTACCTCTCTCTTAAAATACATGATTCAATGCAATCCAACGAGGTACGGTACCACCACACTTGATGTTCAAACAGAACCCATAAAATTGAGTCAAGGAAAAAACCAACTGCCTATAAAAAATAGCAGGATTTTTTCCACCATATTTTGGTAGATTCAAGTGGCATAAGAAATGTAGAGAGCCGAGAAGCTCAAAATATCAATGAACTTCACCTATTTAATAATCAATATTTCGTTCGATAAAAACTGTACACCCTGCTTTAATACAGGTGGATCTAGACTGAATATTGAATGGACCATAAAATGTGCATATAAAACAATAAACATAATGGAAGTTTGACTACAATTTGCATTCAGAACAACCATGTAAAATATCTTAAATCACCCACCATCCTTGTGATAGATAAAACCTAAAACATACTTGTAAACTAATTATCACTAACAAAACTAAACCTTACATGAAAACCGCATTATCAAGCAAAGACTATAAGTATGTTAAAACTTGGTTCTCGTATAAGACCAGCCATGTACACCGCTTCACATGTGATCAATATTCCTGTGAAGTCTCATAACATCCGCTAAAACAATACATGATAGATATGTGTACCAGACAATCATGCAACCATCAAATTGGCCAATCCAACAAACCAATTTAAGCTGTTGGAAAATTTGGTAATCAAACTATTACTGAAATGACAGTATAACGATTCAGAAATGTAATACACAAATACATGTACATGGCATCATTGTGTCAAACATGAAAATTGTAGACTAGTCTTTACACATTGTTGTCATTCAAAGAATAACAACATCAGAACAGTATTATATAATATTTGTTCAAAATCTTTCCAGTATAATACATGTAGTGCTCTATAGATGAAGAATGCCCATAAGTTATCAAGAAATATTGTGAAACATTCCTTTAAAATATAAATAGGAGATTCACTAAGATTCTGCAAAGCTTCCAGCAAAATGTCAATACGTGCATCGCTGTCATAATTCCAATCAAGCGTGTCAAGTAACAGTTGTCATAATTTTCAAAATATTTGGTAAATGTCAACAGACACAGGAAATTACACATAAATCCTTACAATATTTACCCTACATTTGACATTGAGATGAATACTGAAAGAACAGCAATTCTGTGTGCATTAAACATGTCAAGTTGACTCTTGGCACTTTATTTTATAGATACACAAAAAGTAATAAGCAAGTACACTGAAAGTTGTGCTAGTTGTTAAGGAGGTATGTTTTACAAATCATTGCTGTGTTATCATTTTACTATTTAATAGTGTGTGTATCTGTAACAGGCAATCACCTCCTTAATTTAATGCATCAGTAACCTGACTGTTTAAGACAGGTTCAACCACAGGCCTAAGAAATTATATCACAGTTATTACTTCCCCATTTATTCATCCATTCAATATAGTACAGATTTGACAGGTTTGCAACGTTCCAATTGGATTCCATTGCCACGCTTTCTTATACCCGAACTATACGCTATATATTAGCCTGTAGTACCATTGACTGCGAGCACTAAATTCAAATAAAACGGTTATAACGGTCATATTAGAACAAATCCAAAATGCATCGCTGTAGATTGCAGTTTTTAGCAAACATTGTTACTGCAATTTGCGTTGTCGAATATCAAAACAACGAGTGACAGTGGAATCCAACCCAATCGGCTCATCATCGAAAGGACCTGATATTATAACTTAAACACCATTAAAGGTAGATATTTTTATTGTTTTGTGTGGAAGAGACATAATTATACTCGACCACAACCATTTTCTGTCTCGTGTATGTGTTAAATGGTGGATTCATGTAGGGCAAACCAAGACGTTTTGTACCTGTTCTTTTATCTAATTGTGAATGTCAAACATTTTTGTGATATAATTTCTTAGGCTTGTGGCTCAACAGTATATTCCTATGTAATATTACTCGAAGAAATTAACCTGATCCTCTTACCTTCTATTAGGGTGATTTACTTACTTACTACTTTATTTAACAGTTGATTTACTGGCAATATTTAACTTTGGCAAGTGTTTTCATAAGCAAGAAGTATTACAAATTTGCACTGTAATTTTAACACTAAATCACTGGCAAGACACAACTTTGTCGTTGAAATTAATATATTCACTGCGAAAAGAGTATTACTAAATATTCATACGTAAAGTACTAAGACCAGGTTAATACGTTCAAATAATATACCAGTAAGACTGTTGTATTACTTTGTTCCAATCTTCCTATCTATGTCACACTTCGATGTCTCATTTGAACACACTTTTCAATATTCAAATAGAATCTATATAAAATTTAAATCGAGGACTCGGTGCAAAACTATGGTAACTACATCAATTTATAAAGGCATGTACCAGTTTTGCACTAAGCCCTTGAAATGTTTTCAACCAATTATGTTTACAAATCTACAACATTTATAGACTTATGGCAAACTACACCAATCAAGACAAAGTCAATATGCTGACATTGCCTAAAATTTAAAAATACAATTTGTTTCTAATACATGTAATAAATAAAAGAAATGCTTTGCTAAAGTTTAGATCTAATGGTCGAGTGTCATTATCTTTCTGATTTTGCTTTCACCGCCTTTCGTTCCTTGCCATAAGCACTATCCAATGCAAGTCCCATAAACACGAGAACGGTGCCAGCCCATTGTCGTGAATTTATCGGATTTTGAAAAATGATGACAGATCCTAAAATGGTGAAGAATTTTCTTGTAGTGGTGATAATGGAACATGGTAATGGTCCAAACGAGGTCACTGTGATAAAGATGAATATCTGAAAATATAAAAGGTAAAGGCTATGTTTAGTATAACGTATGTATGTTTAGTATAATGCCACCAGGAGTGAACGGGCCAGTCAGTTTTGACTTATGAGATCTATCTTTTGCGTGCAAAGAACCTATGGAATCCCTTCTCTTATTGCTGGGCGACTGGCTGAGATGGGCTCATGGTACAAATTCTATAACCATACGTAGATGTTGAAGAATCAGCGCAAAGGCAATATATGGCATTACACCAAGAAGGTTTGTGAATCAAATTCTTAGCATCGGTCTTATATAAAATAATTACTGGTGTCACCCATGTGGAGGGATTGTGTCACATTGATATTTTGTTATTCATGCAACCTTTTTGGGGTTGTTGTGATAGGTTAAAATCAATAAAGACCAAGCTGAAATGCTGTAGAAGCCAACAAATTATGAAAACTACACATTGCATACGAAAATGAAATAAACTTCCTTACCTGTCCTATTGCACTAGCCGCACCAAATGACAACATTTTAAATACAATTTCAGGATGTCTCTGAACAAATCCCATAAACGCTATACCCTCTCCAGAGAATACTAAACCTGTGAAGAGATAAGAAATATTTTTTACCATATACTGTAAAATCATTTATTTTCGTGGGGGATTAAATTTCGTGGATTTCGTGGTGCACTTCAACCACAAACTTTAATCCAAATGAACATTGATTTTGACCCTTGTTTTGTGACCTGAAATGCCAAATCCACGAATTCAAGTGCCAACGAAATTGTCTTTTTAACCAAAACCACGAAATTTCATCCCAATGAAATTTAATGATTTTACAGTAACTTATAAAAAATTCAATCAATTAATCAATATTGTGTTGCAGTTTTTGTACTGTAAACCTGAACTCGAAAATATGAGTACCAGTTTTTCTTGTTTTTGAAGCAAATTCAACAGAAAGCCCGTTATCTTGTGTTATGCATTTTTTAAATGATTATAAACACAGAATCTGAAATGTTCAGTTTTGTAAATATTTGCATCAAAAGGTGACACAACTTAAGTTTCTCCAGAAAATATGAAATTTTACATTTTAATAAATATTTCAAGAATTAAATTGAATATGAACTTATAAATGTATAACATAATTTGAAATTTATAACATAGAATACACAGGCTATCCACTATTAATAGATTGAACATAAAGTTTAAAATTCTGCAATGAGCGTTAGTCAAATATATTTTGTAATGAAAGGGAAGCACTCAAATCAAACTACATGAAGATACAAGTTCTTTTGCTATGAAAGGGAAGCAACTCTGTTCTGATAAAATCATGACAATATTCGATATACAGACACATTGAATGATTCATACAGAGTTGGAACTGTTTCATGTTCGTAGATATCATCCATGTACTTTTGTTTAACTTCCTACTAAACACACCAAAGACTGCTTGTAAAATACACACATAGCTTATGTTGGAAAATATTGTTATTTACTGCTATTGTTAAGTATTTTAGTATACTTTGGTCGATGTTTACTTGTTTAGTATATGTAAACTAAAACCTTGACTTACCTATGGCTAACCACAGTACGGACCATAAGTTAACAAACAACATCATATGATAAGGTCCGGTTTTATGTTCAGATCTCATTCTGTCTTGTGTGGCCCCTGTCAAACCATCCAGGGTCAGGGATACAATCTAAGATATAACACAGCATTTATTTTCTGTTCTTTTTTTTCAAACCAAAGTCGTACGAAAGTCTTACACAAGACTGTTTTATATACAGTGCATAATTATAAGGATTGCTACATGTTTCAATTTGTATCAATATATGGGAATGAGCAAATTTGATATTTTCAAAACTTAAATTGCCATTCAATAACTTTTTTTTATATAAGCTGGTTTTTTTTGCCCCTCGAAGTCAGCCAAACTGGCAGAGAAAAAAGTTTTAAAAAACCAGAATAACATGCCCTTATAAATGTCTCAGTTGAACGCTAATAGGCAACAACATTGCTAAAAAAATCTTATGTCTTTCACATTAATAACCTCCTTAGTAAGACTGGCCTTAAATTAGTGGAAATATATGAGTGACAATCTGTGAGTCCGTATAATTACCAGTAATATTTCTCCGTATCCGAATGTATGTCCCTCATCAGCTTCTGATGGTGTTTTATCTTTAAACATAAACATGGCTACACCCATACAGATCATCAGTATAAACAGAAACTTGGCTGGTGGGTATCTCTTCTTGGCAAACAATATACCCAGTATCATCACAGGAATAGGTTTTACTGACTTCCCAAGCACCTGGAAAAAATCAAAATGTTTAAATTTGAATGCTTTGTTAAATTGTATCTCATTTTAACAAATTGAACTGGCAGCAATCTCCCGCAACATTTCAAGTAGAAATCTCATCTAAAATTGAGATTTTGCTCAAATCAGATTCTGATTTGATATCAATCTTGAGTTCAAGCTCTTGAAAGTTTACTATCATAAACTAAGAATACGGCTTTCTGTTTTGTTAGGCAAATTTTGAGTCCAGCCTTCTAAGGAAATTATCTAAATGACACATGTATGACAATATTTGAGATGAGATTTAGCTCATATTGAGATGTAATATTAGTGAGATCAAAGCCTGGTTCTCAATCTTGAAGCATGCACAAATATATTACAAGCTGCTTATATGGGGAATATGCATTGATTTCTGCCAGAAAATCATGCTTTTTATAGTACAATAACGAGTACTGTCAGGGTTAATCAAATAGTATTTGACAATTTTATTAGATGCTTCCTCATTCTTTTCACGTAAACGAAGATTGCATAATTACCATTTGCAATATACATGTATATTCTATTTATTGATATCTTGATGTTACTTCCTGTTACACACAGGTGTCGTATTTTGATAACTATATGTCACCAACATTAACTAACACAAACATCAGAAAGGTGTTTCAACCTGACCATCTACACACACATTATTCAAGCCAGAAATAGTCCTAAAATCAATTCCTTTATACTAATAGCTGGCGTGGTAGCTGAGTGTATAACACTTTTGACTACCAAGCTGGTGGTCTTTGGTTCAAAACCTGGCTTGTTTTCTGGCAGCACCAGAGTAATTCAAGGCTGCTTTAACAAAATATTTTAAAATTCAAGTACCTTTCAAGGACTTTTTGGCCGATTCAAATTCAAGTATTTTTCAAGTTAGGCTTCAGTAATGTTGAAATAACATGTGCCCAATCCCTTTGTGTATATTTAATGCTATAAAATATTATTACACATATTGAATTTTTTTTTAACTATAAGAATTTTGAATCAGACAAACCTGTGTTGGGTAGGTGATATATCTGAGAGAACCATTACTGGCCAACATTGCACCAAGGTATGTCAGTGAACATGCTGAATATAACTTCACTGGTGTACTATCTTGTCCACGTGAGAAAAATGTCATCGCTGAAAATATAAATTCACATTAACATAATTATCAGGGCAGAAAATAGAAATAGAATACTGTAAAATCATTACTAAAGTAATTTCAAAGGGCCAAAATTTTGTGGTTTTGGCAATAAATACACGCGTCAAAATCATTGTTCTATGAGATTTGATTTTTGTGATTGAAGGTTTAATCCCCCCAAAAAATAAGGATTTTACAATAGATTGAATATTATTCACCACAACATTATCTGGTATACAATCAAAGGAGTAATGAGAGTGCTGAAGGCCTTGGCTAGTTAATGTAAATTGTCATCAAGAAACATTAACATCTTTACCCATAATGCACCAATATTATTTGAAAACCTACATGTCATTGAGCTTGCTCTCTTGAAGCCAAAGATAATCTTACAGTGGTGAACTGTTTAGAATGTACTCATTTTTTTATCGCTCAAACTCAAGCATGGTACCGGTATTTAAACGGTATTCCTACATTCTCAAAACAAATCATCAGCTTGTTGCAGCACATTTCATTTCTACAGGCTGTTTGAAGGATATTTCATACATTGATTTACTGCAATTGCTTGAGTTAGGTAAATGCTTTTTAATTGTGATGCTGCTATGATAAGCAACTGTCACATCGTACATGGAAAATGACTATCGCCAGGGTTGCAAAGAGATGTACTACAGCTGGACACAGTAGAAGTGGACAATTTTGCTAACAACTGGACTAAGCTTCAGGCATTTTGAACTCTAAAATGCAGATCTTAAGAGAAACAGTTTACTTGATTCAAAAGGGAAAATGGTTAAAAGTTTTCAAATGCAAAGCTACAAAGATCCTTGGTATATCACACAAGACATTGGATGTCATTGCCAGTATGGCAGGGGAAAAAATTAATGACCAAGCACTTACATCAGTCTCGGCGATCACAAATCAACAAACAAATATACAAGTATTAAGCGAATATTGATCACTTTGTATCGATAGAAATAGCATATTGACCATTCTGACCGATACGCATCTCTCAAGTCTCATATATTGATGGGATACTCACCAGTTTTAGCACATAGACAGTTAATGATACACTGTACAAACACCAAGGCCAGCGTGTATACAAACTTCTCAGACTTCAAGTTAGTACAGTCCGTTCAAAGTTAAATGATAATGGCTATAAACATATCGAATGGGATAGCTAAATATATTGAGGAGATACTTACCAGTTTTAGCACATAGACAGTTGATGATACACTGTACAAACACCAAGGCCAGTGTGTATACAAACTTCTCAGACTTCTCACCACTGCCATATTCACCTTTAGTTCTGAAAATATATATACACACATTTCATGAATGACAAAAACTAGACAAAATGATGTGGGAAATTCAACATTTAATACAACACAGTTTCAGACAAACAGCAAGACAACTTTCAATAAATGCTTATATGCCCCAAGAAAAGCCTTGTCCATATAAACTAGAAAAGTCAGTCAGGGAATATAACTCAGTTGAAATTTTTCATAGTGATACATGGCTTTGACCTTGTTAGATGTTTATGATAGTTAACAAGTATACCATGTTCAAAAGCAATGCTATGATGGTCTTAAAAAATAAATGAGTTTCAACAACATCAAAGTTTTGATTAGCATTGTCAAACAAATGGCCAAATGAACAGACTGACGAGCATGCCAATATGAATCACTATATCGGTATGGCCCAGGAATAATAAATCAATGCATAGATTTTTCTGCAGGTTAATTTATTTTGGAATTGACAAACAAATACATTTTATTGCCATAAGTCTGGTAAAAGATGAGAAAATACAATAAATCTAAAAACTGAAATTGACACAGATATCCTTCAAACTTGACAATATGGCTAGTAGGTGTGTCAAATTGCCTACACAGAACACCTGAAAGTTATGATGAAACAAGAGCTGACACTGATGTCAACACACCTGACTATTTCATCAACGTCAGACTTTGCTACAGAAGTAAATTTTGCTACCTATAAAGTTAACTTGCTGTGTAGTATATGAACATGCAACAGTCAGCAAGACACAGCCAAAGTTTTTTAAACCACCAAGAGCCATAATTTGCATTAAATTGCTGCTAGAGTTTTCTTACTTAATTGGCAGGCTTTAAGACCAATCCACAAAGTTCATACTGAGATACAAAACATACCAAGGCTGTTAGTATGGTACTGTTGAAAGCAGGGGAAGCTTAGCTTGTTTGAGAACATTATATGGTAAATGCATGCAAAAACTTCACAATAGCTTTCCTGATTCTTAGAATAGTCAGGAAGAAAACATTTTATGATGGTATTTTACAATCATAACTAAACATGTAGCAGGAAGTAAATAGTTCCTCAACGGAGAAGTCAAGGTGAAACATGTTTATTGATGGAATAGCAGAATCCTATAATTGGAAGTAATAGGTAACTAAAAATTTATGTCATTCTAACCTAACAGAAAAGTCGAGCTAAATTACAAATTCATATGTAACAGTAAGTAATTAGTTGCTCAACATTTATGTCCCTCAGACCTAACATTAAAGTCGAGAAGTTGAGTTATCAAAAAAATATTTTTGACGGAACAGAAGGATCATATGTAACAGGAAGTAATTAGCTGCTCAAAATTTATTTCCCTCAGACCTAACAGATACTTACATCACTTCCTGTAATACTCCAAGTGTAAAATGAAAGACAAGAATTCCAAGAGCACATCCGCTCAATTTTCTACAATTCTTCCAATTATCCTCGGCTTCAACATCGTGTGTTGATACTTCAATATTAACATGATCAGACATTTATTCACACTAGTCACAATCCTTGTAACATCACTTATGAACTCGTCAAACAAATGTACATGTACACTATGAATTTCATATAATAACTCAACACTGTTCAAATGAGTATATTTTCATCCAAAATATGAATCCAAGTTAACAATATGCCTCGAACTATGTACTGATTAAACTGAATATAGTATCTCCACTGTTAAAACGAGTATGTCTAACAAGAAAATAATATTAATCTAAATTAACAATTTACTGATTGCCCTGAATATAGTCTCTCAACACTGTTCAAACGAGTATATCTACATCGAAAAAAAAGAAGCGACTCTAATTTAACAAGATACCTCCTCAAACAATGTCCTATTCATTCTGAATATAGAAATTCAACACTGTTCAAAGACTCAGTACATGTACATCTTCAAACATATGACTCCCAGTTTACAATATGCCACAAGGCACAAACACTAACCACGCTTTTAGCTTTCAGGTAACAGCTGGGCCGAACATTAAACAAACCACGAAACTCTACTTTCTAATCTTTGTTCAAACAGTTAGCTGAGCTTTCCTTTTACTGAGTTGCATTTCAAGTTCATAGATCTTATTTGTTCTTATTATCTACAAAATAAAAGTATATATAAATTGCTGACCCAATCAATGTAAGTATTAACAAGAGGCTGCCAGCAAACTTCTTCATGGTACACAGCGACGTCTCATGTTGAGAATGAAATACGACCATCCTTTACCGGATAAAAAATTGATTGTTAAAGGTTTAACCCTTTACTTAGCAAAACTATTAAGTTGCAGGTAATAGTATATAAAATCAATCATTTAATCAATTAACCAAGTCGGTGAATAGCCTTTGTTTATTAGGTTCAACACTTTGGTTGCAATTAATATTACAGTATGCTGAGGTGTACGTGGGTGAATCAAAAAGTTCGTAGAATTTTGTCGTAACTTTTTTATTTTCAGAGGTATTGTCGTCATATTTATGCCGAATGAATACATTGGTATTTTCTTTACATACAAAGATTTGTAGCGACCTGGTAATAACCGTTTTAAAAATATTTATATCTTAAATAAGGGCGATTACGTATACCGGAGCACACGCATAATTTGAAACACATTTTATTAAATTTTCTAAAATATCTCAATTGTAGGACCTCCAAAAAACCGTCAAAATGTTATGTCCGATTGCATGATGTCCTTTATAACATTTGTTAAAATTTCAGACGTCATCTCCGATTAATAATGCTTTAATCAACATTAACATAATTGCTTTATATAGAAATTCCCACGTAAAACGGGTCTACCGGAATTTACGGTACCACAGGCGGCTATCAAAATCTGCGATAAACTGGAATATACGTACGGCATCAGAGACAATACATGGTTTAAAGCGTTCAGGTATATATCCTGAAATAAATAGACATCAATTTATCAATGGAATTGGTGATTTCGTGTAGGCCGACGGATTTTGACAACCAAGTAAAATACACCCAATGTTGGTAACGTTGGTTCACAACGTCGTCGAAGAGTACCAGCGCTATAATATAGCGGATATAGCAAAACACTTAAATAAATCTTATGTGACAGCGTACACGATATTAAACAATTAATTGCATATGCAGAAACTATTATCACTATGGATATCCAAAATACCTAGTACATATTAGTCACTCGAGAAGCGAAAATGAGTCAAAACGTTAACATAAGTATTGACAAAAGTGGCGTAAGTTTGACGTCGTTCATCAAATGACGCTGACGTGCTCCGGTATGCTGTCACAGCAAGTGTGCGTTTCAATGTAAAAATCATGTAGTTTTGACTAATTCAATGAAATTTTACAAATTGTTTTGTTGTACTTACGATCACGTCATATTAAAATTTGAAAGCATTTGAAGATGTGGTTTGTGAGTTATGATATTTTTCTACGAACTTTTTGATTCACCCACATACTAGTAAAAATTAAAAATATTAGTTACTATTTCGTGAATTAAATTACCGGTATGCAATATATAGAGCAAATGGAACACAGTTGAAAGAGGAAGTATCAAATTTTAATTCCATGTATACATACAAACGTCATGATCATGCAATGATCATTCAAAGTTTAGTCTTAGACCCATGACCATTCTGAGGTTAGTCTTGGACCATGGGCATTCTAACATTGGCATATGACCATAGATATTTTGATTGCGGACAGATAAACTTATACAAGTCAAGAAAAAACTGCCAGTATATTTATTACCCATATACTGTGATTTTAACAATACTAGTATATAGAGACTCTAACATAGAAAACTTTTATTTCTTCCTCATGTCATAAAAAACACCCATTCTTTTCATCTTTATTATAATGTTGAATTCCCCTTACAGAAGCATACTGATATAATTAAAGCCACAATAAGGTTCCGGAACGACATATTTTCTATAGATAGAAAACACAAATCTTTGTTACTGATTTGAAGACTGATAAAGAATTACCACATCAAGCTATTAAAACACGCTCTTACTGTCATATATGTGAAATAATCTTCCCTTGAAGATTGACATTACGAGCCCGGTTTGTTTACAAATACGGCGTTTAACAGCATCTCCGTCACTTTCCGGAGACTACCGATAAATTTTCGCCAGTTTCTGATAACCAATGGATAGATAGCACACATATTGATAACGTAGGGCGTACACTATAACCCGGTATATACCAGTACCTTCCGGTATCGTATATAGTAGCCCGCTATTGACACCTAATCATGTTGTATATTGCTTTGTATATTGCCTTGTATATTGACATTAATCATGTTGAATGTATAATTGAAACATGCCAGAGGCGGGGATTTACTACTGTAAATCCGGTATTATTCGCGGTGGTTTAATTTTCGCTAATATTCGCGATTGGCCCCAATCGCGAATTCATCATTTCGCGTAAATTACATTTGAAAACATAAGATGTATCCGAAAAAAAATCTGAAATTCGGGCAGGTTCGAACGTTTACTTTAATCAGATGTCATTACTTATGTGGACGAAGCTATTTTGTTGGTATAGTATACTATATCCATTTTGCATGCATTTATTTCATATTCTATAATTTCATGTCAACATTTAATGAAGTCCATTGGTTGTAAAATAATGTTGTTGTTTTTTCTTCTTAACAAACCAGAAATTGTTAAACAGCTTGTACATAGTAGAAAACAAGACACCCTATTGACAAACACACAGACCTGTGAAAACACGATTAACTAAAATAAGGTGTGATGCATTTATCAAACTACGCTGATCACTGTATAAAACGTGTAATATATTTGTTAATTATCGGTATAAAAGTAGAATTAAGCGCCATTGTTTCATGTTTAACACAGTTATGTTTAATACTGACCTTACTTCTAGAATAGGCTTTTTAAAATTTTGTTACTCTCGCGAATTTTAGATTTAGGGACCCTCGATCGCGAATTCATCAATTCGCGAAATAAAGTCAAAACTGAAACTCGCGAAATAAAGCTCACGCGAATATAAAGTGATTTACAGTATGCGTATGCAATACAGATGGTGCGAATGGCTGTGTGCAGTTGTATCAATTTCTCCGATAATTATTAGATTTATATTTTCATGTACAGTAGAATCTACAATAAAATAATAATTGTTTACTTGTAAGTATATAAATATGCATGTTCAATATACACGAATGTTGTGAGTGAGTTATTTAATTTTCATAAACACGTGTCAATCATTATGAAGATTAAAGAGGCGGCCTTTTCTTTTAATATCAAATTGAATATAAAACGCACAAACATGATCATATGAATGGAAAATTAAAATATATGTTATATCCACATGCCCTCAAATCTTTCTATGCATATGTATTTAATTGTAGCTAGCTACATTTTGTTTATTGTCTGATAAAACATAATCTGTAATAAAATATAAAAGCTAGATATTTTGTTTGTCCTTATAATTTTATATCGCTGGCTTAGAATAAGAAGGTCGTAAGTGCCATATTTGAAATATATATCACAACGCGCTTCTTATGAGTCAATTTTCATGAAAGCTTGTTAACCATAAGTACAGAGTAAATTGTCTGACAGATTTTCTTATTTTCTCAAAATATGATTTTGTTGATACGATCTTTTCATTCTAAGCCAGCGATATGTCATATATCATGGAGTTAATGTGCTTGTCTATATAATTCCATGATTATATTAAGTGATATATATTCATTCACACTAAGTCTTCTACACTTATCCTTTAATTGGATTATACCTAGCCATTTAATTAGGTGTCAGTCGTGATTAGACTAAAATATGCCACGCAATATACAAAACAATATAGGCCTACAACAGGGTACCGGCAGATACCGGTGTACCGGGTTTGTGCGTATACTTCCGATCATTGACGAAATCTTCGGAATCGTTTGTAAAATTTAAACGTAAACACTATTTAGTATTTTGTACGGAGGACAAAATACTAAATAGCGTTTTCAGTTGATTATTTCTCATAGAAGGAACAGCGACCAGAGGTCAGATATGGGTCCCTTCTGCACCATTTTTAGTATAATTTAATATCTCAATATTTCAATATTCTTTGTAGATAGAAAATACCACCATTTCAAACCTTATTGGGACTTTAACTTTTGATAAAGGTGCTTCAGTCAGCGCATTTCCTATTCAACCATGTGTTAATTTTAGGCAATGTACTGTAAACCTAGAAACTTTTGCGGCTAGAAACTTTCGCGTTTTGCCGATTGTCGGCATATTCGCGGCTACAAACTTTCGCGTTTTTAAGTCTCCCGCGAACTCCGCGAAAACTAAGTCGCATAGTGACAGAATTATTGATATTATAACTTGTCACATACATTGCTCGGTTCGTATATAATAGCTTCTTAATTATAGTTCTCACCTTCGTTAAACCCTCTCAAACTCTTTTTGATGTATTGTTTAAAAAATTGCAAACTACGCTGGTAATGTTTTCACAGTTTTGTAACGCTATCAGTCATTTTGTATTATGACATACCCGGTAATAAACAGTGCTTTTTACACACGTGTTCATATATTAAGTGTATTCTTTAACACGTTTTCAAGATTTTAGGTGTTTTCATTATTGTACCGTGACCATAAAAGGCTTTAATCAGAAAAGGTACATACACTTTACATTCCATATTTTGACAAAATAGCACTTATAATACGGTCTAATATACGTCGTACCAAAATTAATAAACGAGAAACTTTCGCGTTTTTTGTCCTGGACATGTTCGCGGCTATTTACTTTCGCGGATTTTTACAAACCGCGAACACCGCGAACTTAAATCGCGCGAAATAATTTCTAGGTTTACAGTATTACTTTTTAACAATCTTATGACTTTCCAACTATTAGAACCACAATACCTTACAAGTATCTATCATAGCATCTATGCTCCATCATGGCAGCATTAATAGTCATTAATATGACCTTGACCTTATACCTACTGGCTAAAAGTTAAAGGACTCTATAGGGCCAAGTATTTGCAGAGTTAAAACTAGATTAACAAAATAATAATGTCTTGATAGGGTCCCCTATTTTACATCTGACTTTAATTTAACCCTCCACCCTTCCCCCACTAAAGCTTCCTACGGGGATCCCTTTGCATTAATTGAACTTCACTAGTATCAATCTCCAAACATTTAGCTCCTGATCAGAATTCCCTTGTCTGTAGAATAAGTTCTACTCAAAGTTTCATAAGTACTTATGTACAAAGAAACAAAATAATTTACTAGCTACACTTATGACAAAGCCAATTAAAATTTAAAATCCAAGATATAGTTTGAACACTAAGTAAATAGACAGTCTATATAATGTACAATTACACATGCACTGAATAGTGAACATTGTACATTCAATGCCTTATAACTTATAACGAGGATTTGACAATTTGTTCACCAGTCTATAAACTTACAAACGAGGTACATGTGTAGTATACCTGTATACAACCAATACGTACAGGACACGTCTAATTAATACTACATATGATTAATTTCACATTTCAAGTCACGACACTTTTTCTGCACTACAAAACTGAATTGAGTTATGATTTTACCGGTTATATCACAACATTGTATATATGATCACCTTTTGACCACAATATCCAATATATCAAGATGTGAACGTTCGTTCGCTCCAAGGCATTCATAACATTATTTACAGCAAACAGTAAACACTACTAAACAGTATATTGACTTTTCTTCTTTAAAAACGTTTTTGCTTATCGAAGGACTTTATCAGACTACTAGTCTACATAATTTATATACTGTAAAATAGTTAATTTTCGTGGGGGATTAAATTTCGTGGATTTTGTGGTTCACCTCAACCACGAATTTTAATACCAACCAACATTAATATTGACCCTTGTTTTATTATCTGAAATGCAAAATCCATGAATTTCAAGTGCCAACAAAATTGTCTTTTTTACCAAAACCACGAAATTTCGTTCCGATGAAATTAAATGATTTTACAGTATTGCTTTTAAACTACAGCAATGAACACTAACAGTACTGTGTTCAGTAAAGGCTTTAATTATGCCCCCTGTGGAAACCTTGCCCATAACCAATAGCTATAGGCTGCTAAGTCATTCAGGGGCCATAATTCTAACCAAATTGCTTTGATATAATGTTATATGTTTATGATGGTAAACAAGAATGCCAAGTTTAATCAAAGTACTGAAAGTACTGAAAGGCTGGCGAACTGCTATGGAACAATAACTTTTCAAGTAATATAACATCAAGTGGTTTTCTAAGTCGAAAGAGAGGTAAGTGCTGGACTTAACAAAAAAAAATAAAAAAATAAAAAAAAAAATTTGGAGCCGCCGTGATTCGATCGCTGGACCTTAGCATCAGAAAATTACTAAGCGAATTGCTCAACCACTTGACCACGATCTCGTTGGAGAATATTGACCTAAATAATTTAACATAATAAAATCATTGATGCGCCGCGCTATACATCGCGTTCGTAATGCGTAGTAATAATTATCAACGCCTTTAAACACCTTTTCTTTTAATTTCATACAATTTCCTTCCATTTCAAGAAGAAACTAATATATCACAATCGAACAGAATAAATGAAACAAGGAAAGTTGAATGTTCTTATCTTGCGAAACTGATTAATGAGGAGGAACTATTTGCATTGAGTGTATAGATTCTGTGTTGTCAGTTTCGGGAGTAAATTCATCTTAGTGGATTTCATTTTTTAGGATTGTAATAGTCTGGCGCGAAATTGCCAGCCTAAAAAGCAATGCCTTGATGGACTTCAAAAATATTTGTTTAACATTTTGTAAGCCACGGATGGACGGATGGACAGGACAGTTGCTACGTATATGTCTCCTGCATCAGTAGATGCTGGGGCACAATAACACTCAGACTGTATTATTTTCTATGCTTAAGTATTCCATTATACATGTGATTTGTGAGTCGTGACCATTGAACTCAGTTCATTTGAAAGTCAGTATTTGAAAATTGGTATTTAATCATTGAAATAAGTGAAGTTTGAATAAATTTGAACACAATAATAATTATTGTCGAAATTTGACAAGAAAGCAATGGCCTATGACAACTTTGTTACACATTGATGAAAGGCATAAGCAATGAACAGAATTTTGAAACTAAAATTTTCCTGAGAATTCTGGATTTATTTTGTAGGACCCATGTAAAATATATTTGTCATCATTCTTTGTACGCTTTGCTCACACATTAAAGGAGAAGGCAATGCTTTCAATGATCAGCTGTTTCCCCTGCCACATCATGAACAGAATCTTCACATTTGGTGGTCGTTTTTATTTTTTAATAAACTTTAAAAAATCAAGCTTTTCATCTAAAAATGGATAAAACTTAATCAAGCCTTTAGTTTTTATCGTTCTTATCAATCTTATTCAGCACATTCCAAATACAACTGGTCATGAATAATTTAAGATCCTCTATTCCTTTTTCTCTATGAATGGAACAAATTTAAACAGTTATTTACATACATATACCTTTAATTTATAAATACATGATTTCAGATTTTTAAAATAAATTGTATCTACAAGGTTTGTCTTGAATAAATTTCGATAAATTAAGCCTGCTGTGACACTTTGGTGACGTGTCATAGTCTCGTTTGCAAATACATGCACATTGATCCTAACAATATAATAATTTTTTTCAATAATACATTTCAATAGATCAGATTTTCAAAGTGTGTTAACTAGTGCAGAACTGTACCGTTAACAAAGTGTAGACCTATTAAACTACTTAATATAAATGTATATTGTTTATATTGAACAGTAATAGTCTATAAGTTAAGTAATAAATACCTCTACCAAGGCTTAGTAGGTCAGTAACGGGGTAACTCAACGAAGGCTACAAAAGCAGAACCAAATTGAATGCTCTAGTGTCGAAGCACCCCCCCCCACACACACACACACTTATAATAATAATACCCTATATCTTATTAATTAAATTGAATATATCATCTGATACGCAAAATGTTTTATATGCCATTCAAATGATTGATACAGCTACAACAAACATTACAGCTACTGTAAATTGACACATAAACATCACAAAATCCGTCACAAAATCCGAAACAAAAATATCACCATTAACTTCCGAACATTGAATACAACGTCAATACAACAATGCCCCTCAGACAAACAATTCATCCAGTATGCAAATACGAACACTTTAGCAACACGTAGTTTAACAATGCTAGTACAATCCTTGTAAAAATCCAGTCAAAAGATTCAAGCACGATCAGCAAGGATCTTTAAGTCCAATACACAGCAAATATAATACAACTACAAACCGGACAAAACTATAGTCAGCACTTTTACAACTTTTACTGACCAATTAATAAATATACAGCTGTATCAACTCTGGAACAGGCTTTAAATACTAATGTAAACTGTACTTTTACCGGTACAATGAATGACAGACATTATTGAAACACATAAAAGTTCAAAATGATTATAAAAATGTACTTAAGTTATTTGTTGAGACAGCAGAAAATTGGCAATAAAATAATACCAAACTGTACAAAGTGAAGTGCTCCAGCATCCAATTAAAATTAATGAGTATAACAGCTTAGGTTTTAGATATACTAGTTTATAGAGCTTAATACTACATGTATTGTATAATCTGTTTCAACTCCGGAGTTCATCGACTACAATCATGTACTACAATTATAAGATATTTATCCATCCATATAATTAAAATTCCATTCAATGGAAAATTCAGACATCCTGCATATTTCTCTATTTCTTGATTTTCATAAAATTTGCACACATTTCAATTGCATTATGAATACCCATACACAAAATGTTCAATAATGTTTGAAACAACTGAAAAATATAATTGAAGTCCAGAAAAACTTATGGAGCCTGTTGCATAGTCAATGCGCTATCGAGCACTTTTCGGAAGCACTTTACTACGTCTATGCAGCGACATGCTACAAGTGCATGTGTCCGCTAGCCGGTGGCATATCAATTTTTGGCCCGTTCAACTACATAGCACTTTTTTGAAGCAAGTAGTTTCTTAGCATAGCGCTACCGAGTGCTCGATAGCGCCTTACTCACTCAACAGGCTCCCCGTGTCAGCTGTCATGACTGAACTAATTGATAAAATATGAAAGAAAATTTGAGACAAAAAGTGAACAATGCAACATAAATCCACTATACTTCAACTAATTCAGTTTTTATTCACTTTTTATCACAATAACACAACATTTATAAGGATATTAAATATTTGATGCAAAACATTATACACCGAAATACACATTTATAACAACGCTCAT
The DNA here is from genome assembly GCA_963678985.1 of Spisula subtruncata. Taxonomy (NCBI): domain Eukaryota; kingdom Metazoa; phylum Mollusca; class Bivalvia; order Venerida; family Mactridae; genus Spisula; species Spisula subtruncata. The sequence continues at coordinate 18,303,125 of OY787668.1, forward strand.
GTATTAACTAAGTAAATGAAAGGGATAAAAGAAACAAGTGATGCATAAAAAACTTAAAAACTTCCGAACTTGTCTTTATGCCTGGTAGCACGAATGTAAACTAATAGTAAATAGCAAGAGATGTTATAAAACCACACCTATGTAAAAGTATATTCGAGAATGGAATAGCTTTCAAAACGATCGACTTATTCATTGTTTGTCATAGAATTTCTTCCAACATCAAGAGCTTATCAAGTTTCAGAAGACACCTCTGAAAGAAAACTATGTATTTTAAACAGTCAACTACAATGTGCCTGTGGAAAGCAACCACCTTTTGTTAACAATCTCATTTGACTCATCCCTTGATTGTCAGACTTCTTAAGGGGTCTGAGTAAGGAAGGGGGGGGGGAGAGGGGTGGGGTAACAAGACAGTGCATAAGGTCATGACCAAGAATTAGACAATATCTTATTACAGATACAATACCTTGTCAAATTATTGGTACAAAAATCGTACAATCAAACAAATTTTTTTCGTTCAGAATTATTTGAAGCTGAATTTGATCTTGACAATCATTGACCCAAGTATTCATACAAATGTACACAGTATGTCAGTTAGACCACAACAGCAACAAGGTGTAATATGAAGTTCTGTTATAGTGATAGACACAGGACATGAAATCAACACCAGTTACAGTCAAAGCAACACTGAGTGACAATACTCCGGTTCCCTTAGATCACGATCATGTACCACAACAAGCTAAATCTGGACATCTCAAGTTACATCCAATCTTGTAATATGAATATGTCAAGACCAAAAGCTATGTTAGAAAACTTACTTTTGCCATTCTAGTATTAGACAGAAGAAAAATTATGATCACCAGATTATGAAAATTAACAATAAATACAATATAATACAAAAACAGTACAGACATCAGGCTCAGTCTGCATGACTATTTCACAAAATACATTTTCTATTATCATACAATCGGATCTTTCATTGATTTAGTCTGAAGCATATTGATGATAGTGATATATCAGAAGACAAATATATCGCGAATTCATTGATCTGAAGAAATAAATGAGCCAGTATCAGACTCATTATTATCGTAGTCTTTCGGTAATTACTTATGAATACATACCTGACTGCTTATTAATTGAACATTTTTTTGTAAAACATGACACTGCATTTTTGTGCATAAAATGAAATAAACAGATTTTTAGTCAACTTCCCTTACCAATCAAAGATTTCTTTTCTTCCTGGCAAGAAATGTGTAGATTTTGGGAGGAAAGACAAATTTTTAACAGAATTTGTGCAACCATTTATTCATCCATGCATGGACAATTTGAAATGATTGACCCCAAGAAGCCTATTTTACGTTACATTATAATTGCTTCTACCAATGAAAGCTCTAACATGCATTTGATCAAGTTTCATTGTTATCAGTCACAACACAGTTACCAGTATGTACCGTATTCAACATAAAATGTGGAAGCTTACAAGATTTCTCATTACTACAACAATATGATAGAGCATCAATTAATGGGAGACAACTCCAACACTGATCGATACAAACTATTGATAGTGCTTATCTCCCCTACCTGACAGAACTGTCATATTCTCTCGAAAATAAAATGTGCATGTGTTTCGCTTGTAGTACCATAGCTGTCGCTAGGCCATTCAGTACGGGCCTAGTACAGTTATTCCAAGTAAAAATGGAAGACTGCGAATAAATGTTGCTTTTGAAGACACTACAAATATACCAATATGCTCCATAGCTTATCAAAATCATAAACAAATGTTTTGTGTTATATCCTTTACCCCCTAGTATATTAAGGTCTACACATCAATATGTCTCTAGGTACATAATGCCCCCGGATTGGTTAAGAAACACCAAGCAGTATAACTATAAAAAGGTTCAGTCTTTACTTTGGAAATAAAAAATAGACCCTATTTTCATTGACTACAGATTTTATCTACATTTATTCTATGAGTATAGATTTTCAAGCATAGAAAAGGGGAATGCTAGATTCATGACACATAAAGGAATGCAGTCTCCAAATAACTGAGATCTACATATAGGACTAAGCTATGGTGTATATTGTACAGAATTTGTTGAACATTTCATTAAAATATCAAATCGAAACCTTACGACAGGTGGGCATGTTTGATAAACACCAAACTTCTCCATCACAAACTCACCAGTCTGTGAAATTAGCAAACGTCTGGGAAAAGTAATTATTGATTCAGACAAGTAACTTCTGCGATAATTATGTATGGAGTACATTGTATAAAGGAACACTATTTAATTCTGAGGATTCTCACAAGGCGTTTCAATAATTCTATGTTCAAAACTACATGTGGCTAATGTAGAATGTAGAACTATTCCGTACCAGTTCTATAAGTAGGGGATATGAAAACATTATTATAGTAGAATACCAGTCTAAGAATTGATTGAAAATGAAGTAGGAACATGTCAGATCAATCAACTTTTACATAGTTAATCAGAGAACAAACACCAACTGTTACACATAAAGCATGAGTATCTTCAAAATTATGATGCATTCTATTATTACCTGTAATGTAGTACTGTACAGTGTCATGCATTATATACGGAACAAGACAGTATCAGAAATGACAGTGACTGTTTTGTCTTCATTTATAGCTATGTTTGTCAGTTATTTATTCCTTAAGTTTTTCATTCCATGCTACTTGCGACATTCCTTGGATATTATCTGAGACTGCAGTCTAGATACACAACAAAGCCACTGTGGCATTATTTTCTTCTAAGATAATATATCCCTCCTGGTCTGTTCCACCACAAATATTCTGGCATGATAACAATAACCTGTTTCAGCTGGTGTCCTGTTTAATTATTGCCTATGATCTTCATAAAGTATTCAGCTGTTAATGGCTGATTCTTAATGGTGGATGGGTTTTAAACTGAACTTGAGCCTATCTCAGCTTTTCTTTGTTTCTTTCTTCCATGTGATTTGCAGGGCCCATTCTGGGGCATTATCGCAAATTTAAGAGACAGAGGAAATCCGGGTGCATGACACTAGCTTGTTTCAAATAGATTCCTTGGTTCTTTAAGTTATGTGCCCAGTGTAAAGCACTGTTACACGTGAGACTACATCTGGGATTCTTACCAGTTCATCTCTAGCTAGGTGGTAAACAATTAATAGTGTTTCAGAAAATGACCAAGTGTCCCAGCGGAGGATCGAACCAGGGATCTCTCTATCAGTAGTTAAGAACTTTATCCACTTGACTACAGTCACTGTGCCACTGGCAAATGACCTGTTGATGACCCGATCCCTAACAAATTAATAATGTATTGTCCATTGATAGATGCAGAGTACCGGTTTCTCTGAACTGATTTTGGCTTATTTAGAATGAAATCCGACTGTGGAACACTCAACAAATCGCAACTGGAAGGGTCTCTAACTAAGCCATGACACCACAGGCATCATTGATATACTTTTACAGACCAAGTAGACGAAGACGACTACTTAGTACTAGTCAACTAGACATATTTAAGTTGAACAGGAAAGGAATATATCCATGTGTGTGATCCTGGGGGCACTTCCACTGACTGAGCAAGACGGCTACCAACACAAATTTCTCCCCTACCAAGTCTAACATTCCCAAAATAATTCCTGACGTGCATGTAGTTAATAATTCATTGAAAAGGCTCTGCTTTCTCCTAAACACCAATCAGCTTTATGAACAGTGCAAAAAAGCAATAATGAAATATATCAAAACAATAGTGCATATGTACAGCTAGATCTTGCACCCAATTTCTGTAAAAGTGGCCAGTATCCGAATATGGGCCAATACTAAACTGCTGACGCGTTAAGCTGACGATATGTGTATAGAGGAAACTGCTGACGATATAGACAAAGAGGGAAATTGCTGACCATATGTAATAAGAAGGATATCATATTTATTGCCTTATATCTGTCTTATATGTAAGATGGTGCGCATTGTAAAGTGTTTTGTATGCCTGAAATAAATAATTGCAATATGTATTTAATATTTTTGTTTGATTTTTTTGCAGAATAAATTACAGAAATAAAGTTGTTTGAAAACTGTAATTATCGTTGTTATTTTAATATCTTTGACATTGCAATACCAGTATGTATATAAATATGTTATAAACATGCATTGTAATAAAGAAATATCAAACATGATTAAATGAAAGATATAAATAAATTGTTTTGAATAGTTTTAATTATACGCATGTGATTGCTTTTGACGTGCTATAATTTAAAAACCAAACTAATTTAAGATAATAATTATTATTTAATTGTCGAATGATTGTAACAGAGTAAATAATGATACTTCATAATAATGTCCAATCAAGTGAAAATGAATTATTTAATTATGTAGTTTGTTATTTAAACGATAATTTTTCTTTTGAACCATAGTATCATTACAACAAACTGCAATTTTCGCGTTAATTAAAAACGGATTAATTACAATTAATTATTGCACAAACATACACATTGATGACTATATTTATTATAGTCTCACGAAAGAAAGAATAGCACGTACTGGTGTTGATTGATTAAGATTTTTTAAAGTTGATAATTATTGTACACTTGTTCACTTTAATTTATTAATCAAGTAACTTCTATAGAAAGAAAATATATAATGGTGATTTGCTCCATGAAATAATTATGTCATATTTATGTCGTACCTATATATTTTAAATGTAATATAAATGTTGTACACTGATGACAGGCACGGATCCAGGCGGTGGGCACGAGGGCCCGTGCCCCCCCAGTTGGCGGAGATTTTTTTTTAAAAACTTTGAATAAATAGTAAAACAGCTATTGAACAGACATCTCTAAATAATATGGGTATTTTTTCTTATGTTCTAGATGAAAAAGTATTTGTAAGATGGGCATTTTTCGTGCTCGCTTCGCTCGCAGAATATTCTTTAACACACATGTATATATTTATACGTAGCTGTTGCATCACAGAAATCAATTACAAGAGAATTTTTGCCCTAGCTCATTATATTACCTTTTGACTGTTAAATAATCATAACTAAACCATTAAGGTTAACTCTCAGAATAAAGAAAAAAAAAGTATTTCAGGGCTCCCAGATAGGCTTAGAATGCACTAGATTCATCCATTGCTTTGAATTTTTTCCCGGGGGAGTATGCCCCCGGACCCCCCTACTTATGTTATAATATTACAATGGCCAAAAGGATGAAACCTGGTATATACACATGGGCGTAGGAGCGTCTTCAACATTGGGGGGGGGGCCAAACATTTGGCAACTTGGGGTAAAAAAGTCATATAGGAGGGTTGGGGGACATTAAGAGTACAATTAATGGCACACGTGTATTTTTGCAAACAATGGGTGATGACGTATTTGAATATAAGGAAGTCATTTTGCGAGCGAAGCGAGCAAAACAATTTTTTGATACGTTTTTACCAAGAACTGAAGGCAAATTGCCTATAACGAGATATATTAGGTCGTAAATTATAATTTTTCGTCTGAATTATTGGGGGGGGGGGCCAAAAGATATGTTGGCCCCCCCGGTCCAGACATTGGGGGGGCCTGGCCCCCCCCTGGCCCCCCCTGCTCCTACGCCCATGATACAAATACTGTATGTGAACACTTACTAATATGCACGAACGTACACAATGTACATGTTGACGCTTATAACATAAAAAGTACTATGAATTCCCCCCGTCTACAAATGAACCCCCTTCCTGTGCATTTTCACACACACACTTTAAGCAATCCCCCCGGAATCCCGTACATACCTCGTGCCCCCCCACTCAGAAATTTCTGGATCCGGGCCTGGATGAGAACCAAATGAAGACTATATCTAAAATATGAACGTGGTAATAATTTTTTTTTTTTCTTATATTCAATAATCTAGAAAATATCAAATTATTAATCAGTTTATATATCTTAAAAATTATATTTTTAAATGTGTATAGTTAGGTATTTATAAATGAAATCGGTTACTATCAAAAGTTTTAATTCGAATGAAGATTATTACCAAGTGTCACCTACCAATCACCTACAATAAAGGGAGTACCGACCGTGCATATATGATCGATTATACACTTTTAAATGATCAGTTACGCAAATAGGATAATCCAATTAACTTATTATCCCATTAACTTGTATATTCGGTGTCACTCTAATTTTGGAAAGTTGTCATAAAACACAGTATACTGGTCAATGCAATTAACAGGAGGCCCCCATATCTATTAACTATCAGTAACTGCTACTGTTTACATACACTATGTGTCATGTTTTTTGGTTTTAATTAATTTAGAATAATTAGAGATCAATGTATTTACTAATTGTTTCCACCTGGTATTAGTGTTTTTAAGATTTTAGCCGAAATGTTAATAAATTTAGTCATTCATTTTATTTAGAGTAATTTAAATAAAAGTAATATGTATAACACGTGTAAACACTAGAACTAGATACAAATAAAAATAAGTAAATTTATCTTATAAATAGTTCTTTTATATAAATTTATATGAAATAAAATAATACACAAAAGTCATAGTTTCTAAAAAAATGTATTCAATTTAACCAAAAATGTTACATTTATGGATTTGTTTCCCGTTTCATTAAATAAATAGTATACATTGTACATGTATATATAGCAAAATGTTTAAAGATATAAATATGACTATATCGATTTATCTCATACCAGGACCTCTTGTAAACTAATTAACATGTTGTTATATATATATTCTTTATTTACGTCTCATTCATGTACATTTAAACACAGTATTATATTATAGGAACTTAAGATATCACATATTTATGTAATAGTGTACACTATGGTCCGATATCTTTAAAATTTGGAAAATATCAAAATATTAATCAATTTATATATCTTTATAATTATATTCTGGTATTCATAGATGGAATTGGTAACTATCAACCTTTTTTTAATTGGATTGAAGATAATTATCAAGTGTCACCTACCAATCACCTACAATAAAGGGATTATCGACCGTGCAAGTATAACCCGTTAGACACTAAATGATCTCCTTCGTTAATGTGATAATCCCGTCCGTAAAGTTGTATATTCGGTCGTTAAATAAATTATGTAGCGAGAAAACGCTGACGATATGAAATAAGAACGAATCCTTCTTAATCTATATGGTCAGCATTTTCCGATAATTATGTTAAACGTCCACGCTTGAATAATCCTTCTTATTACATATGGTCAGCATTTTCCGATACGTTAAACGTCCACGCTTGAATAATCCTTCTTATTACATATGGTCAGCAATTTCCCTCTATGTCTATATGGTCAGCATTTTTCGATACGTTTAACTGACCAGTTATGTAGCGAGAAAACGCTGACGATATGAAATAAGAACAAATCCTTCTTAATCTATATGGTCAGCATTTTCCCTCTATGTCTATATGGTCAGCACTTTTCGATGTGTTGAACTACCACGCTTGTATCGAGAAATTGCTGACCATATGAAATAAGAACGAACCCTTCTTTATCTATATGGTCCGCACTTTCCGATATGTTAAACGTCCACGCTCGAATAATCCTTCTTATTACATATGGTCAGCAATTTCCCTCTATGTCTATATGGTCAGCACTTTTCGATGTGTTGAACTACAACGCTTGTATCGAGAAATTGCTGACCATATGAAATAAGAACGAACCCTTCTTTATCTATATGGTCCGCACTTTCCGATATGTTAAACGTCCACGCTCGAATAATCCTTCTTATTACATATGGTCAGCAATTTCCCTCTATGTCTATATTGTCAGCACTTTTCGATGTGTTAAACTACAACGCTTGTATCGAGAAATTGTTGACCATATGAAATAAGAACGAACCCTTCTTTATCTATATGGTCCGCACTTTCCGATATGTTATTATTATTATATGCCAATAAATTCATGATATATAAAGAATTGGAGTTTGTAGTTATTATCCCATACCTGGTACAAACAATTTATTTAAACAATTACTACTAAACACTTATTTATTAAAAACGTTCATTCCAGTGTTGTTTAAATAATTGTTTGTTACCATAAATGAATATCTATCATAAGACAGCTGCATATATGGCCTAGGAGAATATTAATTATTACATATACTAGCCAGTTAGTGCGCTAGCCGCCTAATCCGGCGACCCGGGTTCACACCAGAATTGGTGCATACATGCCTACCATATTCAGCAGAAAGCTGACTGATATATAAAGGCTAGGCTGAGTATTACGCAATCTACAGAATGACGTAATTGCAAGAATTATCCAAATATACAAGTTACGACCCATCAAACACATTGCTTATCGGAGGAAACAACAGAAACATTTAGTTAGCCTTTATGACACACATTGGCTTCTAGTCTACAAATATAAATAACTTAATTAACAGAAAAAAATACATATTAGTACAAAAAAATAGACATTAAAATAATATATTCCAACATAATATACACCGTACCGTACATGAATAAATAAAGAATATTATACTCAATGACGCATATGACAATAAACCACTATTTAAAGTACAATATCTAAAATTCCGATACAATAATTTTATTTAACAATCAATTTGCGCTAAAAACTATATAAAACATGAAAATATTTGTCAAAATATTCTTATAAACACATATAAACTATAGCCAGGTCAATATCCTTCTTATTACATATGGTCAGCAATTTCCCTCTTTGTCTATATCGTCAGCAGTTTCCTCTATATACATATCGTCAGCTTAACACGTCAGCAGATTAGTGCGGCCCCCGAATATGGTCATATCCGAATTATGTTCATTTCATACAAACAATAGCATATGTCTAAGTCAGAGAAAGCAATGGCAGCTTATGAACTATGTAAATTTGTTGAATATGCAATTAAGAAGTCTTACATTGTCTCCTGCAATATCCCATAATAGAAATATGAGACGAAAACTCCTGCTGCACAGATGAGAAAAGTCGAGCGACCGGTTGCCATTCTTGAGGATTCCCCAGGTAAATCACGTGCTTTCTCGTTACGTGAGTCTATATCTATGCTAACGTTGACTGATTCGCTAATTTTAGTCATGTGAACAATAGATATACTAACGTCAACGTGGCATAACGTTACATTTATCAATGAAGTGTTTTGATTGGTTGAATTTTCGTGACTTTAATTTTCGACCCAATGTATTCGCCTCCAGCTGCGATAATTTTATTAAAATTAATTTACATTTGACATTAAATAGTACATTCTTTAATTATATAAATATTGTATTAACCGAAGCACTGAAAATGCAATGGAAAATGATATACTTTGTATTGAAAAAAGCTTAACACTAAAAGATCTTACAAAAATCACTTATAAACGCGTTTCTTCTTATATAATTATCTATATATTTGCACAGTAGATACTCAAGCAGGTGCCTTCACTTTTCCTAGACATGAATAATAAAAAATGCCAAAACAATCAAGTATTACTGGCGTATACATGTGTTATTAATTGATGTCATTTGACGTTCTTTGGTTATTCAATCGTGATGACGTCATCAACAAACGTATATCATATGTCATTATATTTTATACAAAATATCGCTTTCATATTTTGTGTACACTTTATTTTACGTAATAACCCATACAATACAATTAAAGTTTTTTTTTATTAAAACCCGGCATGCACTACTTGATTCGGCAATGCACGTGCATTTCGTGATTTTTTATATACATGTATACATTTTCACCCAATTTCCGATCCCAAATTTCAAGCGTTCAAACGTCTTAATTAAATTTTGCATCCGGTCTGAAGTAAGTTGTTTTGGGAAATTTAAGTTCTGATTTCAAATTGATCAGGAAGTATATACGGTCCATGAACTAATTAAACACTTTTGGGCCCAAATTGATCTTAGGGTTAGGGAGGGGTACCTAAAAATACGCCACAAACGGGACATGGATCACTTGAAAATGCTTATTAATTACGATGGCAGTCGAAGGCGCATGTCTTTGGCAGAAATTACACGTGTTTAACAGTGGTAAATTTACGGCATTGGAGGATAAATAAACTGCAAATGATGTTCCAATTTGTGACTTTTGAAACACGTTGATGTCACTTGTTTAAGTATTATTGCACATCGTTATAAATATTTTTTCATTGTATATCTACTACCTGTATCATAAAACATACTTACAGACAATTTCAATTCAATATGCCCCTTACTTATTACTTTTTATCACACATTTAGTAGCTGTGTGTTTAGAAGGCTAAGTACATTTCGAAGTACATTTGTATAAAAATTAGAACAATGTATCCCATTATTAGAATAGACCGACTTGCTTTTTGGATAAACTTATTCATTTGTCATTAGTGTAATTTCATCTATCATACAATGTCCAAACCCGGTCATATTGAAATTTTTCAATAATACTCAATTCTGCCAAATGTGAAACCAACAATATAAAATATACAAAATAAAGCTCTACATTCGATATTATTGGTATTGTCCTTGACACACAATTTAATGCTTTTATCCTCGAAATAACATCAACAGCAGCTGACACAATCAAGAGCTTTAGAGGATCAGTCAGGATTACTTTACAAAACTGTGCAAATGTTCATTGAATTACGTACAGTAGCGAATCTTGTAGGAAAATGCGACATATGTCAAACTGAAATAATATTTAGTTTCTTTGTGAATCACCATTCTACATAATAGATATGTTCACCAGTTATATTTTGTACCTCTCTTGCATATTTGTGTTTCTCAATATAAGATATACAGTGAATGGAAACGGTCACTTTAATCTGAACCTAGGTGGAAAATGGAGATTATCAAATGCTACTATGAGTAAGTCTGTTTCTGTTGTGCACTATCTTTCGTGCCCTGTGGCTTTTTCTAAGTTATATCTACGTTTTTCGACTTGTTATTATCTTTTAGCAATTTATTTTATCAAATTATTTTTTTTATCACGGAAGTTGTTAATTTCCCATGCACGTGCATCTAGACATATAGCCGACGCTCATAAATGCCTGCAAAACTTGAATAGTTGATGAACAAATTAACATTAAAACTACTGTACTGTGATTGAGTATATATGTGTTGCGTAATTATGCGTTACTGAACATTAATTGCCAGCATCTTCATTTTACAGCAACACGTGTAGTCGGGTTAGCAGTACTGTACCCAGCACAAATTATTGATACCCGAGCCAAGGCCATACCAAATCGTTTCTTCGTTGGCATCTGTCCCTAGTTCGAAAACCTATCTAGCTATCCTGAGACAAAAAACAAAACACTTGAAAAAAACATGTCATAACGATTTGAGTCCTCACCATCATATGGATAACAAATATATAGCTTTCATGCATTAATAACAATAACTAACTAAACCCCTGACAACCTGTTTGTGTGAAACATACTCTTACATAGGGATTGGGGACATGATGGTAAATAAGTATGGCAAGTATGAAAGCAATATTTCAATGGATTATGAAGATATAAGTGTTTAAAAATTGTTGCTTTTTCTTTTTTCCAAAGATGCCCAACCCTATCCGTCCTCGACGAAGTTCTAAAATATTTGGTATGGCCCAATGTTGGCAGTGAAAATTTATTTTGTATTCTGATTACAAGAGTAAACCGGGAAAATTACTGACCAGTTTAGCAGTATATAATGAAATATTTTGACTCCTATTTCCAACATTGACTTTTTTAGATCATGCAATACTCGCCGATGTACCGGGTGGTGTGCACACAGCGTTGATGGATGCTGGACTTCTCGAGGATCCTTACTATAGAAACAATGATATGAACTACCGCTGGGTTGGACGTTCAAACTGGACATACACACGCAATTTTATAGGTTTTGAATAGAATAGAAAAGTTTATTTTTCCAAAGTCTAGATCCTCTCGGATATACAATTTTGATATGTACATAAAGCCAATCCAAAGTTTAAATGAGTGAAACATGGCATACTTGCAATAATCAAATATATTTTATGGTCTAAGGGAAACAACTGTGATTACAGTTTTGTTAATTTTAGTTGGAGTGGCCTCCCTTAGACTGCTGCAGATTCTCCCGCCAAAAGGTTGATACTGACTCGGTAACCGATTCGACACTTGTAGATTTCTAATGGATTGGAAAATGCAAAAAATGGTCGTACAAATGTTCACTTTGTTCAGTTATAATTAAATACGGTTGGTTTTTGTTATCCACTTCTTGTTAAAGTATTTTATAATTAATTGAAGTTTGAGTTGAAACTCGTCAATTCATGAGATACACGTAGGAATCTATCTTGTAGTCTATGTCTAACAACAAATGCTTTAGATTTGTGCACATAAACCTGATATTTTCATAGAAATGGCTCAAAACACTACCCAATGCCCTGTTACTGACAAGCGCCTGTAATCTATTTTATATAAGGGGTGCTTGCCAGTAACGGGGTTATCATACGGATAGTGTTTTTGTGCCAATTATATGAAACCAGCAGGTTCCTGTGATTTGCGTTAATAGTAATATTTTGTTGTTTATAGTGTCAGATACAGTTATGAAGATGAATCGAGTGTTGTTGGTATGTATAGGACTGGACACTGTGACCTCTGTGTACATCAATGACCAGCTGGTGGGTCAGTCAAATAACATGTTTGTTAGATACATGTTTGATATCAAACCAACTTTGAAGGTATGTTTACACACGTTTTTTGTCTTTCTTGACTTACACAAATATCTTAAAATAACGTTACATGTATTTTTAGATCTTTGATTTTCAAACAATTTTACATATTTGTATATTTACAATTTGTATATCCTGATGTACTGTATGATAAGTCAGACCTTTTTCTTGGTATTGTCTGAGGCTTTTATTCTGCCTCAAAATTGGTTCCCGATTGCTGAAAAAAAATTCCCAATTGCTGAAAAAAATCCCAATTGAAAAAAAAATCCCAAAATAATGAAACCAAAATCATGAAATCCAAGTCAAGTGTTTCTTTAAGTTAAACCAATGAACTATTAACAAATACACAAATGAAATCATTGGTGTCAATAAATTGGAAAAGTAAAGTTCATTCTATTTTCAATACCCCTATTCAAGCATGGACCAAATAAATCCTAATTTTTGCAATTTATTCGATTAAATTGCTTCCCAATTTCAAAAATTTAGTGACGCAAAATTCCAAAATTTGGCTGAGGCCTTTTTCCCAAATAGGGCAGAAAAAGGTCTGTAAGTATTTGGAAACTACATCATACAAAAGTACAGTAGATTCTAGTTCTTGTAGGGGAAATGTCTTAATACACCAGTCATTCCTGGCACAGCATAGTATGATACTAGCATTACAATAAATAGAGGTTTGCACTTACAGACTTTTTCACTGTAGCTTCTTTTCAGGTTGACTAGATCTACATGTACATCATGTGCTTTAATCATATTGTTGATGATTAGGCCTACATGTGTTTGTATTTTCATTTTTTTCTGACAATATTTTTCTGGTGGTGTGCAATGTCAGCCTGTCATCTAATTGATATAAAGTTTGGCTTAGAATGAGAAGGTTGAAACTACAAAATCAATAGTTTGAGAAACCAAGAAAAACTGTCTAACAATCACTCTTTACTTATGGTAAAACAAACTTTTTCAACTTCAGTTTGGTCAACATTACAAGTTCTGATTTTCATAAAAATAGGCTCATAAGAAGCGCCTTACAACATTCTCATTCTAAGCCAGCGATATATATGTGATGTAATAAAGTACACATTTATAAATAAAATGTACCTTCATATACAGGCAGGTGGAAACATGATCCGTATAGAGTTTGAATCAGCAGTTGATTATGCAGACAGGAAAGCCAATGAGACAGAGTATACATACCCACCTGTATGTCCTCCCCCGGAATATCATGGTGAATGTCACGGTAATATGGTCAGGAAAACACAATGTGCTTTTGGATGGGATATGTCACCAGCTTTTGTAACTGCTGGTATCTGGTAAGACAATATGTGTATAGTACAACCTCTGTAAAGCAACACCCTTTGGATACAAATATTGACTGTTGTATAGAGGTTGTTGCTGTACAGAGGCTAAATTTAGAGTAAATATCAATTAAGGGATATTTTAATGTGTTGTTGATAGAGAGGTTGTTGCTCTACAGAGGGCGGCTCTGGAGAGGACTGGTTGATATACTAGTTGATGTACTTGCTGATGAACTGAATGTGTCTTTAAGCCAAGTAAAGTTAGTGTGTGAAGTCCCTCTTAATCTGTTCTGATACAGAGTTGTACCTTATTTTATCTATTTATAACGTTCGTTAAATAAAGTTATTATTATTATTATGTTACATCAATGGAACTCTGCATATTAATTTACAGACAGACAGAAGATAGCTTATCTATGGTATATTATTTAATCCAATTCCATAAATCTAAGTTTTAATTATATTGTTTCAATTATTTTGATCTTAACCAAAATCCTTAAATACAATAACATTACCATTCTACAAACATACTTATGTGTTTTCTTTGATATCAATGTACATATTTTATGTTGTTTTTTTCAGGAGAGATATTTACATCATTGCTTCACACAGTGTAATAATAACTGATGTTACTACTGATACAAGACAGAGTAAGATAAACTTTATGCATCTTTTTGTGATTTTGTTAATTATATTCTTAGCCATGTTTTCTTTGTTGTTGGGTTGCAAACTGCTATGTGATCTCCCAAGCCGTACAAACCAATAGCAACACTGTTGGGAGTATCGTTGAGTTGGTGTAATCATTTGACAAAATCGTTTTGAATTTTATCAACCAGTACTCAAGTCTGACCAAATGCTCTTTTTATAAGGAAATGCACCTATTGTGGGGTATGAGCCTATACTGAAGCATAGCCATGCCAATTTAGAACACAATAAGCCGAGTGGGCTTTCACCAATAGTAAAAACTGCCCTGAACTTGATGTGTAGTTCCTCCTTACTAATTATTAACTATCTTATTTTACCTATGATATGTAATGTTTTTTACTTTGCAGATGGTGGTTTGTGGACCCTGTCTGTGGGTATACATACTGTGGTACCAACACAACAAATATGTAACAGTATGGTAACCGTCTCAATAGAGGGTACTAGCATATCCTTCACACAACGTGTAACCTTCACGTCAGATACTCCGTCAGCTAACATTGTATTCAAAATTCCAAAGGTAAGTATTAAGTGTATTAAAAATGTTTGTATTTTGTCTCTCATTTAACTACCCTTATATGTCCCATAGAGAGATGATGCTGCATCAGAGGGAGGAGGCATAGCCTAATGCTTATTGGTCAAGTTTCTCATACTACTTGTATTTCGAATGTCAGGCCCAATAAGATGAAATTCATCTTCTATGTTAACTGCAGAATTGCAACTTAAACATTTTCCAAGATGTCCTTGGTTTGAGCCCAGTCAGACTGCACACTAAGTCTTGATTTACATTGTTACATTTGACTCCCAATTTAAACATCCTGCATTACAAACTTAAAAAGTCTCAAAGAGGTTCTGTATACATACTCTTGTTTTGGAGTCATATGTCTACTGTTTATTGTACTGGGTTGTGAAAGAGAGAATGTATCTTTTGTTTCGTTAACAATCCGAGTTGTAGGTAGAAAAATCCGAAGGAAGGGCTCAATTCCGACTGACTCATAAAAATCAGAGAAGTTTACAGGTATGATTTGAGGATCAGCATTTTGAAGGAAGGTTTGCATGAAGTAGTGCATATATGATTTGATTATTTATTGTGGAGAAATGGGTACCTCAGTCAGTAGAATATTATCCCTACAAGCAAAGGTTCCCTGACTTGATCCCCATCAGGCTGCACAGTTTTCTGATTGTGTATCGTTGTTGTAGAACGCCGGCATACAGGAATGGTGGCCTCGGGGATTGGGTAAACAGAATTTGTACAACCTGACAGTGCAGATTACAGACAAGTTAGATATTGTTCTGTCTGAGAAAACTGTGAGGTTTGGATTCAGGACAGTAGAGCTTGTACAAGATAGGGTAACTGATAGTGAAACTACGGGTAAATATATATGTCAAGTAAAGCCTTTTTTGCCTGTCAGCTTTCTGCTGAAATATGGTAGACATATGAGTGCCTCCACTAATATTTGAACCCAATCCACCAGATTAGATGGCAATCACACTGAATACTGAGCTCAGGAGGCATATAGGTGTGTGGTAAAGTTTGAAGTGCAAACTTTGTGCTTTCATACTCATCTTGAGTAAAGTAAGATTTGACACTTCACAACTGCACCACACCAACATCGCGCGTCAACCATTTTATCGTAACCTGAATGTTAAATGCTCAGCATCAAGAATGGAGCATGATAAGGAATTGTCCTAATATATGTAATATAACTGTACACAAACCGGTACATGTAATGACCACTAATATTTTCAATTCAGTCCCTTGAATCAAAACTGTTGGTATATGAAACTATGATACTACTTTGAACACTTTAAACTTACTACAATTTTAATTAGTTTGTCATTAATAATTTGCTACTAAAATAAAAGAAGCTGTTTATTATCTTTTTTTCAGGCAGAACATTTTATTTCAGGGTCAATGGTCACCCAATATTTTTGAAGGGTTCAAATTGGGTCCCAATTAATAGTTTTCCTGAAAGGGTCACCAAGAAAAGACTGAGAAATTATATGCAATCTGCAGTAGATGCCAACATGAATTGTCTCCGTGTGTGGGGAGGTGGAGTATGTGTGAATTCACTTTATTTTCTTGGTCAAAGGGAGACAATCCATATATAAATTTGTCATAACTTCTCTCCCTTTGTATCTTATTTCTGAAAATGAACAGAAGTTTGTGGATAAGTTGTTTGCAACAAAACTATTTCATTGATGATACTTTGATACTTTTAAATTAATATCTCAACTTAAACCACAACATATAATTATATCGTCATTTGATTATGGGAGTTCTTATGGGATTAGTCTCTTCTAATCTGAGTTGTCAAAGATTATAAGGATCCACCATGGGCTTCTGTGTAGAATAAGGATATCTCCAGATTTCCTTATCCTACATAGAGCATCTCATGATGGATAATTTTTCTTTTACGTAATTCGAGAAAATTGGAGTTTTTAACATTATTCAGTGTTCGTATTGCCAATGTGATGTCATCATAACGTAAATAAAGTGTACTTAGTTATGTTATGCTCCAGAAAAGACCTTTGAAATGTTATAGAGTGTAATTGGGTTCTCTTTGTTAGATAATAACACATAAATGACGAAACTTAAATATCCCGCTCTATGTTGCGTGTGTGCTAATGTAAGATAGATTTATCTTCCATTAGCAACCCGCCTATCTTACATTAGCAATGTCGAAGAAATACCCAGACATTAGCATCTACATTTTTTTGACTATGTGGAATATAACTTTAGTCGATTTTCTTCCAAACATAACAGATGCACATAAATGATGTGAAATACATATCATGGCTTTTTTTGTTTATTGTTCTATGTTACATACTGAAATTCTACATTTTTGCAGAATTACGAGCAGGATTATTTCTATAATCTTGCTGATGAATATGGCATTCTGATCTGGCAAGATTTCATGTTTGCTAATGCAATGTACCCTGTAGATGAAGATTTTATAACATCAGTTACACAAGAAGTTAGATATCAGGTAAAGCTTATCAAATGTTGAATTACGATTTGTTAGATCATGTTTAGCTCCTTTTGTAAATTTTCAGTCAGAGTAAATGGAAAGTTTCCTGTAATGCATGTATCGGTTAGTATGAAGCTCTACTAAAATAATACTTAAAAATCTCTTTCGCAAGCATATCAAAAATAGATCGGTAGGGTCGCAATTGAGAGCTCTATTCACTTGTGCAAAACCTGAGGCAGGCTTTTTAGTATGATTGACATTTTGTCATAAAAGATGAACCAAATGTAACATTGCTAGAATCACTTAGGAAGTGTTTACCAATTAAGTTGGCATTACACTGTCCATTAATTGGTTATTATTGTGATTTACTGGAAAATTGAACAACTTATATTGTAATATTAATGGAATGCTTTGTTTCTGTATCTCTTGTAGGTAAGACGATTAAAAAGACATCCATCTGTATTTTGTTATGCTGGCAACAATGAAATAGAGAAAGGACTCAATGGAGGCTGGTAAGTCATGCCGTGTAGCTGACACTTGGCTTGTGTTGCAATACTATTCTACTAAACATTGAACAGTTCTGGTAAATTTCACTTCAATAAATATGCAAATAAGAAGCAAGCTATAATTAACTTTTTCAATGCCGAGCATAACCTAAGACCCTTTCAATAATTTGCCTTAGTTATGAAGTGGTGGCATACATAATGGAACAAGTTGATTTTTGAAAAAAAAGATTGAAAATTTACATTCAGCATGAATAAAGGTATATAAGGAAAAGATGTTTGCTAAAGTTCTAATAGATTCTAGTTCCAATAATTATATCCTTATGTTGTGAGTGATGCAATATGCATGGTTATGGGGTGGGGCAGTATGATACTCTGGTTGTTGGTTTATTCCTGTGCTATTTTCTAGGTGGGGACCTACATCTTCAAGATATAATTCTGATTATGTGAAGTTATTTATGAATACTATACATGATGTTCTACGTGATGAAGATAAAGATATACCATATGTACCTTCGTGTCCTAGCAACGGCATTCAAACAATATTAGAAGGTGGTTTATCTCATCCTGGAAATGCTCTTTTTGGCGATAGTAAGTTATTTTTTTATTATTTAAGAGTTCCAGTAGTAGGCTTATACATTTTATATGGATTATACTGCTAACTTGTATAGGATGTCATCTTTCCTAGATGGAAGGTCTGTACGGTACATTGTAGAATCGATGTGACGCCAATTACTCGTTTTTAAACATAAATGCCACTATTTCTCATTACAAGGGTTGCCTGCAAAACTGATGTAACTTAATATTAGAGAAAGACAAACGACAGTCCTCGAAATTTGTTTCTAAAGAATTACCGCTATAATTAGGGATTCCAACAAAACTTTATAGAAATGGTTACCTTCGATCTCTGTGTGTCTTGCATGGGTGACTTAGGGCTTCCACTTCACCTGTATATCCTAGACTGTGTATTACAATATTCCATTTGAAGCTGAAAAATAGAACTTGCAATAGAAGATAAATGAATATATCAGTCTAAATGTTTTATTACAGATCATATATACCAGTATGAGAAGGAGTTCTTCAATGACTATGTGTACAAGACACCCAGATTTACCAGCGAGTATGGGTACCAATCTTATCCTAGTTTAGACTTGTTGAACTCTGTTTATGATAACCAAGATATGTTTTATGAATCAGAACTGAATAATCACAGGCAGCACCATAGCAAAGGTAAGAGAGTGTTCATTTCTTGTATAGTCTGATAACATTGATCTTGTGGTTCTGTGTTTTAATTTGTCATGTTTGAATACAAGTTAAATTATTCATTTTTGAGCATGGAACCTTGATTTAAGAGAGCCATATTTGTAGTGACCGGAATGGAATGGTTAGTGGTTAGCGCCATTGACTACCAATTTGCCTTTTGAGCTGGGATAAAACCAAATGTCCAGACACTACGACTGTCTGTCATTGTAGTAATTGTAGTGACATTCTAGTATTGTACAGGACTTATGTTTAAAAGGACACATAGTCTACATATAGAGTGTATCAAGTCTTGAAGATGGTGTTTTATTGTTGATGAAGTGAATCAGATCTAAACATTCATATCAATGTTGATCATTTCAGGCAATGAACAGATGATGGATCTTGTCAGAATGTACATGAAGCTTCCTAACTCCACCAGTCCTAGGAGAGAATTTAAAGATATTATATATTGTACACAGGTAAGCATGTGTCTACCAGTATCCTCATAACCCATGTGTATAAAATAATTCCTTTAAATCAATTATTGTATGTATAGTAACTGTTAAAGAAATACATTTGAATCCATCAAACTTGAGGTCATTTTATGGAAAGCTACAAATCTGATTTATTATTTGTTACTTTGATAACAAGATGCATATGCACTTTTCAATTACGGAACAGTAGAACAGTGTCATACATATTTTAGCTTTGAATACATCTGCAAACACACATGAAAACTAGATCACATGAAACAAATTGTATTTTAGGGTAAATTAAGAGATCTGTGAAAAAAATAGAATACTCTAATATACAAGACAAATAACTTCAACTTACCTGTAAAGTTTGGAATACCGGTGAATGGCAATAGCCAGTCATCTTCCCCTATCATGGTCATCATTATTTTCATTCCATGAACAGAATAAATTTCCCTGAGGTGTAATATTTTCATTGTCTAAGGTAGTTCAGGCAGTAGCTGTACGGACGGAGACAGAACATTATCGACGATGCCAGAGTGACATCGGTACATATGGAGAAGGTAAAACAATGGGTGCTCTATACTGGATGTTTGCTGATACGTGGCCCGCTGCAACCTGGTCATCTATAGGTATCTATCTAATTGCTCATTGTAAAGCAGTTCCGATTAAGAAAATTAAGAAAAAGCATGTTTTCGTTTCATGCTCCTGCATGCAATGGACCTTTTTATGCACATTCATGTACAAATGAGTATTTGTAATCATTATTAATTTATTATCTCTCTTATAACCTCACGGTGATGTAAAACATCATGAATGGGTTATCGAAAGAGATTAACATGTACTAGATATTGCTTACAACTGTTCTAAAATAAATTAGTATGAATTGTAAAAAAAATTGTTTTGATAAGAAATGAAAACATGTTAAATTCTGGTTTATTCATTTTGCACTAATACTGGCACATCACATATATTCAGAATATGGTGGAAAGTGGAAAATGCTGCATTACTATGCTAGACGCTTCTTTGCACCAATGTTAATTTCACCGTATATAAATTTTGACAAACTGAGTGTGGTTATTGTGACTGACAACCTTCAATCTGAGAATAATGGTGAACAGAACGAGGAAAATTCATGGTGGCCATTAACTGACTCTTCACTTTTGAGGTAAACTTCAATATAAGACTTGGGATATTATGTGCAGTATATACACTATAGTTATTGAACAAGGTGAATTTCAATTATTGACGTTTTTATAAAACTATCTTTTTGATAATTCAACAAATCTTTCAATTTTAAAGCAATTATTCAGTCTTTGTTGTTTTCTACTTCAAAGCAGTTGTGCAAAAATTACATGTAAAATTTAAGTAAAATTGAAACAGTTTTAAGTACCGTTTCACAATTTCAGTTATGTCAAACAATAGGTTTTATTGTAACATAATTGAGGAAAACATTCTTTAAGGTGGTCAAAACAGTTATTTCATTAATAAAAGGAATGTATTACCGCTATCTAAGTTTTAAGGCGGCCAAAATTGCAGTTCAGACAAAACTTTTGGCCTTCAAAACATTTTTTATATCTTTATTAGCCGTCTGAAGAATTATCTGCTTAGTTCCACTAGAGGAAATGGTGGAGGACCAACAGCTTTGTTAATGGATACCCTATATATACATGTATACTCTTATAGTAGCTTACAACCTAAGTTTGTGGAACAAATACACTTTCGGGTGAGTCAACTATAATTGTATCTTAATTTGTTCTTTTCCAATTTTTGTAATTTTTAGAAGAAAGTTGTCTCCCTTCGCCAATAACTCAAATTTGCATGGATAATGGATTTTGTTATGCACTGCAATCTATTGATGCAGGAAGCATATAGGGATTTTCTTGTCTATCTGTTTGTTTGTTTGTCCCATTGAGTCATGTTCATCCATCTTATATTTTAAGTTGTCCAACTTCAAGGGTTTTAAACAGTGAAAATGAAAAATATCTGGTGAAAAAACCTTAGTATTCCTCTGTATGATATGTAGAAGTTTGAAGGTACTTTTACAAATGTATTAATGTTACATAGGAGACTTCTGTCTGTTCAGTCAGTCACTGTGTACACATCTTTCAGGTACATAAAGCAGCAGAATTGGTGTATGAAGTAACATTGACAGATCTACTAGATCGTGCGGGATGTGATACGGTTGATCATTGTTTTATTGTAAGTTTCCTGGGTGATATACATCATGGTCCTGTATCATGGTACCCACTGGGACAGTTTGATGATGTGTCGAGTCTGAAACCACCAAACATCAAGGTAGTATATCATGACGAGGGCTCAGTGCAAAACTATGGTAACTACATCAATTTATAGAGACATGTATTGTACCATAGTTTTGCACTAAGCCCTCGATGTTTCACAGAATCTCAAAAAAAGGACAGCATATTTTGGGATGATTTGTCTTTTGCTTTGCATTTTCATTTTTCGAAAATATATAGGTGGTTGCATTAAGGATAAATTTATAAGGGATTTATGTATTTAATACTGCAATACCAGGGTTTAGATTGTTCTTTCTAAGGAGAAGTGGCTGATCGTCTTTGTTTCATGAACATCCACTCAGTAGTAAAGAAGTAAACATGTTATATGAGTGAATAAAATTTTGGTCTAGATAAGTCTCCCAACATAGTATTGGTCACACGCTATGGTCACAGTGGTAAATTTTATCCATGATATGAATGTAAAATTAATACCACAGAAAAATTTGCAGGTTTGATGTTTTTTTGTTTTTACATTTTAGATAACTTCTGTTGAGGAAAGTGTGGATGAGAATATGTTTGAGTTAGAGATATCCACCGAGGCTGTTGCTCCGTTTGTCTGGATAGATGCAGTCGGCATCCGAGGTCGGTTTTCAGACAATGGCTTTTTATTGTACACAGAAACTAAAACATTGCTTTTCTATGCTTGGGAAAATGTTGATAAACAGACATTACAGCGGATGTTGACAGTGAAGTCACTTTTGGACATTTATACCTAATATTTCATGATTGGGTTAGTACATAATAGTTTTAGTTTTTTTTATTGGGTAAAAAAATTTCAGCTAATGATTTCTGTTTTTGTGATTTTAATTGAATTTCATTTTAGATCCCCTGAAGATTGTTGATTCGTATGAATCAAAATATTGTACAAATTTTTAAACATGTACTTTCATCTTTCATATAAGACGACTGGTTGGAACTTTAAAGTGGCTCCCCAGTGAACCATTCGACGACTCCCGAACGTGACGGAGACGTTTCCATCTAGCACGTGTTGAAGACGTGATCATCACCCAAAAAGCGTTACATTTTGAAGACGTTAGTCACGTCTCTGTTCCGTATTCCAAACGTGTTAATGACGTGTCCGTCAATCTGAACAAGAACGTCTTGGTTTGGTTCTTGGGACGCCCCCTGAACGTGCATGAGACGTTTCCAACAAGCACGTGTTAAAGACGTGATCATCACCCAAAAAGCGTTACATTTTGAAGACGCCTGGTACGTCTCTGTTCCGTTTTCCAAACTTTTTGAAGACTACAAAACGACTTTCAATCGAAACGTCTTCTAAACGTTATAATATGTGTTAATGACGTGTGTGTCAGTCTCTGTTCCGTATTCCAAACGGTATAGAAGACTACAAAACGACTTTCAATCGAAACGTCTTCTAAACGTTATAACAATCTAAACAAGAACGTCTTGGTTTGGTTCTTGGGACGCCCCCTGAACGTGCATGAGACGTTTCCAACAAGCACGTGTTAAAGACGTGGTCATCACCCAAAAAGCGTTACATTTTGAAGACGCCTGGTACGTCTCTGTTCTGATACCAACACGTTTTACCAGTGTTTTGAAGACGTCTGCGCTGTTTCAATACGTCCGAAACACGTGTCAAGAACGTCTTGCATACTAACACCGGTAAAAGACGTCTCCGTCACCAACACGTATGGTTCACTGGGTCTAGGTATTGTAAAAAGGGCAAAAATGGGAGGTGGACATTTTGCTGAGGTGGGCATAATGTTGAGATGGTTTGTGAATGGAGTTTAACTTTAAGGAATATATGTTTGATCAATTGTAGAAAACCATGTGATCATGTGACCCTTTACCTTTGATTGGTGTAAGTTTATAACACTGTCCAATCATGCATGTACTTTTGACTGCTTTAAAACAATGCCAGAAAGTTGATACCAGTATGTCACCTAGTACCAATACCTCATTAATAAGTACAATTGTATAATCAGTGCCATACAATGTCTTAAGTTTTTTAGTTTAAATATGCTTGTATATTTAATTTTAAATATTAATAAAATGTGAATTGCATATTATGGTATTGAGTTTTTTCTTGTGTAATTGTTTAAGATAATAATTTGGAATTAATACAAGGATACATCTATTGAAAAATGGATTTTATCAAAGACAAAAACATGAAAGGAAACAATATACTTTTACAGAAGGGATTCAGTTCAAACTATTTTTGAGGAAATGTTTTATTCAGCAAGATGAAAAACCCTATTGTTACTGAAAATCATCAGAATTCCAACCTCGCTATGCTACTATTTTGAATATTCATGAAAATCACATACCAAATATGAGTGAAAAATCGTTATATTACTCAGAGAGTGGCGATCATTTAAAAGATAATGGTGTCACACAATTTGAAATTGTTATTCTGAATAATCATAATAAAACCTATTTTCCTGGACAATATGTACAAGGTCATGTGATAGCCAAGTTAGAGAAGACTTTCATCACAAGAGGTATGTACTGGTATTTATTAAAACATTTGTTTAATTTTTACACTCCCTACAAAACTTGTGGAGGCATACTGATATACCCTTGTCCATCTGTCTTTTAAATTGTTGTGTCTCACATTACTTGAAAAGCATTTGAGCTACGACCATCAAGCTTCGTTGCAATGTTAGTGAACATGTGTAGTAACTGTTGTGCTCCAACAGTATTTTGATTCCGATGGGTGCAGTATTCGCAGAGTTATTGCCCTTAGAATGATTAATGTATCCTCTTACTTATTCTGTCTAGTAATGTCCCTTATATATCTTCCTTTAATGTCGAACCACTCGCATGGAAGTAGACATGTCTTAATGTATTCTTCCTATTTGATCATAATAGTTGATTTTAAACCTATAAAAACAGTAACAAAGACTGTTGACACTTAGTATATGACTTAGAAAATTTTACATCAACCTGTTCTGTAATCAAGCAATTAATTATGCGATCCATCATGCAAATTAATTAATTACTTTGAAGCAAGCACTTGCCTTCAGCAGCATTCTAAAACCCCTAACCAGACATTCTTTTATTAAAACCACCTGTACTTAACAAGAAAATATTAAATATATTTAATAATTCCTCATCATTTGTTGATTTTTCTATGTATGATCAGGTATATTGCTACAGTTTTGTGGTCGTGCTGGTATATATTGGACACAGAAACAACGTGGAGCAGAGGATAAATGTATCGGTACTATGCATTACAGTGCACAGGAGGAATTCTTCAATATCAGACACTTTGTCTTTGAACCAGGTATAATAATGCTAATACTTACAGTCACCAGTATTAAACTCACAATGCCAAGTACCATGTACTTGCTTTGAAAACCTCACTCTTTTTATGCATCTCCTGATGCAGAGGCATATAGTGATGCACCTGTTTGTTTGTCCGTCTGTCTGTTCATCCGATAGCAAATTGTTGAAACTCATATATTTTTTAAGTCCATCAAGGCATTGCTTTCACACTTGGCATACTTGTTTACCATCAATGATCATAAACACAATACATAATCAAAGCCAGGTAACACTATATCAAACATTTCAACAGAATTATGGCCCCTGGATGACTAAGATATTTGTTATGGACAAGGCTTCCACCGAGGCATAAGTGTTTACTGAACGCAGTCTTGTTTATCAAACTTATCAAACTTTGCTTTTTTCCTGATTACATTGATTTATTTTGGTTGCTGTAAAACGTTGTTTGTCATTGTCTATTGAATTCATGGAAACTAGCTGATATCTAGCATCATATTTCATCATGACATTACCCTATTTTTGTAGATGTTATATATGAAATGGCATCTGCTAATATCTAACTCATATTTACAGGTCTAATACCAGCAGAGGTTCATACATTTCCATTCAAATTTTACTTGACACCACCCCTACCGGACAACTATAAGGACAATGTATGTGAGATAGAGTATTTCCTAGAAGCCAGACTAAAGCTGGACACAGATACAACCAATGATATAGTGTACCGTCAGGATATACTCATTGTCGATCCTATAGATCTCAACAAACTCATCCTACCTGATGTAACAGTATGTATCAATGAATACTGATTGGCTTATTGAAGCAAAAATTTAATATATTGACGTCTCTGTGTAGAACTATGGTAGCTGCCTCATATAACATTGTAGTTACAATAGTTTTGCAGAGAGCCCTCTATATATTTTATTTCTTACAAAAAGATTTGGCATCAGGTTTAGCCTATACTAGTATTATAGTCAGCTCCTAAGACAAGACACATTTAACAGAGTGTGTAAATAATTAATAATTGAAACCTTTACAGCCTAATAGTAGTGTCCACTTTGAATGCAAGGGGTCTTGGGATCATCCCATACTGTGTCATAACAGACAAAATGAAAATAATACCAGTAATTCCCTTGCTAGATGCATGGTGTAAGGGAAAGCTGGCTTCTAACCAATACTTGTGGTGATAGATGGTTCATAAGGAACAGTGTAAAGATAGTTGTCAATGTAAAATATCCTGTAGAGGTTGTTTCACAATTTATCAACAACCTTTACTATAACAACACCTCAAAAATTATCTTGGACAATATTGAGGGCTCAGTGCATAACTATGGTAACTGCATCAATTTATAGAGACATGTACAATAGTTGTGCACTAAGCCCTCGATATTTATTATAAATTTAACCTTTGCGGAGAAACAACCTCTAAACAGCAGCTTATTTTAGTAGCTCCCAAAGGGTGTTGCTGTAAGTTATGTCTTCAGTTGTATAATTTCAGCTTCCAGTACATACACAAAAGATAATGAAGCTTGGACTCCCGTGTTGTAGATCTCCTCCAATCATTGGTTTCCTACGTCTTGCACGGTCTGGATACAGTCCAGGGGAAGTAATCCATGTACAGGCAGATATTGAGAACAATTCCGGCAGTACTGTACGAAATGTAGCATTTACCCTCTTTGAGGTGAGAAAGACTTATTGTCATAAATTTGATATGTTTGCTACTGCAAAGTAATTTACTAGTAATTTCGATGGAACGAACCTTCATGGTTTTGGTAAAAAATACCATTTCGATGAGATGTTAATTTGTGGATATTGCATTACAGGTAATAAATATGAGGGTCAAAATTATTGTTCAATGGGACTTGATTTTGTTGTTGAAGGTAAACCATAAAATCCATGAAATTTAATCCCCAATGAAAATGTTAATGATTTTACTGTATTTTATCAGATAAGCTGCAGCCTAGCAGTGCCATTAATCTGTGCCCAAAAGCTGTGCCCGAAATTTTGTTCGCCAATTAATACCTTGATCAGCATATGGCTTCATGATAATATCAACGTCATCAAGAAGTCACACTCTTGAAACCTAAGCAGCATACCTCATCATTTTGAATGATATTATGAGCATTCTCCAAGGATAAATAGAATCTTACTTTCGTGCTCATTACATACAAGTTTAATTAAACTCATTGACAAAAAGAATATGATACCCAGTAAAGCCTCATGCCATATTAGTTTTCCACTCATTTTAATAATGAGCACTCATGCAAGATCTTCTGTATAATTGACATTAAACCTGTTGTAAATCAACTAGTAAATCAGCTTCTCACACATGTGTCTTGTATGATTCTGACTGAGAAATATAACAAATGCAGTTTTTTAGCTATTAGAATGTTACCTGATATTGTTGGATATATTTTTTATCTCAAGGATTTATTACAGCAGGTTTCTATAGAAACAGGAATTATGTTTCAGCAGATTTATCATGCATCTTTCTGAGGCATAATATGCAATCCCAATCTGACAGCATATAACCAAAACACTGTATGCCTTATTGGATTACTATAAATTCTACTTGTACCATTTATTGCTATTGAAAGCACGTGTAAAATCTGATCACTGTATGACTTATTGCTGTATTATATAATTCAATGTGTATATACCTTATTGCCATTGCCAGAAATTGACTCGTTTATACACAATGAATCCTTTAGCACACATCACTACTCCTTAATTCTGTCTCAAACTTAGTTGTTTTGTTGCTAATTGAACATTATGATTGTCCTTAACTAATGCATACTTCAATTTTGATCAAATTACTTTGAATCGTTAAACCCTTGTGTCATTTATAACTTGCTTTAAATACTGTATCTAGGAAAGAATATACAGAACTGAGAATAAGACTCACACTCATCGAGATGTTATCATTAAAGTTGTGAAGGGTTCAGTAAAAGGAAAGAAAACAAAAGAATGGCCAGATATTCCACTAGCTATACCACGACAACAAGTCTTCAATGTGTCAGCATGTAAAATATTTGATATAAAACATACATTGGAGGTAAGATACGTCCACCCAACACTAGTCAACTTATGACTTTCAATTTGTTTTAATAAACTATAAACGGCAAACTGACATTCAAATTTAAATTTTGCATAATTTATAGTTCAACTACCAAGTATTGTAAATGATTCTGCGATACTAATAATGCTTCATTAAATGAGTATCTATCCCCTATTAGCTTCTAATGAATTATTACAAAAGAAATTTTAACATAAGTTTACGATTTCTGTGCACTTAGTGGTAAAACAGTACCCAGGTGTTGGTTTTTTATAATTTGATCAATCAATCTATTTTAGATGAAGATGAAAGCTGGGTTATTTTCCAAGCATTTAGTATTACCTCTACGTATAGTGATAGGATCGGTTCCCTTAGATTCTGTTTCCAAGGAAACATTACCACTGAACAGATTGCATCAAAAACCATCGGTCGAACAGCTTAGAGAAAGACGGTCGGCAGTAGATGCTGCACGCCAGAGCAGAGAAGGTATTGACTAAACTATATGCTGATCTATGTCATGATCAGATAAATTGATTATTGTGACTTGGGTACAAACTTTTTTCATGAAAATTATGAAAACTTAATATTTATAGCAAAGTGGTGCAGATTTTGTCAATTATCTTTGAGTAATACAAATGTAGTCAACATGTTCATAATGATAAATAATAATCAAATAATAAGACAATTAGCAGGTCCATTTCTTTATGTATCATTTAAGGATGACATACCGCGGTATATTGAAAATTAATACCTGCAAAGCTGGCTGTCTTTGAACCTCAATATAATTATCATTATTAATATTGAGACCATCTCATTATTGACACATGTTTTCAAGGGTTCCATTGGTGGTCTAACTATTGAGGATGCACTGTAATTTTTTATCCAAAAAATAATAAGAACTTGCCACTGAAAGGTGATGAATATTGATGAAACTTAAAATGTAACTGAAATATGATAAATGCAGTTGATAAAAACCAAACATGTCTTAGCTGCCTAATATATTAATTATTTTGTCTGGTGGTCGCCAAGAGAACAATTTCATAATGTTTTATTATTAAAAAGATGATTAAAATTTTAATTGCTTTCAATTAAGTTGACTCAGCTCTCTTTGACCATACAAATGTAACACACTTCCTGTTTTTCAGCTTCTCTCAATGAGGTGAATTCTGGGAATAATAAAATTCGTCGACATCGGAGAAAAGACAGAAATAGGAAACAAGTTTATCCTGACGATGTGATTGACGTACAAGACTATAATGAGAAGACATAACGAGTTGCCTTTAATACAAATGTGACTATAAGGAAACATAATGAGTCTTTTATTAACATGTAGCATTGTTTAATTTGGCACATTATGGAGTGAATTCTAATTAGAAACTGTTTACGACATATCAAATTCTCATTATGTGCTGAGAGAATGTAGTCGGAAGATTTTTTAAAGACATTTGTAAGGAGATACATGTCATCAATACAAGTTTATTACTAGAAATGTTTATGTTTGTTATGCATACTGATGATACACCCACAGAGCTATGTTTTGGGGCATCGCTAGCTTAGAATAAGGTTGTAAGTACCAAATCGATATTTTGAGAAAACAAGAATTTTTTTTGGGGAAAATTACTCTTTACTTATGGTAAAACAAGCTGTTTAAACATCAGTTTGGTCAACATGACTACCGGTAGTTTCGTTTTGCATGAAAATAGACTCATAAGAAGTGCCTAATGATGCTGATTTTTATATGAACCAGTTTTCTAAGTAGTAAGTACTTATACGATTTACAAATTTTGGCGCACTACCTCAGCCTTTGGGTAGCCAAAGCTTACATATCGTTCAACAAATACGAAACATTACACTACGTTATTCTACCTTGAATGCAGGGCAGCTGTATTAAAATCTTTGAGAAAAATTTGACTCTAGCTTCTATACTGCAGTTTTTCCTTGAGCTTCTGCTAATATCAGCAAACACACTGGCAAGTTTCTGTTTTAAGTGACTGTACTTCATGCGCTGGTGAACAGGGCTAGAACTTCTGGAGCCCTTTCTAGTGGCAATGTTACCAAAAAGTGCTATTGTACTACGTCTATGCAAGGACATGCTTTAGTGCTTGCTGATAGCAAACTGTTTCTTTACCAGACAAGCATTCTTTTGCAACTCACTGGAAAGCACTTGCCGGTAGCATACAAATTGTTTTACTGCGCACAAGGCTTAGTACAAAGTATTCATGTGAAGTTTCATTGAAATCTGATCAATTGTTCAGGAGAACAAACATGGCCAAAATATGACATCATCCATCAATGTAGGAGGCATGTATTCCACATGTTCTATAATGACGTGTGTTGTACTTTAAGGGTCAGTGCCAGGTGTCGTCCATACAAAGCATATGTACTTCCAGTTTCTGTTGTTCAACAGGGTTTCCTCTCAGTAACAGTTAAATGAAAATCCCCTTGATGTGACAACCATTTAATGCCATGTAGGTGCAATTGCCATCATTCTGCAACCGACCAAGATTTGACATCAAGACAACTGATTCTACAAAGGAGACTACCAAAGAAACACAACAGATTGATATGTTAGACTTCTAAAATTTATTTAAATCATACATGTGTATTAACCATACAAAATAAGATACATGTTTCCAGTGTTTGGGACACATATTATGATGTTGTATTTTATATATAACAGTTCGGAAATGTGTTACCAGGTATCTCTGTTAAATACAGTCACTGACTAAATTCTACACAACTTACAAATATGATATAAGAAATACAGTTCAATACATTCTGATACATCATTTACATAAGTATATAAATGCCAGTCACATTCAGTTAAAACCCAACTAGGGCACAGTTATTGTAGAAAATCGAAAAGGTAGAATTAAGACTTAAAAATTTGAAATAGTTCAAAATTTGTCAAGGTATGGAAAAGGTGCATAGGATTTGTATTTGGTATCCACAAAATAAACATGTGACCTTTTTTTGCAAATGCACAGAACTTTGGGAGTAAGGTGAAAAACGACCAAAGGAATATGATTCTGTTTTCTATTAAATTTTTTTCAATTATGTTGACCATGTAGCAGAATGCACATAGCTGTCAATGATACATAAAGCTATCTTACGTGAGGTAGTCGGGTAGAAGAAAGATCAGACTAAAAGTTTACTGTTCATAATGTATGATCGACACATTCACAACCAAGTGAAGACAAGAAATAATGTCTCGAAACAGTAAATAACAGTTAAATAGCAGTAAATAACAGTTAACAATCACTAAAGTAAAAATATTATTTTTCCAAAAAGTCGGTAGATTAATTAGATCAAAATATGAAGTTTGGTAATAATTTTACAATTTGTTTGCTTTACAGAATTATAATCTGATCTCCCTTGAACCTTCCTGTGTTGGAATGTTGTGGGAAAAACAACAAATGACAACGATAAGATGTAACCGAACTAAATGTAAAATTAGAAATTGCTTTGGTAATGGAATTTTTCTGATAACAAACATTAAATTATGGGTTAACATTGGTCTAAACTCTAAATTTGTGACAATCATTCCAACAAGAGTATGTAAAACAATTCATTAAGAATAAAAAAATGCATTAAAAAATAGTAAAACAAAAAATGCACCAGAGTTCAAATGGTACTACAGTAAATACTTGAACTAGTTTCTAAATGAAGATGATTTTCGTAACTGTGAGTTGATAAGCATAGTGTTTACATGCTTGTTCTCATGTAGACATATATAACATCTAAATCTATACTTATGTTTTAACAGATCTACTCTACAGGTAACATTTAAATTGTACAAATGAAAAGAATAAAACAATAAGAGTGCTAGAAAACATTTGAGCGATGAGAAAATAATATGGAAATATCAACAATGTTCACAAAAGTTTGAAATAACAATCAGTAATAGCAATATGTGTAATGTGATCCCACTTTGAGCCAAGTCATATGACATGATGGGCACCGACAGGATTTCAATCGCCGAAATTTCCTTCAGGTTTTTTATGTAAACTTCAGGCGCTTGAAATCCTGGGCCATTTTGCAATCTTTCGTGATTCAATTTTATATCACAGTCATCGTTAAAACTTCTTGTGTCTCAACCCATGTAGGGACCCTTCACAGTTACACATTTCAACCGACAAAATATGCAGATTCTCTCCCCGTTAAACACACTTCATCAGGACGGCCTCCCTGCCATTTACTTCGAAAAATTCATCGTCTAGTACTCTGTGACAAATGAACCTTTCGCTAGTAAATACACAGGGGTATGAGATTCGATATGTTAACATAGCTGTCAACAGCCTTTCTAAACTAAATGTCTTTAAGATTGCACAATTATGAAATAAAGTAAATCAACTTAATTTTATGCACAACGATGGTAAAAGCGCACAGACTCACAGAAGTGTACACTGATGGTATATATACACTTAGATTTGCAGATGGTATTACAAATCAATGGACTCACTAGTTGCAGATGGTAAAAGCAACTGATCACAAACGAGTTGGTGATCTATATGGACACATGGACTCACAGATATGAACTAAGTCACTCTACTTATTCCTATAATTGCAATCGAAAAGAAGACATTTTCCAACCTTAAAAAACTAATGTTCAAGCCAAATCTGTACACGTTTTACATAAAAAATTGCACTCCTCCATGTACACAGTATAAGACAATTCATAACAAAGAACAAATTTATAAAATTTCTTTATAAAACGTCTGATTTACACAATAGTTTTTGCATTTTTTGTCTAAATAGCAACCTTTCAATATTGTTCAACACAATATAATCAGCTTCCATTAAAAGCGATCCGGCTTTTCTACAACGCACCAATCTGTTAGATAAGTTACTACAAAAAAGCTCTGCAATATAGAACATGTATTGCGAATCGATGTCGTCTCTTTCTGAAAGAGTTTATCCGAATATGAATTCCGTGTTTCGTTCCAGGAAATATGAATTTTACACACTCCAGATTTTATCCAGCCTTTCAAAAGTATTAAGGTTTTCCTGAATGGTTCTGTTCAATGTTTTTATTTGTACATTTAAAAATCTGAAATAGAAGAGAGAATAGAAATGTTACAATCTGCAGGGAATATCTCCATTCATATCAAAATAGCAATTACCACTACAGCACTAAATTTTGCCTTAAGATTTCAGCATGAACTGAGACACACAAACGACTGCTAAGGCACATTGACCATCAATGATTACATTGATGAAAAGATATTTGTCAGTTTGTGTATATATTTGAAGGTTAATATTGTCCTTGTATGCTTGGGCAAAACTGAATCGGTCAGATCTAACAGCATTGAAAGGGGTACAGCTAATATGATAAAATTTATTTATCAAATATTACAATATAACCAAGTGTAGCAACTTACCTAAAGACGGACAAACATCAATAGTATGTTTCCCTTTCTATCCAGCCACCTGGTCTGTTTCGGAGAATTAATTTCCTGCACTCATCATAGATAAAGATGGCCAAACTGAATGGTAGAGCTGGGAACCACCAAGTAGCTCTGAGGTTCTGCATTCTAAGACCGTTCTCAAGACCTGGACAGTATGTGAGGAAAGCTGCCAGAGCAGTCTCGAAGAAAAGACCGAAAGTCAAATGATGATTCCTGGAAAAAGACAAGAAATACATTACAGAATGAACGAACTAAGCAAAAAGCAAATACAAATTGCACATTTTCAAAATTAAGCTGACTAATTACTTTCAATCGTTTAGTTCAACATTCAGCCCATCATTGACTGAACTGGCAGGGAAAAAAACTAATAACCACAAATTTACAACACTTTCAATCAGAACAGACACAACAGTTACAAATCTGTTGCACAATATTTCTGGTTATTCGAGCTGGTCTTGGCTCTGCTATTTCCAGAGATGGTAATTGAAACAAATTCAATCAATAAAACAAACAATTAAGATGTAAACTTACTTCATTCCCTGTTGGAAGAGGGACAGTTTTCTGGTCTTACAGATGATTAAATCAGCCCATTGTACAATGACAATTGATACAAAGAAGGCTGTATGGCAGGTGTATTCGAGACGTTTCCTCTGTGCGTATGTCTGAAATCATACAAAATGGTGAACAATTAGAATCAAGTCAAAATATTTAAATTTTGTACATAGTAAACAAACAAATACTTTGTTGGAATTACAGAACTTGCTAACAAATTTTAGCCTTCATTTCTGTTAACTATCACAATTAAGCTTTTTTCATAGTAAAGCAGTCAAGAAATGATTAGGGATAGTTAGTAAAGGCAATGTTTACTTTGACACAATCAAGTAAGTAACTTTGTACAAAAGTCAAGAAATGAAAACAGGCATGAAACTCATATCTGATATCTTATAAATATCTTACCCATTCTTGACCGTATGAGTCCTGGACATCATTGACACCTCTGGAGTCCCATTGTTCACGGAGACCCAACAATTTGGAGGCCCAGAATCCATTTTCTCCCATAATGATGAAGTATATGTAGAATCCAGCTGAGGCTTGGATCATACCAATCTGACCATATGCCATACTGATCAATCTGTAAACATAAGCATAAAAGCATGTACTACAATTCCAGTCAAATTTTAAAGCAATATATTCAATAGAAAAGAGGAAATTTTAGCAATATTTCAGTACCTTCGTATAATTATATTACACTGGATTGTTTTTACTACTTCAAGCATTGACTCTTTCTTTGTCCTTATTGTTCAAATTCAATTTCATATTACCATCACGTGGTCAATTCTTTCATCAAATATTTCTATTTTTCTGCATTCAAGCTCAATCTTTCTAATGCAGCAAATCTGAATTTTTATAACCCCTGTTTAGTAAAACAAGACTAAAACATACCTTTCGTTTACAAGTTTGTCATGGAGTGGGTCACGTGGCATACGTTTCATGATATCGTTCTCAGCTTGTTCGTAGGCGAGGGAGATAGCGGGTACCATGTCAGTTCCTAAATCGATACACAAGATGGTGATGGTTCCAAGTGGTAGAGGAATGTCCATAAGAATGAAGAGTAAGAATGGTGAGATTTCTGGAATGTTGGATGTTAGAGTGTAAGCAATAGACTTCTTCAAGTTGTCAAAGATAAGACGACCCTCTTCTACACCTGTTACAATGGAGGCAAAGTTGTCGTCCAGCAAGATCATGTCAGCGGCTTGTTTACTTACATCACTACCAGCGATACCCATAGCAACACCTGCAGAACAAAATAAGCATGGTTAAATAAATTGATCATTTTTTAAATTTTTTAATAAATTACATAAGATTAAAACAATAGAGCAAAAGTAGAATCCACATGCATATCAGTTCACTATTTCAAGTAATGGTAATACACTATATCAGTAATGCAGTGCCTTTGAAAAGAAAAGCAAGGCAATTATGGAATCAGAAATCACTTGTTTAGTAGTAATTCCGAAAATGCCAAGCATGGCCTTATTTACCAGTAAGCTTTCATCTGAAATATGCTGAAATATGGCAGGCATATGAGTGCCTTCACCAGATTAGACAGCAAGTTTGCTAACCACTGAGCTACGAAGGCAAATACTGTGTATAATTTTAATCCAACTCAAAATATTGCACAGTCTGCAGGCAGTAAATAGTTATTTTACATGTTAACAAAACTAACCAATATCAGCTTTCTTCAAGGCAGGAGAATCGTTGACACCATCACCAGTTACAGCTACAATAGCTCCCTGTCTCTGGCAACCTTCTACAATGATCAGTTTCTGTTGGGGTGAAGTTCTGGCGAACACAATTTCTGGATGGTTGTTCAAGATCTCGTCAATCTGGAATGGGGTCATGTCTCTCAAGTCACTACCGTGGACTACGCATGCCTTGGCCTCACTGAAATAGAAACACCAACAACAAATTTTAAACCTTATTCACAATTGCATACCAATCTGACACAAAAATAATTTCTAGAATTACAACAATTTTACTTAAGTCAAATGACTCTTACTTTTTCTATAAACAAGAAGGGATGCATTGTAACAGTTATTAAATTCAAGCACCTATCCCAGGGATAAAGACTGACATTTTCAACTTGGTAGCCCAATATAGTACTTTCTTTGATTATTGTATAGTGTACATAGGGAATTTCTTGAAAAATCTAGGGGCTGTGGGCTACTGGGCCCCTGCTAGCCTGTATCCATGTATCCTAATATTTCGAGAAACAAGTTAAAATGTACTAGTGTAGTGTTTCAACAAATATTACAGTTACTGATCGATTAAATTATTTAATAATGAAGCCCTCTTTATTCCCCATTTTTGTCGATTTGGGCAAATAATTTATTTTGCTAAATACACAGACTGGATGTTTACTTACGATGGATCAACCTCCTCTGGTGGGATTCCACGTTCAGCAGCAATATCATCAACAGTCTTACTTCCTTCAGAAATGATACCGACACCCTTAGCAATAGCCTTGGCAGTAATTGGATGATCACCAGTAACCATGATAACCTGTGAAAAGAAATGTGAAATTAAACAATCTATAGTACAACCACAATAAGACCACTCTTGGACAAGTTTAACTGACCTTATTTAGTAGGACATATTTAAGTTGAACTAAGGGCAAACACAATGTCCATAACTTTAAGTTACTATTCCGTATTATTATTGAAATGATCTATTACAGCATAATGAAATATAACAAACTGATTTGAATTAAGTTGTAATACTTTTGTTTTAATCTTTTGTTTTAACAATTTCTGACACATTGAAAAGCCAAGGGAATTTTGTCATTTAACAATAAAATACAACAAGTAGTTGTTTGTTTTCAATGCTTACTTTGATACCAGCACTTCTACATTTTCCTACAGCATCGGGTACAGCAGCACGTGGAGGATCAATCATAGACATGAGACCAATAAATCGGAGACCGGTCAATGGGAAGTTAGCATCTTCAGTATCGTAAGTGTAGCCTGGTGGATACTGGTCAATTGGTAAAACGTAGTCACAGAATCCTGAAAGAAGAATCATATGAAGCATGTCATGAAAAATGTGTGAAGTTTAGTTGGTCAACAATTTTATCAATAATTGGATAAACATGGATGAATTTAAGCATTTCGACTCAGATGAAAATTACTACATGGACACTCTTATAAATATTAATCGAGCTTGCCAATGCCTGTCAATGTATTTTGGAGCCCCAGGGAGCACTAAATTGAAATCATTAGTGTTACAAAATATTCATACATCATAAAAAAAACAACATTAAATGTTTGAGAATTTATTCAAAAATTCTGACAGAAAAAACAAGCCTACTTACCCAATACTCTTTCTCCGAGACCTCCAAGTTCCATGTA
Source organism: Spisula subtruncata (assembly GCA_963678985.1). Taxonomy (NCBI): domain Eukaryota; kingdom Metazoa; phylum Mollusca; class Bivalvia; order Venerida; family Mactridae; genus Spisula; species Spisula subtruncata. Next base: position 18,340,841 of record OY787668.1, read on the forward strand.
AGCAACATTGAATGCAGCTCTGAATGTATCATCAATCTGGTATTCATTTCCGTCTCTCAAGTAAGTTGAACATCTGTCCAAGATACGTTCTGGAGCTCCCTTCATTACAAGTACGCAGCGAGGATCATTGGGATCTTCAGTTTCGTGGATAGATACCTGAATAACACAGTCAACATATTATAGAAACTGTCATGTAAACTTGTGCAACACATGTTAAAGAACAAATCACATGTTCAAATTTTCCATTTTTTTTTTAATTTTAAAGGATAATTATTGTTAATCCTTATTGTAACAAGATTTTTGCCATTAATTGAATTGATAGTGTTTTAAGCATATCAACAGCTTGGGCAATTTATTGAACACTATCAAACAGTAAGACAAGTATCATTATGTACATTAATATATTGGCTCTGCAAGGGACAAATATGAAATGTAAGGACGTTTTTTCAACATCATCAATACATTCATTTTTATGGCATTAGTGTAACTAACCTGGTATTTGTTGGATGAGTTGAATGGAATCTCACAGATCTTCTTGTTTCTAGCTCTGAAGCTGGTTACGTTACCGATGGATAATTCTACACATTTCAACAAGGCGGATTCAGAAGCATCACCATTGCATTCTCTGTAATATTAACATGAAATATATCATTATACATGTTTAAGTGAGCAATTACTCGGTTCTATACATAACACAGATATTCTCAGACGTTTATGATCAGTTACTTAATTCAACCTGACCAAGTTCTGATATTTTTTTGTTAATTATCATTATTTAGCTCAACTGGTCTGACCAATACAGATATTTCCAGATTTTTCTATCATATTTAATTTAAAAGGACAAAATTATATCTAGATTTACAATTGTTATTTCATTTGGCAGCTGATAATATGAGTTATCGATTAGTCAATGAATACTCAATAAATAAATTCAAACAAGCGTAAAAAACCTATTTGATATCTAGATAATCCCCAAGACAATTTCTATTTTTTACATATTCTAAAACGTTACCTCTTAAGTACAGGAACGTCTTCTTGTCCGGTTTTGAATTCAGCTCTGTTACACAACATAGAGCATCGAGAAAGAGCCAACCAAGATGGATCAGTTCGGCTGTAGGTGGAGTCTAGAAATAAATGATATAGTAAAAAGTTAAATCACAATTGACAAATTAAAATAAGCTGAATTAAATTTACTGTTAGTACACTGGGGGACTTCGGTAACTCTAAGTTATCTCCCATTGACAGATATTCTGACACGAAAGACCACAAGCAGGTAATGAGGTTCTATTAATTGGACTTTACTGCCTGTATTTCTGGTTTTTTCCTACTTTTGTGCAGCTAAAAAAGGCAGCAAAATTTTTGACCCCGATAATTTGATTCTCGGACAAGGGGAGATAATCAATGTCACTAAAGTCCCTCACTGATTAATATACAACACTATTACACAGTAGTAACAATACACTAATAAGCAGCCTCTTTAATTGACAACAAAATGACCAGGTTGTTTTTAATCGTTAGCGAAAGTTGCATGCAATAGTTAATTTACACACAATATTTATAGGAATGAACAGGCAATTAGGTATACATTAAGAGAGGTTATGGCTGATTTTATTACTACTGTTAGATTTTATAAAGGGTAAATGAACTGAATGACACTAATGTCAAATAACTAAGACAGGCTTGTTAAATTGCACACACAGAAAGTGCATGAAATGTGTTTTACTTCATACAACAAATAAGAGAAAAATAAACTGATTTCATAATATAAAAATACATGTGTGGCAACCATAAGATTGTAGTGTCAGTGCAAATTAATGCACAATTAGTGCACATTTAAATTAACAAATAACTTAAGATACAAATAAGAAAAATACGAAATATCAAACACAGCACTGTACGGTTATTTAACATGAAAAGACTTGCAACTAAGACCTAATTTTTTTTACATGAATAGAAACTTAAAAGGGAATGATCTTTGTGTTAAATAAATGATTTTTATTTTGTTTAACTTTGCTTTTAAATATTAAGTCTATGACTCCCATCGTATTCTTATGAACAAACTTCATCAACCAGTGTAGGCATAACGGACGGTCGATTGAGTAACGGACAGGACGGCGGGAAATACCTGGAAATACTGGGAAATACTGGGAAATACATCAACAGATGGCTTCCAGTGCAGGCAGCATGAGACCTTGAGCATTATTTTACTATTCAATCACTAACTCCTCTAGTTTTTAATTTATTTGTATTTCAACAAGGGACTGTGGATCTAGACTAACTACTTACAGCAATTATCAACTATAGCGGCACAACAACAAAGATTATATCTAAATAATAAATATGTAAAATACACAAAGAGAAGAAAATCTCCATAAACAAATTGAGTTTAAGAAGGAAAAGAAACCAAAAATATTCACATATCAAAGAAACTGGAACACATTATCTTTAGTAATGAATGATCAGTTTGCACACCAATGACATTTTCAGACGGACTTAACATAGGCAAAAACACCTATCCTGGATTTTTTATTAATTATTTTAACAAAAATTATCTTTTATGCTTATTATCGGGCAAAATCATAAATAAGAAACAATGAAGTTATCTGTATCACTCAGGTAAATAATGAGTTTGCTTGTATTCAGTTCAAAAAATATTTTTCAAATGATCAGTGGAAGCAAGACATTGATTCTCTCTGTTAAAATCCAATAATACAAATGATAATAAATGAAAAACATATAGATATATATATTGCTGATTCATCCTTACCCATGACTACAGAGAAGCACAGGTTAATACAGAGTGGAGAAAAACGAGATTATTAGAAATACTGAAGGGTAAAGATTAGATATATAGCTGAAATATTAGACTATTTATTAATCAGAGAAAAAAATATGTGTTATACTTAAATAAAGTTGAAGTAGCTTAAATAGTTGTTCCAATGTTATTTATATTAGCAGCCTTCCTACAACTGCTTTAATGATACTGATTACAGCAATATTTAACAAGTTTACCAGCAACATGCAAATTAATTATATGTTCTATATAGCAATTAAGTTCTTATTTGATTTATTAAGAAGTCTTATTAGTATAGAAGAAAGAAGCAGAAGAGATGTCTATTTCATAGAAGCTTTTACGCAATACTTACTAGATTGGTCATCGCTGGTGTCGGCTTCAACAATTTTGCCATCAAACCACATGTGGGCGACTGTCATTCTGTTCTGTGTCAATGTACCAGTTTTATCGGAGCAGATGGTGGATGTTGATCCGAGGGTTTCTACAGCTTCCAAGTTCTTGACAAGGCAGTTCTTCTTGGCCATACGCTTAGCAGTGAGTGTCAAACATACCTTAACAAGGAAATAAGCACAATGTACATTTAAATAGACTAATGTTAGTGAGTTCAAAGATAACTAGGTTATTTATAAATCAACTGTTTTTTAAAATTCCTGTCAACATTAACATGCACCCCCAAATGTGGAAGACACAATTACCAGAATGTACCAGCAATCACATCTCATACATTGTGCAATTACTCTTCTAAGCAACAGACCTAGCAGTCAACTTCGTGGCTTTAGTCGACAGACTTTAGTAAATTGTTAATTCGTTATTTTATCTCAACAAATTGGCTGCTTAATTTAAAGTAAAACAATAGACTTACTGTGACAGTGGCGAGGAGACCTTCAGGCACGTTAGCTACAATGATACCAATCAAGAAGATGACAGCATCGAGCCAGAAGTAACCAAGAATGAAAGCAATGATGAAGAAGGTAACTCCGAGGAAAACAGCCACACCAGTAATCAGATGGATGAAATGGGCAATTTCTTTAGCGATGGGGGTATCTCCTACTTCGAGACCGGATGCCAGGTTAGCAATTCTTCCCATGACGGTTTTGTCTCCAGTTTTGATAACAATACCACGACAAGTACCTAAAATAAAACAAAATATTTTAAAAGTAAGTCTTATAAACATATACAACATTATCACTAAATTTAAGGTGATTTTTTTTAAATTCGACAATGAAATCTTCATAGATAACTTGATTGGTTTACATCACTTTCTACAATCTTTGAGAAATTAAAGCAGCAACAAAAATTACAAAGTTATTTAAAATGAATCCTACCTTCTACAGCGTTGGTTGAGAAGAAAGCCAAGTTCTTTGTTTCCAATGGGTTTTCATGAGTAAAGTCGGCGGTTCTTGATTGTGGTTCAGATTCTCCAGTAAGGGAAGAATTGTCAACCTTGAATAGAAAGACATCTACGTCAGTAAAGAAAAGCAAACTACAAAACATTTAGTAGAATATTAACACTAACTTGGTTCTTTTTCTGTTAAAATATATTTTAAGAACAAGAGAGATTTAACCATTTGCAGGGGTTGATACTATCTTATTTTGGTCACTGGCTACAACAGTTACTGGTCTTCTAAGACTCACTGATCCTTCTTGATTTCACTAGCCTTAGACCAGCGGACCAGTGTTAGTGTTGAACCCAATTTTGGCATATTAATGCTCGAGAACAAACCAGAGACCTCTCAAAGTTGGAAGTGGAATGAAGTTAATAAGTACCTTAAAGCCATGGCCAGAGATTACACGGATGTCAGCTGGAACTCTGTCTCCAAATTTCACATCTACAATGTCACCACATACAAATTCTGAGGCTTTAATGTTCAACTTCTGACCATTTCGGATAGCAATACCGTACTGAAAAATACAACAACAATAATGCACAAAATCTTCACAAAACCCATGAAAGTCATCAACGGTATTTGAACTTTTAAACAACTATGTTATTAATTGATAAATGAAGCAAGAATTTACAAAAGAATCACAGTTTTAGATACCAGACTTACTACAGAATTATTATTTTAAGAAGGCAAGTTTATCTATACAAATATACAGCAATAATTGAGATAAAATAGCATACCTGAGGCACCATGTCTTTGAACGAGTCCATAATCTTTGAGCTTTTGGCTTCTTGATAATAAGAGAAACAACCTGTCACAACTACGACGGCAGTCAATACAATACCCAAATATAACTGAAAACATACGAAAATACAAGATCATAATACTGTATTAAAGCAGATGTAACATACCAGTAAACATACAATAGCAGACTATCTGTGTTTTTACAATAGCATAATTCACAAAATTTTAGAATCTATAGAAGTTTTACTTAACAGAACAATTTGCATCATTCTGCATTGGATGCCCTAATGGCGTACTGCACACTTAATGGTTTATTCAGTAGAACTAGGAAGTTTTCCTTTCAATTGATCTAAACTTAAAGGATTGCTATGAAATCTATTTGCACTTTTTTGCAACTACCTGCACACATGCAGACCACATCTCATTTTGATACGAATGAAAACATCATTGTCGACTCATATAAGAATTGTACTTTGTACAATATTTTGCTGTCATACTTACATTATCACCTGGTACTTCTTCCATTTGAGATGACTGAATAGAATAAGCAATGTAACACAGAATGGCACCAATCCACAGCAGCAATGAGAAACCTCCGAACAGCTGTTGACAGAACTTAATCCATTCTGGTGTTGTTTTTGGAGGGGTCAATTCATTGGGTCCGTCCCTTTCTAAAACCATACGAGCATGTTCTGGAGTCAAACCCTGAAGTCAGAAAAATGGGTGTTGAATAATCATTAATGAAATGTCACAAATTACACAGAATATGTTGCAAATAAAACCAAGAAGTTAAGCAATTTAGTGCAATATTAACAGCAGGAAGTGGAAATTCATAAAATGACAAGTATGATGACTTAATTGTTAACAGTATCATGATAAACACTTGTCTGTCACTTATAACTCCCAAGTAGTTCTAACTAAAATAAGGCTGGTCATTATAAACCAAACAAAGAACTCTTGTAAAACTGACTCATTATTTCAATATGCATACCATGTTTGGATCAGTGTTAAGTCTGCTGTATAATTCTGTAATTGGGATCTTGTGCTCGTCCATGGTGAGCTCCTGTTTAAGCTCATCCATATCAGCCTTCTTCTTCCCCTTCTTTGTTTTAGGCCCCTCATCTCCGGGTGTAACTGCATACCGGTAACTATCTTGTCTTGGTCCCTGAATAGATAGTTTAAATGCACATTAGATGTATACTTTTACCAATAACTGTAAAGAACGAGTTAAATAGATTATAGAACATTTATAAGAAATGGGGCCATGATCCTGGCATGATACTAATAAATAGGGGTTTCAGTTGACTTGGGAAGGGGTTTTGACCTCTTAAATTTTTCAAGAAGTCACATTTTGACCCTAAGATTTTGGGTTGCATGGTAATTAATAATTTTCTCTCAAAATTATGGATATTTTGCCAATGAAATGGTACATTTAATGCAAAGTATCCAAATGAGCATTCCGAAGCTAGTTGAACTTTAACCCCTGATTCGAATGATTAGATTTTTACAGACATCATTTTTAGAGACTCATTCCAGAAATGAAGCCCTAGTACTGAACTAGACATAACATTGATAAAATTATAACAATTATTGATAGGCAGTCTCACTCTCAATCGATAAATCGAAATGTTCTTACGAATGCAAAATGCAAACTAAACTATATAGCACTTTCACAAACTAACAACTAATACTCTTTTTCCCCAACTGGTGGGTGGGTAATACACACCTCACAATTCAAATATTTATGAATTCATGTCTGACTAAGTCGAATTTTGACAAGTTTGTAACAGTCTTTCAGACCTTCATATTGATTATTGGAAGTAGACAGAAAATGATCACAGTTTTGCATATACATAATACAGGGATCAATTATTCTCCCAGTTATTTTGTCTAGGCAGTATAACAAAAACAACACAAGACTATTTATATGAGCAACAAATGTGTGTGTGCCCGAGTGAAACAGAAAGGAATGTGGAAGAACTTTAGGCCTACTGACTCATACCTTTCTTGGTAAACTTATAAATAGAATCAGAGAAAAACTTATTAATTTGATTTAGTAAGTTAAATGACTACATTAGTATACATAAGAAACGTCAAAATTTTAACTTTTTGGTTTGTTTAAAATTTCACTGGTCAACAGTATGTCAGTCATATGAAGACTATGTGATTGTAGGACAAAATCCCGGGTGGACAGAATACCGTTCCCTCATTTTTGACAGAGTGGACATAATCCTGTCCATGGTTTTTACAGGGAGGACAAAACCCCCACCCATGGTGGACATTAATGCACAGCATGCAATGACAGTTAGGATATAGGGCTAGTCTAGACTATGTCCTTTATAATTTCTGCATTATACACAAATGACCTCTACATGTCATTATGTGTAGGGAAAAGTCATTAGCATATATGCATATAATTATTAAAGTAATTCATTCATACTCATTTTAATTCATTTAAATCACAAGTAAAAAATACTTATTTCACATTTTAAAAATTTCTATGCACCAAAGACACTGGGGACACTTGTTTAAGGGGATTTACTTTTGATCACTTCATAAATACTGCCAGGTAATCAGCAATAATCTAGATAGCCATGCATTATCAATACAAAGCAAATGTGTTATCATGTAGCAATAAACAACACCATATTTTAACCAATCAGAATGAAGGAGCTTATCAGTTACCTAACTAATACCCTGTAACCCCAGGGGGACAAGAGACAGTCAGACAAATAAACCTTTGTGACCTAATATTACATAAGAGCCTGTCATCTTAACAAAGCATGACATCACACAGAATTTGTGAAAAATAGGGTTCTACATCTTGACAAGTACATTTGCACCACCAACAAAATTATTGGAAATGTTTCACACCCAAGAGTCCTGTATAATACTTTATACACACAGTAAACTATCAAAAGGATCACCATACAAAGGTAACTGAAAACACTTATTTAAATAGTAAGCAAAAAGGCTGAAGTAGAGAATGCAATATTAGCTATACATAAGTATAGATTTAATTTAGTAGATCTTATACCCGGGTTACAGTCAAAACGTAACCCCAACAAAAACGTAACCCTAAACAATAGTCAAAACGTAACCCCAGTGCGGTCAAAACGTAATCCATGTGTAAGTCAAAATGTAACCCTTATAATAATTATTTTGATGAGCAGTTTTATTGTCCTTTTAATAGTTATTAATGAAGATAAGTTGTAATAAAGTGAATTAAATCAGATAAAATTATATTTATTGCATATATGAAAATAAATTGAATACTAGTTAAATGATGTGTTTGTTTGGCAAAACTGTGTGAACAAACAATGGTTAAAGCAAATAACAAATGTGCAAACAAAAAATTAATAGTGGAGCAATTACCAGCATACCAACCTAATTGAGCACTAATTATGAAGTAAAACAATACTAAATTTAAATTGCCCGATTGTGTATATATATCAAATATAATGTGCTATTACTGGGTAAATCAAAAGTCCAGAAAAATTATCGTCTGTTTAGTTGTATACATCAATTGTATGCATTTGTTATGTGTTCAAACTATACATTGCTTGTCTTTATTCCATGGTATACAATGCAATCTTGTATATATTAAAAAATGTGCTCTTACTATACTATGTATTTCTAATCGTGAATAGATCATTTTATGGACAATAAACGCCGGAAAGTTATCATGATAACATAATCGTATTTATGTCATGCTTTATTAACCAACGAGGTCAAAACTTGTTTGCTTTAATATATATAATATTATGTTAAATAGCAATCATAATGTAAATGAATGTAATAAAAATGTATTGTTATATGAATGAATCAGAAAATCAACGTTTGTGTTGTAGTTATATTCTACATTTTCTATAAATTGCATAATTATGCACACACAAAGTATAAACATTAATTTGTATTTCACAAGCGCACATGTATGTAGATCTATTTGCTCTTATTTGTTTGTTCACACATCAATTTCAACATGACAAACAAACAAATTCTAGCAGCTAAGAACCACAAATTTAGCGCAAAAAATACTTCCAAAACTCATGTTTTACGACCTATATTCTCCAATTCCTCACTACATATATCACATGCATATAATACTTGAAGGGTTACATTTTTACATCAAGTGTTACATTTTGACTTATACAGGGATTACGTTTTGACCGCACTGGGGTTACGTTTTGACTGTTATTTGGGGTTACGTTTTTGTTGGGGTTACGTTTTGACCGGATCCCTTATACCCCACCCAGGCTGACCTATTTTATGCTATCAAAACTGATAAAAATAAGAGCACGATCTAGCTCAAATAATATGAAAAGTACACAGAAATAAACTATGAAAACAGAACAAATCAAGAAAAGCGGCAAATACAAAACAATAGGCATGTTCAACAAAAACCGACAAAGTATTTTTCCAAGAGAAATTCGACCTTTCAATGTCAATGTAGCCATGAATATTCAGTAGGATAATTCACAGAAATTTTTGTCAATATTTTCGTGCGTATAAATCGGACAATGCGATAATTACTTTAATTCATTCGCTGAAAAAATATTGAGACATTGTTCATAATTTAGGCAACAGCCAGGTACGCGGAATGCTATAAACAAGTCTATTTGCATAGAATCAACTTGAAACAACCCGGCGGCAGCCATCTTTATCAAGTGAATATCCTAGTTTTCACATTTGCGAAAACAATATCGAACAAATATGTTATAAAGCATCGACTACGAGACGAAAATAATATGACTTCGGTAAAATTTAGTTGAAATAAACAATTTATATCGTATAATTACGAATTTTCTTACCTGTTGGGACGTTTTCACCTTGCTGGACGCCATGTTACACTCCAGCGATCATGTAAAAAGGTCGTGACGTAAAACTGTGTCTCCTTATTATTGTCAATCACGTGACGTCACACGCACCTAGCAAAAGAAAATTGCAAAATGTGATTAAATTACCACTTCAGCAAAACAAAATATAACGTTAAATACTTATTTTTTCCATTTCACAATGTCCAGTTATATTTAAAGGCACAGAAACAAAGTAATCCAGCAAATTCACCTAGTTTGACCTCAGTGTCCTGAAGCCCACGTGACCTGATCGGTTGTTAGTCCCGCCCCCAGTTACCGGCTGCGAATATTTCGCAATCCGCGTCGTCTATTCAGACCTCCAAAATGAAAAGAAGGAAATTTGTAGCGTTGTTGGTTTATGTATGGCCGTTACATGACGTATGCATACATTATTTCATGAGCACATTTATAATGTATTATATCAGACGTAGATGGATTTACCCTATCATGTCACTTCAGCCAGTAGGCCTATTCAAAATGATGCATTAGGGCCTACAGTATACTATAAATATGGATCAATATTCTATTGATCTAATAAAGATTCCATATAATTGATCAATGCAGATCTACATCAGTTCTTTATCATTAACCCTAACGGCAGAAAGATTTAAATAGTTTAACTGTTTTAAATTTTATTTCATTTGCCTTTGTAGATATAACCAAAGACCTAAATTACACTGTAATTTAGGTCTTTGATATAACTGCAAAAACGATTACAATCGGAATATTGTAAAAATATATTTATATAATATAGATGATGCATCAAGCTATTATTGTTTCTACAGTCGTTATTTCATTATAATAATTGCAAATTTACCAATTACCAAAGTAAATAATAAATATACTGACTTACGTTGAATTATGTCTTGCCCTGAGTGCTAACACTTTAAGTTATTGACAATTTATTTTGAAATAAAGATAGGTCTATGTACAAATACTGAGTGTATTTTGAAATCATTCTCGAACTTTGGTCGCACAGGCATGTTGAAATAATGAATGTTTGAAATGTTATACATGTAGGATTTCGCAATTAAAGTGTTCACCAGAAGTTCTATAGATACACTACTGTATATGTAATCTCCGGACCTTTGAGAGAATTAAACTTTATGATGAAGTCTCTGTTCAAATAGCATTATGTATTTACATGAACTACCTATACATTGTAATATAAAGGTCTTTCGAATACATGTAGATATATAACTTCTATCCGTGAGTAGACCTTCATATATCTGTCATTTGAATTTTAAAATTGAACTATGAGTTATTGGGGAGAGGGACCTCAACCGACCATGTAGAATCCGTGGGCCATTTGTTCGTATATTCACTAGTGTCTGTCAAACTCATAGATTCTACTAAATATAGCATAGTACATGTCTTAGTTTTTTTTTTCATTACAAATTAATGTATTGTTATATTTTTTTTATCACAATTAGACGGCCTAATGGAAATGGCCGATGACTGGATTCTGGCTTTTCTGAATGGAAATTCAAAGACCTAAATTTAGATCTTTGCATGGGACATTGGACCTCATTCTTTGATAATATCAGGATCCAATATTTCGTAGACCACTCACATGTCGTATACTAACGTTAGTATTAATGGAATTCAATTGTAAATATTTGTCGCCTTTAAATACACATTATATAATCATGTAGAGTCTACCTTAAGCAGCCAATCAAGAGTTCAGCAGATAAACAGCACTGGGTCCGCTTAAACCAGGTGATTATGTGATATATAGGTCTATTTGATTTTAGGATTAAGTTGATTGACCGAGTACTAGTATCTAGAAATATATGCTTATTCAGAAACTAGTTCCTCAAGACAGGTGACTGTTTTGTAAATATTGAGTAGCAAGCTAAGCGTATTTAGAGTATCGTCCTTTTAATGATAGGTGGATGCTTTGTACAGGTGTTTAAAACACATTTTTTGTACTTGAATACACACCGAATCTGCTACATCTAGCTGGAGTATATTTCGACACTGTAGTCACACCAAATATGCTTACTATTCATATATAGTGTCCTGCCTGGGGCGAAAAACGACCTAAAACTTTATTATTTATGGCTTGTCTGAACCAATGGTTATTTTTGCCCGCATGCAGTGACTTTCACGGTAGTTTAGAGGACATGACTTTGGTTAACCATGATAAAACAATAGTGACACAGTTTGCTTAATAAATCAGACGCATACTGTCATACGAGAACCGCACATCAGTTTCAAATGACGTTCGTAGTATTAAAAGTGTACTTGTTTGTTTTTCATTCAGCATTGAAACTTTATATGAGCGTTGCGTTGTATTGTGTGACCTTGAAAATACTTTTTTAACAAACTACGTTTAATGGTATCCGAGTAACATCTAAAACAAATTTTATACACGCTTATCCATTATAGATCGTGCGGCTGATTGTACGACGTACAAATAATATGTCGATCGAGTAACTCAGAATTTGTAGTTATTATAGTGATACATTATAGTCTTTCAGTGAATTTTATTTTTTATCTTGTAAGATCTATCATTTTACAATATTTATTATACACAACTTTTATATACTAGGTATATGATACAATGTATAAGTAATGAAGACTACCACCAGTTACAAATCTGCTTAGCGTATTTTATTTACTGAAGCAAAAATGATGAAAAGTAACTTAGTACGTGTACGACACAATGTAGTTTCAAATGTCACAAACATCAAGTGTAATAGTACTAGTATAAGTGTTTGAAACACAGGCCCGGATCCAGAAATTTCTGAGTGGGGGGGCACGAGGTATGTACGGGATTCCGGGGGGATTGCTTAATGTGTGTGTGAAAATGCACAGGAAGGGGTTTCATTTGTAGATGTGGGGGAATCCATAGTACTTTTTATGTTATAAGCGTCAACATGTACATTGTGTACGTTCGTGCATATTAGTAAGTGTTCACATACAGTATTTGTATTTACCAGCTTTCATCCTTTTGGCCATTGGAATATTATAACATAAGTAGGGGGGTCCGGGGGCATACTCCCCCGGGAAAATTTTCAAAGCAATGGATGAATCTAGTGCATTCTAAGCCTATCTGGGAGCCCTGAAATACCTTTTTTTCTTTATTCTGAGAGTTAACCTTAATGGTTTAGTTATGATTATTTAACAGTCAAAAGGTAATATAATGAGCTAGGGCAAAAATTCTCTTGTAATTGATTTCTGTGATGCAACAGCTACGTATAAATATATACATGTATATTAACATATTCTGCGAGCGAAGCGAGCACGAAAAATGCCCATCTTACAAATTTTTTTTCATCTAGAACATAAGAAAAAATACCCATATTATTTAGAGATGTCTGTTCAATAGCTGTTTTACTATTTATTCAAAGTTTTTAAAAAAAAATCTCAGCCAACTGGGGGGGCACGGGCCCTCGTGCCCACCGCCTGGATCCGTGCCTGAAACATTATTGTTCAGACACTTGAAGATAAACGATTCTGATAGCTAGACGACCATTTAAAATTGAAAAGGTAATAAATACATCAACTTGTGTCCTGATTTTCCTTGATAGGTGACCATGACAATTAACTGTGCGGGACAGCCGCAAGTGTCATTTATAAGTGGAGCGGCGGGAAATTACCCCTCGGGGTTAAAGCACACATGCACATTCTATATGACTATATCTGACAGCTCCATCTATATGTCATATAGCAGTAAAATTAACATGTCTTGGAAATTGGTTGGCAATTGTATAGTGCTTTAAAGCAATAAAGTCGCGCGACAGTGTACTAATTATAGAGATGGTCTGACCAAAACAAAGAATGACAAAAACGCATATCTAAAGGCTATATGAATAGTCACAGCGACACCAAATATTCTAAGTACTCTTTTTCTCGTCATACGTAGACTTAGATACCATATGGTGCTAAAAAATGCATTGCAGACGATACAAGTCAATTAGGGTAATGAATGTCGTCACGCATTTCCTCACTTCATGTGTTCTGTTTTGGAAGCACAATCATGAAAGATCAAATGCCACCACTTTCCAGTAAATATGTTCTGTCAAAGACCTAAATTACAGGTAATTAAGGTCTTTGGTTCTCTGGATTAAAAGACATATTGTTACATATTATGTATGCTATGTTGGAAATAACTTCTCAAGTAAATGTAAGAATGGTCCATGATTCGAGATTGCCAGACTTTCCCTGTATTGGAATCGTCTACAACTCAGACACGTTTTTAAATTATAGGATACTGTGATCGACACCTCTAAACGCAATTGAGAACAATTGGTGCATTTCTTTGGCGAAAAAATGAAAACACACTGCTACCGGTGAGTAGTTCGTGAATAACTGACTGACATATTCATGTCAATAGACCAAGGAACGATGTATTTATATAACCAAGTATTTCATTTAGAGGTTTTCAAGTTCTGTGCCAATATATCATAGAGTAACAGTTACTGTTACCAAAAATATCCCCGAAGTATTCACATAGTATATATAGCTAGAGACTTGGTACGTGGATCTGTATAGATACCCCATGCCTAGGCTATGACAGGTCATTCAATCGTATGGTATGATAATTTATTACTCAACACATTCGTTGATAAGGCACATGTGGTTACATGCACTTTATTTATTTAATTACGCTGTATCAAACGTTTAGAATAAATAATCAAGTGAAAGTACTGTCCATATAACAGAACAATATCCTCAGTGATATCATCATTGTTGCTGATTTAGCTTATAAATCGAGTGACTGGCTTCTGTCTCTATCCCGATAGGTCCGGGTTCGAGTCCGACAAAGTGTTGCAAAACGACATAGATGTACTGATATGTGTGATGAATACAATACTAATCGTCGGACTTGAATCCGTGTCGATCGAATGACAGACCTAAGTTAGGTTTAATAACCAGACAACGGTACGACTACAGCAGCCTCATGATATGGAATCGATTCGAAGCCTAGATATTGAACGTAGGCCTACTAAACAACCTGATCAAACAGCGTCGACTGACCGGCGCTTATTTAACTCTGATACAATCCTAATAGCATAGAATTTGACCGATTTTCCCGTCACAACAGGATTAAATGCAACCAAGTCCGTTTCGCTTTCCAATACTTATAGATTAGTGCAGCTTGACATGACAAATTGCTACAATGAAATATGTTCAAAAATAGCTCATATGTTACCTTAAATAACACAGAAAATGTTTAAATTAAACTGTTAAACATGTTTACGACACTGATGCTATATTTATTACCGGGCCATTCAAGTACCATTTTATCTCGAATGACATTTTCATGACTTATCGGAGGGAAAAGTTTGAAATGACACAAATTTTAAATGTAAGACCGACTTTACTATTTGCGACCAACTAATTTATCTATTAAGGTGGTTAGTGCGTTCACGAGAGGTCAAGATTCCGGATCTAAGATTGTACCGGCGATTGGGCATTAAAGACAGGGGTGGTGGTCACTCGAGCTGCCATTAATATACACTATCATTAATTGATTGTGTATATCGTGCTCGTGCGAGCGTCATAAGGAATCGCTACTGATCTGTCTGCTCTTATTGGAAACCAAAATTTGGAAAGAGACTAATACATTAAATGAATCTCTTGTAAGTGAATGAAGTCTGCATCTCGTCCAATTGCGGCACGGAAGGTTGCGGGTTCGATTCCAGGCCCCGGCATACCATTTCACGTGTTGTATTTGTATATTAGTAGCTCCCTTGCTTGACACACAGCATGATTAGGGTATACATGTAAATTGTAATTGTTCCTCTGTGATGTTAGAATGATATCACTGACTCAATCACAATGTACATGTATAAACTGTAATATTGTTGACCAGTGAAGCTTTAAACAATACAGTAAACCAAAAATGGCTGAATAAGTTGTCGAATTCATGTGATCATCATCTACGATCTGACAACTAATTTTACACAAACAATATACTAGTACATTGGATCAATATTTGTTTACAGTCGTTCTAAAGGAATGTTGTAACTGTTGTAAACAAACTATATTTAGTATACAATATACAAGTACATTGTATTTGTATTGTACACAACAATGACTATCTCAAATGACAAGGGCGGGTTGTTGACTGGTACAAGATTTGTAAACCTAAAGTTTTTGTTTATTACATGTATAGTGTCATCCCTATTGAAATGACCCGCAAATTTGATTTTAAAGACACATATCTTACAATGTAAGTAACATTCACTCTGTGCCTCCCGAATCCCTTCTCATTATGCATGCATATGTATGCACCATCATCTTTAAGAATGCCATTTATCTCTTGAAGTTGAGTAAGAACTACTAAGTGGATTGGCTCATGATCAATGAGTTCAACAATGCAACGTTACTTTACTTTACGACTCGATAATATTTCCATATGACAAAGACGAGTACAAAAAGTGTATTTGAAATGTACCATGTTGGTCATGTTGGTCCTTGAGTAATACTTTAAATAGAAGCGCAATGAACTTCAATCAATGATGTAAAGTAACAGACATTGTTCTTTATTGCTTCAGTATGATTAATTTCATTTCAATGTATGTTTGCAAAAGTTTGGCGCGTAATCTATATATCCTTCTCCAGCCAGGTTACGTATCTCACTCACGTAATAAATTAAGCTTAGACCTTAGATAAATTAATCTTTCTTTGTCCGAGCATTAACTATTATGCACACATTTGGCTTTCACGCTTTGAATAATTATGTTGTAGTACTTCAAATGTCTCGTTCGATTTAAACAACCACTTTACTTTTTATTACTTTTTAAGTTTTTATTACTTGGGCCGTTTTACATCTTGACAACAATTAACCACTTATCAATAATTCAAATAACCCCTTTAACAGCAATAAATTATTGATCTTTACATCAAATACACTACATGTATTTGTAAATATTTGATGTTATTATGCTAATAAAATATCTTGAATTGTGTTTGAGAATTTTAACATGTAGTATGTAAAATTAGTCTTACCCGTACTTTATAACCGGACCACGGTTTTATAGAATTGCAAGAGAATACATCACGCTGTTGGATTTGAATGTGAAAATTAGCGTAAAATGAGTTTGAAGATTTGAGTGTAAAGGCTTGAGCATAACTATTTGAGTGTGCAGACTTGAGTGCAATTGAAGACTTACGGATCGAACCCACAAGCTTCGGTTGTATTAGTAATTATTCAAACCTTTCGGTCAAGGATAACCCATGAAAGATTCTACTTATTTCCAATGGGGTCCTGTGTTTTGCTAGAGGGACAGCAGGTGGAAGAGACAGTGGTGTGATACAAGGTATCCGGGCGCAATGCCCTAGCTCTTTTCGAAGAGACTACCTCTGGGTTGCTGACCAGTTCATCTCTAGTTGAGTGGGAAACACAGAAATGCGTTTCAGAGATGATCACGAGCCGCGGACAAGGATCGAACCCGGGACCTCTCGATCAGCAGTCAAGCAGGCTATCCGCTCGACCACCGTACCACCCATTCAGCAGTTTTCATAGCTCTCGCCGCTAGACACCAGTCCATCTAGTTCGAATATCTGGAATATTGGCCTTTACTGTTCCAGAAATAGAACTGACAAAGGAAACATTACAGTGAGTAGATCTAATTTATGGGTGATTAGAAAAAGATATTATCGACGAGACAATGTTCCGGACATTTTTTGAGAAAATGGTTGATGACGTCAGTGCGTAAAACAATCAATTATCAACTTCCCTGTAGACACAGGGATGCTTCAATTCACATTCATTCATCATTCATTCGTGTAACGACCGACTTTCTGTCCCGAATGCATGTAGTGTTCGCATAGAGAATTTTGCGACGCTTCTCTTGGTGTAGAAACTAGAAAATAAAGAAAAAGCTACATGAGCCAATATCGATACTATAATTAATGGCATCCGTTCAATATTGCGTCTTAAATCGTTCGTACTTATAATTAGTCATGCATAATATACTCTGTTGTGTAGTTCGTATATACCATGATTCAACAGCAACAACAGATATCGATGTTTTATTATTCTATCTAAGGGTGAGCGCTTGTCTTAGAAAGGTGCGCATTAGGGATCGAAAGGTTTTAAGTTCGTGCTAACTGTACCACAGCTTAATTCCTATGGGCAACCTACCATGCGATACATTACCATGGCTATCCGAGAGGGTCAAAACTCAAGGTGCTTCATGTGGCCGTCATCAGCCCAGTGTGTACCAATTGACTACGGTGACCTTATGACGAGCCGAGCATAGTCTTTATTTGCCAGTCATCTTTCTGCTGAATATGGCAGACAAATGTGTGCCTCCACTTGGATGAAAATTAAACGTTTGTACTCTTTACCTTTCAATGTCGTTATGAGGGGCTTTGAGTGGACCAGCTACTAGAACTGTTTACTAAAATGGTCCTATCATTGATTTGAACCGTACTGGTTGCCTTGAAAAGATGGTTTAGATAATGAGTATGGTCGGCGATTGGTCGCATATGCAGCTTTGCTGGTAACTGACTTATAACATATGCTTTGGCAGGAAGGTGAAACATTTCACATCCTTAAACATGTACACATGCTCATGAGGCACGATGCTAACTTCAAAGGACGCCAACTAACGTAAGTTAGCACCAATGAGCTAATTAATGTAATCATTGCCAATAGGCTATCCTACATATTTTACTTACTTATTGACAAATGCCGCAATGTGAGCTATTGTACACAATGCTATACTAAGGTGCTGTTCTTATAGAAAGGCATTGCAAAGATCTAAAATGCTTATTATTATTTTTTTAGATCTTTGGGCATTGAAAAACACATATTTATATACATATACTAAGTTGTATACTCTCATCTAACTGATCTGACGTCTTCACTGTAATACCGTTCAAATTATAAATAAGCCGAAAATCTGAAACCTCTAAAGCGTATTATGTTTTACGTCAATTCCATTGCAAAAATACAATGGGAAAACGACGGTATTATAACTAGTATTACTTCAATAGCAAAACAGATTCTTAAATCCATTGTACGCATATTTGTATTGGAGATAATACGAATTTATCAGTCAATCACTTTTACTGAAAGACTCTCGGCAAGCTACCATACACCGCGATCATTGTGTGTGAAATTTAGTTGTACTACAACGAAAATACTTGTATGACAGCTATGTACAATGTTATACATCGCGCAGTTTGAAATATTCCATGATAGCAACACAAAAATCTTGCACAGCAGCGATTGTAGTTAGATGTTTTTGTCATCATTCGACAAGTGCGTGAGAAAGTCGACAAGCGGAAAACATTGCCCGTATTGTATGTTATATTTGATATCACTATAGATGCATACCAACAGTTGTGCACTACTTACTTAATAAATTTGCATTTCGGTGAGGGTCATGCATTATGCATACAATTTGTATTTTTTAAAAAGGCCATTATCAAAAATAAAAAAAATCTGTGTTGGTTACTAGTATTACATTATAAACTAGTCTATGCTCTGAATGAAGATTGTCCGTATTGTAAACGTATGCCGAGCCCGTCGTTGTCCCGTGACATGACCAGGCAATCGTCATGGTTTAAAATATTATATGTATTAAGACTGTATGCGTGGCTATATTGTTCAACTATCTACAATACTACCTCAATTTATTTTGCTTGACCTGGTCAAAGAGGGTCAGACTGGCCAGTAGCACCTGGGATGGTATTCACAAAGCATCTTAAGTAAAAACTTAGAATTTTCTTAAATTCTCATATCAAGAAAAAGGAAAATCAAGATTACCAATTATTAAAATTGTTTAGAAGCATTATGTAAGTAGCTACAATAATCACATAGAAACATGGGATTTGAGTCAAAATATTTAAGTTTTCACTTAAGATGCTTTGTGAATACCACCCCTGATCCATTTGCGGATCCATGACCCGCGTAATATACACTACACATGTATTATCAACAATAGTGCATAATTATATGAGGGTACCGACCCCATTGGACCAGGCTGTGCAAAACATGCATTGTTTCAGAATGTATATTTGCCATAGTACCTGTATTATATATTAAATTTACAGAATGGAACGCACAGTAGCGTAATCTGTCACCATCATTAGATATACTGTACATGTGAAACCGAAGAAGACTAAAGACGTAGATTGATACTTTTTGTCGTGCTGTATGTCGCATGTGATGTCACACTATCAGTGCAAATATGCAGCTGCATGTTACTGTAATGTAGTTCGTCCTACTTACTTGTACATGCACCTAGGTTAGAAGATAGGTCTTACAGCTTACTATCCAGCTTGTACCATATATACCATGTATGTGTACAGCAGCTGTGAGGGTCGGTTAATTTGTCTCAACACCAGACTAGCCGCGTGCTATCCTTAAAGTGTATAGAGCTATATCGGAAGATATTTTTTAAAAAAAGTTTCAAAAACTGAAAAACAATTATGCTTTCATATCCATAAGATCATTTTTCGCTTCAGTTTTAACAGAAACTCTTTCTGTGATTTATTGGACATGCAAAGTGTCCATTTTCATACTAAAGTGTTCTAGAACACCCTATGAAACTATAAATATCGTCTATTTTTCGAAGAACGAATCAAAGTACACGGAACCAATGCAAAGTTTTAATTTGCAATTAAGGTAGTCTTGTATCATACTAAAAACGATGCAAGTAATTATTTTGACAATGAATGACTGTTAAAATATAGCTCTATACAATTTAAGAGGCATTGTTCCACCTCAATGTTTCAGAAATGACTTACATATTGCACGATCTTATCGTGCCTCTCATTTGGGCGGATACCTTCTGGATGCCTAAAATATTCTGAAAACAACAACATAATTAGCCATAAATCTGTGTGTGGCATCTCATGAAAACTAGATCTAGATATTCATTGATGTAGCGTAGTTTGTTAAGTGGGTCTGAGTTTAATGATTTGTTTGTTTATTAGGGTTTAACGTCGTTTCACAATTATTGTTGACTTATACATGTATACGCAGACAATAACCCGTTTGTCAGACATACAATTAGTAACTTACCCTTCCACCAGGGACTCGAGACTTCACCGAACGTGCATGGTAATTGACATCGATTCAAATATTTCTTGGGTATGGAATCGAGCATGGATCACCATGTTAAACACCCAAAGAAAACGTCACTGACTGACGTGCGCTCGCAGTCTGTGATTAAAGTTGATTTAGATTAATAGTTATCAATAAAAAAAATGCGAAGGGTTTCATTACTAACTTAGACTTTAATTTAAATTTACTATTCCTACTTGAACATGTTTGTTACTACAAAATACATCAACAGTGACATATATGTACTTAAAAATACATTAAATCAGTCATCTGAATAGCAGCTTTCACATTTACACGATCAATTTACATGATATAAAAATGACATAGGGGCTCTGCGCTTCTATAACGACAATTCAAATATATAGATGGTATATGAGCATGGATATGATTTAATGCTGTTAACCAATTTACTTTCGCGAAAACTAACTTTCGCGTTCTGGCGATCGTCGGCGTGTTCGCGACTACAAGTGTTCGTGTTTTAAATTAATTTTAATGTTCTTATTTATCCTCGCCACCGGATAATCCATATGGGCGAGGCCCCCAGAAGAGGTTTAGTACTTTTAGCTATTGGGGGATAGTGCATGATAATGAAGATGCCCCAATTCCAGAAGCATCCCTGGTTCTTTTACATGCCAGTGTATAGCACCATGCATGGGACCTCGGTTAAAAGTCTCATCCGAAAGACTATCAGTAATTTTAGTTGGCCAGTCCGGGATTCGAACCCACAACCCCGAGATCAGTAGTGACTACTAGTCTCGCGCTCTACCGACTGAGCAAAGCGGGCTGGTCTCCCGCAATGTATATATACATGTAAATGTTTTTAACACTTTCGCGGCTACTTAATTTCGCGAATTTCTACTATTCGGGAACTCCGCGAAATTAAATCAAGCGACATGATTTCTTGGTTTAAAGTATACTTGGTAATGAGTTTGCATAAGTCAATAAAACGCAACACAATGAACAGCATCTAGGTCGGTATAGGGTACCTTTGAACTGCATTAATTCAACACATTTGCATTTTAAAACACTTAAAACAAATTACATCGTGTATGATTATTTTATGAACCTGTTGTGCAGTTAGTAGGTGTGCAGCTAGACATAGTAATAATCATTCCGGTTATTTTATTATTCACAATCTAAGTAAAATACGTACGAGAGATGGTGGAATAACCAGGAATGATGCTTCAAAATCAATATGATTTAATACAGTGATCAATAATATAATTTATAGATTGCATCGTACGTAACCACATAACTTAACACTTGTATAAACAATGACCATTAAAGCAAGGTTTTACTGTGCTATGTCATTTGGTGTACATGTATCGTATTTTAAATTATTTCAACGGAAAGGGATGTTCCAGAAATAGCATACTAGTATTTTATACATATTATTTGGTGATGATTAATCGTGGAGGAGACTGGGAGTGTGTGTTTTACATATTTCATGAGACACAGTTTAGTTCTTATCTCAATATTAGCATGTTCTGTTCGTAGAATACAAAATGTAGGTGCAACGAGTGTTACTGAGTAAAGCACAGAAGAGCCCATTTTCAGTGTACATGTATTGATCAGAAAGACTATTTCAGTATTTTCAGCCTTTGATTTTCAATTACCACTTCGTTTTTATCTGAAACATTGATTCTTGCAACACATAAAAGCACTTGTTAATGCTATTAGGCCTAAGTACAACAGAAAATATAAATGTACATGTATCTTGAAGTTAATAGATAATGGAAAGTCGGTCAGTGAAGGAAGAACTCAAATGAAACAGATGCGCTCAGGAAGCTTCTAAGTACAGTAGAAAATGCACGTACATTTACCCTGAAGTAAAATAGGTATTGGAAAGTCGGTCAGGGAAGTAACAACTCAATATTGATACAGATGCACACTTGAAGCAGAAAAATAACCGTTGCAGACGACAATGTCCAACAAACCAAACGAGAAAATAAAACCGATGAAAGTCCCAAGTTTCAGATGAAATCAAGTACGCAAAACCTATAACAATGCATCATATACAGGATGCTTGAACCAAATAATGTTATATAAATAATGCTAAGTTTTACTCATGTGTGATGACATACGGACAGATGGGCGTGTCCCCTTGTCATTCTCCGAACGAAATTATATCTAGCAAAAATCTTGCAAGATAATTTCAAATTATATTAAATTCTAGGATATGTCTTTTTCAGGATGTGTCTAGCTACTTTATGTAATTAAATGCAAAGGATCGACTGATCAGTTTTCAATGTTTCAGTAGAGGTCTAAGTTTGCGGAAAAGTTTGGCGGCCTGGTTACAGATGTGACATTATACAAGCTGCGTACAAGGTGACTTGACGGGTTGGCCATTTACATTATACTGTAAGTGCGTATGACATAATTCAGTCTCGGTTTAAACAATGCTTTGACACGGGAAATGAGATGTTACTAGTTAAGACACACATCCATTTGTCATTTCAACAGGCAGGATGACTTCCTCATGTCGAGATGTTACAGTCTACGCCGACATGATTGCATAATGAATTCACCGAGCGTATATTTCACCTATCATGAAGAAAACATATGTACATTATAATGATTTACGCGTCGTGCATTTGACAATCAATTACATGTGCACATAGCATGTATAGAGTTGTTAAACAGACACTTTATTATGCTCATCACGCAATGAAACCATGAACACTATTTGAAACAGAAGCCCACGCATTTGGTAGTTCTAAGATATCGATTTGATATATTATCTGATTTCGATGCTACATGTATGAAAACTATGAAAAATTGGTAAACTGCAGTAATCAATATGCTATCGCCATAGTGTTTGTACTCATTAATCGACCAACAAGAAAATGTATGTTTTACAGCTGGGCGTATTGCGATTCAGTGTAAAACGTCAATTTTCCACCTTTATACGAAAATTCGAATTCTTCTTGGTCGAAGTCGGAAAATGGTGAGCTTCAAAAGCACTGAGATATATGCCAGATCGAGCCACCGAAAATGATGTAAACTGTTTCATAGGTTGTTGACTTTATACATGTAAGAAGCTTCACGCGCATGTACACAGGAAAAGCCTGTTCCGCCTCGCTCGCGTATTCACTAAATCATTAACCACAATCTGAATACGTTTATACAAATTACAATGTACGTAATTCATATAAGATTAATCGTTATAAGTTTGGTCATATACTTAAGATATATACGTTTTTTTACTATTATTAATGGATTGTTCCTGCGGATGGTTTCAATCCAGTCTGTCACCTCATAATATTATACTTTCATGTGTGGAAGAAACAAACACAATATCCAAGTATACACTCGTTTCTAGATGCACTTCATATCGTATCGATGGAATTTGGATTACAAGTCGCTTCTTATGAGCCTATTTTCCTAAAAATCGGAACTTGTCGTCATGTTGACAAAAGGGTTGGTTTTCCATAAGTAAAGACTAATTTTCAGACAGTTTGTTTTTCTACATTCTAAAAATATTGATTTGTACTTACGACCTTTTCATTCTAAGCCAGTGATATAATCATGTCATTAGAATGTTTGGATATAATACATGTAGTTTCAACCCATCAGATGATCAAGAGTTACGAATGTATTCAGTCACGATAGTAACCTAACTCTTCAGTCAACGCGAGGGCGCTTAGCATGACGACCAAAAGTTAGGCTACACCCACAGATAACTGTATCGTAGATGGATAACTGTATCGTAGATAACGAAAAAAATCGATTTTTGTTGTTGTAAATTTTCCATGTTTTTTCGTTTTAGTCTTAATTAATGATACAGGTACTTGTGGTTACACGAGCAGGGAAATGCTGGTACGATCGTGAACTAAATTTGCATTTCCAATTGCCTAGAATTTACTTTACATTTTGTACTTTAGTTCTGTCTGGTTCGATAAACAGACGTACAATAGTGACATTATCAAGAACACCATCACGTGATGCTCTAATGTCATTCTCGTGCATCCTGTTCTCTGAATGGAAACAGACGTTATAAGTCTGAACGCTGTTAAAAATTTAGATCGATATACAATTATACAATTAATTACAATTAATCCAGACCTGGATAGCAGGTTAATATCCAGCTCAGACCTACTTCTATATATCGATGGCTTAGAATTAGAAGGAAGTAAGTGCCACGTACGACCTTTTAAGATTCATACATATTTAGAATAAGCACCACAAGGCGCTTCTTATGAGCCCATTTTCATAAAAATCTGAACATGTCATGTTGACCAAAGTGAAGTGGTAAAAGTTTGTTTTACCATAAGTAAAGAGTAAATGTCAGACAGTTTTTTCGTGTTTTCTCAAAATATCGATTTGGTAGTTACGACCTTCTAATTCTAAGCAATCGATATATTAGCGATATGTACATTAAAACCACGCTTGAATATCCCCTCAAGTCGCGACCCTTCTTCCTTCATTGGTTAGGGTGCTGGATTTGTTACCTGGCGACCTATTTTAGAATCACGGTCACGCTAGGTCATCCCGTCAATAAAAAGTTAGACAACTATGTTGATTTTACTCCACATGTGGCCAAGCAGTTATAGCTCTTTGTAGAAGGGACGGCCAGTAAATTTGTGCGTATACGTACATTGGGATACTACATGTAGTATGTAGTCGTTGTAGCAAAACTTGTTTGGTGAATCGGCTTTCGTATTGATCATAGTGCACATAATTTAATTTTAAGAAACGGCTCTGACTCTAAATACGCAAACATTAAACGGACCACCTAAATATTATGACCATCTCCAAATAAGAATGAAAATTGAAAGCGCTTAATTCAGCTTCGAGAAGCAATATCAACATAATTAGAAGAAAGGCCATCAATTCATTATTGTCATATTACTGAGGAATTGCAGTAGCTTTCATATATGGTCTTTATTTGTGTACAACTCAAGGACTTATCAAGTTATCATTCAAATGTAAATGTAAATCCGCTGAATATAATTTAGGTATCCTATCTATGATGAATATTATATCATTTTACCATCATTGCATCGGCATCTAAAAGAACCATATATGCTTCTGGAACTGAGACATCTTCGGTATCATGCACTATCCTCTTAAACTAAAATGAATATCTCTTTAGAGTCTGGGTCGTCATGGGTCCGTGTCTCCTGATGATAGTGAGGATACATGATAGAAAGCATTCACATTTCAGTGGCACATAGTATGCGGTTTGTACTAAAGGGAGGCAATCATTTACACTCATGACAAGTCTCCGCATTTGTTATTCCCCTTACCAGCACATAGTGACAAGGGGAGCTTTTGTGGTCTTCCGTCCGTATGTCCGTCGTCCGTCCGTCAACAATTTGCTTGTGTACATATAGGCAACAGTTTTGATCCAATCTTCATCTAGCTTAGTCAGTTTATTGTCTTTCATGAAATCCAGACCAAGGTCAAAACTGGGTCATGTGGGGTTAAAAACTAGGTCACTATGTCAAATCTTAGAAAAACATTGTGTACACTGTAGATGTCACTAATTTGATCCAATCTTCATGAAACTTGGTCAGATTGTTATTCTCCATGAAATATAGGCCAGTTCCAATCTGGGTCACGCGAGGTAAAAAACTAGGTCACTAGGTCAAATCTTAGAAAAACCTTGTCTACACTCCAAGAGGTCGCCGTTTTGATCCAATATTCATGAAACGTAGCCAGAATGTTGTTCTCCATGAAATCTAGTCCACGTGCAAAACTGGGTCATGTGGGATCAACAACTAGGTCATTAGGTCAAATCTTAGAAAAACTTTGTGTTCACTCCAGATGTCACCGTTTTGCTGCAATTTTCATGAAACTTGGTCAGAATTTTGTTCTCCATGAAATCCATACCACGTTCAAAACTGGGTTATGTGGGGTCAAAAACTAGGTCACAGGGTCAAATCTTAGAAAAACCTTGTGTGCACTCCTGAGATCGCCGTTTTGATCCAATATAGACTACATGAAACGTGATCGGGATATGTATAATGATCGAGATAAATCAAGCCCGATACTATTTTATACTTGCTCGAGATAGACCGGGTGCTCGTGATATTGATGCTTGCCATAACGCCTGCCTGGCTGGCTGCCCGCCTGCCTGTCTGCCTTATATTAAATACAGGAAAGGGGTGTTGGCCCTCCAGATTCCCCGTTCCTACACACATGAGATTGCGCCACAAACCGATTATCACGTCATTTCAATTATTACGCACCGTACAATGGCGCGTACAGCTGTCAACCAGGAAAATATTTGACCATATATTCACCACATTTCGAAGTTTATATGAAACTTATCGTCAAAAATGGGTGCAATAATATCCCGGTTTAGGGTACGACTCGAGTTTTTCTATCGTCAACCTTTTATTTCTTCATAACAATAAATTTTCTAAGTGACCATATATTCGGACACGCCCTAATCCATATCCTATCGAATAAAATTCACTGAATGTGTAAATAAACTCTTTATTTTCATTTAAAACTGAATCAACTACTGAGAATGTTCAACTATGGTCCATTTACGCATAGGCAGTCATGTGTCATATTCTTTGACAGTTAAATAATTGTACAGGAAATGACCAATGAAATGAGAAATTGTGATGACATTGTGTTGCTGATGCTGGATGAGTCATCATACTCCTGTTAGGCTCAATACATATTAACATAAAGTTGCCTTCAGTAAATGAGTCACATATGTGTCTGTCCATGCTTTTGTGAAGTATGTTCTATCTGAAAAATATTTGTGGTTTTGAGGTAATATAAATTGACCATTTTTTGAATGGTTTTTGTTACTGATATATGTTTTAACCTTTTAGTTTTTTGTTAATTGAATGTTGGTGGCTATTGTATGATTTATTTTTATGAAACTGTGATGAAGAGCTGAATTTATTTGTAGTTGTCTTGAAATTAAACTGTAAGTGGATTAATATCTTATTTTTTCTACTTTTGTAGAAGAAGACTTCCACAATTGAAGTGTTGGAACAGCTTGAGCAGGTATATCTATTATATTATTTCGAAAAAAAGTTTGTTTATAAGATAATATGTTGTTGGATTTCGACTGAAATAGGACTTGAAATCTAAATAAAAGGCTGCACGGCTCTTTAGGAACATTTGTATAAGAATGTTAGGCATCCATTTTCAAGTGTGTATATATCATGAATTAAATAAGCTTGAAACTTTTCTCATTACCCTATGGCAACCATGTGGTACCATGACAAATGAGGTGTTGAAAATGATGAATGTAAGCTGTCATAAATTTAAACTACTTGTTTCATTCTGTATTCATTAATTGCAGGAAATCAAAGGACTCGAGCAATTTAAGATTAAGAATCAAGAACGGCAGAAAAGATTTATAGCCAAGCTATTGCTGTACTCAATTCTAACTTACATCATTACAGCGCTTGTCTTCTATTTCTACTACTTCCCAGAGAAATGGAAGGAGAGGCTTCTATACTCCATACCATTGTTACTATTTCCACTGATGTGAGTAGTTTAATTTCAAATTTTGTTGATTTACAATATGTACATGTATGTCCTTATTAAAAGGTATAAATTGATTTTCGATTTCCTGTTACTGTCAAAATTGGTTGGACAACCTAATGAAAGGAACAGACTGAACAGACTGAGGAACCGCAGGTCCAGACATTAGGTTTAGGTGCTTGCCCAATAGGGCAACGGTGTGAGGCTACCATCTGAGGGATTAGGACTGAACGTGCGGCTAAGTCAGAAGAGTGTCTGTCTAGACTGTGAGTGGTCTGATAAATGGCTTTTTTCCCAAGTTGTTCAGATGACTTGTATAAAATGAACATTGTCAACATCGTAATACAGTAAAACCTCGTTATGATGAGCATCAGTATTATGAGTGCATGGTTTATATCGAGCATTTTGCCTTTCCCGAGATCTCCTTGAGATACCGATGTTTTACTGTATTTGCATTTTTATTGTCTTTGTTCAGATAGTAGGGCTGTAACGGTAAGCTCACCTCACGATATGATACATACCGTCAATTTTTCTAACGGTTCGGTATATTTCGGTATGAAACAATATTCTCTAACAGCAGCTTAAATACTACAATTTTTAAGTGACAATGAATTTGTTGATTCCATAACAGCAATTATCATGTGGCTATCAACTACTTTAAATGAATTTCGACAATATGAGGCATATCTTAATACAATTAAAACTAGTGATGCATGGTAATTATACATAATCAGCAGGCTTTCAGACATTTTCGTTCTCTGAATATCATTTTGCTCATAACAAGGCTTATACCGAACCGTACCGAAATTTGCAACTCTTGTACCGTGAACCGTGTGGGACTGAAGTCCGCGGTCTTTCGTGAACCGCGGTATACCGTTACAGCCCTATCAGATAGGGACTAAGCCTTACTCTATTTATAATTATAACAAACATTTCTTTACAGAATTTGGTTGGTGAAGAAACTATTACATTGGTATTTTGTGCAAAGAATTGCAAAAAATGGTAAAATATCTTTATTTTAATATAATTATGATATTTTTTTTAATTTAGTTTAAGTAAATTTTCTCTTTGGCCTAGTGGGTATAGTCACTAACTTCATTGCCTGTCAAAACAGTTACTGTCAGTTCAAATCTCACCCAAGATCACTTTTTTTTTGGACTTGGATTTATTTGTGGCAGGTTAGTGGTTTTACCCAACTTTAATCAGAAAAATGAGCACCTGGTATATTTTTCTACCTATGTAGGTTTTCACTGCATGTTAATCTTTGTGACACAAAGTATGATTGCTTTTTGATGAATTTTTCATTAGATCATATTATTTAAGGATTTTCATTAAGGTCGGAGTCTCTTTGTGTAATAAAAAACGACAGTGTAAATTGAGTTAATTGGCAATAACTTTGTTGTTCCCATTTTATGAGTCTGTTTCCTGTATAAGTTGATTACAAGGATATTATGTTCAAGTGTTATAATTGATTGTAGATCTTGCATTGGAAGAGCTGAGAGAAAAGAAGAAACAGATAGTATGTATTCTTTTTCTGAAAGTTTAACTTGGAATGAGAAGTAAAACCTAAAAAAATAACCTGTATTGAATCTAAAAAACATATGCCGGTAGTCATATAATAAGTTTTGAAAAACTTCAATTGTTTGGTAAAACTGCTTGGAATTGTTTAATGCAACAAACTTTGATACCCCCAGAGTATGAACTTTACAAAGCTACTTGTTTAGAAATGAAATGTTTTGTTTTGTTTTAGGCTCAGAGTGATTTTCCATGAATTTAAAGAAACACTTCCACTAGTAACAATACACACTTTCACTGAAGTTTTCTATATTGGATTTTGCTTGAATTGTACATGTATTGTATAGCTTGGCTAATTTGACATGACCCTGACCTATTGATTAGCATTATTTAACAGTTGATAAATTGCCTACGTTTGCAACACCGACTGTATGTTTTCATAATCGCAAGTATCACGAAGACGCTCGATATGTAATACAAACACAAATTTGAAATACCGATATTGCACAATTTGCTTGCGGAAATTAATATATACAAAGCAAGAACCTTGTAGTACATTCTTGCATATAGGTCAGGTTAAGGTCAAAATAGCCAAGCTATACTGGTATTTTACTTGTAGTTGGAAGAGGTGATGGAGAAGGAGACATATAAAAAAGCCAAAGAGATTCTAGAAAAATTTGACCCATCAAGGTTCAAGGAATTAGAGGTACACCTTTCCCTGTCATTCTTCCCATTCCTCGCATCAATCTGGTAACTTTACTGACCATTGATGTATGTGTGTGTCCCAATGGTTGAAATGTACCATGTTTACAAGGCACATAGGGTGGTGCAGTTTCTTTGTTCTTCTGTCTTATTCGTAACAATCTCTGTATAACTTTTGACATGATTTTATGCAATTTTATACTGTAAAATTAATTTTTATTTGACTTACAACAAAACCAAACAAAAGCGCATGAAGTTTAATTCCATTCTAATTTGTGACCCCATGGAATGGTGGTGATTTATTGGCATACATGAAGGTTTATGGCAGGTTTATACCAAGGAATATAAAACCCTTAATTATGTAATTTAGTCCTTTCTTAGTCTATGGTTTAAAAGCATGCATACATTCGTATGTATTGAATGAAATGATGAGAATATTGAAAGACCTGTTTACTTTTGATTTTTGATAATTTTGTAAAGGATACTGACTAGATACATTGCTTTATTCTCATCTGGCCTCCATAGCCCAGTGGTTAGCGCGCTTGCAGTCTACTCCAGCGACCCGGGTTCAAATTCGGATGGAGGCACACATATGCCTGCCATATTCAGCAGAAAGCTGACTGGCAAATAAAGGCTATGCTCAGCATTTTTTTCATCTGTTTCAGGTTCCTAAGGTGACGCCAATGAAACCTACACCAGGAACAGGTAATTATACTTTGATCAGTGAACATGCCTATTGTTCAATATTAGAATCCATATATGTATAGCTTGGCTAATTTGACACAAGCCTGACCTTTTGATTAGCATAATTTAACAGTCAATATATTACCTACAATATAACTCTGATTGTATGTTTTCTTAACCGGGGAGTATCACAAAGACGCTCGAGATCTAATAGAAACGTAACTTTGAAATACAATTTTGCACGATTTGCTTGCGGAAATCGATATATTCAAAGCAAGAACTTGTAATAAATTATTGCATAAAGGTCAGGTTCAAGTCAAAATAGCCAAGCTATAGCATGATCAAATACCTGCTCTGTCTGTCTTACCTGTAGGACTATAGAACATAAACTGGTGCTTACATATGTGGGATGTTTGGATCGCTATGTCTTTAAACCAGATTTCTCAAAAAAGGTTTGGTGTTAATAATTGTCAAACACTTGCAGTATAGGGGTATTCAATGTCATTTAATTGACATGGATTAGAATACTGCATGTATGTTTCAAATATTCTGAATTTAGTTTCTTATTTTCTACTTTTTTTTTCATCTGAATAAACTTTTGTTAAAATGTTTAAATGTTCTCTAAATAGTGTAGTTTGTGTACACAATTTTTTCGATTTTATTAGAACTACGCCAAAGACAGTTTGCTCAAAGATCGCCGCCAGGTTCTATACGTCCAGGATTTACTCCTAGGCCAGGTATGACACCGATGCGAGCACCACCTGGATCAGCCATGAGACCTGGAATGACACCATTTGGTGCAAGATCCTCTGGGAGTGGTATACAGCCAAGAAATATCATGAATTCAGCACAAATAAATAGTAAGATAAAAATTAAAACTTTTGTCACACTTTTGATAAGACATGACAAGTATGAAGAACAAGGTCTATTTATTTATAAAACTTTTTTCCATCAAATTCAATGTGTTGGTTTTTAACGTGCCCTACAGTGCACTGATACAGGGGAAACTACCTCTGGGTTACATTACAAGCTTGGTGGAATACACTGAAAAGGGTTTCTGAAATTTCAAGTTATAAAATTACACAATGTAGTATGGTCAGTTAAGCTGCAGCCCTGGGTACTGTTTTATCAACGTACTTACGGAAATCGTAAACTTATGGTCAAATTTAAATTCAGTTTAATTCTTTAACAACTGCACATCAAGGATAGATATTGTATTGTAGAAGTTCATTAGCTGAATGTTGATTAGTATTACAGCTATATTTACTACATTTTATAGTTTTAAAGGTATTATAAAGAATTTAAATTTGATCGTAAGTTTAAGATTGCTGTAAATGCTTTGATAAAACAGTACCCTGGTCCAGTAGTGAGGGTACTGGA
Organism: Spisula subtruncata; assembly: GCA_963678985.1. Taxonomy (NCBI): domain Eukaryota; kingdom Metazoa; phylum Mollusca; class Bivalvia; order Venerida; family Mactridae; genus Spisula; species Spisula subtruncata. Next base: position 18,373,394 of record OY787668.1, read on the forward strand.
TTTGTTAACCAGTGATGTGGGTTAAACTCATGTCCTAGTAGGTCATACCCTTCCTTGAAAATTTTGCAGCACTGTTCAAAATTCTTGTATAATTATGTGGACATTTTGCTGGTTTCTTCTGGAAGGGCCCGTTAGCACTGGTTGGAATATAGCCCAAGTAAACTGGTCAATAGACCTACTCCAGATCTCTACTAATCTATAGGTAAAAATAGATTTTTACCATCACTTGAATATTCATATCTAGACAAAATAGTTGGGGTCAGTTGTGTTTGCATATGAATTCAAAACCAGTCTAATTAGGCCAGATTTGTTTGTACCTACAAATTAATTAAGGGAAAAACCTACTTGCACAGAGTTCCGGATATTAACTATTGAATATGCCATGTAGAATTAGAAATTTGTTGAGATATTTGAATAACCATGAAATGTTTGTATACTATGAACAGGTAACACACCACAGGGACCACCGTTACCTCGACCTATACTACCACGTGAGAGAGGTACCATGGATCGTGTGTTAGAGTATCTGGTCGGTGATGGACCACAGAATAGATACGCACTGATATGCGGAAACTGTTTCTCACATAATGGGATGGCTATGAGGGAAGAGTTTGAATATATCAGTAAGTGGTTTTAGTAATAGGACTGAGAAAGCAGGGGTTTGTTACCTAAGCAAAGCACTATCTAGTGCTTTCCAAGGGAGGTAATCCATGCCTTCTATATTAAATGAATAGGAGGTAACTGAATGAAATGGATCTGTAGCACTTTGCTTAGGTAATGGACACCAGGCAGATTCCCATCGTGTCCGAAATACGTGGGTGAATCAAAAAGTTCGTAGAATTTTGCCATAACTTTTTTATTTTCAGAGTTATTGTCGTCATATTTTTGCTGAATGAAAACATTGGTATTTTCTTTACATACACAGATATGTAGCGACCTGATGATAACTGTTTTAAAAATATTTGTATCTTAAATAAGGGCGATTACGTATACCGGAGCACACAGATAATTTCAAACACATTTTATTAAATTTTCTACAACCGTCAAAATGTTATGTCAGATTGCATGATATCATTTATAAAGTCTGTTAAAATTTCAGACGTCATCTCCGATAAATGAAGCTTTAATCTACATTTACATAATTGTACTATATAGAAATACCGGCGTAAAATGGGTCTACGGGAATGTACCGAACCACAGACTGCTATCAAAATCTGCGTGAAACTAGAATATACGTACGGCTTCTGATACAATACGTGGTTTAAAACGTGCAGGTATATATCCTGAAATAAATAGACATCGATTAATAAGTGGAATTAGTGATTTCGGGCAGGCCTACGGATTTTGACAACCAAAACAATACACCCGATATTGGTGACGTTGGTTTGCAACGTCGTTGAAGAGGATAAGCGCTATATAATAGCGGATATAGCAAAACACTTAGATTAATCTTATGGGACAGCCCACACGATATTGAACAAACAATTGAAAATGCAGAAACTATTATCACGATGGTTATCTTAAAATACCTACATATTAGTCACTAGAGAAGCGAAAATGAGTCAAAACGTTAACGTAAGTATTGACAAACGTGGCGTAAGTTTGACGTCGTTCACCAAATGACGCTGACGTGCTCCGGTATGATGTCACAGCATGTGTGCGTTTCAATGTAAAAATTATGTAGTTTTGAATAATTCAGTAAAATTTGACAAATTGATTTGTTATACTTATGATCACGTTATATTAAAAGTTGAAACCATTTGAAGCTGTGGTTTGTGAGTTATGATATTTTTCTACGAACTTTTTGATTCACCCACGTACATACGTTGCAATAACTGTCGCAAGGGAGAGAATCTGACAATTCTCAATGAAGAGTAATAATACAGAGTAGTCTCCCTTATACTTTTAAGAGTTTGAGTTGAACTGCCCTTAATTTCTTGCAATTATACAAATCAAAGATTAAAAGAAGTCATAACTGAAACATAAATGCATGAATATTTATTCTAAGTTATGAGCATCAGCCATTCCTAGTAAGACATTGTAAGGAACATCGTGTTGTCTGTCCTACTGTCCTTCATATTTGGCATATAAGTTGTTGTGACTTAAAGAGGCATTCCCTAGATCTAGCATATTTTTCTCTACTTTCACAATAAATGAGCTAAATGTACAAAGCACTATCAATTATCATAATTTGTCAGAAGAAAGTGTGCGCAAATATATCTCTACAATGTCAAAAATTTATTTTAATCACCAATAATAATAGATCGCTTCCAGCGATTTATTATTATGTGGTCAAAGGGAAACAACTCGTGACTATTTGGCTCGTTATGGAAATATGTTTCCATTCTTTTCTCGGTAATTAGTGGAGTTTTTTATTGAAAATTAGAGGAGTTTAAGCAATAATGCTTCTCATTTTATGTATAATATTCCTGAATCGATTTAAATGATCAAAGTTATGGGGAACGCCTCTTTAACATTACTGATTACTTTCCTGTCATGGGTGCCATACATGTCTTGTTTATTTTATAGGTTTTCGGTGTTGTTATTGTTATTCAATAAATCCTGCTAGGAAGAAACGACCCTATGCACCAAGGATTGAACCTCTGGTACCAGTTAAAGCTCAAGAAAGTCAAGGTAAACAAGTCTTCTATTTGACATATGATAGTGAAAGTCATTCTTGTATTGTCAAGTTAGCAAAGTTGGCTTAGATTTTGAATCCAACTTTCAGTGAACTACATGATTGTGGAAATATTGAAAATATGTCATAAGCTGTTGGCAAAAAAGATTTTATCCTGATGGACGTGAACATTCCTTGCTGTTATTTTATTAATTAATTAATCAGTTAACTCTTCATAATGCTACCAACGATGCAGTAAGAACGGTGCCTCATAATGAAATGTAAAGAACATTTAGAACTATATTGCAAATCTTTGCCTTTCGGCAAAATATTGTTAATTTTGGCAAGCGTAGAAATTCTATTGAACTTTGCTTGGAAGTTAGTGAACGTCCCTCTTATGCTGTATACATGAAGTAAGCATGTACCAGTATGTTATTATCCGACCAGATTAAACTGAGACTCCGTGCATAATTCGTTTAAATCCGTAGTTATTAAAACATATTTTTATAATTCTAGCTGAAGGTAGGTACGGAGGTAACGGTATATAGTAAATAAACATAAGAATCGAAAACAGCCGAGTATAGACGGACGCGCTTACAGACTTTGATGAGTCTCAGTTTAATCTGGTCAAGCTATACGTCTTCATTTGACTAATTATATGTTTATTTACCAGATGAAGACAGTGACAGTGATGGTGAAGAAGATGATGATGATGAAACCAACAGTGGTGATACTCCCGGTACTCCCAGTGCTGTTGATGGTGCTAGTAATGAGAATGAGGTCGAGATGGAAGTTGATAGTGCTGATAATGCTCCACCTGAGAACCAGTCTGAAGCTCCGGGTGTAGACCAGTCGACAGAGGTAACACAGTCCGCAGAGGGGACAAAGTCTGAGGAAAGTAAGAAGTCAGATTAGATAATTCAAGCTGATAACCAGTCTGAACTCCCGTTGTAGACCAGTCTACAGAGGAGATGCAGTCTGGAGAGGTGACACAGTCTGAGGAAAATAAAAAGTCAGATTAGAAAATTGAAGCTGATGACCAGTCTGGAACTCCTGGTGTAGACCAGTCTACAAAGGAGACACACTCTGGAGAGGTGACACAGTCTGAGGAAAATAAAAATTCAGATAAGAAAATGAAGCTTAACCTGTCAGAAGACAGTGTCCTGTAGACTGCTCTACAGTTAAATTGCATGATTCATACAACCGGTCTGAAACCCTGGATGTAGACCAGTCTACAGAGGGGACTCAGTCTGCAGAGTGGATACAGTCTGAGGAGAATACGAATTCAAACAAGAAAAGTGAAGTTTGTCCTGTCTGAAAACAGTGTCCTGTGGACTGCTCTACAGTTAGAGTATGTAGAGGGGACGCAGTCTGAAGAGAAGAAATCGTCAGATAAGAAAACTGAAGATGATAACCTGTCTGAAACTCTTACTGTAGACCAGTCTACAGAGGGGACACAGTCTGCAGAGTGGATACAGTCTGAGGAGAATAAGAATTCAGACAAGAAAAGTGAAGTTTGTCCTGTCTGAAAACAGTGTCCTGTAGACTGCTCTACAGTTAGAGTATGTAGAGGGGACGCAGTCTGAAGAGAAGAAAACGTCAAATAAGAAAACTGAAGCTGATAACCTGTCTGAAACTCCTACTGTAGACCAGTCTACAGAGGGGACACAGTCTGAGGAAAAAGTCAGACAAACAAGTGAAGCTGAAAACCAGTCTGAAACTCCTACTCTGGAACAGTCTACAGTGAATAAAAAGTCACTGCCGGGTTAAGTGAAGAGTTGTAAAAGAGAGATAATATAATATATATGAGATTAATATTTGACTTGAACTTGACAAATGTTCAATATATACATTTTATGTATTATGGATTCATGTCACACTATATCTAAATGTCTCTAGTTTTGTATAATTTTACTGGTTAAGTCTAGTTATGTCTCTTCTGACCCTTTTGTGGGAGACATGTGTTTATGTGTCAAACACCCTTCTAGCTGATACAGTTTTCAATGAAGCCTTGCTTTAATCTTCAGGAAATTAGTGTTTTTCTGTATTTATATTTCCATTTGCGGAATGTTTTTGGAGATTAGAATTATTCACTTAGGACCAATTAGAAATTTGTTGTTATTTGTTAGCATATTTGTTTTTCCTTCATTGTTTGTTGTAACTTGACTGGATTGACCTTACATAGATCTAGTTATCATGTATTGCTAGATGTACTATTTGTTGTCACACCAAAAACCATATGTTGTCTTTCAAATAATAACCCGTTGAGTTTACCAATTAGGTTATAAACTCTTTTAACATGATTATTTGGTCTCCCACACACAGTTATGGACCTATTTTAGTTGAGTGCAAAAATATAATAACAGAATTATTGCATGTACATAGTTACCACAGATTTGCACTAAATCTGTAATGTTTTCTGCCAAAAACCCTTCTAGTTCAATGTAATTGGAAATATATATTGATATTCTAGAGTACATAGAATACAAATTTAAAGAGCATGAAAAAAGAACATAGACATTGAAACATATTGCTACTGTATAAAAAGCATAATTTATATAAAATTTGTTGTTATTTTTGATATTTGATTGTTATAAAAATGTTTTCATGTTGAATTTGGCGTATATGTGCTGCAGCATTTACGCTGCTTGTTGTCGTCCTTTTGGTACAACAAGGTTGTATCTCGCTATACAAGATATTGTAGGAAATAACCTTGTTGCACCAAAGGGTCACTATAATCTTGTGTTTCATATTTGTATGTATGGTTCTGTAATTTATTGTATAACTCAAAGTTATTTGTTGTGTATATCGATAAATGTTATCGTATTCTCAACTAAATTACATTTGGTAAATTAATTAACTTGCCTTTGTATGGATAATATGGTCAATGTTGTTACCCAAATGTGAACCTATTACTGATGTGGACTATACTCACATTGATACTGTGACGGTTAACACAACCTTAATTGGGGTTGTTACGATAGCCTAGGGGGTGTTCATATTTTGCATAGCTAGGTGATGACGCCATAATTAGGGGTAAAATCTCACTTACGGTGCAAATTATCATATGAATTCATATTACCTCCCATGGTGTTGTTTTGGAGTTGTTTCCCTCTGTCTGTATGTTGTATACATGGGTTTTTTTATCTGATAAACATTTATAAGTACAGTATTCTAATCGACGGTGCTTTGCTTTTTGTTACAAATCGAGGGCCCAGTGCAAAGTTTCAGTAGCTGCCTAAATATAATAATGTTGTTAATATAGTTCTGCACTGACCCTTTAAACTGCTTATTTTAGAAATTATTGTAGTTAGCCATCTTTGACTTTTTGGATAACTATTGTACTTTCTGTTTATCAAAATTGGATAATAGTTTTTCTCCTATTCTACGAGGGGTGATCAATATATTCGAGGACTTTCCCTCTCAATTTTGAAATATTGGAACTAGAGTAATGAAATTACACGCTGATGCAGATCAATCAATTATCGCGCGATTTGTATAATTTCTTTGTGATAACGTCACCATTTACTTGATGACGTCACTTTTTGTAACCATGGTGAAGCGCGCACCGTCGAGCATCTCGAGCGTAACGTCATTTCTGAGAAACGACACGCTATGAAAATTAACGCGAAACTTGTAAATTCCTCGCGATAGCTCCAAAATTACTTGACTAAATTGTGAATGGATTCTGTGCGCTTTCAATGAGCCATTTTCATACGATTCCATTGTTTATGTGATTAAAGGGTCTCTGCCAAACGGTTGAGTCGATAAAATAAGGATAAACAGCAAAAATAAAACCGCGTTAGGGACACTTTCCGTTAAATTCTGCGAAATAAGACGCACAGATCTCAATCAAATGTGACTGGCAAAAACGAAGACTAGTATAGGCTACAACACATAAAATCGTTGACTCCAAATCAAAAGGGTTATTTCGGTATTGCGTCCTTAACCTGATAGGTCCTTTTTCAGTCTTAATTGAAATAATCTACTTTTATAAAGGCAACAACTCTTTTACGATGTTTGTTTCCAATAACGCATCGATACTCTTTTTATTCCACCTCACATTCCAGAATCGGCTATTAACTACTTATTTCAGTAGTAAAAGACAACCAGTCTCATACATGGAGCCGGTTTTAAGTCCAGAAAGGAGCTATGTGCTGCTCCGACGGTGATGCTTGGAATGACGTCGCGTAACGTCCAACGTCACACGCCCATTCTATGAATCATAAAATTTTATTAGTGCATTCGGTCGGAGACATCTTACTCTGAATGATGTTAAATGGCTTTAAGCCTAGCTGCTAATATGAATTTGCTAAATGAAAAGTCCTCGAATATATTGATCACCCCTCGTATATATAAGGAATAAGCATAACACTGTTTGTATTTCATAGCTTTCTAGTTACCCTCACGTCCTTTTTCATAATTTTGTATAAATTCAATTGTTATGTATGTACCTGACCGTTTAATAAGTGCCATCCTGTCCACTAATTCAGTAACACAAGTTTTGAAGGTTGAAACACAAGTATTTACTGTAACATTATTTAAATATTTCTGTATTTCATTGGCTGTATGTGCCCAACATTTCTTATCGCTGAGGGTGACTTTTAACATTACTTTGTATTATCATAAGTAACAAAACTTTTGTCATCATTTTCACAATTTGACGATAAATCCATTATAAGTCAGGTATAGATAAAGGCAGCTGTTACATTTGTGTCCTTACTTGTACATGCAGAATGATAAATGTGAGCGTTCTATTGAAAATGGCATAATATCATCATTTTAATCATCTTGTCGATAGAAGAAGTATTGTAATAGTTGAAGTTCTTGGAGCATTGTCTGGTGATTTGAAGATATCGCTGGCTTAGAATGAAAAGGTCGCATCTACAAAATTAATATTTTAACAAAAGAAGAAAAACTGTCTGACAATTACTCTTCTTGTATGGTAAAACAGGCTTTTTCAACTTCAATTTGGTCAACATGACAAATTCCGATTTTCATGAAAATAGGCTCATGAATAAGAAGCGCCTTGTGATGCAGATTTCAAATATACATTTGTCGTATAAGGTCTTGAGTGGCACTTGAAACCTTCTCATTCTAAGCCAGCGATATGTTGTTTCCTTAATGTAGTAGTTTAGAGAATAACTTGTGAAAATAACTGTTAAACCTGCACATACTTTTGCCTGTTACATTTTACTTCATCCTTGACTGTTAGTACCTTTTAAAAAATTTAACTCAACATGTTTTAAATTGGATACTGTTAATTTCAGATCAAATTCACATACAAATTTGACTTCTCCTCGTATAATGTTATTTTTTAAACGGTGAAATAAAACTTGTTTCTAGTGAAAATTTAACCAATGAAATTAGATGTTATATCTGAATGTTTATTGTTGAAGAGTAGTCAATTGTAACACCCAACCTGATTGGTCAGCAGGTTTCTCTGTAATACTCAATACACTGCAAAAGATAGTCTAGATCAGTCATCATAGATCAAATCATATGTTTGAACATTTTGAGGACAGTATTTATTCCTCATCGATTTAGCTAAGATTACATTCCACAAAACAATTTTAAGGAAATATGCATTGATCTTTTATTCAGCTTCAGTATTAGCTTAATCACTCATGACAGTCATTGTGAGTTTGTTCATAGTATACCCTAACTTCAATCCTGGGCAGTCCAACACGAACCTACCATCCCTGTATAACATCAAACTTCTATGTATTGAAAACCTATATTGCTGGCTTAGAATGAGAAGGTCAAAAGTGCCAATTACGACCTTATAGGACTAATGCATATTTGCAATCTACATCATAAGGCGCTTCTTATGAGCCGATTTTCATGAAAATCAGAACTTGTCATGTTGACCAAACTAAAGTTGACAAATCTTATTTTACTATACGTAAAGAGTAATTATCGGACAGTTTTTCTTGTTTTCTCAAAATATAGATTTTGTAGTAAAGGCCTTCTAATTCTAAGCCTGCGATATGTCTATATTTATATGTTGTAAAATGTGTTGAACTCTTTGCTTCTCTGCAAACTAGAGTTATCGATGCTTTAGGATTCATTAAAGTTGAAATAAAACTTTCAACATTTGCCTCGGTGATTACATTCATTTACCATGCTCCCTATTGAGCCATGACATTAAAGAGGCATTCCCTATAACTTCGATCGTTTAAATCGATTCAGGAATATTATACATTAAATTAGTATCATTATTCCTTAAACTCCTCAAATCTTCAACAGAAAGCTCCGACCAATTACCGAGAAAAAAATGAAAATATATTTCTGAAACGAGCCAAAATAGTCACGAGTTGTTTCCCTTTGACCACATATTGGTGATTTGAATATATTTTTGACATTTTAGGGGCATATTAGTGCACACTTTCTTCTGACAAATTATGATGATTGATAGTGCTTTGTACATTTAGCTCATTTAATGCAATAGTAGAGAAAAATATGCTAGTTGTAGGGAATGCCTCTTTAAGTTTGAGATTTTGAAAATTTTAACCACTTTTCAATTACAGTTTTTGTTTGTTAATTGACATCTAGATGCTTAGGTGATATAAGTAATGAAGTTCTATGGATGGTAACATGGTAAAAAAGTGTTTTATTCTAAATAAATAGATTTAACAATGTTTATTTTACTGACTCTTTGATAATGTAATGCATTAAAAGCTGTACCAACATGATGAAAAACAAATGGAGGGTATTTGCTATGTAAAATTACTTAATCTTTCATTTGAAAAAAAATAGAACTGTTTTAAACAGACTATAAGTATAATGCAATGTTAATGTATTGATAAATATCTGTATCGAACATGTGTATATTTTGAATCAAACACTAGCTACTTTCACATGTGCCTTTATTAATAAAACTGTATGAAAAGCTTGCGTTCTGCACCTTGTACTATCTATTAGTTGATGTATGAGATAATCAGTTACTCTTTGTACTGTGGAATTTGGAGGAAATAATTTTGTGTATTTTTATAAAAACGCAAACGTTGTGTGAATATGTGTCTTTTCGCAGTTTCAAAATTTTGAAGAAAAAAAGATCTCTAAAATTTAACATTTTAAAAAAAACCCAGCAAATATACTAGTTCAGTTCATGTATTAGTATGAAAATGTGGGTATTGTTGTTGTTATTTGTAACTATCATATATACTGTCATGTGTTTACTTGGTGTTTGTAATAAATGCCTTGTGTAAAATTATGTTACCACTTTAACAAATAATCTGGTTGTGCTGTTTCTATGCAATTCTTAAATATTGTGAGTTATTTCCCTTTGATCAGTCTTTGCATCCCTCCGGAATATGTTCTATGTTCAGATATAGTTGAAGTAGACATAGCAGTACTATTTTAAAGGCTTTTGTAGCGAAAAATCATTCTCTGGGGTAGGTAGAAATGATAAGTTCAAAATATAAATATCAAATAAATGTTCAATTGTTTCTTGCTCCCAGTCAAAATTTTTTACCCACTTAGCTACTTTTAAGCAGCTGTCATAACTGATTTTGAAAATGTGCAAAAAGTGCTGATGTTCACATTTTAACACTTCCCTGTTTTGAAAGGTACAAATTTAAGACTGTCAAGAATTTTCATCTCCATTCCCCCTGTTCCCAAATTAAGTTTTTACTGTGACTGTACAAGTATCTACATTGAGCTGAAAAAGATTTTATCACCTTTGATATGTTTGAGACCTTTCATCAATCTACGCAATTATTACCTTTGTATATAAATTCCCCTATATACAGTCCAGTTAGGACGTCATCGTTTATGTGTACCCAAAAGATTAAAACCATTTCTTAAATAGGTAGAGTTAAGTTTGATATTGAACTGTTGGCATAAGCCTTTATACTTGTTTTTACACCGTACTAGTGGAATGTTCCACTGCGTCACTGGATTTTTATCCTAACTGGACTGTACTTGCATACTTTGCCATGGCTAGGCTATGGCGCCATTCAGTACAAGTTTGAACCCTGCCAAAGGTGTAAGCTATTGATATAATTATACATGTTTGTAATGTATTAATGTTGTAAAATTACTATCCACCTGCACATTGTTCAAAAATATGTGCCATATATGTTTAAATATCACTGACACATAAATCGATTTCCTGTCATTCCAAATATAATGATATTATTGTTCAGTTGTTATCTGGTTAAATGCTACATGCATATGGATTTATAATGCATATATTGTATGTTTTACCTCTCAAAAATATTTGTTGATCCCAAATTTTTTACAAATTAAAATGTAGAAGGCTGGTCATGAATAATTATTGTGAGTGTTAAGTGTTTTTTTATGCCCCGGCATCTAGCGATGTGGAGGCATATAATGATTGCCTGTCCATTTGTCTGTTTGTTTGTCTGTTTGTTCGTTACAAAATGTTAAACAAGTTGAATGACTTAGCTAGGTGTTATGGACAAGGCTTCCACCGGGGCATACATGATTACTGATCATACATGATTACTGATCGCAGTCTTATTTTTGGAAATGCCTTGGTTAGGTACGTCCTGTCAGTCATTGACTGCACTGTTACTGTAAAAGATGAGCATGCGAAGAATCTTAGTAGAAATCTGAAATTTTTCGTAAAGATGCTAACAAAAGTTAAAGTATTTTAGCTAAACGCAACTCAAGATTGCATAGGTTTAGAGAGCTACAATGACAACTAAGTAAACATGTTAATATTCAATGAGTGGGAAATGTTTGCTACACAAATTAACTTAAGTCAAAATATTTAAGTTTTTCACTAAAATGCCATGTAAAGACCACCCCTGATCTGTGGGAGGTTTGACTCTTTATTACTTATGATTGTTAATTTATGTGTACATGTTGTATCTTGTATTGAGTCATATTCTCATTATAATGCTGTTAATAATACTTATTATCTGTTGTTAATTGTAACACTATTTATTGATAAGATATTACCGGTATATAACATGTAAAATCATTGATAGCTGCTAACATACATTTCAGCTATCAACATAAAATTTTGTGAATTTTGGTTTACATTTCACGTATGCACTGTCTTGAAGACATGAAATTGTTGAGTACTGTTTTAGTACAAAAACGAAAGCAGGTTTAAAACTAAAGTGTGGGGTATTATATTACATGACCTAGTAAGTTTAAACATTGAATCAGTTGCCATTAAATGTAATAGTTAGTTAATTGATCATGGCTGTGACCCAATCAAAAACTTAAAATGTCAAGTACTTTCATAATTTTGTTTAATTTGAACCTATTCCAAATGATAATTGAAAGTTCTAATCTGTTAGGCAACACCTCAGGGGACATTAATACATGGCTTCACTACAACATAACATTGCAAGGACGTTAAGTACATCTAAACATCAACATTTGCTTGAAGTTAGTAATCAGGTGTCCTTCATTTCTGGAATAATCCGGATCGGCTGTTCTAGAAAGAAGTCACTTATGTTAACAGAATATGTACTAGAACGTCTTACAAACAATCTTGGCTTGACTGCAGAGATCTGTCATTTTCAGATAGATTTATGATACTTACTTTATGCTACAGATAAGATTACACAATTAGTTTTTGTACCAATGCAAGGTTATGAAGTGATTATTTTGTAAAATGTTTGCAAATTCTTTTTTTCATTTTTCGAAAATCTGAATCATGATATTATGTGCTTGCCAAAAATTAGTGTGTTCTAGTTTGGTTTGACTGCGAAATCCTTTCATTTCTACTGTAAATCAATTTTTTTTCGTGAATACTAAATTTCACATTTTGCCGATCATTGGCATATTCTCGACTATGAAGTTCGCGTTTTTAATGTTTAATATCTCCTACCATGTCCATATTAATGTTTCAAACACTTTCGCAGCTACTTAATTTCGGAAATTTCTGCCACTCGCAAACTCTGCAAAATTAAATTGCATGAAATAATTTCATGGTTTACAGTTTTCCATTTGTTGATTATGTGTCTGATTTAGTTTCCATTCTAGTTGTACCGAGTTAATCTTGGTATATTTGTTGATTGATTTATTGATTGATTTATTTACGTACAATTTGTTTGCCTCGATTGATAAGTTAGTTTCTGTTATCAAATGTTCACAGATTATTTTGTGAATATATCATCCATTTCTTTGTATGTTATCTGAACTTGACTTCCTGATTTTCTCTTTATGAATAGTACTTACTCTCAAGTGTGGTCTTAAAAAGTTCCTTATTTCAACATTATTGAATTCAGTCTGGTTGATTAGATCACATTAAACTAATTTCAGTTTGCTTATAGGTGTTAATATAATGCAGGACGCTTTTAGTCTTTTCTAATGTAAATGCTTATTGAGACCAGAAAATTTTGAACATTGTTTTGTCATTCATTTTCAGAAAATGAAATTATTTGTAAAGATACTTTGTCTTGATTACATATTCCCCCTATGGTTTGAGTGAGATGACTGGAGGGGAACCAGAATGGAAACCATTGTCCCAATCATGAAGTTGGCTAATGGGTTTTAAAACTTACTGGTACAAAACGTATTCCAGATTCCATATACTATACTATGTTACTGTTGATGCTCATAACAATGATTGTGACACTTATATCACCTAGTTACATACCTTTTAACATGTACTGTCATAATGTGCCTTAATGTTTGAGGGTGAAGGTACATTACTAATCGATGGCTCGGTGCAAAACTATGGTAATTACATCAATTAATAGAGGCAAGTACCATAGTTTTGCAATGAGCCGTCGAAATACCCATCTAGATTAGATTATTTACGTGTACATTTTAGGTATAGTGTTGTTGTGTCATCCTTAATTTTGTTTTCTATTCTTGCCACGAAAAGCTATGAAATAATCAAATGATTTGATGTAACAGGAGCCTGTTGCCTTAGCAAGGTGCTATCGAGTGCTCAGTTGTGCTACACAGCTTGCTTAAAAACTTTACACAGCAGACAAATAAAAAAAAAATATGCTACTGGCAAGCGGTAACAGACCGTTGCACAGCAAAGTGCTACTGAACATTGCATAAGAAAGCGCTCGCCTAGTAAAGTGCTGAGAAATAGTATGCTATCGGCATCGACACTGCTCGCTGGTAGCATGTCGTTGCATAGACATAGTAAAGCGCTACCGAAAAGTGCTTGATAGCTCATTGTTTGTGTAATTGGCTCAAGTTGTGTGTGTTAGTGTGAGGTAGATAGATTAGATGTATGTTTAGTTGGATTACATTAATTGATGAATAATCGAGGGTTGCTGCAAGTTTATAGTACTTCTTGTGGGCAACCCTCGATCGTAATGTGGTATTGCTTTACTTTGATACCAATGTTATATTTGTTTTGTACCTTTATGTATGTTAACCTTATTGATACTATGTTGGAACCAGTTTGTCTAGATGTGAACATCTCTCACATTAAAATCATTCGAAACCTATACTGACTTCTGTGGTTTTGTTTTCAATGTAAGGAATTCGTTGGAAAAATATGCATTTAGTTAAATATAGCAGATACAGCTCGAGAGCACAGGCCCAGATCACTCCAAGCAACTGCAGCTGAACAAGATCTCATCTCAAATATTGGCAAGCGTCTTCATGAATTTATGAACGTTTCACATCATGTGAAGTTCTGTACCTAGGTATCCTCATTGATTATTTGATTCAGATTCAAAGTGTCCACTGAGTTATTGCCCCTGCGTAGTCTGGCACACAATACTTGGGCTAAGTCTTCATTGGAACACTTTAAAGTTGTCAGTTACTAGTATTTGCACAATTGTGGTATTTGATGTTAATCCTCATTTATGATGGACCATGTTAACCCTACGTTAACTAACTGAGAATGGACGTACCATTTGACTTTATGGCTAAGACTGCAAGTAAAATTATGCCAACATGCCAGATGGTATGTCCACCCTGTAACTGGCGACCCACCGATCAGTCATATCAGTTGGACATAAAGCTGAACATTCGACTTTAAGATCGCTACGTCTACCTTTTCACACAGGTACCCGCAATATGTGGCGAAGTTTGTTCTTTCTTTTTAATATGAACGGGGGCAAGAACTGACTGTATGGGAAGATACTGGTTTTATTAGATTTATTTGTAACAATAACAGGAACTACAATAAATAAATGCATTTCATGAGGAGTTTTTATTTTTGATTGATAAAATGCCAATGACAAGATGCAAGATGATAGGACCATGTGGTGTCGTCTGCCTTGAATGTCTGATACATGTTGTCTCACATGAATGTCTGATGCAAAATCTGAAATGAAGAAACAGACGTAATTTTAACTATAAATTCAACACCAAGAGTGGCAAAAAGGCGAAATGGCAAAGTTGCAGATATGTACAAAAAGCTAAATGACCCAATTTCAGCTAAAGAAAGCTAAATGACGAAGTTTCAGCTATAAAAAAGCTAACTAAATTACATAGTTTCAGCTATATAAAAGACAAATGACCTAGTTTCGGCCTAAAAAATAATTACATTGTCTTAGCCACAGGCAACTGTATCATTGATAGCGAAAACCAACGATTTGTTGGCTGTTTAATATAAATGTCTCTTCGATTTAGTCTTTATCAATGACACAATTACCTTTGGTCTCAGCTATGTAAAGCTAAATGACCTAGTTTCAGCTATAAAATATACAGTTTATTTCAAGATTTTAAGCCATTGGTCCATGAATCACATATAATATAATTACATGCAATAATTACAAACAATTATATTATAACACTATATAGTCGATTCAATAAGTAATACATTACTAATAAGGGAACTATCCCATTCGAAAGAACAGCGGTGAATACCGTAAACTCAGTTACCCAGTTAAACCTAGATAAACATAGTTTACCTATCAGACGATAGTATGTTTACACCCGTTCTCATTTGACTTTGAAAATGCTATATATATTTACCTGATGTTGTTGATTTAGGCGGCTGTCAGGTTGATGATCTGAGTGTTGTTTGTAGTGTTTCTCACAAACAAGATACTCAGTAGAAACAACAGACCGATCAACATAATGACTGTAAGAAGAAACAAAACAACTAGTTGAAACAAAACGTTTCCCATACTATAATCACAGGTAATTGAATCATACTATAAAATCATTAATTTTCGTGGGTGATAAAATTTCGTGGATTTCATGGTTAACCTTTAACCACGAAATCAAACCCAGCCAGCAATAATTTCTACCCTTTATTAATTACCTCAAATGCAAGTTCCATGAATAAACGTCCCATTGAAATGGTCTTTTTTACCAAAACCACAAAATTTTGTCCCATCGAAACTCATTTTACGGAGATGAATAATTTACAGAAATTGATAGATCTATATAAAATTATAGATCTAGAGTTGATACAGTATATAATTTTACATTTTTTTCTCATTTTGATCTTTTTCATTGATATCGTTACATGTTAATGTAATCAGTATGTTAATAAAACGGTATGAACATATTGTCTGGCAAGCGCACGTAAATTTATAAGATACTTAGACAATTCTGTTGTTAAATGGTCAGTCATAGAGGAATATCAATAATTTATAATATATTAAATTAATTATATAAATATTTTTTCATATGTTTTACATTAATACATGTGTATTTGTTTTTGAATATTATTCAATAAACTTAGAAAATACG
The DNA here is from genome assembly GCA_963678985.1 of Spisula subtruncata. NCBI lineage: Eukaryota > Metazoa > Mollusca > Bivalvia > Venerida > Mactridae > Spisula > Spisula subtruncata. Next base: position 18,389,616 of record OY787668.1, read on the forward strand.
TTTTTCGTATACAAACATATCTTAAGCATAGGTCCCACAGAGCAATTTGTGCCTCGACCATGTACTCACGTTTTAAATAAATGAGCTTCGGAAGGAATCGGGAACATAGATTGCACAAAATTTCTAATGACTTCCACGAAGCTTCCCGATTACGCTTTGCCTCAGATCTTCCGGTGCTCATTTATAAAATCTGGAGTACATCGCCGAGAGAAAACTGCTCAGTGGGAGCTTAGCTTTAGACGTTTTTTTTGTGTGCGAATATAAGCCCTAATGAGAGGCTTCTGTCTTCTACTTACACTGGTTGTCGCCAAATCCAGCTGAGGCACCACCATAGTATGGGGTGTATGTATAATCATACATTGCCATTGTCAAGGCAAACACACAGCTCAAAGCAAGCAGGGACAGAATTGAAGCCTTCATTTTCACTTGTGGTAGGAATTGCTATCTGAAATACACGAATTCAATGAGAATGTTGACATAGACTAACTAGTAACTACAAGTTTGGTTCATTTGTTGGTTAATGTAAGACTATTTGACGGTCGCTGGTACGCGTAGAATGGTCCGGACATTTTAAACTGTTTTAGTACTACAGTTTAACCCTGTTATATATATTCAGTTCTCGTTGACAGCCAAAGGTCCTTACTAGTGTGCATAGATTTCCATTACGCCGATCTTTTCAAGAGCAATATCCCAGCTATGCATATCTGTACTTCACACCAAGGACCTAGAGATTGACAATCAAGTCGTCTGTCTACTGAGCTAGCTATTCAGACATTGAATGTTAGATATATCACCAAAAATGTAGCTCATTAAATGGAATGCCACATGATGTCACCAACAGAAAGGTGACCTTCGTTACACGTGCGTCGTAATATATATAAATCCTTGGTCAATAACTGGCTTAAAATAAAAAACAAACTTTATTTTATCTATCGGCGCACCATATCACCTTTACCGCAGTAATGTTTTAATAGATCTAATGAATCACACATTTCATTATTCGGGTCGTATGTTTGGTATCTCGCACGTCAGCCAGTCATGATAAGCTATTTTGGCAACGGAGTTCGATAACCGATATACATAATTCTTTTTCGTGGAAATCAGAGGTGAATTTCTCGAAAATACAAGGGTGGCTCGAGCGAGAAAAAAATCTTGGTGAGGTTATTAGTTTTGTTTTCACGTTGTTCTCGTGAATTTATATATTGAAACTGTGTTTTATTCTCCAATTAACAAACCCGCCCCTGTAGAAGCTCTATATCACACTGTATTTGGGAATGATTTATAAGGTACACGCACACAAACATGTTTGGGGAGTTTAAGTTTTAAGTACAAGTATTTGTACCTAATCTATAAGAGGGTGGGGGTATCACTTTTATATCACCAGGACTGTTTTTGTTGTTGATAAAGCAGTACATCCAGACGTAGACTACATCTATATAAGCAAATCGTGCTGTATTTTGAACTTGTCATGATAGGCCTTTTTCTTAACATGATCCTGTATATTTTGGCACAAACACTGTTCCATAAATATACGCGTATCAAACACGTGCAATGAGGCAAACATACGGCCGATGCGCGGTCGTTTGATTACTAAAAGCTAACAATTAGTTCATGCAAAAAATGGTCTAAACCATTTTGAAATTTTGAATCTGCAAGTACCCAAACTGTTCAAACGAAGACATATACGTATATTCAAAGCTATCAAATGAATTAATATTGCGTCATAATATTAATTATCTTTCTTATTATTTTGTGTAAGTCTAATGTCCTAGTATAACGTGCATTTTACTAGACACAGTAATGCACGTGATATATCGACCGGAAGTACATGTATGCATGTATACCAGCAGTAGACTGGTACAATAATATTTATCACATGTTTACTAAAATTCAAGACTTCCGATTCATATAAACACTTGCCAAGAGGGACACCAGTACAAGGACAAATATTGAAAAATTAAATTTAATTGAACTATTATGACTATTAATATTTGACAATTATTCCCGACCGTACCCGGAAGTCACCAAGACATCGCCAAGGGCCAAACATGCTGTCGAGAACGTCTTGGTATTTTAATGGTCACTTATTCTAGAGAATTAAACTTTAAAGCCACTTATTATTGGTTATTAATAATATGATTTGATTTATACCATTCTCGTTCAACCAACGTATTTTCCACCTGAAATATATTTCTGGAGACTTGACTTATGAGGATTTTATGAGGATGATTTATGTTGGAAATTCAACATTAACTTTATTATTTTGTTGAACTATTCTCCTTTAACTAATTGGCAAGCACAACACCTCTTCTAAACACAACGCACTTATCTTTTTGATTTGTAATATCTACGTTCCATTAATTTCTTCAATTTTCAGATTATCTTTTTAGTTTCTTTTGAATTAACTATCAAACTTCAAACATTTGCATTAAATATTATGATTCTATTTGAAGCAATCATGCTCAATATCTCTATCTATTTGCCTGTTTATTTAAACCACCCGGTCGCCATGCTATACCACCATCTAGCTCAGTCACATTAATATACAGTTCACAATAATCAACAATATGAACAAAATTAGCCTTTGGCTATTAACAAAATATGAATTTTTTAAATTATTTTTCAACAACTACAAATTGGGTCACGTTATAGTTTGTAGGAGTTATTTAACTGAAACAATATACTCATAAATATGCAATTTTCCACAATTTTGATTTATCCCCAATTTTATGAAGACCTTAACTTTTTGGTTCAAACTTTTACCATTTATGTAAGTGTTTCGATAAAAAGAGCCCTGTTCAAGGAGAAATGAACAATACAACTGATGCGCTGGGTTTTTTATTGATCAAATTGTTGCCATGGCTAAAATAAATAGAATATAGAGATCTGGATGGTTGAAATTCTAAGTAGTTGACCACGGTACATATTTTCATTTTAGACCATCAACATCACGGTATATATGCCTTGGAAACACACATTCTAATTATGAAAAGTAACATTTTAGACCAAACATTACTCAGAATAAATTTTTAAATGTGATTCGATATCAAGTGGATGTTCTTCAGCACACTGTCGTTCATCATTTTAATGGGTGACAGTTATTCGAACCGGACTTTGTCACCGAAACTCCTTAGATACTTAATGTCGATTTAATTACCTCGCGCATTCATGTACAATAATTATTGTTAATTAAACAGTATTTTTTTCTCCTTGGTGTCAATGAAAGGCTTGTCCATATAAGATGATTTAATTGATAAACATCATTGAAGCTGAGATATTTACCGCGATGTAAATAGATTGAAGCAATTTTAAGTTTAAATGTCAGCATATTGTATTTGTAACTGGCACTACTAATCAGAAAATACTATTATAAATATACATAGTTTTTGCATTCGCATCGACGTTTGTCAAACAACTTCGACTAAAGTTGTCAGTATTCAATATACATTCTTAATATATTATTCCGTATACAAGGGGTTTTGTTGTATCAAGCTGTTTAGAAACGATTTGTTTATAATATTTACTTATACACCTGATCGAAATTCGTAGTTTAGCTTTAAATGAAGTTGAATCGTTGTGTGAAACTATTCGGGTTTTGTAATTTACATACACTCACAGGCCTAAGAAATTGTATAATTAACTACAGTTTTCGCTTCCTAAAGGTTCACCCATTCACCATACAATACTATGTCTTTTATATTGAATTGGTGAATATTTTGAAAGTCAAAGCGGTAGTTTGTGATACAATGCATTAAGATGTATGATTTGTTCAAGCTTTTGTTAACAATGCTCGTTTATGATTAAGTAAATGTATCAAATATGTACTAACTAACATAATTATACTCAAAATATAATGCCATGGCAATGAAAAGGACACTTCAGGAGAAATTTAAAAAGGGGGTAAAATCGTTGCGAGAAAAATGAGGAAAAGTTACTTGCTACGTATATTAACGTAGTGCACATGTATACAATGTAGAAGACAATCGACTGTATGTCACAGTGGTTTGAATACAATTTTCGTATCCATTAAATATTCAATGAAATGAGATGTAACTAAATGAACTTTATCATAAGAAAATAATGAAATAAATATAAGTACTTACCAATTCGGAATGAAAGTCACGTCTAACATCAAATGGGACTACGGGTGCGTGCCTTATATAAACGATTTTGACATTTTAAGGAAATGGATACATGTTGTCCAGCCCCTTATGTGTTATTACGGGTGAAAATGAAGACCCCTGGCAATCGTTACGTGATCGATATCGTAGTTAGGCAATACACACTAACATTTGTCACTGTGTATTCAAAACTAAATGTCACTTTGACATTTCAACGCCGATTTTAATTTCTAGTACAAAAGTAGTTTCAGTTTTATTTGATTTTTATGTTATTATTTATTTTTATGTTATAATATGTTTTTTTTTGTTAACAGTATTATTTTTTATATAACTTTAATTCCTATAGATTAACATCTTGACATTCTACTTTGAATAAGCGAAAATATGGGGAAGTCAAAACTGTAGTTTGAGATATGAATTCTTAATTAGGCAAGTGTTAATACGTAATGCAGCTTATTGGCATCCATATAGTTGATTACCACTGGTCACTGCCACCGGAGCCTACTACGTCGACCTGATACTCGCTCCTTATTTAATACATTTGCCCTCACATATATATTTGTACATGTACTTTTTCATGATTAATTGAACGATTTTACTATTTACTGATATACGACCTCCTTACGTTCCGGACAAGCATAATCATTACTACTATAAATTACTGAACGCTACGGACGTTATTCTTATTATTCCTTACCATCACTTGCATTATAACATGTACGTTCCACTTGCATATTTGTTAAGGTCCAGCAGGACGTTACTGTCGTAGCGCTTTTATTACTAATGTACTGTTATTCTACGTAGTTGGTCAAGCCAATACCAAGCATATAGTCTCTCTTTGCAAGTCAGCTTTCTGCTGAAACAGGTCAGGCATATGTGTGTGCATACAACCGGATTGGAACCAGGTTAAACAGCAAGCGATATACCCACTGAGTGAATGAGCGTCGTCTTTTCGAAAATATTTTGATATTGTTGAAATACTGTTGTACACGTGATGATTGATTGTTAAAGCCTAAACTATGTCCAATTGAGCATTTTTGCCTCAGCGACATACTCCCGATTTAATAAATGAGCCTCGGAATTCATGGAAAAAGGGTCCTGTTGGTCTACCAGGCCCCATTGTTATTTGAGCAAATTACTTAAAATTTTCAGGAACTATTAAGAAGACAAGGCATAATGATAGTAAAATAAAAAAAAATGTGAAAAACGATAAAAAAAATAAATAATGATAGTATGTGGTTTTTTATGCCTTGCTTCAAATAGCATTTTCACAATCGACTCAGTCCGGATCATTTTGGATACCCCTCGTACGTATTGTCTGTATACATGACCAGTGCACCCTCTGTGCGTTCTTGAGAGCACGCATACATGACGCAGCTATTTTCGCACATGAGGCATTTTCGCTGCGGTCGTTCTTCTGCTAATTTACAACGTAAGGACAACGCAGGTGCGCAGTACATTTATTTGCCTGGAGATCGTACGCTGTAAGCACGGTATAAGCACGCACAACTTACTTATCGAATGGACAACGCAGTTAATCATGGCCATGGAAACCGTGCGTTTGACGTGCTTCCCCCGTTCTTCCTTCCCACGTTTTCGAAACATCGTAGTGGCCATTTAAAGCGCACACACCGGGTTGTGACCAGGCCATTAAGGTACGTACACACAGTAAGTTTTGATGTTTACATATTGACCTATAAGTCGAGATGTACTGTGTTGTTGCGTGTAGTACGCCTCTGCCATACATTTTCTCAAGATGTACGACTTCGTATTTACCAATTGGTATGAGGGAAATGTATGGGCATGATGTATACGTGGTAAAATGTACATCCTCGACTTATACACCAAAAGTTACTGTGTGTACGCACCTTTACGAATATGCGCCCAGGCTAGTGCGTGCGACGCGCGTGCTTTCTGCTGCTAACAGTGCGTGCAAGTACGATATCTGTACAATAATGTGGTAATCGCACGCCGATCGTAGGCTGTAAACACGTTGTTAGCACTTACAACTATCTTGTCATGTGCGTGACGTAATTTGCACTCATCCAGTCACGGCCAGGAGAAACCTTACATGTGACATGCGCCGACGCACTCAATACGTTCCGCCATTCCATGATTTCGAATAAAATCCACAGCGATCGTAGCCTCACAAAAAGACATACGTGCTAAAAGCACGCACGTTTAGTTGTGAAAAGGCCTTCAAGAAAATATATAAGTTGGCCAAGTTAGAATATAAAACACGATTGTGCCAGACGAATGTTTTCGGTCAACATCAAAGAATGACATTCTGCTTTGAAATATTCCATGATTGCATTATCGCAGAACAAACATGGGTGACAGACATACGATAAGACCTTGAATTTACCCGTATATTTAACAGTTAATACTTTCCATGTAGTTCATTCGGACTGCAAGTCGCTTTCGATCTGTTTCGGAATCAATTTCGGAGTATTTTTGGATGTAATATTTTCAGGTTGATTTTGGAGATAATGACACATATGGATTTACTTCTATGTTTTGGTTAGATAGTGTGATAATGAAATATAAAATGAACCACAGTCGATACCAACTTGTGGTTCTGACCATAGGTTTATTGTGTATACAATGGCTTTCTGGAGAAAGTCTCGGTGTAAGAGCAGAAACCCCAACACCAGCAGGTAAGCCTTCTATGGCTAGGCTTAGCTTATTAGCACCGGTATTTAAATATATTTTTATATGTTGACAATGCTTTATCGCGTATACGATTGTGTTTAAAATACAAACGCTAACGGCTTGGTTTTCTTTTGATCGAATGGAATCTATTTGTGATACCATATTACATGAAAGATAAAATTACACAGGCTACCCCGGATGACCGACCGATGACGTCTGATTAGGTTCGGAGTAGTTCGCATGTCTGTGTAAATACGATTCCCTACGTTCAGGTGCATGCATGCCAAATATGGACTGATCTTAAGAAAAGATGAGACAATATCATCAATATCCTTTAAGTTTGAGTGTTATCCTTTACTTGATTTGGTGGCCTGAGGACAATGTTCATGGATGGCTTCATTTTAGGCCATGACAATCATGCTTCACAACACAGTGTAAAAGCGTTTCGTCAGAATTCTTCAGCACCGGATATCAAGCAAAGGAGTATTGTTAGAATATAGCAGCTTTGGATATTGAGCAGTGCATTTTATTAGATTTCGTCTGCACTTTATGTTTATCAAGTGTTTGTTAGAGTTCTGCAAACGAAAAATTGTTTACAAGTTAGTGTTATACAGCACTTGGTTTTTGTTGGAATTCTGCAGTATTGACTGTTTAGCAAAAGTGTTTGTTAGTGTTCCACTGCACATGGCGTTTTGCATAAGCGATCTTAAGAATTCTGCAGACTGTGTGCTTTGCATAAGTGTTCGATAGAATTCTGTAGCACTGGGTGTTTTGCATAAGTTTTCGTTAGAGTTCTGCAGCACTGGGTGTTTTGCATAAGTGTTCGATAGAATTGAACAGCACTGTATGTTTTGCGTAAGTGTTCGATAGAATTGTACAGCAATGGATGTTTTGCATAAGTGTTCAATAGAATTCTGCAGCACTGGATGTTTTGCATAAGTGTTCGATAGAATTGTACAGCACTGGGTGTTTTGCATAAGTGTTCGATAGAATTCTGCAGCACTGGGTGTTTTGCATAAGTGTTCGATAGAATTCTGCAGCACAGGATGTTTTGCATAAGTGTTCGATAGAATTGTACAGCACTGGATGTTTTGCATAAGTGTTCGATAGAATTGTACAGCACTGGGTGTTTTGCATAAGTGTTCGATAGAATTCTGCAGCACTGGATGTTTTGCATAAGTGTTCGATAGAATTCTGCAGCACTGGGTGTTTTGCATAAGTGTTCGATAGAATTCTGCAGCACTGGGTGTTTTGCATAAGTGTTCGATAGAATTCTGCAGCACTGGATGTTTTGCATAAGTGTTCGATAGAATTGTACAGCACTGGGTGTTTTGCAAAAAACGTTTGTGAGAAATCTGCAGCACTGGGTGTTTTGCAAAACAACGTTTGTGAGAAATCTGCAGCACTGGGTGTTTTGCAAAACAACGTTTGTGAGAAATCTGCAGCACTTGATATCAGCACTTGAATTCTGCAGCACTGGGTGTTTTGCAAAAAATGTTTGTGAGAAATCTGCAGCACTGGGTGTTTTGCATAAGTGTGCGATAGAATTCTGCAGCACATGGTGTTTTGCAAAAAATGTTTGTGAGAAATCTGCAGCACTGGGTGTTTTGCAAAAAAACGTTTGTGAGAAATCTGCAGCACTTGATATCAGCACTTGAATTCTGCAGCACTGGGTGTTTTGCATAAGTGTGCGATAGAATTCTGCAGCACATGGTGTTTTGCAAAAAATGTTTGTGAGGAATCTGCAGCACTGGGTGTTTTGCAAAAAATGTTTGTGAGAAATCTGCAGCACTGGGTGTTTTGCAAAAAACGTTTGTGAGAAATCTGCAGCACTGGGTGTTTTGCAAAAAACGTTTGTGAGAAATCTGCAGCACTTGATATCAGAAAAGTGTGTGTTACTGTTGCTGATGTCTGCATTACTGGGTGGTAAATAATGCCTTATTGGGATGTTGGCATGTACATAAACCGTAAGCATTCTAAAACCGACGAAGTCATATATGTTGTTAAAATCGTACAAGCTTTATTATCAGGGAATAAATCGTGTAAAACATTTTCTCAACAATTTCCTTCACTAATCAAAGTTTAATTGAACACCGTTTGGTTAATTTTCGAGTTTCGATAATTCGTTTTTGTTTATTCCAGGTGTACCATCACTGCATGGACCATCGTCAAAAAACGATACAATAACACCTGCAGCAAAACCGTCAACTACAACTACAACAACAACAACAACAAAACCTGCAGTAAAACCGGCAATTACGACAACATCAAAACCTGCAGTAAACCCGTCAATTACAACAACAACAACAACAACATCTACAGTAAAACCGTCAACTAAAACAACAACAACACATGCAGTAAAAATGTCAACGCCTGAACCAGGAACGAAAAAACCACCAAGTACGTTCGTAAAACTATGTATTCTGTTTCTTTGGAAAAATGCTATTGATGGGTGTTTGTTTTTGCAACAGTATAGGCCTATATTGTTTTAAAATCTCTAGAAGGCGCCCAAGGTAATTTCACACTAAACTCTTTGTATTTACTACTTGCGTGACGAACTACCAAAATAGTGCATATATAGTTGTAATATCAATAAATAAAGATTAATAAATCGTAAAAAAACCGTACCAACATATGAGCATCGCATCATGCGAGGGTCTCTGTCGACCGTTCGGAGATCATGGAACTATGACCAGGCAGTGTTATAAAGCTGGTGGAGTCGTATATATTGTCAAAATCGTATGAACTTTGCATCCAGGCATCCAAGTGTTTGTTAGAATTCTGCAGCACTGGAAATTCATGAAAAATGCACACTATCGTTTAAAATAAGTTTAAGTAAGTCGGTTAAATTCAGCGTGTTGTGTTGCTAGAGCTTGTTCTGGTAAATACAATCTTGAGATTAGTTATAGGTTGTTATGGACTTTGTTCGTATAATTCTCAGAGCCCAATGTGTAAATTTATTAAACAATAGTTGTACTAATCTTCGAATTTGTTGACGCTAAAACACAAACACTGGCATCTCTGTTTCCTCTGCTCTTTCCAGCTTATATCCGTTCTTTAGAATTCTGCAGCCTGTGTGCTTTGCATAAGTGTTCGATATAATTCTACAACACTGTATGTTTTGCATAAGTTTTCGATATAATTCTACAACACTGTATGTTTTGCATAAGTTTTCGATATAATTCTACAACGCTGAGTGTTTTGCATAAGTTTTCGATATAATTCTACAGCACTGAGTGTTTTGCATAAGCGTTTGATAGAACTCTGCAGCACTGTATGTTTTGCATAAGCGTTCGATAGAATTCTGCAGCACTTGATATCAGAAAAGTGTGTGTTACTGTTGCTGATGTCTGCATTACTGGGTGGTAAATAATGCCTTATTGGGATGTTGGCATGTACACAAACCGTAAGCATTCTAAAACCGACGAAGACATATATATATATATATGTGTTGTTAAAATTGTACAAGCTTTATTATCAGGTAATCGTGTAAAACATTTTCTCAACAATTTCCTTCACTAATCAAAGTTTAATTGAACACCGTTTGGTTAATTTTCGAGTTTCGATAATTCGTTTTTGTTTATTCCAGGTGTACCGTCACTGCATGGACCATTGTCAAAAAACGATACAATAACACCTGCAGCAAAACCGTCAACTACAACTACAGCAACAACAACAACAACAACAAAACCTGCGGTAAAACCGGCAATTACGACAACATCAAAACCTGCAGTAAACCCGTCAATTACAACAACAACAACAACATCTACAGTAAAACCGTCAACTAAAACAACAACAACAACAGCAACAACAACACCTGCAGTAAAAATGTCAACGCCTGAACCAGGAACGAAAAAAACACCAAGTACGTTCATAAAACTATGTATTCTGGTTCTTTGGAAAAATGCTATTGATGGGTGTTTGTTTTTGCAACAGTATAGGCCTATATTGTTTTAAAATCTGTTGAAAGCGTCCAAGATAATTTCACATTAAACGCTTTGTATTTACTACTTGCGTGACGAACTACCAACTACCTACATATTTCATATATAATTATAATATCTATGCAATTCATTCATAATAAGTTAAATAATCGTACGAACATGAGGACATCCCATCATGCGAGGGTCTCTGTCGACCGTTCAGAGATCACAAAGCTGTGACCAGGCAGTTCGATGATACAGATTATAAAACTGGTCTGTCGTCAACATCGTTTGAACTTTGCATCGAGGCATCCAAGTGTATGTTAGAAATATGCAGTACTGGATGTTTTGCAAAATTGTTTGTTAGAAATATGCAGTACTGTAGGGTTAACGCATGCTTTTTCGTGCTATTACATATCTGCTGAGTACCGAGGGACTGTTGGTGCCCAAGCCCATTAAGGCGAAGGCACCAACACTCCCGAGGGATTCTTTAGATGTATATATTTCGGCAATATCAGGTGAGAGGACGCCGGGCACCATTCTTTCTTTGTCCGCTAGTGTCGTAATATTCAAAGGTACTGTCATGTATATATTCCACTGAAGAATTATATAACAATATGGAATTACACAAATACCCGAATGCTCCCTATCTTTGACAGGCGCTCCGAATTGCCTTGTTCTCATCGGGATTTATCCCGATGCCTCCCAATCGGCACACCGATTTACCCGATAAATATAAAGAATATTCAGGGACTTAATCTCGATAGCAAATATCTTGCCATGTTCAACGACTTGTGGTGCAGGAACGAAAAAGAGAAGTCGAATCTGTACCAGCCCAGCACCCTCTGATTGTGGAACTGAACTCCATGCGCTGGTAATGCGTCTGATTCAAAAGCTTGCAATGAAGGAGCTTGTCCTGGTAAATACAACTTGTCATTAGTTATAGGTTAATATTCCCGGAAAAGTGCTCTTCTATTTGAAGTAAGGTTGTCCGGTAGTCTGCTTCCCGGCGTACTTTATAATACATGTAGAACGGCTCAGCCTCTATAACGTAGTGTAAGGAAAGGCAATCCAGTCTAGTTTGTAAGTGGACGGACAGTGGTCAAAAAGGGCAATATCGAACATTGTTCAGTGACATGTGGTTGAGGTACCCGTTCCAGGACAAGAACGCGTACAAAACTTGCCCCCGCCAGCAATGGAAGAAAATGTGCATGAGACACCAACTCGTCAGAACCATGTGTTACGGAACAACCTGTTGTTGCTTGGGCACTCATGTTTGCTCTGCTCTTTCTATCTTCAATTCGCAGCATGTTTAATTTATCATTTTATTAGTAAATGTACTACTTAATATTTGATAAGGACAGGACATCACTACTCATATCCGTTGGATACTAACTTTACGACAACGATTAAGATAGCATAACGTAAATATTAATTGATACATCATCATATCTGCTAATTGTAGAAACATATATACATACAATTGCTGCATTTGACGCGTGACTGATTTATTTCAAGACAGGGACCAAAATATTCTTGCCATTCATATCGGTGTCCCTTTTCTATTAATATATTTTGTACGACGCCAAAGGACACAATATTGACCGCTCACATTCCACAAGGTCGTAAACATCATCAGAAATTGGGGTTGAGGGTATAAATATAAGTTGTTGATCTTCCTCAAAATTTATCTTCACTAAGTTGATAATAACAAAAGTTTTTCCAGTCATCATGTATTTGGACCAAATATCATGTTAATTTAGGTTGATCACCTAAATAATTTGAAATTTTAAACTAGAAAAAAAAATTAAACCGAATACATTACTTTGTGTAAATAACCTCTGAAAAATTACAGTTGGACCGAATAATATTTTACTGTGAATCAGTCTGAGACTGCATTGATTGCTACGTGGTAAATTGTCGGGTACTATTATTCTTTGTCTTGCCACGAAGAGCTGTTGCATAGCTTTATATTAGACGCAAAAAGTATAAGAATGGCACAAAATATCCAATTTCTTGGCGCTTAAACAAAAAACCCTGACACCTCCGCTTACATTCCACAAGGTCATAAATACCACCAGAAATGGTGTGTCAAAAGAATAAATACTAGATGTTGAACTTCCTCGAAATGAATGTTCACAAAGGTAAAACAAACAAAAGATTTTCAATCATAATGTGCTATGATCAAATAGCATGTTAATTTAGGTTGATCACCAACCTGACCATATATCATGTGAACAATTGATTCATTGTCATTATTTTGTTTGAAATTGTAACCTGAACCGATATATTGAATTACATATTTCCTTCCTTATGTTACTGTAAATGTTTCAAATATTTCAGTGGACGGACAGTGGACAGAGTGGACAGAATGGGGAACATGTTCACTGACATGTGGTGGAGGTAACCATTCCAGGACAAGAACGTGTACAAATCCTGCCCCCGCTAACAATGGTAGTACATGTGCTGGAGACGCTAACTCGTCACAACAATGTAATACGGTACAGTGTCCTGGTACGTATGTTGTTACAGCCAGTTTTCAACATATTTACCCCTCTATTATGTGTCTGCAAGTTAGGAATCCTATAGTTTACACATTAATGCTTTGATTGAGATTATTTCGGAAATAATATTTAATTTCTTACAGAAATTTGTAGTTTGAAAAACAAACAATTAAACTCAATACTTTTTGTTAATAACCTCTGAAAATGACAGTTGAACCAAATAATACTTCACTGTGATTCAGTTTGAGACTGCATTGATTGCTACGTGGTTAATTGTCGGGTACTATTATCATTTGTCTTTGCCAAGACAAGCTGTTGCATCGTCATACATTAGACGGGAAAAAGAATGGCACGAATCATCCTTTTTCATGGCGCTTAAACAAATCCCCTGGTACCTCCGCTTAAATTCCACAAGGTCATAAATACCATCAGAAATCGTGTCGCGAGTATAAATATAAGTTATTGAACCAGTTTTAAAATTTGTCTACACAAAGTTAATACAAACGAAGGCTTTTTGCAATCATAATGTGTTTGGATGAAACGGCATGTTCATGTAAGTTGACGAACAACTTGAACATATATCATGTGAACAGTTGATTTCATTATCATTATTTTATTTGAAATGGTAAGCTGGACATATATATTTAATTACATATTGCCTTCGTTACGAGGGTCATTCAATATATTCATAGATAAGCGTTTTCTTTTTATTACAATTATGTTTAAATAATTATTTATTATATCATTATTAACATTTATCTATTACATGCACCTACCGTAGGTACAAATTTATCTTTGATTGTACGACACAGTAGCATGATATGAGCCGTTGTATTGGGAAAGTAACGCAGTAACACCCCGACCGACGTACCGTACCCTTTTCACTAGTTGGACTAGTTATAAATTCCGAACTAATTAATTTAAATTCCAATATGTTAGCCAGATTATTGCAAGATAGTATCTTAAGCTTTCTTGTAATTATTAAAATATTTGGACGTTTTGCATTTGCGTTTTAACTGAGAAGTTTTTCACCTATGACTGGCACGTTGCCAATAACATCAAAATGCCAACGAATTTACGAAAGGAAATTCGTGCAACTATTAAATTGTGTACTTGTCTTGGAAATAAGCCACAAGCACACATAAGCTGCTAATGGGAGCAAACGGAGAACATGCAGTATTTAATGTCCCTTTTGTTTTAGTGGCCCGCTTAGCTCAGTCGGTAGAGCGCGAGACTAGTACACTTAAACGAATTTCTAATTGGCCACTTAATGAAATATTATATTATGCGATATATTCAATCAATATTTCTAAAATTGTGGTTATTTTCATTCCATGCACCTATCTATCGATTTAAAGATATAAATTATGAGTGCATGTATAAAATCATCCATGCGGAACAGTAAGTGCAAAATGCCTAACGTGCACGTGGTTCACGTGCCCGACATGTTTGATTTTTTAAAGTAGTAAAAATGTATTTTCTGTCGATTGGCTTAATGAAAAGCATTGATACTGGCAAAAATAAGTTATATTGGGCGCGCAGAGGCCGTTAGAATAACGAGTTCCAGCATCAACATCCAGACATGTACGTCAAAACGTCATTTGAAAAAAAGCGATATTTATAATAACTGGAGGTTCAGCTCGAATTATTGTGATAAACATGTGTTTTATCAATAAAATTGGATAGTATCGGTGTTTCGATTAATTGTATTCTAAAAGCATTTTTTAAACTAATTTGTAAACACACGTGGACCATTAAGAAATTCGTTCAATGTATTCATGTATCTGACGTCATGAGCGCGTTCCACATGGCTCATTCTCACAAATTATAGTGTTTTAAAAAACGTCAATCAACAAGGAACAAATTCATACCAAATACGATACTATTCCAAGCTGTGCACGAGGCCAACGTGCAAAAAAGCAATTTCTCACCCACCGTTACGCATGGATGATTTTGTACATGAATACGCCATTTCTTTCCGGAAATCGATAGATTAGTGTGTGGAATGAACAAATAGCACAGTCTAAGATATTGATATAATATAACAGATGATATAATATTGTTTAGGGTGGCCAATTAGAAATTCGTTTAAGTGTAGTCATTACTGATCTCGGGGTTGTGGGTTCGAATCCCGGGCTGGCCAACTAAAATTACTAATAGTCTTTTGGATGAGACTCAAAACCGATGTCCCATGTATGGTGCTATACACTGGCATGTAAAAGAACCAGGGATGCTTCTGGAATTGAGGCATCTTCTGTATCGTGCACTATCCCCCAAAAACTAAAAATACTAAAACTCTTCTGGGGGCCTCGCCCATATGGATTATCCGGTGGCGAGGATAAAGAAACTCAATAAATAAAAAATAAAAAAGTGGCAAACTCAAATTTCTGAAGAGCAGCATGGTATTAAAAACGAAACAGTGATCGGACGAAATTGAAAACGTTGGGACGTTTAAGGAAACGCCAGTCAATATATACGAGTCGTTTCAATATTTAACATACAACCATTATTAAATATATAGTTTAATCCATAACTTTGAATACATACAATGCTGAGGTCGATATAGATCTATTTAATAATATACAACTTAAATATTTATGTTTAATTCCATATACTATCAATGACATAATTTAATTTCGGGTTGACCATTTGAAAAATAGCAAAATGTCAATAACGTCGTTGACGTCAGACTATAATTGCACTGTGTGGCGGTTGCTGTAAGGTGATATTTTTGTTTTAGTTATATTATTTTTTATAAAAAAAGTCGTTTACGAGCGCAATTTTCTGCACCTGTCTCAGATAGGCTGTAGTTTAGTGTGATACGCTTAGATCTTCTCTGAGTCAATATGCATTCATATGATAAGTCCAGTCCACGAATTTATTGAATAACCCTTGTATCTTACTGACATCAGCAAATGTTGAAATATTTCAGTGGACGGACAGTGGACAGAGTGGACAGAATGGGGAACATGTTCACTGACATGTGGTGGAGGTAACCATTCCAGGACAAGAACGTGTACCAATCCTGCCCCCGCTAACAATGGTAGTACATGTGTTGGAGACGCCAACTCATCACAACAATGTAATATGGTAGATTGTCCTGGTACGTATGTTGTTACTTGAACAGCCACATTTCAACACATTTACCCATCTATGAGAGATAATGTTAATGTTTCTGGAAGTTAGGAATTCTTAAGTATACATACTCATGAATAGATTGAAATCATATCTGAAATAACATTAACTTTCTTACAGAAATTGATATTTATAATCGTCCTAATTCTAAGCGCTAAAACAAAAATTACTGACATCTCAACTCACATTCTACATGGCCATAAACAACATGAAAAATTGGTGTGGAGGGTATAAATATAAGTTGTTAAACTTGTTTCAAATTATTATACGCTAACTTAATACGATTAAATATTTTCCCAATCATAGTGCATTTGGATTCAATGTCATTTAAATGTAGGGTGACAACCAAATTGAATATATATCATGTGGAAAGTTGATTTCATTATCATTGTTTGTTTAAAACGGTAACATGGACAGATATATTGAATAACGTGTTTCCGTCGTTATGTTACTGACATCAGTAAATGTTTCAAATATTTCAGTGGACGGACAGTGGGCAGAGTGGACAGAATGGGGGAAATGTTCACTGACATGTGGTGGAGGTACCCATTCCAGGACAAGAACGTGTACAAATCCTGCACCCGCCTACAATGGTAGTACATGTGTTGGAGACGCTAACTCGTCAGAGAAATGTAATCAGGGACATTGTCCTGGTACGTATGTTGTTACAGCCAGTTTTCAACATATTTACCCCTCTATCATGTGTCTGCAAGTTAGGAATCCTATAGTTTACACATTAATGCTTTGATTGAGATTATTTCAGAAATAATATTTAATTTCTTACAGAAATTTGTAGTTTGAAAAACAAACAATTAAACTCAATACTTTTTGGTAATAACCTCTGAAAATGACAGTTGAACCAAATAATACTTCACTGTGATTCAGTTTGAGACTGCATTGATTGCTACGTGGTTAATCGTCGGGTACTATTATCATTTGTCTTTGCCAAGACAAGCTGTTGCATCGTCATACATTAGACGGAAAAAAGAATGGCACGAATCATCCTTTTTCATGGCGCTTAAACAAATCCCCTGGTACCTCCGCTTAAATTCCACAAGGTCATAAATACCATCAGAAATCGTGTCGCGAGTATAAATATAAGTTATTGAACCAGTTTTAAAATTTGTCTACACAAAGTTAATACAAACGAAGGCTTTTTGCAATCATAATGTGTTTGGATCAAACGGCATGTTCATGTAAGTTGACGAACAACTTGAACATATATCATGTGAACAGTTGATTTCATTATCATTATTTTATTTGAAATGGTAACCTGGACAGATATATTGAATTACATATTGCCTTCGTTACGAGGGTCATTCAATATATTCATAGATAAGCGTTTTCTTTTTATTACAATTATGTTTAAATAATAATTTATTATATCATTATAAACATTTATCTATTACATGCACCTACCGTAGGTACAAATTTATCTTTGATTGTACAACACAGTAGCATGATATGAGCCGTTGTATTGCCATAGTAACGTAGTAACACCCCGACCGACGTAACGTACCCTTTTCACTAGTTGGACTAGTTATAAATTCCGAACTAATTAATTTAAATTCCCATATGTTAGCCAGATTATTGCAAGATAGTATCTTAAGCTTTCTTGTTATTATTAAAATATTTGGATGTTTTGCATTTGAGTTTTAACTGAGAAGTTTTTCACCTATGACTGGCACGTTGCCAATAACGTCAAAATGCCAACGAATTTACGAAAGGAAATTCGTGCAACTATTAAATTGTGTACTTGTCTTGGAAATAAGCCACAAGCACACATAAGCTGCTAATAAGAGCAAACGGAGAACATGCAGTATTTAATGTCCCTTTTGTTTTAGTGGCCCGCTTAGCTCAGTCGGTAGAGCGCGAGACTAGTAGTCATTACTGATCTCGGGGTTGTGGGTTCGAATCCCGGGCTGGCCAACTAAAATTACTAATAGTCTTTCGGATGAGACTTACAACCGATGTCCCATGTATGGTGCTATACACTGGCATGTAAAAGAACCAGAGATGCTTCTGGAATTGAGGCATCTTCTGTATCGTGCACTATCACCCAAAAACTAAAAATACTAAAACTCTTCTGGGGGCCTCGCCCATATGGATTATCCGGTGGCGAGGATAAAGAAACTCAATAAATCAAAAATAAAAAAGTGGCAAACTCAAATTTCTGAAGAGCAGCATGGTATTAAAAACGAAACAGGGATCGGACGAAATTGAAAACGTTGGGACGTTTAAGGAAACGCCAGTCAATATATACGAGTCGTTTCCATATTTAACATACAACCATTAAATATATAGTTTAATCCATAACTTTGAATACATACAATGCTGAGGTCTATATATTGAATAATATACAACTTAAATATTTATGTTTAATTCCATATACTATCAATGACATAATTTAATTTCGGGTTAACCATTTGAAAAATAGCAAAATGTCAATAACGTCGTTGACGTCAGAATATAATTGCACTGTGTGGTGGTTGCCGTAAGGTGATATTTTTGTTTTAGCGATATTATTTTTTATAAAAAAAACGTCGTTTACGAGCGAAATTTTCTGCACCTGTCTCAGATAGGCTGTAGTTTAGTGTGATACGCTTAGTTCTTCTCTGAGTCAATATGTATTCATATGATAAGTCCAGTCCACGAATTTATTGAATAACCCTCGTATCTTACTGACATCAGCAAATGTTGAAATATTTCAGTGGACGGACAGTGGGCAGAGTGGACAGAATGGGGAAAATGTTCACTGACATGTGGTGGAGGTAACCGTTCCAGGACCAGAACGTGTACAAATCCTGCCCCCGCCTACAATGGTAGTACATGTGCTGGACCCGCCAACTTGTCAGAGAAATGTAATATGGTACAGTGTCCTGGTACGTATGTTGTTACAGCCAGTTTTCAACATATTTACCCCTCTATTACGTGTCTGCAAGTTAGGAATCCTATAGTTTACACATTAATGCTTTGATTGAGATTATTTCGGAAATAATATTTAATTTCTTACAGAAATTTGTAATTTGAAAAACAAACAATATAACTCAATACTTTTTGGTAATAACCTCTGAAAATGACAGTTGAACCAAATAATACTTCACTGTGATTCAGTTTGAGACTGCATTGATTGCTACGTGGTTAATCGTCGGGTACTATTATCATTTGTCTTTGCCAAGACAAGCTGTTGCATCGTCATACATTAGACGGGAAAAGAATGGCACGAATCATCCTTTTTCATGGCGCTTAAACAAATCCCCTGGTACCTCCGCTTAAATTCCACAAGGTCATAAATACCATCAGAAATCGTGTCGCGAGTATAAATATAAGTTATTGAACCAGTTTTAAAATTTGACTACACAAAGTTAATACAAACGAAGGCTTTTTGCAATCATAATGTGTTTGGATCAAACGGCATGTTCATGTAAGTTGACGAACAACTTGAACATATATCATGTGAACAGTTGATTTCATTATCATTATTTTATTTGAAATGGTAACCTGGACAGATATATTGAATTACATATTGCCTTCGTTACGAGGGTCATACAATATATTCATAGATAAGCGTTTTCTTTTTATTACAATTATGTTTAAATAATAATTTATTATATCATTATAAACATTTATCTATTACATGCACCTACCGTAGGTACAAATTTATCTTTGATTGTACAACACAGTAGCATGATATGAGCCGTTGTATTGCCATAGTAACGCAGTAACACCCCGACCGACGTAACGTACCCTTTTCACTAGTTGGACTAGTTATAAATTCCGAACTAATTAATTTAAATTCCCATATGTTAGCCAGATTATTGCAAGATAGTATCTTAAGCTTTCTTGTAATTATTAAAATATTTGGATGTTTTGTATTTGAGTTTTAACTGAGAAGTTTTTCACCTATGACTGGCACGTTGCCAATAACGTCAAAATGCCAACGAATTTACGAAAGGAAATTCGTGCAACTATTAAATTGTGTACTTGTCTTGGAAATAAGCCACAAGCACACATAAGCTGCTAATATGAGCAAACGGAGAACATGCAGTATTTAATGTCCCTTTTGTTTTAGTGGCCCGCTTAGCTCAGTCGGTAGAGCGCGAGTCTAGTAGTCATTACTGATCTCGGGGTTGTGGGTTCGAATCCCGGGCTGGCCAACTAAAATTACTAATAGTCTTTCGGATGAGACTTAAAACCGATGTCCCATGTATGGTGCTATACACTGGCATGTAAAAGAACCAGAGATGCTTCTGGAATTGAGGCATCATCTGTATCGTGCACTATCACACAAAAACTAAAAATACTAAAACTCTTCTGGGGGCCTCGCCCATATGGATTATCCGGTGGCGAGGATAAAGAAACTCAATAAATAAAAAATAAAAAAGTGGCAAACTCAAATTTCTGAAGAGCAGCATGGTATTAAAAACGAAACAGGGATCGGACGAAATTGAAAACGTTGGGACGTTTAAGGAAACGCCAGTCAATATATACGAGTCGTTTCCATATTTAACATACAACCATTAAATATATAGTTTAATCCATAACTTTGAATACATAGAATGCTGAGGTCGATATAGATCTATTTAATAATATACAACTTAAATAGTTATGTTTAATTCCATATACTATCAATGACATAATTTAATTTCGGGTTGACCATTTGAAAAATAGCAAAATGTCAATAGCGTCGTTGACGTCAGAATATAATTGCACTGTGTGGCGGATGCCGTAAGGTGATATTTTTGTTTTAGCGCTATTATTTTTTATAAAAAAACGTCGTTTACGAGCGAAATTTTCTGCACCTGTCTCAGATAGGCTGTAGTTTAGTGTGATACGCTTAGATCTTCTCTGAGTCAATATGCATTCATATGATAAGTCCAGTCCACGAATTTATTGAATAACCCTTGTATCTTACTGACATCAGCAAATGTTGAAATATTTCAGTGGACGGACAGTGGACAGAGTGGACAGAATGGGGAACATGTTCACTGACATGTGGTGGAGGTAACCATTCCAGGACAAGAACGTGTACAAATCCTGTCCCCGCTAACAATGGTAGTACATGTGTTGGAGACGCTAACTCGTCAGAGAAATGTAATATGGTACAGTGTCCTGGTACGTATGTTGTTACTTGAACAGTCACATTTCAACACATTTACCCATCTATGAGAGAAAATGTTAATGTATCTGGAAGTTAGGAATTCTTAAGTATACATACTCATGAATAGATTGTATTTCATATCTGAAATAACATTAATTTTCTTACAGATTATAAATAATCCTAATTCTTGGCGCTAAAACAAAAATTACTGACATCTCAACTCACATTCTACATGGCCATAAAAAACATGACAAATTGGTGTCGAGGGTATAAATATAAGTTGTTAAACTTGTTTCAAATTAATATACGCTAACTTAATACGATTAAATTTTTTCCCAATCATAGTGTATTTGGATCCAATGTCATTTAAATGTAGGGTGACAACCAAATTGAATATATATCATGTGGAAAGTTGATTTCATTATCATTGTTTGTTTAAAACGGTAACATGGACAGATATATTGAATAACGTGTTTCCGTCGTTATGTTACTGACATCAGTAAATGTTTCAAATATTTCAGTGGACGGACAGTGGGCAGAGTGGACAGAATGGGGGAAATGTTCACTGACATGTGGTGGAGGTACCCATTCCAGGACAAGAACGTGTACAAATCCTGCACCCGCCTACAATGGTAGTACATGTGTTGGAGACGCTAACTCGTCAGAGAAATGTAATCAGGGACATTGTCCTGGTACGTATGTTGTTACAGCCAGTTTTCAACATTTTTACCCCTCTATTATGTGTCTGCAAGTTAGGAATCCTATAGTTTACACATTAATGCTTTGATTGAGATTATTTCGGAAATAATATTTAATTTCTTACAAAAATTTGTAGTTTGAAAAACAAACAATTAAACTCAATACTTTTTGTTAATAACCTCTGAAAATGATAGTTGAACCAAATAATACTTCACTGTGATTCAGTTTGAGACTGCATTGATTGCTACGTGGTTAATTGTCGGGTACTATTATCATTTGTCTTTGCCAAGACAAGCTGTTGCATCGTCATACATTAGACGGGAAAAGAATGGCACGAATCATCCTTTTTCATGGCGCTTAAACAAATCCCCTGGTACCTCCGCTTAAATTCCACAAGGTCATAAATACCATCAGAAATCGTGTCGCGAGTATAAATATAAGTTATTGAACCAGTTTTAAAATTTGACTACACAAAGTTAATACAAACGAAGGCTTTTTGCAATCAGAATGTGTTTGGATCAAACGGCATGTTCATGTAAGTTGACGAACAACTTGAACATATATCATGTGAACAGTTGATTTCATTATCATTATTTTATTTGAAATGGTAACCTGGACAGATATATTGAATTACATATTGCCTTCGTTACGAGGGTCATTCAATATATTCATAGATAAGCGTTTTCTTTTTATTACAATTATGTTTAAATAATAATTTATTATATCATTATAAACATTTATCTATTACATGCACCTACCGTAGGTACAAATTTATCTTTGATTGTACAACACAGTAGCATGATATGAGCCGTTGTATTGCCATAGTAACGCAGTAACACCCCGACCGACGTAACGTACCCTTTTCACTAGTTGGACTAGTTATAAATTCCGAACTAATTAATTTAAATTCCCATATGTTAGCCAGATTATTGCAAGATAGTATCTTAAGCTTTCTTGTAATTATTAAAATATTTGGATGTTTTGTATTTGAGTTTTAACTGAGAAGTTTTTCACCTATGACTGGCACGTTGCCAATAACGTCAAAATGCCAACGAATTTACGAAAGGAAATTCGTGCAACTATTAAATTGTGTACTTGTCTTGGAAATAAGCCACAAGCACACATAAGCTGCTAATATGAGCAAACGGAGAACATGTAGTATTTAATGTCCCTTTTGTTTTAGTGGCCCGCTTAGCTCAGTCGGTAGAGCGCGAGTCTAGTAGTCATTACTGATCTCGGGGTTGTGGGTTCGAATCCCGGGCTGGCCAACTAAAATTACTAATAGTCTTTCGGATGAGACTTAAAACCGATGTCCCATGTATGGTGCTATACACTGGCATGTAAAAGAACCAGAGATGCTTCTGGAATTGAGGCATCATCTGTATCGTGCACTATCACACAAAAACTAAAAATACTAAAACTCTTCTGGGGGCCTCGCCCATATGGATTATCCGGTGGCGAGGATAAAGAAACTCAATAAATAAAAAATAAAAAAGTGGCAAACTCAAATTTCTGAAGAGCAGCATGGTATTAAAAACGAAACAGGGATCGGACGAAATTGAAAACGTTGGGACGTTTAAGGAAACGCCAGTCAATATATACGAGTCGTTTCCATATTTAACATACAACCATTAAATATATAGTTTAATCCATAACTTTGAATACATACAATGCTGAGGTCGATATAGATCTATTTAATAATATACAACTTAAATATTTATGTTTAATTCCATATACTATCAATGACATAATTTAATTTCGGGTTGACCATTTGAAAAATAACAAAATGTCAATAGCGTCGTTGACGTCAGAATATAATTGCACTGTGTGGCGGATGCCGTAAGGTGATATTTTTGTTTTAGCGCTATTATTTTTTATAAAAAAAACGTCGTTTACGAGCGAAATTTTCTGCACCTGTCTCAGATAGGCTGTAGTTAAGTGTGATACGCTTAGTTCGTCTCTAAGTCAATATGCATTCATATAATAAGTCCAGTCCACGAATTTATTGAATAACCCTCGTATCTTACTGACATCAGCAAATGTTGAAATATTTCAGTGGACGGACAGTGGACAGAGTGGTCAAAATGGGGAACATGTTCACTGACATGTGGTGGAGGTAACCATTCCAGGACAAGAACGTGTACAAATCCTGCACCCACCTACAATGGTAGTACATGTGCTGGACCCGCCAACTCGTCAGAGAAATGTAATATGGTACAGTGTCCTGGTACGTATGTTGTTACTTGAACAGTCACATTTCAACACATTTACCCATCTATGAGAGAAAATGTTAATGTATCTGGAAGTTAGGAATTCTTAAGTATACATACTCATGAATAGATTGAAATCATATCTGAAATAGCATTAATTTTCTTACAGATTATAAATAATCATAATTCTTGGCGCTAAAACAAAAAATACTGACATCTCAACTCACATTCTACATGGCCATAAAAAACATGACAAATTGGTGTCGAGGGTATAAATATAAGTTGTTAAACTTGTTTCAAATTAATATACGCTAACTTAATACGATTAAAGTTTTTCCCAATCATAGTGTATTTGGATCCAATGTCATTTAAATGTAGGGTGACAACCAAATTGAATATATATCATGTGGAAAGTTGATTTCATTATCATTGTTTGTTTAAAACGGTAACATGGACAGATATATTGAATAACGTGTTTCCGTCGTTATGTTACTGACATCAGTAAATGTTTCAAATATTTCAGTGGACGGACAGTGGGCAGAGTGGACAGAATGGGGGAAATGTTCACTGACATGTGGTGGAGGTACCCATTCCAGGACAAGAACGTGTACAAATCCTGCACCCGCCTACAATGGTAGTACATGTGTTGGAGACGCTAACTCGTCAGAGAAATGTAATCAGGGACATTGTCCTGGTACGTATGTTGTTACAGCCAGTTTTCAACATATTTACCCCTCTATCATGTGTCTGCAAGTTAGGAATCCTATAGTTTACACATTAATGCTTTGATTGAGATTATTTCGGAAATAATATTTAATTTCTTGCAGAAATTTGTTATTTGAAAAACAAACAACTAAACTGAATACTTTTTGTTAATAACCTCTGAAAATGATAGTTGAACCAAATAATACTTCACTGTGATTCAGTTTGAGACTGCATTGATTGCTACGTGGTTAATTGTCGGGTACTATTATCATTTGTCTTTGCCAAGACAAGCTGTTGCATCGTCATACATTAGACGGGAAAAGAATGGCACGAATCATCCTTTTTCATGGCGCTTAAACAAATCCCCTGGTACCTCCGCTTAAATTCCACAAGGTCATAAATACCATCAGAAATCGTGTCGCGAGTATAAATATAAGTTATTGAACCAGTTTTAAAATTTGACTACACAAAGTTAATACAAACGAAGGCTTTTTGCAATCAGAATGTGTTTGGATCAAACGGCATGTTCATGTAAGTTGACGAACAACTTGAACATATATCATGTGAACAGTTGATTTCATTATCATTATTTTATTTGAAATGGTAACCTGGACAGATATATTGAATTACATATTGCCTTCGTTACGAGGGTCATTCAATATATTCATAGATAAGCGTTTTCTTTTTATTACAATTATGTTTAAATAATAATTTATTATATCATTATAAACATTTATCTATTACATGCACCTACCGTAGGTACAAATTTATCTTTGATTGTACAACACAGTAGCATGATATGAGCCGTTGTATTGCCATAGTAACGCAGTAACACCCCGACCGACGTAACGTACCCTTTTCACTAGTTGGACTAGTTATAAATTCCGAACTAATTAATTTAAATTCCCATATGTTAGCCAGATTATTGCAAGATAGTATCTTAAGCTTTCTTGTAATTATTAAAATATTTGGATGTTTTGCATTTGAGTTTTAACTGAGAAGTTTTTCACCTATGACTGGCACGTTGCCAATAACGTCAAAATGCCAACGAATTTACGAAAGGAAATTCGTGCAACTATTAAATTGTGTACTTGTCTTGGAAATAAGCCACAAGCACACATAAGCTGCTAATATGAGCAAACGGAGAACATGCAGTATTTAATGTCCCTTTTGTTTTAGTGGCCCGCTTAGCTCAGTCGGTAGAGCGCGAGTCTAGTAGTCATTACTGATCTCGGGGTTGTGGGTTCGAATCCCGGGCTGGCCAACTAAAATTACTAATAGTCTTTCGGATGAGACTTAAAACCGATGTCCCATGTATGGTGCTATACACTGGCATGTAAAAGAACCAGAGATGCTTCTGGAATTGAGGCATCATCTGTATCGTGCACTATCACCCAAAAACTAAAAATACTAAAACTCTTCTGGGGGCCTCGCCCATATGGATTATCCGGTGGCGAGGATAAAGAAACTCAATAAATAAAAAATAAGAAAGTGGCAAACTCAAATTTCTGAAGAGCAGCATGGTACTAAAAACGAAACAGGGATCGGACGAAATTGAAAACGTTGGGACGTTTAAGGAAACGCCAGTCAATATATACGAGTCGTTTCAATATTTAACATACAACCATTAAATATATAGTTTAATCCATAACTTTGGATACAAACAATGCTGAGGTCGATATATTTAATAATATACAACTTAAATATTTATGTTTAATTCCATATACTATCAATGACATAATTTAATTTCGGGTTGACCATTTGAAAAATAGCAAAATGTCAATAACGTCGTTGACGTCAGAATATAATTGCACTGTGTAGCGGTTGCCGTAAGGTGATATTTTTGTTTTAGCGATATGTTTTTTATAAAAAAAAACGTCGTTTACGAGCGAAATTTTCTGCACCTGTCTCAGATAGGCTGTAGTTTAGTGTGATACGCTTAGTTCTTCTCTGAGTCAATATGTATTCATATGATAAGTCAGTCCACGAATTTATTGAATAACCCTCGTATCTTACTGACATCAGCAAATGTTGAAATATTTCAGTGGACGGACAGTGGACAGAGTGGACAGAATGGGGAACATGTTCACTGACATGTGGTGGAGGTAACCATTCCAGGACAAGAACGTGTACAAATCCTGCCCCCGCTAACAATGGTAGTACATGTGCTGGAGACGCTAACTCGTCAGAACAATGTAATACGGTAGATTGTCCTGGTACGTATGTTGTTACAGCCAGTTTTTAACATATTTACCCCTCTATTATGTGTCCGCAAGTTAGAAATCCTATAGTTTACACATTAATGCTTTGATTGAGATTATTTCGGAAATAATATTTAATTTCTTGCAGAAATTTGTTATTTGAAAAACAAACAACTAAACTGAATACTTTTTGTTAATAACCTCTGAAAATGATAGTTGAACCAAATAATACTTCACTGTGATTCAGTTTGAGACTGCATTGATTGCTACGTGGTTAATTGTCGGGTACTATTATCATTTGTCTTTGCCAAGACAAGCTGTTGCATCGTCATACATTAGACGGGAAAAGAATGGCACGAATCATCCTTTTTCATGGCGCTTAAACAAATCCCCTGGTACCTCCGCTTAAATTCCACAAGGTCATAAATACCATCAGAAATCGTGTCGCGAGTATAAATATAAGTTATTGAACCAGTTTTAAAATTTGACTACACAAAGTTAATACAAACGAAGGCTTTTTGCAATCAGAATGTGTTTGGATCAAACGGCATGTTCATGTAAGTTGACGAACAACTTGAACATATATCATGTGAACAGTTGATTTCATTATCATTATTTTATTTGAAATGGTAACCTGGACAGATATATTGAATTACATATTGCCTTCGTTACGAGGGTCATTCAATATATTCATAGATAAGCGTTTTCTTTTTATTACAATTATGTTTAAATAATAATTTATTATATCATTATAAACATTTATCTATTACATGCACCTACCGTAGGTACAAATTTATCTTTGATTGTACAACACAGTAGCATGATATGAGCCGTTGTATTGCCATAGTAACGCAGTAACACCCCGACCGACGTAACGTACCCTTTTCACTAGTTGGACTAGTTATAAATTCCGAACTAATTAATTTAAATTCCCATATGTTAGCCAGATTATTGCAAGATAGTATCTTAAGCTTTCTTGTAATTATTAAAATATTTGGATGTTTTGCATTTGAGTTTTAACTGAGAAGTTTTTCACCTATGACTGGCACGTTGCCAATAACGTCAAAATGCCAACGAATTTACGAAAGGAAATTCGTGCAACTATTAAATTGTGTACTTGTCTTGGAAATAAGCCACAAGCACACATAAGCTGCTAATACGAGCAAACGGAGAACATGCAGTATTTAATGTCCCTTTTGTTTTAGTGGCCCGCTTAGCTCAGTCGGTAGAGCGCGAGTCTAGTAGTCATTACTGATCTCGGGGTTGTGGGTTCGAATCCCGGGCTGGCCAACTAAAATTACTAATAGTCTTTCGGATGAGACTTAAAACCGATGTCCCATGTATGGTGCTATACACTGGCATGTAAAAGAACCAGAGATGCTTCTGGAATTGAGGCATCATCTGTATCGTGCACTATCACCCAAAAACTAAAAATACTAAAACTCTTCTGGGGGCCTCGCCCATATGGATTATCCGGTGGCGAGGATAAAGAAACTCAATAAATAAAAAATAAGAAAGTGGCAAACTCAAATTTCTGAAGAGCAGCATGGTATTAAAAACGAAACAGGGATCGGACGAAATTGAAAACGTTGGGACGTTTAAGGAAACGCCAGTCAATATATACGAGTCGTTTCAATATTTAACATACAACCATTAAATATATAGTTTAATCCATAACTTTGGATACAAACAATGCTGAGGTCGATATATTTAATAATATACAACTTAAATATTTATGTTTAATTCCATATACTATCAATGACATAATTTAATTTCGGGTTGACCATTTGAAAAATAGCAAAATGTCAATAACGTCGTTGACGTCAGAATATAATTGCACTGTGTAGCGGTTGCCGTAAGGTGATATTTTTGTTTTAGCGATATGTTTTTTATAAAAAAAAACGTCGTTTACGAGCGAAATTTTCTGCACCTGTCTCAGATAGGCTGTAGTTTAGTGTGATACGCTTAGTTCTTCTCTGAGTCAATATGTATTCATATGATAAGTCAGTCCACGAATTTATTGAATAACCCTCGTATCTTACTGACATCAGCAAATGTTGAAATATTTCAGTGGACGGACAGTGGACAGAGTGGACAGAATGGGGAACATGTTCACTGACATGTGGTGGAGGTAACCATTCCAGGACAAGAACGTGTACAAATCCTGCCCCCGCTAACAATGGTAGTACATGTGCTGGAGACGCTAACTCGTCAGAACAATGTAATACGGTAGATTGTCCTGGTACGTATGTTGTTACAGCCAGTTTTTAACATATTTACCCCTCTATTATGTGTCCGCAAGTTAGAAATCCTATAGTTTACACATTAATGCTTTGATTGAGATTATTTCGGAAATAATATTTAATTTCTTGCAGAAATTTGTTATTTGAAAAACAAACAACTAAACTGAATACTTTTTGTTAATAACCTCTGAAAATGATAGTTGAACCAAATAATACTTCACTGTGATTCAGTTTGAGACTGCATTGATTGCTACGTGGTTAATTGTCGGGTACTATTATCATTTGTCTTTGCCAAGACAAGCTGTTGCATCGTCATACATTAGACGGGAAAAGAATGGCACGAATCATCCTTTTTCATGGCGCTTAAACAAATCCCCTGGTACCTCCGCTTAAATTCCACAAGGTCATAAATACCATCAGAAATCGTGTCGCGAGTATAAATATAAGTTATTGAACCAGTTTTAAAATTTGACTACACAAAGTTAATACAAACGAAGGCTTTTTGCAATCAGAATGTGTTTGGATCAAACGGCATGTTCATGTAAGTTGACGAACAACTTGAACATATATCATGTGAACAGTTGATTTCATTATCATTATTTTATTTGAAATGGTAACCTGGACAGATATATTGAATTACATATTGCCTTCGTTACGAGGGTCATTCAATATATTCATAGATAAGCGTTTTCTTTTTATTACAATTATGTTTAAATAATAATTTATTATATCATTATAAACATTTATCTATTACATGCACCTACCGTAGGTACAAATTTATCTTTGATTGTACAACACAGTAGCATGATATGAGCCGTTGTATTGCCATAGTAACGCAGTAACACCCCGACCGACGTAACGTACCCTTTTCACTAGTTGGACTAGTTATAAATTCCGAACTAATTAATTTAAATTCCCATATGTTAGCCAGATTATTGCAAGATAGTATCTTAAGCTTTCTTGTAATTATTAAAATATTTGGATGTTTTGCATTTGAGTTTTAACTGAGAAGTTTTTCACCTATGACTGGCACGTTGCCAATAACGTCAAAATGCCAACGAATTTACGAAAGGAAATTCGTGCAACTATTAAATTGTGTACTTGTCTTGGAAATAAGCCACAAGCACACATAAGCTGCTAATATGAGCAAACGGAGAACATGCAGTATTTAATGTCCCTTTTGTTTTAGTGGCCCGCTTAGCTCAGTCGGTAGAGCGCGAGTCTAGTAGTCATTACTGATCTCGGGGTTGTGGGTTCGAATCCCGGGCTGGCCAACTAAAATTACTAATAGTCTTTCGGATGAGACTTAAAACCGATGTCCCATGTATGGTGCTATACACTGGCATGTAAAAGAACCAGAGATGCTTCTGGAATTGAGGCATCATCTGTATCGTGCACTATCACCCAAAAACTAAAAATACTAAAACTCTTCTGGGGGCCTCGCCCATATGGATTATCCGGTGGCGAGGATAAAGAAACTCAATAAATAAAAAATAAGAAAGTGGCAAACTCAAATTTCTGAAGAGCAGCATGGTATTAAAAACGAAACAGGGATCGGACGAAATTGAAAACGTTGGGACGTTTAAGGAAACGCCAGTCAATATATACGAGTCGTTTCAATATTTAACATACAACCATTAAATATATAGTTTAATCCATAACTTTGGATACAAACAATGCTGAGGTCGATATATTTAATAATATACAACTTAAATATTTATGTTTAATTCCATATACTATCAATGACATAATTTAATTTCGGGTTGACCATTTGAAAAATAGCAAAATGTCAATAACGTCGTTGACGTCAGAATATAATTGCACTGTGTAGCGGTTGCCGTAAGGTGATATTTTTGTTTTAGCGATATGTTTTTTATAAAAAAAAACGTCGTTTACGAGCGAAATTTTCTGCACCTGTCTCAGATAGGCTGTAGTTTAGTGTGATACGCTTAGTTCTTCTCTGAGTCAATATGTATTCATATGATAAGTCAGTCCACGAATTTATTGAATAACCCTCGTATCTTACTGACATCAGCAAATGTTGAAATATTTCAGTGGACGGACAGTGGACAGAGTGGACAGAATGGGGAACATGTTCACTGACATGTGGTGGAGGTAACCATTCCAGGACAAGAACGTGTACAAATCCTGCCCCCGCTAACAATGGTAGTACATGTGCTGGAGACGCTAACTCGTCAGAACAATGTAATACGGTAGATTGTCCTGGTACGTATGTTGTTACAGCCAGTTTTTAACATATTTACCCCTCTATTATGTGTCCGCAAGTTAGAAATCCTATAGTTTACACATTAATGCTTTGATTGAGATTATTTCGGAAATAATATTTAATTTCTTGCAGAAATTTGTTATTTGAAAAACAAACAACTAAACTGAATACTTTTTGTTAATAACCTCTGAAAATGATAGTTGAACCAAATAATACTTCACTGTGATTCAGTTTGAGACTGCATTGATTGCTACGTGGTTAATTGTCGGGTACTATTATCATTTGTCTTTGCCAAGACAAGCTGTTGCATCGTCATACATTAGACGGGAAAAGAATGGCACGAATCATCCTTTTTCATGGCGCTTAAACAAATCCCCTGGTACCTCCGCTTAAATTCCACAAGGTCATAAATACCATCAGAAATCGTGTCGCGAGTATAAATATAAGTTATTGAACCAGTTTTAAAATTTGACTACACAAAGTTAATACAAACGAAGGCTTTTTGCAATCAGAATGTGTTTGGATCAAACGGCATGTTCATGTAAGTTGACGAACAACTTGAACATATATCATGTGAACAGTTGATTTCATTATCATTATTTTATTTGAAATGGTAACCTGGACAGATATATTGAATTACATATTGCCTTCGTTACGAGGGTCATTCAATATATTCATAGATAAGCGTTTTCTTTTTATTACAATTATGTTTAAATAATAATTTATTATATCATTATAAACATTTATCTATTACATGCACCTACCGTAGTTACAAATTTATCTTTGATTGTACAACACAGTAGCATGATATGAGCCGTTGTATTGCCATAGTAACGCAGTAACACCCCGACCGACGTAACGTACCCTTTTCACTAGTTGGACTAGTTATAAATTCCGAACTAATTAATTTAAATTCCCATATGTTAGCCAGATTATTGCAAGATAGTATCTTAAGCTTTCTTGTAATTATTAAAATATTTGGATGTTTTGCATTTGAGTTTTAACTGAGAAGTTTTTCACCTATGACTGGCACGTTGCCAATAACGTCAAAATGCCAACGAATTTACGAAAGGAAATTCGTGCAACTATTAAATTGTGTACTTGTCTTGGAAATAAGCCACAAGCACACATAAGCTGCTAATACGAGCAAACGGAGAACATGCAGTATTTAATGTCCCTTTTGTTTTAGTGGCCCGCTTAGCTCAGTCGGTAGAGCGCGAGTCTAGTAGTCATTACTGATCTCGGGGTTGTGGGTTCGAATCCCGGGCTGGCCAACTAAAATTACTAATAGTCTTTCGGATGAGACTTAAAACCGATGTCCCATGTATGGTGCTATACACTTGCATGTAAAAGAACCAGAGATGCTTCTGGAATTGAGGCATCATCTGTATCGTGCACTATCACCCAAAAACTAAAAATACTAAAACTCTTCTGGGGGCCTCGCCCATATGGATTATCCGGTGGCGAGGATAAAGAAACTCAATAAATAAAAAATAAGAAAGTGGCAAACTCAAATTTCTGAAGAGCAGCATGGTATTAAAAACGAAACAGGGATCGGACGAAATTGAAAACGTTGGGACGTTTAAGGAAACGCCAGTCAATATATACGAGTCGTTTCAATATTTAACATACAACCATTAAATATATAGTTTAATCCATAACTTTGGATACAAACAATGCTGAGGTCGATATATTTAATAATATACAACTTAAATATTTATGTTTAATTCCATATACTATCAATGACATAATTTAATTTCGGGTTGACCATTTGAAAAATAGCAAAATGTCAATAACGTCGTTGACGTCAGAATATAATTGCACTGTGTAGCGGTTGCCGTAAGGTGATATTTTTGTTTTAGCGATATGTTTTTTATAAAAAAAAACGTCGTTTACGAGCGAAATTTTCTGCACCTGTCTCAGATAGGCTGTAGTTTAGTGTGATACGCTTAGTTCTTCTCTGAGTCAATATGTATTCATATGATAAGTCAGTCCACGAATTTATTGAATAACCCTCGTATCTTACTGACATCAGCAAATGTTGAAATATTTCAGTGGACGGACAGTGGACAGAGTGGACAGAATGGGGAACATGTTCACTGACATGTGGTGGAGGTAACCATTCCAGGACAAGAACGTGTACAAATCCTGCCCCCGCTAACAATGGTAGTACATGTGCTGGAGACGCTAACTCGTCAGAACAATGTAATACGGTAGATTGTCCTGGTACGTATGTTGTTACAGCCAGTTTTTAACATATTTACCCCTCTATTATGTGTCCGCAAGTTAGAAATCCTATAGTTTACACATTAATGCTTTGATTGAGATTATTTCGGAAATAATATTTAATTTCTTGCAGAAATTTGTTATTTGAAAAACAAACAACTAAACTGAATACTTTTTGTTAATAACCTCTGAAAATGATAGTTGAACCAAATAATACTTCACTGTGATTCAGTTTGAGACTGCATTGATTGCTACGTGGTTAATTGTCGGGTACTATTATCATTTGTCTTTGCCAAGACAAGCTGTTGCATCGTCATACATTAGACGGGAAAAGAATGGCACGAATCATCCTTTTTCATGGCGCTTAAACAAATCCCCTGGTACCTCCGCTTAAATTCCACAAGGTCATAAATACCATCAGAAATCGTGTCGCGAGTATAAATATAAGTTATTGAACCAGTTTTAAAATTTGACTACACAAAGTTAATACAAACGAAAGCTTTTTGCAATCAGAATGTGTTTGGATCAAACGGCATGTTCATGTAAGTTGACGAACAACTTGAACATATATCATGTGAACAGTTGATTTCATTATCATTATTTTATTTGAAATGGTAACCTGGACAGATATATTGAATTACATATTGCCTTCGTTACGAGGGTCATTCAATATATTCATAGATAAGCGTTTTCTTTTTATTACAATTATGTTTAAATAATAATTTATTATATCATTATAAACATTTATCTATTACATGCACCTACCGTAGGTACAAATTTATCTTTGATTGTACAACACAGTAGCATGATATGAGCCGTTGTATTGCCATAGTAACGCAGTAACACCCCGACCGACGTAACGTACCCTTTTCACTAGTTGGACTAGTTATAAATTCCGAACTAATTAATTTAAATTCCCATATGTTAGCCAGATTATTGCAAGATAGTATCTTAAGCTTTCTTGTAATTATTAAAATATTTGGATGTTTTGCATTTGAGTTTTAACTGAGAAGTTTTTCACCTATGACTGGCACGTTGCCAATAACGTCAAAATGCCAACGAATTTACGAAAGGAAATTCGTGCAACTATTAAATTGTGTACTTGTCTTGGAAATAAGCCACAAGCACACATAAGCTGCTAATATGAGCAAACGGAGAACATGCAGTATTTAATGTCCCTTTTGTTTTAGTGGCCCGCTTAGCTCAGTCGGTAGAGCGCGAGTCTAGTAGTCATTACTGATCTCGGGGTTGTGGGTTCGAATCCCGGGCTGGCCAACTAAAATTACTAATAGTCTTTCGGATGAGACTTAAAACCGATGTCCCATGTATGGTGCTATACACTTGCATGTAAAAGAACCAGAGATGCTTCTGGAATTGAGGCATCATCTGTATCGTGCACTATCACCCAAAAACTAAAAATACTAAAACTCTTCTGGGGGCCTCGCCCATATGGATTATCCGGTGGCGAGGATAAAGAAACTCAATAAATAAAAAATAAGAAAGTGGCAAACTCAAATTTCTGAAGAGCAGCATGGTATTAAAAACGAAACAGGGATCGGACGAAATTGAAAACGTTGGGACGTTTAAGGAAACGCCAGTCAATATATACGAGTCGTTTCAATATTTAACATACAACCATTAAATATATAGTTTAATCCATAACTTTGGATACAAACAATGCTGAGGTCGATATATTTAATAATATACAACTTAAATATTTATGTTTAATTCCATATACTATCAATGACATAATTTAATTTCGGGTTGACCATTTGAAAAATAGCAAAATGTCAATAACGTCGTTGACGTCAGAATATAATTGCACTGTGTAGCGGTTGCCGTAAGGTGATATTTTTGTTTTAGCGATATGTTTTTTATAAAAAAAAACGTCGTTTACGAGCGAAATTTTCTGCACCTGTCTCAGATAGGCTGTAGTTTAGTGTGATACGCTTAGTTCTTCTCTGAGTCAATATGTATTCATATGATAAGTCAGTCCACGAATTTATTGAATAACCCTCGTATCTTACTGACATCAGCAAATGTTGAAATATTTCAGTGGACGGACAGTGGACAGAGTGGACAGAATGGGGAACATGTTCACTGACATGTGGTGGAGGTAACCATTCCAGGACAAGAACGTGTACAAATCCTGCCCCCGCTAACAATGGTAGTACATGTGCTGGAGACGCTAACTCGTCAGAACAATGTAATACGGTAGATTGTCCTGGTACGTATGTTGTTACAGCCAGTTTTTAACATATTTACCCCTCTATTATGTGTCCGCAAGTTAGAAATCCTATAGTTTACACATTAATGCTTTGATTGAGATTATTTCGGAAATAATATTTAATTTCTTGCAGAAATTTGTTATTTGAAAAACAAACAACTAAACTGAATACTTTTTGTTAATAACCTCTGAAAATGATAGTTGAACCAAATAATACTTCACTGTGATTCAGTTTGAGACTGCATTGATTGCTACGTGGTTAATTGTCGGGTACTATTATCATTTGTCTTTGCCAAGACAAGCTGTTGCATCGTCATACATTAGACGGGAAAAGAATGGCACGAATCATCCTTTTTCATGGCGCTTAAACAAATCCCCTGGTACCTCCGCTTAAATTCCACAAGGTCATAAATACCATCAGAAATCGTGTCGCGAGTATAAATATAAGTTATTGAACCAGTTTTAAAATTTGACTACACAAAGTTAATACAAACGAAGGCTTTTTGCAATCAGAATGTGTTTGGATCAAACGGCATGTTCATGTAAGTTGACGAACAACTTGAACATATATCATGTGAACAGTTGATTTCATTATCATTATTTTATTTGAAATGGTAACCTGGACAGATATATTGAATTACATATTGCCTTCGTTACGAGGGTCATTCAATATATTCATAGATAAGCGTTTTCTTTTTATTACAATTATGTTTAAATAATAATTTATTATATCATTATAAACATTTATCTATTACATGCACCTACCGTAGGTACAAATTTATCTTTGATTGTACAACACAGTAGCATGATATGAGCCGTTGTATTGCCATAGTAACGCAGTAACACCCCGACCGACGTAACGTACCCTTTTCACTAGTTGGACTAGTTATAAATTCCGAACTAATTAATTTAAATTCCCATATGTTAGCCAGATTATTGCAAGATAGTATCTTAAGCTTTCTTGTAATTATTAAAATATTTGGATGTTTTGCATTTGAGTTTTAACTGAGAAGTTTTTCACCTATGACTGGCACGTTGCCAATAACGTCAAAATGCCAACGAATTTACGAAAGGAAATTCGTGCAACTATTAAATTGTGTACTTGTCTTGGAAATAAGCCACAAGCACACATAAGCTGCTAATATGAGCAAACGGAGAACATGCAGTATTTAATGTCCCTTTTGTTTTAGTGGCCCGCTTAGCTCAGTCGGTAGAGCGCGAGTCTAGTAGTCATTACTGATCTCGGGGTTGTGGGTTCGAATCCCGGGCTGGCCAACTAAAATTACTAATAGTCTTTCGGATGAGACTTAAAACCGATGTCCCATGTATGGTGCTATACACTTGCATGTAAAAGAACCAGAGATGCTTCTGGAATTGAGGCATCATCTGTATCGTGCACTATCACCCAAAAACTAAAAATACTAAAACTCTTCTGGGGGCCTCGCCCATATGGATTATCCGGTGGCGAGGATAAAGAAACTCAATAAATAAAAAATAAGAAAGTGGCAAACTCAAATTTCTGAAGAGCAGCATGGTATTTAAAACGAAACAGGGATCGGACGAAATTGAAAACGTTGGGACGTTTAAGGAAACGCCAGTCAATATATACGAGTCGTTTCAATATTTAACATACAACCATTAAATATATAGTTTAATCCATAACTTTGGATACAAACAATGCTGAGGTCGATATATTTAATAATATACAACTTAAATATTTATGTTTAATTCCATATACTATCAATGACA
Source organism: Spisula subtruncata (assembly GCA_963678985.1). Taxonomy (NCBI): domain Eukaryota; kingdom Metazoa; phylum Mollusca; class Bivalvia; order Venerida; family Mactridae; genus Spisula; species Spisula subtruncata. The sequence goes on from OY787668.1 coordinate 18,427,539, forward strand.
TAATTTAATTTCGGGTTGACCATTTGAAAAATAGCAAAATGTCAATAACGTCGTTGACGTCAGAATATAATTGCACTGTGTAGCGGTTGCCGTAAGGTGATATTTTTGTTTTAGCGATATGTTTTTTATAAAAAAAAACGTCGTTTACGAGCGAAATTTTCTGCACCTGTCTCAGATAGGCTGTAGTTTAGTGTGATACGCTTAGTTCTTCTCTGAGTCAATATGTATTCATATGATAAGTCAGTCCACGAATTTATTGAATAACCCTCGTATCTTACTGACATCAGCAAATGTTGAAATATTTCAGTGGACGGACAGTGGACAGAGTGGACAGAATGGGGAACATGTTCACTGACATGTGGTGGAGGTAACCATTCCAGGACAAGAACGTGTACAAATCCTGCCCCCGCTAACAATGGTAGTACATGTGCTGGAGACGCTAACTCGTCAGAACAATGTAATACGGTAGATTGTCCTGGTACGTATGTTGTTACAGCCAGTTTTTAACATATTTACCCCTCTATTATGTGTCCGCAAGTTAGAAATCCTATAGTTTACACATTAATGCTTTGATTGAGATTATTTCGGAAATAATATTTAATTTCTTGCAGAAATTTGTTATTTGAAAAACAAACAACTAAACTGAATACTTTTTGTTAATAACCTCTGAAAATGATAGTTGAACCAAATAATACTTCACTGTGATTCAGTTTGAGACTGCATTGATTGCTACGTGGTTAATTGTCGGGTACTATTATCATTTGTCTTTGCCAAGACAAGCTGTTGCATCGTCATACATTAGACGGGAAAAGAATGGCACGAATCATCCTTTTTCATGGCGCTTAAACAAATCCCCTGGTACCTCCGCTTAAATTCCACAAGGTCATAAATACCATCAGAAATCGTGTCGCGAGTATAAATATAAGTTATTGAACCAGTTTTAAAATTTGACTACACAAAGTTAATACAAACGAAGGCTTTTTGCAATCAGAATGTGTTTGGATCAAACGGCATGTTCATGTAAGTTGACGAACAACTTGAACATATATCATGTGAACAGTTGATTTCATTATCATTATTTTATTTGAAATGGTAACCTGGACAGATATATTGAATTACATATTGCCTTCGTTACGAGGGTCATTCAATATATTCATAGATAAGCGTTTTCTTTTTATTACAATTATGTTTAAATAATAATTTATTATATCATTATAAACATTTATCTATTACATGCACCTACCGTAGGTACAAATTTATCTTTGATTGTACAACACAGTAGCATGATATGAGCCGTTGTATTGCCATAGTAACGCAGTAACACCCCGACCGACGTAACGTACCCTTTTCACTAGTTGGACTAGTTATAAATTCCGAACTAATTAATTTAAATTCCCATATGTTAGCCAGATTATTGCAAGATAGTATCTTAAGCTTTCTTGTAATTATTAAAATATTTGGATGTTTTGCATTTGAGTTTTAACTGAGAAGTTTTTCACCTATGACTGGCACGTTGCCAATAACGTCAAAATGCCAACGAATTTACGAAAGGAAATTCGTGCAACTATTAAATTGTGTACTTGTCTTGGAAATAAGCCACAAGCACACATAAGCTGCTAATATGAGCAAACGGAGAACATGCAGTATTTAATGTCCCTTTTGTTTTAGTGGCCCGCTTAGCTCAGTCGGTAGAGCGCGAGTCTAGTAGTCATTACTGATCTCGGGGTTGTGGGTTCGAATCCCGGGCTGGCCAACTAAAATTACTAATAGTCTTTCGGATGAGACTTAAAACCGATGTCCCATGTATGGTGCTATACACTGGCATGTAAAAGAACCAGAGATACTTCTGGAATTGAGGCATCATCTGTATCGTGCACTATCACCCAAAAACTAAAAATACTAAAACTCTTCTGGGGGCCTCGCCCATATGGATTATCCGGTGGCGAGGATAAAGAAACTCAATAAATAAAAAATAAGAAAGTGGCAAACTCAAATTTCTGAAGAGCAGCATGGTATTAAAAACGAAACAGGGATCGGACGAAATTGAAAACGTTGGGACGTTTAAGGAAACGCCAGTCAATATATACGAGTCGTTTCAATATTTAACATACAACCATTAAATATATAGTTTAATCCATAACTTTGGATACAAACAATGCTGAGGTCGATATATTTAATAATATACAACTTAAATATTTATGTTTAATTCCATATACTATCAATGACATAATTTAATTTCGGGTTGACCATTTGAAAAATAGCAAAATGTCAATAACGTCGTTGACGTCAGAATATAATTGCACTGTGTAGCGGTTGCCGTAAGGTGATATTTTTGTTTTAGCGATATGTTTTTTATAAAAAAAACGTCGTTTACGAGCGAAATTTTCTGCACCTGTCTCAGATAGGCTGTAGTTTAGTGTGATACGCTTAGTTCTTCTCTGAGTCAATATGTATTCATATGATAAGTCAGTCCACGAATTTATTGAATAACCCTCGTATCTTACTGACATCAGCAAATGTTGAAATATTTCAGTGGATGGACAGTGGACAGAGTGGACAGAATGGGGAACATGTTCACTGACATGTGGTGGAGGTAACCATTCCAGGACAAGAACGTGTACAAATCCTGCCCCCGCTAACAATGGTAGTACATGTGCTGGAGACGCTAACTCGTCAGAACAATGTAATACGGTAGATTGTCCTGGTACGTATGTTGTTACAGCCAGTTTTTAACATATTTACCCCTCTATTATGTGTCCGCAAGTTAGAAATCCTATAGTTTACACATTAATGCTTTGATTGAGATTATTTCGGAAATAATATTTAATTTCTTGCAGAAATTTGTTATTTGAAAAACAAACAACTAAACTGAATACTTTTTGTTAATAACCTCTGAAAATGATAGTTGAACCAAATAATACTTCACTGTGATTCAGTTTGAGACTGCATTGATTGCTACGTGGTTAATTGTCGGGTACTATTATCATTTGTCTTTGCCAAGACAAGCTGTTGCATCGTCATACATTAGACGGGAAAAGAATGGCACGAATCATCCTTTTTCATGGCGCTTAAACAAATCCCCTGGTACCTCCGCTTAAATTCCACAAGGTCATAAATACCATCAGAAATCGTGTCGCGAGTATAAATATAAGTTATTGAACCAGTTTTAAAATTTGACTACACAAAGTTAATACAAACGAAGGCTTTTTGCAATCAGAATGTGTTTGGATCAAACGGCATGTTCATGTAAGTTGACGAACAACTTGAACATATATCATGTGAACAGTTGATTTCATTATCATTATTTTATTTGAAATGGTAACCTGGACAGATATATTGAATTACATATTGCCTTCGTTACGAGGGTCATTCAATATATTCATAGATAAGCGTTTTCTTTTTATTACAATTATGTTTAAATAATAATTTATTATATCATTATAAACATTTATCTATTACATGCACCTACCGTAGGTACAAATTTATCTTTGATTGTACAACACAGTAGCATGATATGAGCCGTTGTATTGCCATAGTAACGCAGTAACACCCCGACCGACGTAACGTACCCTTTTCACTAGTTGGACTAGTTATAAATTCCGAACTAATTAATTTAAATTCCCATATGTTAGCCAGATTATTGCAAGATAGTATCTTAAGCTTTCTTGTAATTATTAAAATATTTGGATGTTTTGCATTTGAGTTTTAACTGAGAAGTTTTTCACCTATGACTGGCACGTTGCCAATAACGTCAAAATGCCAACGAATTTACGAAAGGAAATTCGTGCAACTATTAAATTGTGTACTTGTCTTGGAAATAAGCCACAAGCACACATAAGCTGCTAATATGAGCAAACGGAGAACATGCAGTATTTAATGTCCCTTTTGTTTTAGTGGCCCGCTTAGCTCAGTCGGTAGAGCGCGAGTCTAGTAGTCATTACTGATCTCGGGGTTGTGGGTTCGAATCCCGGGCTGGCCAACTAAAATTACTAATAGTCTTTCGGATGAGACTTAAAACCGATGTCCCATGTATGGTGCTATACACTGGCATGTAAAAGAACCAGAGATGCTTCTGGAATTGAGGCATCATCTGTATCGTGCACTATCACCCAAAAACTAAAAATACTAAAACTCTTCTGGGGGCCTCGCCCATATGGATTATCCGGTGGCGAGGATAAAGAAACTCAATAAATAAAAAATAAGAAAGTGGCAAACTCAAATTTCTGAAGAGCAGCATGGTATTAAAAACGAAACAGGGATCGGACGAAATTGAAAACGTTGGGACGTTTAAGGAAACGCCAGTCAATATATACGAGTCGTTTCAATATTTAATATACAACCATTAAATATATAGTTTAATCCATAACTTTGGATACAAACAATGCTGAGGTCGATATATTTAATAATATACAACTTAAATATTTATGTTTAATTCCATATACTATCAATGACATAATTTAATTTCGGGTTGACCATTTGAAAAATAGCAAAATGTCAATAACGTCGTTGACGTCAGAATATAATTGCACTGTGTAGCGGTTGCCGTAAGGTGATATTTTTGTTTTAGCGATATGTTTTTTATAAAAAAAAACGTCGTTTACGAGCGAAATTTTCTGCACCTGTCTCAGATAGGCTGTAGTTTAGTGTGATACGCTTAGTTCTTCTCTGAGTCAATATGTATTCATATGATAAGTCAGTCCACGAATTTATTGAATAACCCTCGTATCTTACTGACATCAGCAAATGTTGAAATATTTCAGTGGACGGACAGTGGACAGAGTGGACAGAATGGGGAACATGTTCACTGACATGTGGTGGAGGTAACCATTCCAGGACAAGAACGTGTACAAATCCTGCCCCCGCTAACAATGGTAGTACATGTGCTGGAGACGCTAACTCGTCAGAACAATGTAATACGGTAGATTGTCCTGGTACGTATGTTGTTACAGCCAGTTTTTAACATATTTACCCCTCTATTATGTGTCCGCAAGTTAGAAATCCTATAGTTTACACATTAATGCTTTGATTGAGATTATTTCGGAAATAATATTTAATTTCTTGCAGAAATTTGTTATTTGAAAAACAAACAACTAAACTGAATACTTTTTGTTAATAACCTCTGAAAATGATAGTTGAACCAAATAATACTTCACTGTGATTCAGTTTGAGACTGCATTGATTGCTACGTGGTTAATTGTCGGGTACTATTATCATTTGTCTTTGCCAAGACAAGCTGTTGCATCGTCATACATTAGACGGGAAAAGAATGGCACGAATCATCCTTTTTCATGGCGCTTAAACAAATCCCCTGGTACCTCCGCTTAAATTCCACAAGGTCATAAATACCATCAGAAATCGTGTCGCGAGTATAAATATAAGTTATTGAACCAGTTTTAAAATTTGACTACACAAAGTTAATACAAACGAAGGCTTTTTGCAATCAGAATGTGTTTGGATCAAACGGCATGTTCATGTAAGTTGACGAACAACTTGAACATATATCATGTGAACAGTTGATTTCATTATCATTATTTTATTTGAAATGGTAACCTGGACAGATATATTGAATTACATATTGCCTTCGTTACGAGGGTCATTCAATATATTCATAGATAAGCGTTTTCTTTTTATTACAATTATGTTTAAATAATAATTTATTATATCATTATAAACATTTATCTATTACATGCACCTACCGTAGGTACAAATTTATCTTTGATTGTACAACACAGTAGCATGATATGAGCCGTTGTATTGCCATAGTAACGCAGTAACACCCCGACCGACGTAACGTACCCTTTTCACTAGTTGGACTAGTTATAAATTCCGAACTAATTAATTTAAATTCCCATATGTTAGCCAGATTATTGCAAGATAGTATCTTAAGCTTTCTTGTAATTATTAAAATATTTGGATGTTTTGCATTTGAGTTTTAACTGAGAAGTTTTTCACCTATGACTGGCACGTTGCCAATAACGTCAAAATGCCAACGAATTTACGAAAGGAAATTCGTGCAACTATTAAATTGTGTACTTGTCTTGGAAATAAGCCACAAGCACACATAAGCTGCTAATATGAGCAAACGGAGAACATGCAGTATTTAATGTCCCTTTTGTTTTAGTGGCCCGCTTAGCTCAGTCGGTAGAGCGCGAGTCTAGTAGTCATTACTGATCTCGGGGTTGTGGGTTCGAATCCCGGGCTGGCCAACTAAAATTACTAATAGTCTTTCGGATGAGACTTAAAACCGATGTCCCATGTATGGTGCTATACACTGGCATGTAAAAGAACCAGAGATGCTTCTGGAATTGAGGCATCATCTGTATCGTGCACTATCACCCAAAAACTAAAAATACTAAAACTCTTCTGGGGGCCTCGCCCATATGGATTATCCGGTGGCGAGGATAAAGAAACTCAATAAATAAAAAATAAGAAAGTGGCAAACTCAAATTTCTGAAGAGCAGCATGGTATTAAAAACGAAACAGGGATCGGACGAAATTGAAAACGTTGGGACGTTTAAGGAAACGCCAGTCAATATATACGAGTCGTTTCAATATTTAACATACAACCATTAAATATATAGTTTAATCCATAACTTTGGATACAAACAATGCTGAGGTCGATATATTTAATAATATACAACTTAAATATTTATGTTTAATTCCATATACTATCAATGACATAATTTAATTTCGGGTTGACCATTTGAAAAATAGCAAAATGTCAATAACGTCGTTGACGTCAGAATATAATTGCACTGTGTAGCGGTTGCCGTAAGGTGATATTTTTGTTTTAGCGATATGTTTTTTATAAAAAAAAACGTCGTTTACGAGCGAAATTTTCTGCACCTGTCTCAGATAGGCTGTAGTTTAGTGTGATACGCTTAGTTCTTCTCTGAGTCAATATGTATTCATATGATAAGTCAGTCCACGAATTTATTGAATAACCCTCGTATCTTACTGACATCAGCAAATGTTGAAATATTTCAGTGGACGGACAGTGGACAGAGTGGACAGAATGGGGAACATGTTCACTGACATGTGGTGGAGGTAACCATTCCAGGACAAGAACGTGTACAAATCCTGCCCCCGCTAACAATGGTAGTACATGTGCTGGAGACGCTAACTCGTCAGAACAATGTAATACGGTAGATTGTCCTGGTACGTATGTTGTTACAGCCAGTTTTTAACATATTTACCCCTCTATTATGTGTCTGCAAGTTAGAAATCCTATAGTTTACACATTAATGCTTTGATTGAGATTATTTCGGAAATAATATTTAATTTCTTGCAGAAATTTGTTATTTGAAAAACAAACAACTAAACTGAATACTTTTTGTTAATAACCTCTGAAAATGATAGTTGAACCAAATAATACTTCACTGTGATTCAGTTTGAGACTGCATTGATTGCTACGTGGTTAATTGTCGGGTACTATTATCATTTGTCTTTGCCAAGACAAGCTGTTGCATCGTCATACATTAGACGGGAAAAGAATGGCACGAATCATCCTTTTTCATGGCGCTTAAACAAATCCCCTGGTACCTCCGCTTAAATTCCACAAGGTCATAAATACCATCAGAAATCGTGTCGCGAGTATAAATATAAGTTATTGAACCAGTTTTAAAATTTGACTACACAAAGTTAATACAAACGAAGGCTTTTTGCAATCAGAATGTGTTTGGATCAAACGGCATGTTCATGTAAGTTGACGAACAACTTGAACATATATCATGTGAACAGTTGATTTCATTATCATTATTTTATTTGAAATGGTAACCTGGACAGATATATTGAATTACATATTGCCTTCGTTACGAGGGTCATTCAATATATTCATAGATAAGCGTTTTCTTTTTATTACAATTATGTTTAAATAATAATTTATTATATCATTATAAACATTTATCTATTACATGCACCTACCGTAGGTACAAATTTATCTTTGATTGTACAACACAGTAGCATGATATGAGCCGTTGTATTGCCATAGTAACGCAGTAACACCCCGACCGACGTAACGTACCCTTTTCACTAGTTGGACTAGTTATAAATTCCGAACTAATTTATTTAAATTCCCATATGTTAGCCAGATTATTGCAAGATAGTATCTTAAGCTTTCTTGTAATTATTAAAATATTTGGATGTTTTGCATTTGAGTTTTAACTGAGAAGTTTTTCACCTATGACTGGCACGTTGCCAATAACGTCAAAATGCCAACGAATTTACGAAAGGAAATTCGTGCAACTATTAAATTGTGTACTTGTCTTGGAAATAAGCCACAAGCACACATAAGCTGCTAATATGAGCAAACGGAGAACATGCAGTATTTAATGTCCCTTTTGTTTTAGTGGCCCGCTTAGCTCAGTCGGTAGAGCGCGAGTCTAGTAGTCATTACTGATCTCGGGGTTGTGGGTTCGAATCCCGGGCTGGCCAACTAAAATTACTAATAGTCTTTCGGATGAGACTTAAAACCGATGTCCCATGTATGGTGCTATACACTGGCATGTAAAAGAACCAGAGATGCTTCTGGAATTGAGGCATCATCTGTATCGTGCACTATCACCCAAAAACTAAAAATACTAAAACTCTTCTGGGGGCCTCGCCCATATGGATTATCCGGTGGCGAGGATAAAGAAACTCAATAAATAAAAAATAAGAAAGTGGCAAACTCAAATTTCTGAAGAGCAGCATGGTATTAAAAACGAAACAGGGATCGGACGAAATTGAAAACGTTGGGACGTTTAAGGAAACGCCAGTCAATATATACGAGTCGTTTCAATATTTAACATACAACCATTAAATATATAGTTTAATCCATAACTTTGGATACAAACAATGCTGAGGTCGATATATTTAATAATATACAACTTAAATATTTATGTTTAATTCCATATACTATCAATGACATAATTTAATTTCGGGTTGACCATTTGAAAAATAGCAAAATGTCAATAACGTCGTTGACGTCAGAATATAATTGCACTGTGTAGCGGTTGCCGTAAGGTGATATTTTTGTTTTAGCGATATGTTTTTTATAAGAAAAAACGTCGTTTACGAGCGAAATTTTCTGCACCTGTCTCAGATAGGCTGTAGTTTAGTGTGATACGCTTAGTTCTTCTCTGAGTCAATATGTATTCATATGATAAGTCAGTCCACGAATTTATTGAATAACCCTCGTATCTTACTGACATCAGCAAATGTTGAAATATTTCAGTGGACGGACAGTGGACAGAGTGGACAGAATGGGGAACATGTTCACTGACATGTGGTGGAGGTAACCATTCCAGGACAAGAACGTGTACAAATCCTGCCCCCGCTAACAATGGTAGTACATGTGCTGGAGACGCTAACTCGTCAGAGAAATGTAATATTGTACAGTGTCCTGGTATGTATTTTGTTACTTGGGCGCTCATGTTTCCTCTGCTCTTTTTATCTTCAATTCCCTGCATGTTTAATTTAGTATGTTATTAGTAAATATACTACTTAATATTGGATCAGAGCAGGAAACCAATACTCATATCCGTCGGATACTAACTTTACGAGGCTGATTAAGATAGCGTTACGTAAATATTAATTGATACATCGTCAAATCTGCTAATTGTAGAAAAATACATGTATATACATACAATGGCTGCATTTGTCACGTGACTGATTTATTTCAAGTCAGGGACCAAAATGGCACGAATGCCATTGATATCGGTGTCCTTTTTTATTTATATATTTCGTAAGATCCCAAAGAACACAGTATTTACCACATTGTTTAAGCACAGAGGCTTGAATTACAGAACATACATTTAGTCAGGTTTGGATTACTTGTCCTTTGAAACCAAAGTCTGAAGCAGTATTCATTCAATTTCGAATGGGCAGATGTGACATTTTATGTTATAAAAATCCAACGGTGAATCTCAAGAAAGAGGAAAAGTGATGACCCTTGAAATATTTGTTAAAACTATTGACTAGAACAGAAGTTTAAAACCCATGAAGTCCGTTACACCTTTATCTTTGAAACGCTTATTTGTTATATTCCGTTCAATTAATAATATGCTAATTAGTAACTATATACATGTACACTGAACAAATGTTCCAACTAGACGTTTTATAAACCTCAATAAGTCTTCCATTTCATAGGTGTTGTTCTAAAATCTGTTACACTATATTGTGTATTGACAATGTACACATTTAAGAAAATAATTTGTTTGTCAATTTCCTAGAATTACGTAATCGAGGAAGCACGTGCAAAACGTGTTTTCCACGTGCTGAACACCATTACTTGTCTGAATATCATTGTTTTACACTTGTTTCCATAGCTTATAGACACCCCAAACTGAAAAACATAAATTTATACCAAGTTAGACATGCCTCGTGAGTAGCACGTGCTATAGGAATGTTGGAAACTGAATATCATGGAGTCATTAGATTAACCTTAGTAATAATGTAATCCTTTTGGTATTGATTATTAATGCTGGTTGCATTAAGTGTTTTGACGTCATGTAAACAAAGGCCTACCCTCTTAACAAATACGTTCGAACCGGAAGTCTAGTGAACGAGCTTCGAGGACGTCGGTCCCGTGTAAATACGATTGTAGAGGGTTGATGTGTTGTGTAATGGCACCTACGTATTCGTTTTCAACCAAAACGTCATTGACGTTGGGAACACAATATCTTGGACGTCATTTCACAAATTGATGACGTGTACATCCCTCGTATATGACGGTGCTACTAGGCAAACATCTGCCACTATTAAGAATTTCCTACCACCTAACCATGTTAATGTGCTTAAACGAGTTTCAAATACCCCTATAGAGCACTTCTGTGTAGAGTTTGATTGACGTATCAAACGACTTTCGGTCGCCCCTCAAAATCTTCAAAAATTGTAGCAAGTCATCTGCATGTAACAGTACGTCATTGAACAGTGGTATATTCGATTTTGCATCCTAACCAGGCTTAGACGTTGCTCAGAAATCACTCGGTCAAATGGCGGATATACGCGCTATTGGAACAATGTGACTTATATATTGGAGGGTCAAGTTGTAAAATATTGTGTTTTGTGATGGGCTTACATGTTCTGTTATTGAATGATTAATATTGTTATCGGAAAATAAATTCTTTTTCAAATCATGTTATTTATTTGTGCATGTTTCCATTACCAACAAAAGTATACCATAATGATCATGGGGTCTAGTTGGAACATTTGCTCAATATGTTCCGAAGGTACAAGCAGCTGATATTGGCGAATATTCTTTTCTTTGGCGTCATGTCAAAATTATCTATGCTTATGGTACCTCTGACACAGGAACGAAAACACTGCTATTTAATGTATATGCATTGGTAGGCAAGTAGAATAGAGGACATCACCATTACAGTTTGATGCTAAACAAGTATACGCATTACTCACAGAAAGTGCCTAAATATTAGTTCCCAAACTTTTTATCTTTATTTCAGTGTGCGTTTTGGATACGACGATCGAAACGAACTACACACTTACTAAACCACTAACGAAAACAGATTATGCTTTAAATGAGAGTTTTACCTACACGTGCAAGATAGGGTTTGCAATTACAATAAATGGAAAATTAGAGACCAACGGGACAGCTGTTTGCAAAGCAAATCATTCGTTCAGCATACAGCCATGTGAACCTATAAGTAAGTATTTTACAATCCACCACTTACAGTACACACATAATAAATAATACGATCTAGTTTTTATTGTGCGGCTGTCGTGAAATAATGTTAAGGCCGCTTTCAGGCCAAGTTTATTTATATTAGCGTCATATAATATCTAACCAGGTTTATGTGTATATTGTATTATGATACATGTGTGTATACATACATGACTATATCAAATACTATAGTCATATATACGTATAGATGGTTGTTCTGTAAGCTTGGGTGGGAACCAGACCATATCCCTCTTTACCAAACAGTCCAGTCCAAAGAAACAATTAACATTACGCTAGTTGTCAATCAATATCCTCTAAATCAATTATAACGTCAAATTATAATCACATGGTCCAATAAATCAACTTGAAAATCAAACAACCTTCGACAAACAACCAGGTGAAGTGATCTCAGCTGTGGCGTAATGTCAATATGAGTTTGTGACTCGCGTCTAACGTGTTCGGTTTACTTGTTTGTTTGGAAAGGTGGTCTATTTCCAACCAATGACCCTTCCTCAGCTTGTCTATGTTTAACTATATACCGGTATGTGAATATGGCTTCCCTGATCTGCATGTTTTCACATTCGTATCCTCATGTTACATAGTAACAGTATGTTAGACTGCGAGTTTTAATTTCAATCGGTCGCACTGTCTAGTATCTAGGTTAACGAACTATGAATTCATTTAAAGTCAAAATACCTTCAGTTTCCAGTGAATTTTAAAACAATAGATGAAAGGGGTAGGGATTTCTATCCGGTGTTTGAAAACATGTGCCCAGAATTATAACCAGTACTTACAATCTGCCCTTAGCATTGGTTATAATTCTGGGCCCCTGTGTACACAAAACAAATCAGAATACATTTGAACCAAATTATGAATTCAGTATTCAGCATGAATAACATTTGTATGTATGAAACTTTCTTAATATACCCCGTACATACAGTGTCAAATGAGCTTGAACTGGCGGCACTTTAAGTACATCGATTATGACTCAATTACTTCCCTGTTGTTGCAATGCTGCTTCCTCTTGGCTTTCTTTTACAATGTCTATTGGTGCAACTAAAGTTATGTGGAAATGACTCTCTCATAATCCACTATAGCTTTCAGATAGGAAAGATAATGTAGGAGAGGTTTTGTTGTTACGTTGTAATACTTGTATCATGTTTTTGGTCATTTGTTTAGAACAAAATAGTTTAGTTTATTTAAGAATTTTAATAAAATTTTCAAAAACACAATGTACAAATATAATATGCATATAAAACAATCTTGTCTTGAAACGAAAGAACCTGAAAAAAATAAAAATATAATATTGAAATAAAACCACGAAACACACAAATGTCAGATGTTGCTATCGAGAGCTTATACTGAAAGTAAGTGGTAACTTCTTAATCAAAATGTTGTGTTGATAGCTTCCGGAGGAGACGTGTGGATGTTATACATTCAGAACAAAACTTAAACAGAATAAAACATGAACTTTCACATGTGTACGTCTGTACAATATATGCGGTTTTAGAAATGTAAAAGAATTATGCTGTTGATAAATGCATTTGGTTAAAATGATGCGTTCGACTGTGAGTGCTAATTATTAATTACAGACACAAAATGGCGGTTAATGACTGAGAAAATTTACCATGCACCAAAGTATGAATGTGCGTACATGCATACATGTTAATCAAGAGTGAATTGTATTAACCAGCATAAATTGTAACAAATTTTCTCGCAAAAACTGTGTGAAAACAAGAAATTTATTAAGCAGCCATGCTAAAATTTAGACTATAATTGAAATAAAAATTCATGTTGAATGCTTTCCCGTGAATTATAGAGATTCGTCAGTAATGGGTAATTCACTAAACAGTGTTAACGACGCCAGACTCAATAACAGTATCATCATGTACTAGTATATAGATTTGTTGTATTATAGAGGATATATCATCAATTGTCAATAAGTATAAACGAAACTTTCGAAATTTTTTAAAGTGTATGGAGCTTTATCTGACGATATTTAAAAAAATAAAAATAAAAAACTGAAAAACAATTGTGCTTTCATATCCATTAGATCAATTTTCGCTTCGGCTTTAACAGAAACCCTCTCTCTGTGTGATTTATTCGACATGCGAATTGTCCGTTTTCACACGAAAGTGTTCTACAACACCCTAAGTCGACGGTTGAAATTATAAGAATCGTCTACTTTTTCGACGATTGAATTATAGTACACGGAACACATCCAAAGTTTTAGTTTGCAATTAAGGTAGTCTAACGTCATACTAAAACCGCTGAAAGTAATTATTTTGGCATTAAATGACCGTCTATACACTTTAAGTGAGCCCGTGTATGAAATATAAGTAACATTTTATTACCATTATGAAATCATATCAACAATAGATGAACGTCTATGTACTGCCTACTTGCCCGTACCAAGACCCGTCTGGTTAATTAATGTGATCTGTTGTCTGTTTTGAGCACCAAACAGCACAAACACGATAAACAGCAGTCCTATCAACGAAAACACTGAAAAATACCAAAAGTATGCTATTATTATGACGGATATTAGTTGTTTTTATTAAGTAACAGATAGCAATCGAAAACACCAGGTTGTATTTCGAGGACATAGTCCAAAGAAATAAACGTGCACAAGATAGGTGTTAAAAAATAAAATTGGAAAGTTTTTGGACGGGGCAAGTAGATCGCAGTACTACTGGTATTACTACTATGCACTACTGTTGTCGCACAATTACTTAAAAAAATACGACCCATTCCATGACTGTATTTAGTCCCTCTTTATTTAAAATCTATTTTAATTCGACAAGAAAACGCCCGTTGTAAGCTACTCTTTATATAATGGAAACAAGCATTTTCAACTTCAGTTTGTTAAGTTGACCTGTTTCAATTGTCATGAACATGGACTCATAAGATGCGCTTTGAGATGCAGATTCCAAACATATATTGGTCTAATAAGGTCGTAAAATGGCATTGAAATGTCGTAGCTATGATGCAAATATATAATAATTATGTACCAGGGTGGACACACAGCATAATCTTTTGGCTAAGTCGGCAAGTAAAAATAGAGTGTCCAACATATCTCGTGAATGTTGGTCAAGGAATAAGATAATTACGGTTGTTTTTATCTTTTAGTTGGTATTATTTTACTTGTCGACTTAGCCTAAAAGTCACGTGGTATGTCAACCTCGTGTACACTAAGTATTTAAATATACTTACCACCACCATATTGCGAGCTTCCAGTATTAGCATAAGCCGGATAGTATGATTGATAGTAGTTACAAAGTGCTGTATCCAGGGACCACAGACACACAACGCTCATCAACAAAATGGTAGACCACTTCATTCTGTTCTCCCTGAAAAATATACAATATAGACCCAGATAGTTGTCTTATATACAATTCTTACGAGCCGTTCTCCAGGAAAATTAGCCAAAATTTTGAAAATCGTGAAAATGCGGCATTAAAAAGACAAGACTCGTATGAATATTTTCTAAAAATGCAAGCAAAATATGGCATCAATTTACATACGTAGTTACAGACCTTTAAAATTTATCACTTTCGTCTAGTTTTTGAGTGACATATTACGTAGAGGATATATAATAAATTCTATATGGAAATACACAAATGTAAGATTCTTTTTATCACATAAACAAAATAAGCCCTGTAAATGTGCTAAAAGTAGATATGCTTCCTCATTATTAGGGAATAAAGTCAGTGAGTAATGCGGTTAAAACTAAATGAGCAAAAACCACAATGCAGAACTGTATTTGAATTACAGTTACTGCGTTGCATATTTATTGGCGCGAGACGGGTATATTGAATTGTAATCACGTTACGGACCTGTTTTTTCTATGCATCTTTTCTATCAATGTATTTTAATGACAGCGCGTTGAATGCATAAACTAGTGATTAGCCGCCTCATTTGCATAGTTATTATATCACTTAGTAGTGTAATATCGCTTTTATTACATGGGCTTTATTAAACTCTCGTCCCGAGGTTTGTGTGATAATACATAAATCCTTTATGATGTCAACAAGCCCGGTTCTCCTGTCGAACGGCTTATATCCTTTTAGGAGAGGGAAAGCGGTGGGTTGTAATATGGTGCGAGTATGGTCATTTTGCAAATTGGAACATATCCTAATTAACTGAAATAAAACTTCTCTGACACTTAGTCCCTTTAGTATAACAAGGTTGTATCTCACTATATAGTATTTATCAAGATACAAGCTTGCACCACAGGAACGACTTGAAGTTTAGATTATTAACTAAATATTGGTTCAGACTATAAACATACTTTACATTGATGTTGGTAAAACAAATATCAGAATTCATGTCGATCATTTTTTCTGGTTATCTAGTATGGGACATATTCACATAAGGCCCTCGTCTTTACTAGTATGTATATATAAATTAATGTACACAACCTAAAATACATATTTCCATTTGAATCTTTCAAAATAAATGGACATTCAACTGCGGTGACTGAAACCGTAGGAAACACTGTGGAATGAAGACAAGCACACCCTGGATAATTCAAATAACAATATTTTTACTAATTGACGACACAGACAAACATCTTTGACCAAATTGTGTTGATTAAAGACAAGCTTCAATGTTCTAAACATTTTTCAAGAATAAGCCAATATTTTATGCACATATGATGCTGATTGTTAAGTGGCTGCAATTAACATCCTCGGTAAAACAATTCAGGTAAAATGAGACACTAATTTTCACTGAGAATGGACATCGTGAAATATTTTTAAAACTCCTTAATAAAATATGTTCCATCCATGATTCTCATCCTTAGGTTCATAGTTAATTCCAACATCGTACCTGTTTCATATACGACCTGCGCTTCGCAAGTGAAAGGGGTGAAATTAAAATGTAGATTTATATATGAGAAATTCAATGCATTCAGGACGGAATAAAACGACATCCACGTTGACACTAGCACATAAAATATGCGGAATTGGAGTTCAGTAAAATAATGCCGATGGCGATTAATAAAATTAAACGAATCACGTGGTCAACTAAGATGACAAATGTAGCATAGAAGAGAAATAGGTTAACAGTTTCATTACTACTACATGCATTGTATAAGTTGTAATCAACAATTGAAAGTCAAGCCGTTTATTTAGTGGTCGTTTATTCAACAGTTCAACGCTACTCAACCCTATTTATAGCACAGGTGACAGTATCAGTGTTTGGAAAAAAATCTGTCACTGAGCTAATACACTATCAAGGTATAAAGCGTACTATATGTATATGTCCAAAGATTGTGGAACATCGCATCTAAAAATAGACTTGGTTCCTGTGAGTGGAGCGGGTATCCAGCCTGTAAATTAAATGACCTCGAGCGAAGTTAAATAACGAAAGGAACACTGTTTTGCCGTTTCGCAGTTATAACATACAATTGAACGAGATAAGAATGAATATCTTACAGCTTATTTGAATGACTTGTGTAGCGATTTTCCTTCAGCGCCCTTATTTTATGCTGAAACAACGTGATGCGATGTTCCACAATCTTAGGCATATAGACATATAGTACGCTTTATACCTTGATAATATAAATATATATTTTTTTAATCGTTTTCGGACCAAACACTGATACTGCCACCTGTGATGTATAGCATTTCTAATATAGATACAACTCAACAAAAGTTTATGTGCTTGTGCCCAGAGTGGTTTTGCTACAAACGACTGAATGACTAATTGTGGGGAGCGGTGGTCTAGAGGTAGGACGTGCGCTTCTGGATCGAGAGGTCCCGGGTTCGACCCACCTCTGGACCACTGGTTAATTTCTCTGAGCAAGACCCACAGCTCCACTCCACCATGGTGAAAAATGGTACCTGTGAGGGTAGTGTCTATCCTGGGCGCCGCAGATCGATGTTGGCTGCCACACCACAGGAGAGAAATAGTCTCCCCAGGGAGACACGATTGTATGTTTCCATATGTAGCCCAATGACCAGGGGAAGTTGAAATGTCAAAGGGTGCTTGAGCGGCCTAACAGCTGAAAAGAGCCCTAGAAAATTGGTAACTTAACTTAACTTTACTTTCATTTTAAGCTATCCACAGTTTTGGAGCTAGAAATTAAAACGAAGTCCATTATTTTAAATGAATTGCTTTTACCAAAAATACGAAACTAAGGACAGAAAGAACAAGGACGGACGAAGAAAGTGATTCATTTTGAAATAAGACTAGATAAACACTGGGGGACCAAGAAGTTAAATTCAATCATAAAACAGACCTTATATTCACAAATGCAAGAGTGGACAAGACTATACAAGAAGAAGAGGTGGATATAGAGGTTTTATAACCTGCGCCCACAGAATATCCTAAAGTATCATAAGGAAACTTCAAACATAAATGAAAGTACTGACAGGCTGGCGAACTGCAAAGGGACAATAACTTTTCAATTCAAGTAATATAACATCAAATGTTTTTCTAAGTAGAAAAAGACATAGGCAAGTGCTGGACGAAAAATAAAATTTTAAAAAATATAAAAATTGTGGAGCCGCCGTGATTCGATCGCTGGACGTTAGCATCAAACAATTATTAAGCGAGTTGCTTAACCACTCGGCCACGATCTCGTTAGAGAATATTTAACTAACTAATTTAACATAATAAAATCATTGATGCACGCGCAATATCGCGTTCGTAACGAGTAGTAATAATTATCAACGCCTTTAAACACATTTTCTTTTAATTTCATACAATTTCCTTCCATTACAAGAAGAAACTAATATATTACAATCGTACATATTAAATAAATCAAGGAACGTTTAATGTTCTAATCTTGCAAAACTGATTAACGAGGAGGAACTATTTTCATTGAGTGTATAGATTCTGTGTTGTCAGTTTTGGGAGTAAAGTCAAAGGCAAAGACAGTGATCAGCGTAATCATAATCGGTGGGGGCACATAAATTGCCCAGCAGAACAAGAACAAAAACTGGCACATAACCAAACTATATGACAAACAATCCATACATTAAGCGTCACAGGTTAATAAGCACTCAATGCCTACGCAGACCATAATCAGATACACTCAAATAGTCCGATAAGAAAACGTTGGACCGAATCGAAATGGAGGTAAGTCTTGACAAATCTGCATCAGAATCATGAAATTGGGTTTCAAAACTTTGTGTACATGTACACGTACGTGATGTATTGAAATTGTTTTATTCAGACATGTTTGACATTCTGGCTTTACTATGAAAGTGAACGTAGGGTTGGGGCTAACGGACTTTGAGTCAATCCGAAAGTGCGAGAAAATATGTTCACCGCATTTGACGAACCAAATTTTTCGTATATGACCCACCTATTTTGATTTCATTTTCTTGACGCTGGATTCCATTACAATTGATTAATAGATTTTTAGGGGCCACATAAATAAAAAGGTGGAAGTTTTGTTGGCTGACATTGGTCATTTTACGAGGGGGTATCAAAAAGTTCGTGGACTGACCCGTTCATTTCGATATACGTAATGCGATTGAATTTTTTATCATCTTAAACTACATTCAATTCTGTACTGAGAAACAAATAAAAAGTTGATTAAATGATAATATCAATAAAATATTCTAACGATTTAAAAGATGACCAACAGCCACCCGGCGCACTTTTATGACGTTACGCCGTCATGAAACGTCAAAACTTCTGCCACTTTTTGATCGTCTAAAGAATCCAAAACTCACAAACTTGAATTGAACTGTTTTATCGCCTACTAGAATACATGTACTAGTTTTTACTAAATAGCATTTTATTCATAAAAATGTTCGGTCAGTTAATGAAAGATTTGACAAATTAATTTATTCAAGCGCCGATAATGACACAGTACATGGAGTCTACCCTACCGATATTAGCATTATTCAACTCTCATCGCCACACATTTTATACCATTTAAACAGATTAATTTTCGCAAGACAACCTTACTTTTATATGCTTGGTAGACATGCTCTAATCTGAGGTCAGTATTGGTGTATAATTGAGTAAACGGGCAAAATGCAACGGAAGATCGATATTCCGAGTGTAACGTCATGTCGAAAGTGCGCCGACGTCATGAAATGCGTCGAGAATCAGACTACACAAACCGTCATGTTTATAACGTCACATCAGTATCCGTGACAACATCGCTATAATATATACATCATTATGATGCTACGGTCTTAATGTTTATGACGAAGGTTTTATATTTCAAATCAGATAACGATTCACAGAATTATAGGGATATGTCGGAAGTCAAGTGCATGATATTTTGAAAGTGCGCCGCGGAGCATAATTTAAGTTACCATAGTAAACACCACATACTCGGATAAAAGTTATATTAGCTGGAAATTGGCAAATCAATTCAAAATACGTAGTTTTAAAGAATGTGTGATTTTTACTGAATTCGGCCAAAACTAAACAAATGGCAGGCACAGTCCACGAACTTTTTGATATCACCCCCTCGTACATTGAGCTAAAGAATAATTCTATTTGGTGGCTTTTGACCTACAACTAGTAAAGTATTGCGTGATATAACTAGTTTAATAGTGTCAATTGACAAATTATTTGACTGATTTGAAAGTTTAATTCGTATGCAAATATCTGAACCCTAATGAGGGTTTCAGTTGCGTTGGTTACAAGTTGCTGTGAGACGAAGAAATAATCTAACACTTACATGACATTTTCGCTTATAACCAAGTAAACAGTCAACTGTTGTGTTATGCGCAATGACGATGGAACACGAAATATCAACTATCCGAACAATATTTGCTATTGTACAAAATCAACAACAGTTGTTGGTGAAAGTATGCATGTATAGATAAATGAACTTCCTGTACAATAGAACAACTGTTTGGTGTGAGACAGCAGGCTGGATGTAGCAATGAAGTGAAATGAGTATTTAAAGAAGATTATGTCATTATATTGGTTAATATCTTTCAATTTGCAGTTTGCGAAGCACCTGATTGGCACACACTAAACATTGTTCCAGTTGGTAGTAATGCTTCTACAATATTCCGTTACAATGAGCAATTAACCTACACATGTAAGGAAGGGTATGGACTCTCCAATGCAACATCGGATTACCTGAGTCGCAATGAAAGTTGTTCGGAAAATGGAACATTCGAGAATATAAGAGAGTGCGTTGAAGTTGGTAGGTCGCTACAGTTTACATAACCTTATTTTTTAGGTTACTAGAATCTTTGTTTTATACAAGGCGTTCGATTATATGTTTCACCATTACAACCCACTGTCATGAGCAAATGTTTGATCTCATCTGACTTTGGAATTTACCAATTATATAACAATTATATAACATCGTCATATTACTTTTCCGATCTGTTCCCCGCGTTGGACGAACCAAATTTTCTTATATGACTTATGACCCCCTAGTTTTATTTTATTTTCTTGAAGCTGGATGCTATTGATATTGATTTATATAATTTGAGAGGGTCCCATGGACAAAAACTTGACAGTTTTGTTGGCTGACATTGATAACTTTACTTTGTTAGAAAGCACATCTAAACCCTTTTGTTGGCAAACATGTATTGACCCTACTGTGTATGTGACTTCGACCTCATTGTATCTGTTGATCTAATATGACACTGCCTTTCTTGTCACTGTACGTACAAATTTTAAACTGTATGTACTGACAGTGCTTTGATTTTTATTGTTTTGACTTGTACTCGGAATCCTGTTCAGAACGGTTTTATATTATTTTGTTCGTCAGTAGTTGGAATATGAACACATGGAATAGTGTTTGTAACAGTTTTAATAATGTT
This sequence comes from Spisula subtruncata, assembly GCA_963678985.1. Classification (NCBI taxonomy): domain Eukaryota; kingdom Metazoa; phylum Mollusca; class Bivalvia; order Venerida; family Mactridae; genus Spisula; species Spisula subtruncata. The sequence continues at coordinate 18,448,956 of OY787668.1, forward strand.
CCTATGATAGAACAGTGTCAGTAAAATATATTTCAATCCATTTTTACTAACCGAATTGCTTGTAGTGACCACGTGGCCAAATCTCGTTTTTCGAGCGTGATTCTCGTGGGAATGAAAATATCCAAACTGTGTAAATGGCGATGTGCAAACGATTCATTAGCATACCAAAAAAAACACATTTTCGGTTTTCCAAAAACAATAGTTTACTTTTCACGTCAATCCGAAACTGATGTGTCTGGAGGTAAAGACATGCTATACATACCGGAAGTAGCCATCACGCGGGTTTTACGCGATTATATTGCCATGATACAATAAATATTCGTCGTCTATAGCGTTTTATGCCAACTGACACCACCATTGAACTCCAAAATAGGTATTAAAGACCTCAAAAGACACCTAAGTCGGATAGATTAATGCGCATGCTCCGCCAAAGAAACGACTTCCGGTCAGCAACCGTGCCTGTCAAAAGAATGCTTGGTGTCGTTAGATATGCTAATTTATCAAATGAAAATATCAAACACGTTTATTTATGAAATACAACATTTTCATTTAGTACCTGCCAATTTGTGTTTCATCTAACATTGAACACGTGCTTCAACATGCAGTCACTTCCTTCTTGTATTACTATTTCCGGATGTCAGGGGTGTTAACCTTAGGCAGCAGGAATATAACCATGCGCATAAATAACGAATAACAGTCACTCACTCTTCTTGAAAAAAATGAATGCGTGATGGAATGTCCTAGATTATGATCCCACCGAAAACATATGGCATCTTCTTTGAAACATGAGTCCACGGATGAGTTACATAACCCGATCTGTCCACAATGTTGTCCAAACCTTTGTTGGTGAATAGAGGAACATTCCCCAGAATCGCAATATTGTAATGAGTTTCCGCTGTTGTGAATGCACCAAAAACATGACTTTACTCGCACTCTCCCGAACTATGATTTTGGTTTTGAGACTTAAGCACGTGGATGTCACGTGACTTAGTAACATTGTGAAATGTCGTTTTGAAATTTTGCTTGATGTTTAAACATAAAATGAGCAATCTATAGACAAAATTTCGATGCAGTTAAACAATGTTTGCTATTAAATTTCGTGGTTTAAATAATTGGTGCGTTTTCAAAGTCCGAAAGTGTAAGCTCGCGGTCAAGTTATTAGCGATCGACATGAATTACATGACGTGGCATTTGCTTAAATAACAGACCGCTGAGATAAATGTAGTTCAGTTCGCTTGTCTGTTCGACAGAATTATTGTCTTACTACATTTTGCTAACTTTCATTACAGGATATTCTGTTTGTTTGATTGAATACCGTCTACGTGTAGAGACAAAATTAATGTTAAAAATTGTGATAAAAGCATTCTTAATTAGAATCAGGGCACTCTGTCATTTACTTTATAACTGGTAATGTATGATCAAATTCTTATCTTTTTGCACAACCAGTGTTTTGATTTTTAACAAAGTCAAATAGATATAATTAAAAATAAATTATAGCATGATTATTAATAACCATGTCATGCACACCAACACCAAGGATTACACAAAAAAGAGAAAACTCTTATTTCCATTGTGGTCCTTGAGTTAATGTCATGACATAGAGAGGCAAAAGTAATTTACTGTCTATAATGGATAAATAAGAATACAAATAAAATAAGGATATCATTAGACTGTCTGTATGTGTGTGTTGGTAGTGTACGCATATGATGAGTGAAACATACTTTTGATATTATTCAGTTTGTGGGACCATCGATAATCCAGAAAATGGAACAGTTGCGATTGCAAACAACCTGTCGACATTTGGAGAGAATGCAACTTATAAATGCGATCGAGGATTTACATTAGTAGGTCCAGAAGTAGTAATATGTGACCAGTTTGGAAATTGGACAAATTCCTCTATCTGTGAGATAAAAGGTACGACTCACTTTCTTCTTCATCTTCTAACAGTACTGTACAGATTCCCCTCTGGGGAGATTGTCGCTCGTATGTTCTTTCACGCCCATAGTGTTTAAGTTGTTGAGTATTGAAGGTACATGTATTTACTAATCTTGTATGTGTGAGTATGTAACAGTCATGTCTTTGTCTTATTTAAGTAATAAAGTAACAATCAGACTGCACGACTAATAAGAAAGATTATATGTGTTTTAATCGGACCTTAACGGCACTGTAACTACAATGTGAAGTATACCCAGTTTGAGTTGTAGTAACATATCAGTTAGTTCATAAGTAAAGGATATTAATGGTTAGATTGGGTTAACTTGTCAGTTGGTTCATAAGTGAAAGACATTAAACTTATTAATGTTTAGATTCGATTAACATGTCAGTTGATTCATAAGTGAAGTGTTTTAAGTTTAGATTGTGGAGTCATCACAAAACCAACAAATGGTACAGTGACGCTGGAGAGCAGCCTGACAACATTTGGACAACACGCAACATTTACCTGCGATATAGGTTTTGATCTAGTAGGTCAGAAAGTTGTTGAATGCAACGAGTACGGAAACTGGTCGCACTTCCCCAGTTGTAAGATTAAAGGTAAAGTATGTCTTGTGACATTGATATGTATTGTATTAAATATGTATGCTATAAACATAGCCATCGCATTGGTTTATGTCTGAGTTAATTTACCAGAGGGTAACCATCTGTATGGGCCTTGTGGGCAGCATTTATGGAATTTGAAAAGGCAAAAGACAAAGATACACACATTTATCCGGGGTTGGGGTCCCACAGTTTCAATTGACTGGTGCATTAAAATAGTTGTATTCCCGAAACACAAGCTCTGTCAGAAATACTTGTACTCTTATCAAATTGTAAGTTTCCAAAGAATATAACAAATGGTATGGTGGAATATGTTGACAATAAAACCACGTATGTAGAAAATGCTACTTACATGTGCAATGCTGGCTCCGACCTTATTGGACCAGAAATAGATAAGTGTGGTGCTGACGGTCAATGGAGTGAAAATTCTAGTTGTCAAATCAAATATAAAGATGTGTGGACTTTTCATCGATCAACGGCTTTGATTTAAAGATGTTATACAGTAAATATCTACAGTATGTAATTATTTATGTCAAATCGATGTGAGGCGATGTATTCGTGTATCAAAGAATAAAAAGTAAAACTTTGATATATTTCACACATTGTAAGAAAAGCAGCAACAATCATAATCAATTGCTATATTAAACATGCATATAATTATTTGAAAGACTGTTTGTATGTGTGTGTTGGTATTGTACGCATATAATGAGAATTACACAATTTTGATATTATTCAGATTGTGGGACCATCGCTGAGCCTGGAAATGGTACAGTTGTTCTAGCTAACAACCTGTCAACGTTTGGAGAGAATGCAACCTATAAATGCGATCGAGGATTTTCATTAGTAGGTCCGGATGTAGTACTTTGTGACCAGTTTGGAAATTGGACAAATTCCTCTATCTGTGAGATAAAAGGTACGACTCACTTTCTTCTTCATCTTCTACCAGTACTGTACAGATTCCCCTCTGGGGAGTTTGTCGCTCGTATGTTCTTTAACGCCCATAGTGTTTAATTTGTTGAGTATTGAAGGTACATGTATTTACTAATCTTGTATGTGTGAGTATGTAACAGTCATGTCTTTTTCTTATTTAAGTTATAAAGTAACAATCAGACTGCACGACTAATAAGAAAGATTATATGTGTTTTAATCGGACCTGAACGGCCCTGTAACTACAATGTGAAGTATACTCAAGTTTGAGTTATAGTAACATATCAGTTAGTTCATAAGTGAAGGATATTAATGGTTAGATTGTGTTAACATGTCAGTTGGTTCATAAGTGAAGGATATTAAATTTATTAATGTTAAGATTGGGTTAACATGTCAGTTGATTCATAAGTGAAGTGTTTTAAGTTTAGATTGTGGAGTCATCACAAAACCAACAAATGGTACAGTGACGCTGGAGAGCAGCCTGACAACATTTGGACAACACGCAACATTTACCTGCGATATAGGTTTTGATCTAGTAGGTCAGAAAGTTGTTGAATGCAACGAGTACGGAAACTGGTCGCACTTCCCCAGTTGTAAGATTAAAGGTAAAGTATGTCTTGTGACATTGATATGTATTGTATTAAATATGTATGCTATAAACATAGCCATCGCATTGGTTTATGTCTGAGTCCATTTACCAGAGGGTAACCATCTGTATGGGCCTTGTGGGCAGCATTTATGGAATTTGAAAAGGCAAAAGGCAAAGATACACACATTTATCCGGGGTTGGTGTCCCACAGTTTCAATTGACTGGTGCATTAAAATTATAATAGTTGTATTCCCGAAACACAAGCTCTGTCAGAAATACTTGTACTCTTATCAAATTGTAAGTTTCCAAAGAATATAACAAATGGTATGGTGGAATATGTTGACAATAAAACCACGTATGTAGAAAATGCTACTTACATGTGCAATGCTGGCTCCGACCTTATTGGACCAGAAATAGATAAGTGTGGTGCTGACGGTCAATGGAGTGAAAATTCTAGTTGTCAAATCAAATATAAAGATGTGTGGACTTTTCATCGATCAACGGCTTTGATTTAAAGATGTTATACAGTAAATATCTACAGTATGTAATTATTTATGTCAAATCGATGTTAGGCGATGTATTCGTGTATCAAAGAATAAAAAGTAAAACTTTGATATATTTCACACATTGTAAGAAAAGCAGCAACAATCATTATCAATTGCTATATTAAACATGCATATAATTATTTGAAAGACTGTTTGTATGTGTGTGTTGGTATTGTACGCATATAATGAGAATTACACAATTTTGATATTATTCAGATTGTGGGACCATCGCTGAGCCTGGAAATGGTACTGTTGTTCTAGCTAACAACCTGTCAACGTTTGGAGAGAATGCAACCTATAAATGCGATCGAGGATTTTCATTAGTAGGTCCGGATGTAGTACTTTGTGACCAGTTTGGAAATTGGACAAATTCCTCTATCTGTGAGATAAAAGGTACGACTCACTTTCTTCTTCATCTTCTACCAGTACTGTACAGATTCCCATCTGGGGAGTTTGTCGCTCGTATGTTCTTTAACGCCCATAGTGTTTAATTTGTTGAGTATTGAAGGTACATGTATTTACTAATCTTGTATGTGTGAGTATGTAACAGTCATGTCTTTTTCTTATTTAAGTTATAAAGTAACAATCAGACTGCACGACTAATAAGAAAGGTTATATGTGTTTTAATCGGACCTGAACGGCCCTGTAACTTCAATGTGAAGTATACTCAAGTTTGAGTTATAGTAACATATCAGTTAGTTCATAAGTGAAGGATATTAATGGTTAGATTGTGTTAACATGTCAGTTGGTTCATAAGTGAAGGATATTAAATTTATTAATGTTTAGATTGGGTTAACCTGTCAGTTGATTCATAAGTGAAGTGTTTTATGTTTAGATTGTGGAGTCATCACAAAACCAACAAATGGTACAGTGACGCTGGAGAGCAGCCTGACAACATTTGGACAACACGCAACATTTACCTGCGATAAAGGTTTTGATCTAGTAGGTCAGAAAGTTGTTGAATGCAACGAGTACGGAAACTGGTCGCACTTCCCCAGTTGTAAGATTAAAGGTAAAGTATGTCTTGTGACATTGATATGTATTGTATTAAATATGTATGCTATAAACATAGCCATCGCATTGGTTTATGTCTGAGTCCATTTACCAGAGGGTAACCATCTGTATGGGCCTTGTGGGCAGCATTTATGGAATTTGAAAAGGCAAAAGACAAAGATACACACATTTATCCGGGGTTGGTGTCCCACAGTTTCAATTGACTGGTGCATTAAAATTATAATAGCTGTATATCCGAAACACAAGCTCTGTCAAAAATACTTGTACTCTTATCAAATTGTAAGTTTCCAAAGAATATAACAAATGGTATGGTGGAATATGTTGACAATAAAACCACGTATGTAGAAAATGCTACTTACATGTGCAATGCTGGCTCCGACCTTATTGGACCAGAAATAGATAAGTGTGGTGCTGACGGTCAATGGAGTGAAAATTCTAGTTGTCAAATCAAATATAAAGATGTGTGGACTTTTCATCGATCAACGGCTTTGATTTAAAGATGTTATACAGTAAATATCTACAGTATGTAATTATTTATGTCAAATCGATGTGAGGCGATGTATTCGTGTATCAAAGAATAAAAAGTAAAACTTTGATATATTTCACACATTGAAAGAAAAGCAGAAACAATCATAATCAATTGCTATATTAAACATGCATATAATTATTTGAAAGACTGTTTGTATGTGTGTGTTGGTATTGTACGCATATAATGAGAATTACACAATTTTGATATCATTCAGATTGTGGGACCATCGCTGAGCCTGGAAATGGTACAGTTGTTCTAGCTAACAACCTGTCAACGTTTGGAGAGAATGCAACCTATAAATGCGATCGAGGATTTTCATTAGTAGGTCCGGATGTAGTACTTTGTGACCAGTTTGGAAATTGGACAAATTCCTCTATCTGTGAGATAAAAGGTACGACTCACTTTCTTCTTCATCTTCTACCAGTACTGTACAGATTCCCCTCTGGGGAGTTTGTCGCTCGTATGTTCTTTAACGCCCATAGTGTTTAATTTGTTGAGTATTGAAGGTACATGTATTTACTAATCTTGTATGTGTGAGTATGTAACAGTCATGTCTTTTTCTTATTTAAGTTATAAAGTAACAATCAGACTGCACGACTAATAAGAAAGATTATATGTGTTTTAATCGGACCTGAACGGCCCTGTAACTACAATGTGAAGTATACTCAAGTTTGAGTTATAGTAACATATCAGTTAGTTCATAAGTGAAGGATATTAATGGTTAGATTGTGTTAACATGTCAGTTGGTTCATAAGTGAAGGATATTAAATTTATTAATGTTTAGATTGGGTTAACATGTCAGTTGATTCATAAGTGAAGTGTTTTATGTTTAGATTGTGGAGTCATCACAAAACCAACAAATGGTACAGTGACGCTGGAGAGCAGCCTGACAACATTTGGACAACACGCAACATTTACCTGCGATATAGGTTTTGATCTAGTAGGTCAGAAAGTTGTTGAATGCAACGAGTACGGAAACTGGTCGCACTTCCCCAGTTGTAAGATTAAAGGTAAAGTATGTCTTGTGACATTGATATGTATTGTATTAAATATGTATGCTATAAACATAGCCATCGCATTGGTTTATGTCTGAGTCCATTTACCAGAGGGTAACCATCTGTATGGGCCTTGTGGGCAGCATTTATGGAATTTGAAAAGGCAAAAGACAAAGATACACACATTTATCCGGGGTTGGTGTCCCACAGTTTCAATTGACTGGTGCATTAAAATTATAATAGCTGTATATCCGAAACACAAGCTCTGTCAAAAATACTTGTACTCTTATCAAATTGTAAGTTTCCAAAGAATATAACAAATGGTATGGTGGAATATGTTGACAATAAAACCACGTATGTAGAAAATGCTACTTACATGTGCAATGCTGGCTCCGACCTTATTGGACCAGAAATAGATAAGTGTGGTGCTGACGGTCAATGGAGTGAAAATTCTAGTTGTCAAATCAAATATAAAGATGTGTGGACTTTTCATCGATCAACGGCTTTGATTTAAAGATGTTATACAGTAAATATCTACAGTATGTAATTATTTATGTCAAATCGATGTGAGGCGATGTATTCGTGTATCAAAGAATAAAAAGTAAAACTTTGATATATTTCACACATTGAAAGAAAAGCAGAAACAATCATAATCAATTGCTATATTAAACATGCATATAATTATTTGAAAGACTGTTTGTATGTGTGTGTTGGTATTGTACGCATATAATGAGAATTACACAATTTTGATATCATTCAGATTGTGGGACCATCGCTGAGCCTGGAAATGGTACAGTTGTTCTAGCTAACAACCTGTCAACGTTTGGAGAGAATGCAACCTATAAATGCGATCGAGGATTTTCATTAGTAGGTCCGGATGTAGTACTTTGTGACCAGTTTGGAAATTGGACAAATTCCTCTATCTGTGAGATAAAAGGTACGACTCACTTTCTTCTTCATCTTCTACCAGTACTGTACAGATTCCCCTCTGGGGAGTTTGTCGCTCGTATGTTCTTTAACGCCCATAGTGTTTAATTTGTTGAGTATTGAAGGTACATGTATTTACTAATCTTGTATGTGTGAGTATGTAACAGTCATGTCTTTTTCTTATTTAAGTTATAAAGTAACAATCAGACTGCACGACTAATAAGAAAGATTATATGTGTTTTAATCGGACCTGAACGGCCCTGTAACTACAATGTGAAGTATACTCAAGTTTGAGTTATAGTAACATATCAGTTAGTTCATAAGTGAAGGATATTAATGGTTAGATTGTGTTAACATGTCAGTTGGTTCATAAGTGAAGGATATTAAATTTATTAATGTTTAGATTGGGTTAACATGTCAGTTGATTCATAAGTGAAGTGTTTTATGTTTAGATTGTGGAGTCATCACAAAACCAACAAATGGTACAGTGACGCTGGAGAGCAGCCTGACAACATTTGGACAACACGCAACATTTACCTGCGATATAGGTTTTGATCTAGTAGGTCAGAAAGTTGTTGAATGCAACGAGTACGGAAACTGGTCGCACTTCCCCAGTTGTAAGATTAAAGGTAAAGTATGTCTTGTGACATTGATATGTATTGTATTAAATATGTATGCTATAAACATAGCCATCGCATTGGTTTATGTCTGAGTCAATTTACCAGAGGGTAACCATCTGTATGGGCCTTGTGGGCAGCATTTATGGAATTTGAAAAGGCAAAAGACAAAGATACACACATTTATCCGGGGTTGGTGTCCCACAGTTTCAATTGACTGGTGCATTAAAATTATAATAGCTGTATTCCCGAAACACAAGCTCTGTCAGAAATACTTGTACTCTTATCAAATTGTAAGTTTCCAAAGAATATAACAAATGGTATGGTGGAATATGTTGACAATAAAACCACGTATGTAGAAAATGCTACTTACATGTGCTATGCTGGCTCCGACCTTATTGGACCAGAAATAGATAAGTGTGGTGCTGACGGTCAATGGAGTGAAAATTCTAGTTGTCAAATCAAATATAAAGATGTGTGGACTTTTCATCGATCAACGGCTTTGATTTAAAGATGTTATACAGTAAATATCTACAGTATGTAATTATTTATGTCAAATCGATGTGAGGCGATGTATTCGTGTATCAAAGAATAAAAAGTAAAACTTTGATATATTTCACACATTGTAAGAAAAGCAGCAACAATCATTATCAATTGCTATATTAAACATGCATATAATTATTTGAAAGACTGTTTGTATGTGTGTGTTGGTATTGTACGCATATAATGAGAATTACACAATTTTGATATTATTCAGATTGTGGGACCATCGCTGAGCCTGGAAATGGTACTGTTGTTCTAGCTAACAACCTGTCAACGTTTGGAGAGAATGCAACCTATAAATGCGATCGAGGATTTTCATTAGTAGGTCCGGATGTAGTACTTTGTGACCAGTTTGGAAATTGGACAAATTCCTCTATCTGTGAGATAAAAGGTACGACTCACTTTCTTCTTCATCTTCTACCAGTACTGTACAGATTCCCATCTGGGGAGTTTGTCGCTCGTATGTTCTTTAACGCCCATAGTGTTTAATTTGTTGAGTATTGAAGGTACATGTATTTACTAATCTTGTATGTGTGAGTATGTAACAGTCATGTCTTTTTCTTATTTAAGTTATAAAGTAACAATCAGACTGCACGACTAATAAGAAAGGTTATATGTGTTTTAATCGGACCTGAACGGCCCTGTAACTTCAATGTGAAGTATACTCAAGTTTGAGTTATAGTAACATATCAGTTAGTTCATAAGTGAAGGATATTAATGGTTAGATTGTGTTAACATGTCAGTTGGTTCATAAGTGAAGGATATTAAATTTATTAATGTTTAGATTGGGTTAACCTGTCAGTTGATTCATAAGTGAAGTGTTTTATGTTTAGATTGTGGAGTCATCACAAAACCAACAAATGGTACAGTGACGCTGGAGAGCAGCCTGACAACATTTGGACAACACGCAACATTTACCTGCGATATAGGTTTTGATCTAGTAGGTCAGAAAGTTGTTGAATGCAACGAGTACGGAAACTGGTCGCACTTCCCCAGTTGTAAGATTAAAGGTAAAGTATGTCTTGTGACATTGATATGTATTGTATTAAATATGTATGCTATAAACATAGCCATCGCATTGGTTTATGTCTGAGTCCATTTACCAGAGGGTAACCATCTGTATGGGCCTTGTGGGCAGCATTTATGGAATTTGAAAAGGCAAAAGACAAAGATACACACATTTATCCGGGGTTGGTGTCCCACAGTTTCAATTGACTGGTGCATTAAAATTATAATAGCTGTATATCCGAAACACAAGCTCTGTCAAAAATACTTGTACTCTTATCAAATTGTAAGTTTCCAAAGAATATAACAAATGGTATGGTGGAATATGTTGACAATAAAACCACGTATGTAGAAAATGCTACTTACATGTGCAATGCTGGCTCCGACCTTATTGGACCAGAAATAGATAAGTGTGGTGCTGACGGTCAATGGAGTGAAAATTCTAGTTGTCAAATCAAATATAAAGATGTGTGGACTTTTCATCGATCAACGGCTTTGATTTAAAGATGTTATACAGTAAATATCTACAGTATGTAATTATTTATGTCAAATCGATGTGAGGCGATGTATTCGTGTATCAAAGAATAAAAAGTAAAACTTTGATATATTTCACACATTGAAAGAAAAGCAGAAACAATCATAATCAATTGCTATATTAAACATGCATATAATTATTTGAAAGACTGTTTGTATGTGTGTGTTGGTATTGTACGCATATAATGAGAATTACACAATTTTGATATCATTCAGATTGTGGGACCATCGCTGAGCCTGGAAATGGTACAGTTGTTCTAGCTAACAACCTGTCAACGTTTGGAGAGAATGCAACCTATAAATGCGATCGAGGATTTTCATTAGTAGGTCCGGATGTAGTACTTTGTGACCAGTTTGGAAATTGGACAAATTCCTCTATCTGTGAGATAAAAGGTACGACTCACTTTCTTCTTCATCTTCTACCAGTACTGTACAGATTCCCCTCTGGGGAGTTTGTCGCTCGTATGTTCTTTAACGCCCATAGTGTTTAATTTGTTGAGTATTGAAGGTACATGTATTTACTAATCTTGTATGTGTGAGTATGTAACAGTCATGTCTTTTTCTTATTTAAGTTATAAAGTAACAATCACACTGCACGACTAATAAGAAAGATTATATGTGTTTTAATCGGACCTGAACGGCCCTGTAACTACAATGTGAAGTATACTCAAGTTTGAGTTATAGTAACATATCAGTTAGTTCATAAGTGAAGGATATTAATGGTTAGATTGTGTTAACATGTCAGTTGGTTCATAAGTGAAGGATATTAAATTTATTAATGTTTAGATTGGGTTAACATGTCAGTTGATTCATAAGTGAAGTGTTTTATGTTTAGATTGTGGAGTCATCACAAAACCAACAAATGGTACAGTGACGCTGGAGAGCAGCCTGACAACATTTGGACAACACGCAACATTTACCTGCGATATAGGTTTTGATCTAGTAGGTCAGAAAGTTGTTGAATGCAACGAGTACGGAAACTGGTCGCACTTCCCCAGTTGTAAGATTAAAGGTAAAGTATGTCTTGTGACATTGATATGTATTGTATTAAATATGTATGCTATAAACATAGCCATCGCATTGGTTTATGTCTGAGTCCATTTACCAGAGGATAACCATCTGTATGGGCCTTGTGGGCAGCATTTATGGAATTTGAAAAGGCAAAAGACAAAGATACACACATTTATCCGGGGTTGGTGTCCCACAGTTTCAATTGACTGGTGCATTAAAATTATAATAGCTGTATATCCGAAACACAAGCTCTGTCAAAAATACTTGTACTCTTATCAAATTGTAAGTTTCCAAAGAATATAACAAATGGTATGGTGGAATATGTTGACAATAAAACCACGTATGTAGAAAATGCTACTTACATGTGCAATGCTGGCTCCGACCTTATTGGACCAGAAATAGATAAGTGTGGTGCTGACGGTCAATGGAGTGAAAATTCTAGTTGTCAAATCAAATATAAAGATGTGTGGACTTTTCATCGATCAACGGCTTTGATTTAAAGATGTTATACAGTAAATATCTACAGTATGTAATTATTTATGTCAAATCGATGTGAGGCGATGTATTCGTGTATCAAAGAATAAAAAGTAAAACTTTGATATATTTCACACATTGAAAGAAAAGCAGAAACAATCATAATCAATTGCTATATTAAACATGCATATAATTATTTGAAAGACTGTTTGTATGTGTGTGTTGGTATTGTACGCATATAATGAGAATTACACAATTTTGATATCATTCAGATTGTGGGACCATCGCTGAGCCTGGAAATGGTACAGTTGTTCTAGCTAACAACCTGTCAACGTTTGGAGAGAATGCAACCTATAAATGCGATCGAGGATTTTCATTAGTAGGTCCGGATGTAGTACTTTGTGACCAGTTTGGAAATTGGACAAATTCCTCTATCTGTGAGATAAAAGGTACGACTCACTTTCTTCTTCATCTTCTACCAGTACTGTACAGATTCCCCTCTGGGGAGTTTGTCGCTCGTATGTTCTTTAACGCCCATAGTGTTTAATTTGTTGAGTATTGAAGGTACATGTATTTACTAATCTTGTATGTGTGAGTATGTAACAGTCATGTCTTTTTCTTATTTAAGTTATAAAGTAACAATCAGACTGCACGACTAATAAGAAAGATTATATGTGTTTTAATCGGACCTGAACGGCCCTGTAACTACAATGTGAAGTATACTCAAGTTTGAGTTATAGTAACATATCAGTTAGTTCATAAGTGAAGGATATTAATGGTTAGATTGTGTTAACATGTCAGTTGGTTCATAAGTGAAGGATATTAAATTTATTAATGTTTAGATTGGGTTAACATGTCAGTTGATTCATAAGTGAAGTGTTTTATGTTTAGATTGTGGAGTCATCACAAAACCAACAAATGGTACAGTGACGCTGGAGAGCAGCCTGACAACATTTGGACAACACGCAACATTTACCTGCGATATAGGTTTTGATCTAGTAGGTCAGAAAGTTGTTGAATGCAACGAGTACGGAAACTGGTCGCACTTCCCCAGTTGTAAGATTAAAGGTAAAGTATGTCTTGTGACATTGATATGTATTGTATTAAATATGTATGCTATAAACATAGCCATCGCATTGGTTTATGTCTGAGTCCATTTACCAGAGGGTAACCATCTGTATGGGCCTTGTGGGCAGCATTTATGGAATTTGAAAAGGCAAAAGACAAAGATACACACATTTATCCGGGGTTGGTGTCCCACAGTTTCAATTGACTGGTGCATTAAAATTATAATAGCTGTATATCCGAAACACAAGCTCTGTCAAAAATACTTGTACTCTTATCAAATTGTAAGTTTCCAAAGAATATAACAAATGGTATGGTGGAATATGTTGACAATAAAACCACGTATGTAGAAAATGCTACTTACATGTGCAATGCTGGCTCCGACCTTATTGGACCAGAAATAGATAAGTGTGGTGCTGACGGTCAATGGAGTGAAAATTCTAGTTGTCAAATCAAATATAAAGATGTGTGGACTTTTCATCGATCAACGGCTTTGATTTAAAGATGTTATACAGTAAATATCTACAGTATGTAATTATTTATGTCAAATCGATGTGAGGCGATGTATTCGTGTATCAAAGAATAAAAAGTAAAACTTTGATATATTTCACACATTGAAAGAAAAGCAGAAACAATCATAATCAATTGCTATATTAAACATGCATATAATTATTTGAAAGACTGTTTGTATGTGTGTGTTGGTATTGTACGCATATAATGAGAATTACACAATTTTGATATCATTCAGATTGTGGGACCATCGCTGAGCCTGGAAATGGTACAGTTGTTCTAGCTAACAACCTGTCAACGTTTGGAGAGAATGCAACCTATAAATGCGATCGAGGATTTTCATTAGTAGGTCCGGATGTAGTACTTTGTGACCAGTTTGGAAATTGGACAAATTCCTCTATCTGTGAGATAAAAGGTACGACTCACTTTCTTCTTCATCTTCTACCAGTACTGTACAGATTCCCCTCTGGGGAGTTTGTCGCTCGTATGTTCTTTAACGCCCATAGTGTTTAATTTGTTGAGTATTGAAGGTACATGTATTTACTAATCTTGTATGTGTGAGTATGTAACAGTCATGTCTTTTTCTTATTTAAGTTATAAAGTAACAATCACACTGCACGACTAATAAGAAAGATTATATGTGTTTTAATCGGACCTGAACGGCCCTGTAACTACAATGTGAAGTATACTCAAGTTTGAGTTATAGTAACATATCAGTTAGTTCATAAGTGAAGGATATTAATGGTTAGATTGTGTTAACATGTCAGTTGGTTCATAAGTGAAGGATATTAAATTTATTAATGTTTAGATTGGGTTAACATGTCAGTTGATTCATAAGTGAAGTGTTTTATGTTTAGATTGTGGAGTCATCACAAAACCAACAAATGGTACAGTGACGCTGGAGAGCAGCCTGACAACATTTGGACAACACGCAACATTTACCTGCGATATAGGTTTTGATCTAGTAGGTCAGAAAGTTGTTGAATGCAACGAGTACGGAAACTGGTCGCACTTCCCCAGTTGTAAGATTAAAGGTAAAGTATGTCTTGTGACATTGATATGTATTGTATTAAATATGTATGCTATAAACATAGCCATCGCATTGGTTTATGTCTGAGTCCATTTACCAGAGGATAACCATCTGTATGGGCCTTGTGGGCAGCATTTATGGAATTTGAAAAGGCAAAAGACAAAGATACACACATTTATCCGGGGTTGGTGTCCCACAGTTTCAATTGACTGGTGCATTAAAATTATAATAGCTGTATATCCGAAACACAAGCTCTGTCAAAAATACTTGTACTCTTATCAAATTGTAAGTTTCCAAAGAATATAACAAATGGTATGGTGGAATATGTTGACAATAAAACCACGTATGTAGAAAATGCTACTTACATGTGCAATGCTGGCTCCGACCTTATTGGACCAGAAATAGATAAGTGTGGTGCTGACGGTCAATGGAGTGAAAATTCTAGTTGTCAAATCAAATATAAAGATGTGTGGACTTTTCATCGATCAACGGCTTTGATTTAAAGATGTTATACAGTAAATATCTACAGTATGTAATTATTTATGTCAAATCGATGTGAGGCGATGTATTCGTGTATCAAAGAATAAAAAGTAAAACTTTGATATATTTCACACATTGAAAGAAAAGCAGAAACAATCATAATCAATTGCTATATTAAACATGCATATAATTATTTGAAAGACTGTTTGTATGTGTGTGTTGGTATTGTACGCATATAATGAGAATTACACAATTTTGATATCATTCAGATTGTGGGACCATCGCTGAGCCTGGAAATGGTACAGTTGTTCTAGCTAACAACCTGTCAACGTTTGGAGAGAATGCAACCTATAAATGCGATCGAGGATTTTCATTAGTAGGTCCGGATGTAGTACTTTGTGACCAGTTTGGAAATTGGACAAATTCCTCTATCTGTGAGATAAAAGGTACGACTCACTTTCTTCTTCATCTTCTACCAGTACTGTACAGATTCCCCTCTGGGGAGTTTGTCGCTCGTATGTTCTTTAACGCCCATAGTGTTTAATTTGTTGAGTATTGAAGGTACATGTATTTACTAATCTTGTATGTGTGAGTATGTAACAGTCATGTCTTTTTCTTATTTAAGTTATAAAGTAACAATCAGACTGCACGACTAATAAGAAAGATTATATGTGTTTTAATCGGACCTGAACGGCCCTGTAACTACAATGTGAAGTATACTCAAGTTTGAGTTATAGTAACATATCAGTTAGTTCATAAGTGAAGGATATTAATGGTTAGATTGTGTTAACATGTCAGTTGGTTCATAAGTGAAGGATATTAAATTTATTAATGTTTAGATTGGGTTAACATGTCAGTTGATTCATAAGTGAAGTGTTTTATGTTTAGATTGTGGAGTCATCACAAAACCAACAAATGGTACAGTGACGCTGGAGAGCAGCCTGACAACATTTGGACAACACGCAACATTTACCTGCGATATAGGTTTTGATCTAGTAGGTCAGAAAGTTGTTGAATGCAACGAGTACGGAAACTGGTCGCACTTCCCCAGTTGTAAGATTAAAGGTAAAGTATGTCTTGTGACATTGATATGTATTGTATTAAATATGTATGCTATAAACATAGCCATCGCATTGGTTTATGTCTGAGTCCATTTACCAGAGGGTAACCATCTGTATGGGCCTTGTGGGCAGCATTTATGGAATTTGAAAAGGCAAAAGACAAAGATACACACATTTATCCGGGGTTGGTGTCCCACAGTTTCAATTGACTGGTGCATTAAAATTATAATAGCTGTATATCCGAAACACAAGCTCTGTCAAAAATACTTGTACTCTTATCAAATTGTAAGTTTCCAAAGAATATAACAAATGGTATGGTGGAATATGTTGACAATAAAACCACGTATGTAGAAAATGCTACTTACATGTGCAATGCTGGCTCCGACCTTATTGGACCAGAAATAGATAAGTGTGGTGCTGACGGTCAATGGAGTGAAAATTCTAGTTGTCAAATCAAATATAAAGATGTGTGGACTTTTCATCGATCAACGGCTTTGATTTAAAGATGTTATACAGTAAATATCTACAGTATGTAATTATTTATGTCAAATCGATGTGAGGCGATGTATTCGTGTATCAAAGAATAAAAAGTAAAACTTTGATATATTTCACACATTGAAAGAAAAGCAGAAACAATCATAATCAATTGCTATATTAAACATGCATATAATTATTTGAAAGACTGTTTGTATGTGTGTGTTGGTATTGTACGCATATAATGAGAATTACACAATTTTGATATTATTCAGATTGTGGGACCATCGCTGAGCCTGGAAATGGTACAGTTGTTCTAGCTAACAACCTGTCAACGTTTGGAGAGAATGCAACCTATAAATGCGATCGAGGATTTTCATTAGTAGGTCCGGATGTAGTACTTTGTGACCAGTTTGGAAATTGGACAAATTCCTCTATCTGTGAGATAAAAGGTACGACTCACTTTCTTCTTCATCTTCTACCAGTACTGTACAGATTCCCCTCTGGTGAGTTTGTCGCTCGTATGTTCTTTAACGCCCATAGTGTTTAATTTGTTGAGTATTGAAGGTACATGTATTTACTAATCTTGTATGTGTGAGTATGTAACAGTCATGTCTTTTTCTTATTTAAGTTATAAAGTAACAATCAGACTGCACGACTAATAAGAAAGATTATATGTGTTTTAATCGGACCTGAACGGCCCTGTAACTACAATGTGAAGTATACTCAAGTTTGAGTTATAGTAACATATCAGTTAGTTCATAAGTGAAGGATATTAATGGTTAGATTGTGTTAACATGTCAGTTGGTTCATAAGTGAAGGATATTAAATTTATTAATGTTTAGATTGGGTTAACATGTCAGTTGATTCATAAGTGAAGTGTTTTATGTTTAGATTGTGGAGTCATCACAAAACCAACAAATGGTACAGTGACGCTGGAGAGCAGCCTGACAACATTTGGACAACACGCAACATTTACCTGCGATATAGGTTTTGATCTAGTAGGTCAGAAAGTTGTTGAATGCAACGAGTACGGAAACTGGTCGCACTTCCCCAGTTGTAAGATTAAAGGTAAAGTATGTCTTGTGACATTGATATGTATTGTATTAAATATGTATGCTATAAACATAGCCATCGCATTGGTTTATGTCTGAGTCCATTTACCAGAAGGTAACCATCTGTATGGGCCTTGTGGGCAGCATTTATGGAATTTGAAAAGGCAAAAGACAAAGATACACACATTTATCCGGGGTTGGTGTCCCACAGTTTCAATTGACTGGTGCATTAAAATTATAATAGCTGTATTCCCGAAACACAAGCTCTGTCAGAAATACTTGTACTCTTATCAAATTGTAAGTTTCCAAAGAATATAACAAATGGTATGGTGGAATATGTTGACAATAAAACCACGTATGTAGAAAATGCTACTTACATGTGCAATGCTGGCTCCGACCTTATTGGACCAGAAATAGATAAGTGTGGTGCTGACGGTCAATGGAGTGAAAATTCTAGTTGTCAAATCAAATATAAAGATGTGTGGACTTTTCATCGATCAACGGCTTTGATTTAAAGATGTTATACAGTAAATATCTACAGTATGTAATTATTTATGTCAAATCGATGTGAGGCGATGTATTCGTGTATCAAAGAATAAAAAGTAAAACTTTGATATATTTCACACATTGTAAGAAAAGCAGCAACAATCATTATCAATTGCTATATTAAACATGCATATAATTATTTGAAAGACTGTTTGTATGTGTGTGTTGGTATTGTACGCATATAATGAGAATTACACAATTTTGATATTATTCAGATTGTGGGACCATCGCTGAGCCTGGAAATGGTACTGTTGTTCTAGCTAACAACCTGTCAACGTTTGGAGAGAATGCAACCTATAAATGCGATCGAGGATTTTCATTAGTAGGTCCGGATGTAGTACTTTGTGACCAGTTTGGAAATTGGACAAATTCCTCTATCTGTGAGATAAAAGGTACGACTCACTTTCTTCTTCATCTTCTACCAGTACTGTACAGATTCCCCTCTGGGGAGTTTGTCGCTCGTATGTTCTTTAACGCCCATAGTGTTTAATTTGTTGAGTATTGAAGGTACATGTATTTACTAATCTTGTATGTGTGAGTATGTAACAGTCATGTCTTTTTCTTATTTAAGTTATAAAGTAACAATCAGACTGCACGACTAATAAGAAAGGTTATATGTGTTTTAATCGGACCTGAACGGCCCTGTAACTTCAATGTGAAGTATACTCAAGTTTGAGCTATAGTAACATATCAGTTAGTTCATAAGTGAAGGATATTAATGGTTAGATTGTGTTAACATGTCAGTTGGTTCATAAGTGAAGGATATTAAATTTATTAATGTTTAGATTGGGTTAACATGTCAGTTGATTTATAAGTGAAGTGTTTTATGTTTAGATTGTGGAGTCATCACAAAACCAACAAATGGTACAGTGACGCTGGAGAGCAGCCTGACAACATTTGGACAACACGCAACATTTACCTGCGATATAGGTTTTGATCTAGTAGGTCAGAAAGTTGTTGAATGCAACGAGTACGGAAACTGGTCGCACTTCCCCAGTTGTAAGATTAAAGGTAAAGTATGTCTTGTGACATTGATATGTATTGTATTAAATATGTATGCTATAAACATAGCCATCGCATTGGTTTATGTCTGAGTCCATTTACCAGAGGGTAACCATCTGTATGGGCCTTGTGGGCAGCATTTATGGAATTTGAAAAGGCAAAAGACAAAGATACACACATTTATCCGGGGTTGGTGTCCCACAGTTTCAATTGACTGGTGTATTAAAATTATAATAGCTGTATATCCGAAACACAAGCTCTGTCAAAAATACTTGTACTCTTATCAAATTGTAAGTTTCCAAAGAATATAACAAATGGTATGGTGGAATATGTTGACAATAAAACCACGTATGTAGAAAATGCTACTTACATGTGCAATGCTGGCTCCGACCTTATTGGACCAGAAATAGATAAGTGTGGTGCTGACGGTCAATGGAGTGAAAATTCTAGTTGTCAAATCAAATATAAAGATGTGTGGACTTTTCATCGATCAACGGCTTTGATTTAAAGATGTTATACAGTAAATATCTACAGTATGTAATTATTTATGTCAAATCGATGTGAGGCGATGTATTCGTGTATCAAAGAATAAAAAGTAAAACTTTGATATATTTCACACATTGAAAGAAAAGCAGAAACAATCATAATCAATTGCTATATTAAACATGCATATAATTATTTGAAAGACTGTTTGTATGTGTGTGTTGGTATTGTACGCATATAATGAGAATTACACAATTTTGATATTATTCAGATTGTGGGACCATCGCTGAGCCTGGAAATGGTACAGTTGTTCTAGCTAACAACCTGTCAACGTTTGGAGAGAATGCAACCTATAAATGCGATCGAGGATTTTCATTAGTAGGTCCGGATGTAGTACTTTGTGACCAGTTTGGAAATTGGACAAATTCCTCTATCTGTGAGATAAAAGGTACGACTCACTTTCTTCTTCATCTTCTACCAGTACTGTACAGATTCCCCTCTGGGGAGTTTGTCGCTCGTATGTTCTTTAACGCCCATAGTGTTTAATTTGTTGAGTATTGAAGGTACATGTATTTACTAATCTTGTATGTGTGAGTATGTAACAGTCATGTCTTTTTCTTATTTAAGTTATAAAGTAACAATCAGACTGCACGACTAATAAGAAAGATTATATGTGTTTTAATCGGACCTGAACGGCCCTGTAACTACAATGTGAAGTATACTCAAGTTTGAGTTATAGTAACATATCAGTTAGTTCATAAGTGAAGGATATTAATGGTTAGATTGTGTTAACATGTCAGTTGGTTCATAAGTGAAGGATATTAAATTTATTAATGTTTAGATTGGGTTAACATGTCAGTTGATTCATAAGTGAAGTGTTTTATGTTTAGATTGTGGAGTCATCACAAAACCAACAAATGGTACAGTGACGCTGGAGAGCAGCCTGACAACATTTGGACAACACGCAACATTTACCTGCGATATAGGTTTTGATCTAGTAGGTCAGAAAGTTGTTGAATGCAACGAGTACGGAAACTGGTCGCACTTCCCCAGTTGTAAGATTAAAGGTAAAGTATGTCTTGTGACATTGATATGTATTGTATTAAATATGTATGCTATAAACATAGCCATCGCATTGGTTTATGTCTGAGTCCATTTACCAGAGGGTAACCATCTGTATGGGCCTTGTGGGCAGCATTTATGGAATTTGAAAAGGCAAAAGACAAAGATACACACATTTATCCGGGGTTGGTGTCCCACAGTTTCAATTGACTGGTGCATTAAAATTATAATAGCTGTATTCCCGAAACACAAGCTCTGTCAGAAATACTTGTACTCTTATCAAATTGTAAGTTTCCAAAGAATATAACAAATGGTATGGTGGAATATGTTGACAATAAAACCACGTATGTAGAAAATGCTACTTACATGTGCAATGCTGGCTCCGACCTTATTGGACCAGAAATAGATAAGTGTGGTGCTGACGGTCAATGGAGTGAAAATTCTAGTTGTCAAATCAAATATAAAGATGTGTGGACTTTTCATCGATCAACGGCTTTGATTTAAAGATGTTATACAGTAAATATCTACAGTACGTAATTATTTATGTCAAATCGATGTGAGGCGATGTATTCGTGTATCAAAGAATAAAAAGTAAAACTTTGATATATTTCACACATTGTAAGAAAAGCAGCAACAATCATAATCAATTGCTATATTAAACATGCATATAATTATTTGAAAGACTGTTTGTATGTGTGTGTCGGTATTGTACGCATATAATGAGAATTACACAATTTTGATATTATTCAGATTGTGGGACCATCGCTGAGCCTGGAAATGGTACAGTTGTTCTAGCTAACAACCTGTCAACGTTTGGAGAGAATGCAACCTATAAATGCGATCGAGGATTTTCATTAGTAGGTCCGGATGTAGTACTTTGTGACCAGTTTGGAAATTGGACAAATTCCTCTATCTGTGAGATAAAAGGTACGACTCACTTTCTTCTTCATCTTCTACCAGTACTGTACAGATTCCCCTCTGGGGAGTTTGTCGCTCGTATGTTCTTTAACGCCCATAGTGTTTAATTTGTTGAGTATTGAAGGTACATGTATTTACTCATCTTGTATGTGTGAGTATGTAACAGTCATGTCTTTTTCTTATTTAAGTTATAAAGTTACAATCAGACTGCACGACTAATAAGAAAGATTATATGTGTTTTAATCGGACCTGAACGGCCCTGTAACTACAATGTGAAGTATACTCAAGTTTGAGTTATAGTAACATATCAGTTAGTTCATAAGTGAAGGATATTAATGGTTAGATTGTGTTAACATGTCAGTTGGTTCATAAGTGAAGGATATTAAATTTATTAATGTTTAGATTGGGTTAACATGTCAGTTGATTCATAAGTGAAGTGTTTTATGTTTAGATTGTGGAGTCATCACAAAACCAACAAATGGTACAGTGACGCTGGAGAGCAGCCTGACAACATTTGGACAACACGCAACATTTACCTGCGATATAGGTTTTGATCTAGTAGGTCAGAAAGTTGTTGAATGCAACGAGTACGGAAACTGGTCGCACTTTCCCAGTTGTAAGATTAAAGGTAAAGTATGTCTTGTGACATTGATATGTATTGTATTAAATATGTATGCTATAAACATAGCCATCGCATTGGTTTATGTCTGAGTCCATTTACCAGACGGTAACCATCTGTATGGGCCTTGTGGGCAGCATTTATGGAATTTGAAAAGGCAAAAGACAAAGATACACACATTTATCCGGGGTTGGTGTCCCACAGTTTCAATTGACTGGTGCATTAAAATTATAATAGCTGTATTCCCGAAACACAAGCTCTGTCAGAAATACTTGTACTCTTATCAAATTGTAAGTTTCCAAAGAATATAACAAATGGTATGGTGGAATATGTTGACAATAAAACCACGTATGTAGAAAATGCTACTTACATGTGCAATTCTGGCTCCGACCTTATTGGACCAGAAATAGATAAGTGTGGTGCTGACGGTCAATGGAGTGAAAATTCTAGTTGTCAAATCAAATATAAAGATGTGTGGACTTTTCATCGATCAACGGCTTTGATTTAAAGATGTTATACAGTAAATATCTACAGTATGTAATTATTTATGTCAAATCGATGTGAGGCGATGTATTCGTGTATCAAAGAATAAAAAGTAAAACTTTGATATATTTCACACATTGTAAGAAAAGCAGCAACAATCATAATAAATTGCTATATTAAACATGCATATAATTATTTGAAAGACTGTTTGTATGTGTGTGTTGGTATTGTACGCATATAATGAGAATTACACAATTTTGATATTATTCAGATTGTGGGACCATCGCTGAGCCTGGAAATGGTACAGTTGTTCTAGCTAACAACCTGTCAACGTTTGGAGAGAATGCAACCTATAAATGCGATCGAGGATTTTCATTAGTAGGTCCGGATGTAGTACTTTGTGACCAGTTTGGAAATTGGACAAATTCCTCTATCTGTGAGATAAAAGGTACTACTCACTTTCTTCTTCATCTTCTACCAGTACTGTACAGATTCCCCTCTGGGGAGTTTGTCGCTCGTATGTTCTTTAACGCCCATAGTGTTTAATTTGTTGAGTATTGAAGGTACATGTATTTACTAATCTTGTATGTGTGAGTATGTAACAGTCATGTCTTTTTCTTATTTAAGTTATAAAGTAACAATCAGACTGCACGACTAATAAGAAAGATTATATGTGTTTTAATCGAACCTGAACGGCCCTGTAACTACAATGTGAAGTATACTCCAGTTTGAGTTATAGTAACATATCAGTTAGTTCATAAGTGAAGGATATTAATGGTTAGATTATGTTTACATGTCAGTTGGTTCATAAGTGAAGGATATTAAATTTATTAATGTTTAGATTGGGTTAACATGTCAGTTGATTCATAAGTAAAGTGTTTTATGTTTAGATTGTGGAGTCATCACAAAACCAACAAATGGTACAGTGACGCTGGAGAGCAGCCTGACAACATTTGGACAACACGCAACATTTACCTGCGATATAGGTTTTGATCTAGTAGGTCAGAAAGTTGTTGATTGCAACGAGTACGGAAACTGGTCGCACTTCCCCAGTTGTAAGATTAAAGGTTAAGTATGTCTTGTGACATTGATATGTATTGTATTAAATATGTATGCTATAAACATAGCCATCGCATTGGTTTATGTCTGAGTCCATTTACCAGAGGGTAACCATCTGTATGGGCCTTGTGGGCAGCATTTATGGAATTTGAAAAGGCAAAAGACAAAGATACACACATTTATCCGGGGTTGGTGTCCCACAGTTTCAATTGACTGGTGCATTAAAATTATAATAGCTGTATTCCCGAAACACAAGCTCTGTCAGAAATACTTGTAATCTTATCAAATTGTAAGTTTCCAAAGAATATAACAAATGGTATGGTGGAATATGTTGACAATAAAACCACGTATGTAAAAAATGCTACTTACATGTGCAATGCTGGCTCCGACCTTATTGGACCAGAAATAGATAAGTGTGGTGCTGACGGTCAATGGAGTGAAAATTCTAGTTGTCAAATCAAATATAAAGATGTGTGGACTTTTCATCGATCAACGGCTTTGATTTAAAGATGTTATACAGTAAATATCTACAGTATGTAACTATTTATGTCAAATCGATGTGAGGCGATGTATTCGTGTATCAAAGAATAAAAAGTAAAACTTTGATATATTTCACACATTGTAAGAAAAGCAGCAACAATCATAATAAATTGCTATATTAAACATGCATTTAATTATTTGAAAGACTGTTTGTATGTGTGTGTTGGTATTGTACGCATATAATGAGAATTACACAATTTTGATATTATTCAGATTGTGGGACCATCGCTGAGCCTGGAAATGGTACAGTTGTTCTAGCTAACAACCTGTCAACGTTTGGAGAGAATGCAACCTATAAATGCGATCGAGGATTTTCATTAGTAGGTCCGGATGTAGTACTTTGTGACCAGTTTGGAAATTGGACAAATTCCTCTATCTGTGAGATAAAAGGTACTACTCACTTTCTTCTTCATCTTCTACCAGTACTGTACAGATTCCCCTCTGGGGAGTTTGTCGCTCGTATGTTCTTTAACGCCCATAGTGTTTAATTTGTTGAGTATTGAAGGTACATGTATTTACTAATCTTGTATGTGTGAGTATGTAACAGATATGTCTTTTTCTTATTTAAGTTATAAAGTAACAATCAGACTGCACGACTAATAAGAAAGATTATATGTGTTTTAATCGGACCTGAACGGCCCTGTAACTACAATGTGAAGTATACTCAAGTTTGAGTTATAGTAACATATCAGTTAGTTCATTAGTGAAGGATATTAATGGTTAGATTGTGTTAACATGTCAGTTGGTTCATAAGTGAAGGATATTAAATTTATTAATGTTTAGATTGGGTTAACATGTCAGTTGATTCATAAGTGAAGTGTTTTATGTTTAGATTGTGGAGTCATCACAAAACCAACAAATGGTACAGTGACGCTGGAGAGCAGCCTGACAACATTTGGACAACACGCAACATTTACCTGCGATATAGGTTTTGATCTAGTAGGTCAGAAAGTTGTTGAATGCAACGAGTACGGAAACTGGTCGCACTTCCCCAGTTGTAAGATTAAAGGTAAAGTATGTCTTGTGACATTGATATGTATTGTATTAAATATGTATGCTATAAACATAGCCATCGCATTGGTTTATGTCTGAGTCCATTTACCAGACGGTAACCATCTGTATGGGCCTTGTGGGCAGCATTTATGGAATTTGAAAAGGCAAAAGACAAAGATACACACATTTATCCGGGGTTGGTGTCCCACAGTTTCAATTGACTGGTGCATTAAAATTATAATAGCTGTATTCCCGAAACACAAGCACTGTCAGAAATACTTGTACTCTTATCAAATTGTAAGTTTCCAAAGAATATAACAAATGGTATGGTGGAATATGTTGACAATAAAACCACGTATGTAAAAAATGCTACTTACATGTGCTATGCTGGCTCCGACCTTATTGGACCAGAAATAGATAAGTGTGGTGCTGACGGTCAATGGAGTGAAAATTCTAGTTGTCAAATCAAATATAAAGATGTGTGGACTTTTCATCGATAAACGGCTTTGACTTAAAGATGTTATACAGTAAATATCTACAGTACGTAATTATTTATGTCAAATCGATGTGAGGCGATGTATTCGTGTATCAAAGAATAAAAAGTAAAACTTTGATATATTTCACACATTGTAAGAAAAGCAGCAACGATCATAATCAATTGCTATATTAAACATGCATATAATTATTTGAAAGACTGTTTGTATGTGTGTGTTGGTATTGTACGCATATAATGAGAATTACACAATTTTGATATTATTCAGATTGTGGGACCATTGCTGAGCCTGGAAATGGTACAGTTGTTCTAGCTAACAACCTGTCAACGTTTGGAGAGAATGCAACCTATAAATGTGATCGAGGATTTTCATTAGTAGGTCCGGATGTAGTACTTTGTGACCAGTTTGGAAATTGGACAAATTCCTCTATCTGTGAGATAAAAGGTACTACTCACTTTCTTCTTCATCTTCTACCAGTACTGTACAGATTCCCCTCTGGGGAGTTTGTCGCTCGTATGTTCTTTAACGCCCATAGTGTTTAATTTGTTGAGTATTGAAGGTACATGTATTTACTAATCTTGTATGTGTGAGTATGTAACAGTCATGTCTTTTTCTTATTTAAGTTATAAAGTAACAATCAGACTGCACGACTAATAAGAAAGATTATATGTGTTTTAATCGGACCTGAACGGCCCTGTAACTACAATGTGAAGTATACTCAAGTTTGAGTTATAGTAACATATCAGTTAGTTCATAAGTGAAGGATATTAATGGTTAGATTGTGTTAACATGTCAGTTGGTTCATAAGTGAAGGATATTAAATTTATTAATGTTTAGATTGGGTTAACATGTCAGTTGATTCATAAGTGAAGTGTTTTATGTTTAGATTGTGGAGTCATCACAAAACCAACAAATGGTACAGTGACGCTGGACAGCAGCCTGACAACATTTGGACAACACGCAACATTTACCTGCGATATAGGTTTTGATCTAGTAGGTCAGAAAGTTGTTGAATGCAACGAGTACGGAAACTGGTCGCACTTCCCCAGTTGTAAGATTAAAGGTAAAGTATGTCTTGTGACATTGATATGTATTGTATTAAATATGTATGCTATAAACATAGCCATCGCATTGGTTTATGTCTGAGTCCATTTACCAGAGGGTAACCATCTGTATGGGCCTTGTGGGCAGCATTTATGGAATTTGAAAAGGCAAAAGACAAAGATACAAACATTTATCCGGGGTTGGTGTCCCACAGTTTCAATTGACTGGTGCATTAAAATTATAATAGCTGTATTCCCGAAACACAAGCTCTGTCAGAAATACTTGTACTCTTATCAAATTGTAAGTTTCCAAAGAATATAACAAATGGTATGGTGGAATATGTTGACAATAAAACCACGTATGTAGAAAATGCTACTTACATGTGCAATGCTGGCTCAGACCTTATTGGACCAGAAATAGATAAGTGTGGCGCTGACGGTCAATGGAGTGAAAATTCTAGTTGTCAAATCAAATATAAAGATGTGTGGACTTTTCATCGATCAACGGCTTTGATTTAAAGATGTTATACAGTAAATATCTACAGTATGTAATTATTTATGTCAAATCGATGTGAGGCGATGTATTCGTGTATCAAAGAATAAAAAGTAAAACTTTGATATATTTCACACATTGTAAGAAAAGCAGCAACAATCATAATCAATTGCTATATTAAACATGATGCATATAATTATTTGAAAGACTGTTTGTATGTGTGTGTTGGTATTGTACGATTATAATGAGAATTACACAATTTTGATATTATTCAGATTGTGGGACCATCGCTGAGCCTGGAAATGGTACAGTTGTTCTAGCTAACAACCTGTCAACGTTTGGAGAGAATGCAACCTATAAATGCGATCGAGGATTTTCATTAGTAGGTCCGGATGTAGTACTTTGTGACCAGTTTGGAAATTGGACAAATTCCTCTATCTGTGAGATAAAAGGTACTACTCACTTTCTTCTTCATCTTCTACCAGTACTGTACAGATTCCCCTCTGGGGAGTTTGTCGCTCGTATGTTCTTTAACGCCCATAGTGTTTAATTTGTTGAGTATTGAAGGTACATGTATTTACTAATCTTGTATGTGTGAGTATGTAACAGTCATGTCTTTTTCTTATTTAAGTTATAAAGTAACAATCAGACTGCACGACTAATAAGAAAGATTATATGTGTTTTAATCGGACCTGAACGGCCCTGTAACTACAATGTGAAGTATACTCAAGTTTGAGTTATAGTAACATATCAGTTAGTTCATAAGTGAAGGATATTAATGGTTAGATTGTGTTAACATGTCAGTTGGTTCATAAGTGAAGGATATTAAATTTATTAATGTTTAGATTGGGTTAACATGTCAGTTGATTCATAAGTGAAGTGTTTTATGTTTAGATTGTGGAGTCATCACAAAACCAACAAATGGTACAGTGAAGCTGGAGAGCAGCCTGACAACATTTGGACAACACGCAACATTTACCTGCGATAAAGGTTTTGATCTAGTAGGTCAGAAAGTTGTTGAATGCAACGAGTACGGAAACTGGTCGCACTTCCCCAGTTGTAAGATTAAAGGTAAAGTATGTCTTGTGACATTGATATGTATTGTATTAAATATGTATGCTATAAACATAGCCATCGCATTGGTTTATGTCTGAGTCCATTTACCAGACGGTAACCATCTGTATGGGCCTTGTGGGCAGCATTTATGGAATTTGAAAAGGCAAAAGACAAAGATACACACATTTATCCGGGGTTGGTGTCCCACAGTTTCAATTGACTGGTGCATTAAAATTATAATAGCTGTATTCCCGAAACACAAGCTCTGTCAGAAATACTTGTACTCTTATCAAATTGTAAGTTTCCAAAGAATATAACAAATGGTATGGTGGAATATGTTGACAATAAAACCACGTATGTAGAAAATGCTACTTACATGTGCAATGCTGGCTCCGACCTTATTGGACCAGAAATAGATAAGTGTGGTGCTGACGGTCAATGGAGTGAAAATTCTAGTTGTCAAATCAAATATAAAGACGTGTGGACTTTTCATCGATCAACGGCTTTGATTTAAAGATGTTATACAGTTAATATCTACAGTATGTAATTATTTATGTCAAATCGATGTGAGGCGATGTATTCGTGTATCAAAGAATAAAAAGTAAAACTTTGATATATTTCACACATTGTAAGAAAAGCAGCAACAATCATAATCAATTGCTATATTAAACATGCATATAATTATTTGAAAGACTGTTTGTATGTGTGTGTTGGTATTGTACGCATATAATGAGAATTACACAATTTTGATATTATTCAGATTGTGGGACCATCGCTGAGCCTGGAAATGGTACAGTTGTTCTAGCTAACAACCTGTCAACGTTTGGAGAGAATGCAACCTATAAATGCGATCGAGGATTTTCATTAGTAGGTCCGGATGTAGTACTTTGTGACCAGTTTGGAAATTGGACAAATTCCTCTATCTGTGAGATAAAAGGTACTACTCACTTTCTTCTTCATCTTCTACCAGTACTGTACAGATTCCCCTCTGGGGAGTTTGTCGCTCGTATGTTCTTTAACGCCCATAGTGTTTAATTTGTTGAGTATTGAAGGTACATGTATTTACTAATCTTGTATGTGTGAGTATGTAACAGTCATGTCTTTTTCTTATTTAAGTTATAAAGTAACAATCAGACTGCACGACTAATAAGAAAGATTATATGTGTTTTAATCGGACCTGAACGGCCCTGTAACTACAATGTGAAGTATACTCAAGTTTGAGTTATAGTAACATATGAGCCGCGTCAAGCATAAAAGGTCCTTATGGTATTTTTTTGACATTTTCATGTTTTGATATAAAAATAATCTTCATTCTTTCACCTTTCCAAAAATGTATACATTATCGGGTATAACATGACAATGTTTACCTCTATAAAGCATTAAAGACGTCAAGTTTGATAGCAAAAAGGTTTAATGACGTCACGTTTTTCTCAGTCGACGTCGTTTAATTTTTTTACAACAATGATGAAAAGTAGGAACAGTCAAAGACCAAACAAAATTATTAAGTCATTATGAATTGATTATTCTAAAACTGTTGAATTGAAATACATTATTTTCTTCAATAACAGTAAATGCTACATATTTAAATTAACTTTAAAGCGACCCCGTGCCAATGTCTAGCATAATTTATTCTACAACCTTATTTTTCCAGCAAAAATGTACCTTCTGGTAATTTTTCAATACGTTCGTGTTTTGATATCAAAATAATCTTCGTTATTTAAGGTTTCTAAAATATATACATTGTCGGGTATTGCATGATCGTTTATACATGTTTAATACAGAGTTGAAGACGTATGTTGAAAAGCGAAACTGTTAAAATGACGTCACGTACGACAAACGTTCATCGATCTGCAATCAAATACGTGCCGCCAACTTAGATAACTTTTATACGACAAGCTCATGATGCTGCCGAATATGTGTTTCAGAGCGCGCGCGTCCTGGATGCGACCAATAATTTCAACTGCTATTTGTACTCACAAAAAAAAACGTGTTGACGTTTACATCTATCCGTTTTCCTAGAAATCTGATTGACATGTGCTGTACAAATAGCTACATATTTTTAATCATTACCAATCCAGAATATGGTTTGGTAAATAGCTACATATTTTTAATCATTACCAATCCAGAATATGGTCAGGTATATATTGTCACTCCGTGTAGGCAGTCGTGCTACAAATGTCCCGTTCACGACTAACTTATTGTAATGCACGTGTCGATCTGCCCCAACCTAAGTCAAAGTATCAGGGAGGGATCTGTGTAAAATTCAAGAACAAATACAAAAGTTACTATCTTCACCGGTACGGCTGATCTACGTTTGTTATACGATTTCTCTACGAATATGCACAACGTTTCTGGTCATTTTGATTCATGTTTTCCATATAAACCCCCCATACATTTAAACAACACACATTTGTTACCGATGTTACTGCGACAACCACCACCACAACAACAGCAACTTTATAATACTGTCAGTTGATGCTTAACTGATACATGAGCAATTGATATCACACTAGAGCAGAGATCACTCCTCCTGGATGTACATGTATGTCGAAGGCTGTTTGGCAAAGGTTTTCAAGTTAATCCGTTGGACTATGCGAGTACGATTTACCGTTACTGACTACTGGCGTAATGTCAATTGTGATATGAACCATATAGATATCGTCATCATGCTACCCCGATATTACAAATAGATATCGTAATGGAAGCTGTGCGCCAGTGTGAGTAGGGTATTAAATAAAAAGAAAGCAGTTCACAAACGAAGCGCAGCATTATCAGTTGTTTGAATGTACCAACGAAGACGTTTAAAGATGCCAAAGAGACCGACACATCCTAAGATCGACATGGGTTGGACAGGTGTTTTCCAAGATTTGTACAACAGTTGCTATTGCACGTGTATGCCTACATGCCAAACTGAAATTGGATGGTACACTTATATGATGATTATGTTAGTCTATATTTTCACCGATATTTGTGGAAATTAGGATTTATTTATTTGGCGTTGATCAATACTCGTACAAAAAGGAATAAAAAATGCAATTTGATAGGTCTGTCATCGCCGTATAATATGTCCGGCGTCGACATTTATAAATTATAATCATTTGAAGAATGTTAATGCATCAGCTAATAGTATCCACGCACTCTGTTCTGGGGAGATGGTCGTGAATTTACATGCTGGCTTCTCTCGAACCGCCGGGGAAATGTTTTGGGATTTTGTTGTCGAAACAATACCCCAGGATATTATTTAGTTTTCAGGGGCCGGGGAAGATCGTGTTTAACCTTCCAGCTTCCCCGCACTGCCGAGAAATGTTTTTTTTTCTCTGAACCAATACCCGGGGACAATATTTAGTTGTCATGGGCCATGGAAATATCCAATATTTTACCATCAGCTGTCCCCCTTGGGGACGTGGAAGGGCGGTGGTTTGATACCCCAAAAAGTAAAAAGCCAAGCCCATCCCCGGGGGTGGGGCCGTGGATGCAACTGACTGATATATTTATATATGTGTCGTTTGAAAACACAGATTGCAGATTTGCACTAAAAGTTGATCTACTTAGTAAAGGGTCGCTAAGTCCAAATTAAAAAATTCTTCTAACGTCTGCAAAACTATATAATAAAACTATTAAATGTAAATAATTAGACTCCGTAGAAACCCTAAAAATAGTATAAATATGATTTTAATAATATAAAGTAAAGAAAGTTTCATGGCCACGCCTCGAACCAGGAACCTTAGCTTTCACAGACCGTCGTCTCTAACAATATACCACGGAATAAATGCTGTCAGTTGCATCCACGGCACCGGCACACCCCGGGAACCCTCAACGGAATTATTTACCTTCCAGCTTCCCCCGTACTGCCAGGGAAATGTGGAAGTTTTTTTCTCCAAACCGATAACCCGGGGACAATATTTAGTTGCCGAAGACCGGGGAAATACCAGACAGTTTACCCCCAGATGTCCCCGGCAGGGCCGTGGAGTGCGGGGATTTTTCAACCCAAATGTTAAAATCCCGACCTATCTCCGGGGTAGGGGGAGTTGATGCTACTGACTGTTGCATAAATATTATTGTTGCCATTAAAATGTATCATTATTAAATTAATAGGGCCCTACGTGTCCGTGTTTTAAATCGGGAACCGAGTTTGATTATTGTACTCTAAATTTAGTGATTTTATTTATTGTTGCAGAACTGGATCTACACGAAAATTATATTTGTGTCCCAATAGAAATCTAAAATACTAGAACCTACTGTAGGTCTAGATCTATTCTAATTTTGTGCGGGAAAGGTCCAAATCTAGATCGCAACTCGGTCTGGATTAAATGCGCTTTTTTCAGGATTAACCTACTTGAAATGTGCATTACTCACCTGGTTAATTCTTTGTGAGATTGTTGATTGACAGTTTAATTTGTCTGTCAATCAGGAAATAACTTATATCGACTCGTCATTCTTTACGCATTCTAGATCTAGGTCTAGATCTATTGTTTACAACAAATAATGAATTATTCATATTGCCAGTGAATATGGCAACAATTTTAATGATATACATATTTTCACACTATGTTTTAACATACAAATCTACTTATTACAAATGTATGTAGAGATCTATGCAGCTTGTTTTGACTATGTACAGACGGGGCTTTGAACACAACCCTCCCGTTACGCACCTGAAGTTGAACTATTTATAGAGAAGTTGATCTATTTATAGATCTATTAATTATCCAATACATCCAGACTCATAAACATTTCAAAAAACGTTCGTGATATTTATTTAATGTGAATAAAACAATCTAGACGTATTTTGAAATTGTTAAATATAGTGAAATATTGAACTTTAGACCTCAATATTTACACTACGTGTTTACAATGGGCGCAGCCATCTTGAAACGTCACGATTTCTTCTGACGTCATTTATGGCTTATGACGTAATTTACGATAAGGACCTTTTATGCTTGACGCGGCTCATATCAGTTAGTTCATAAGTGAAGGATATTAATGGTTAGATTGTGTTAACATGTCAGTTGGTTCATAAGTGAAGGATATTTAATTTATTAATGTTAAGATTGGGTTAACATGTCAGTTGATTCATAAGTGAAGTGTTTTATGTTTAGATTGTGGAGTCATCACAAAACCAACAAATGGTACAGTGACGGTGGAGAGCAGCCTGACAACATTTGGACAACACGCAACATTTACCTGCGATATAGGTTTTGATCTAGTAGGTCAGAAAGTTGTTGAATGCAACGAGTACGGAAACTGGTCGCACTTCCCCAGTTGTAAGATTAAAGGTAAAGTATGTCTTGTGACATTGATATGTATTGTATTAAATATGTATGCTATAAACATAGCCATCGCATTGGTTTATGTCTGAGTCCATTTACCAGAGGGTAACCATCTGTATGGGCCTTGTGGGCAGCATTTATGGAATTTGAAAAGGCAAAAGACAAAGATACACACATTTATCCGGGGTTGGTGTCCCACAGTTTCAATTGACTGGTGCATTAAAATTATAATAGCTGTATTCCCGAAACACAAGCTCTGTCAGAAATACTTGTACTCTTATCAAATTGTAAGTTTTCAAAGAATATAACAAATTGTATGGTGGAATATGTTGACAATAAAACCACGTATGTAGAAAATGCTACTTACATGTGTAATGCTGGCTCCGACCTTATTGGACCAGAAATAGATAAGTGTGGTGCTGACGGTCAATGGAGTGAAAATTCTAGTTGTCAAATCAAATATAAAGATGTGTGGACTTTTCATCGATCAACGGCTTTGATTTAAAGATGTTATACAGTAAATATCTACAGTATGTAATTATTTATGTCAAATCGATGTGAGGCGATGTATTCGTGTATCAAAGAATAAAAAGTAAAACTTTGATATATTTCACACATTGTAAGAAAAGCAGCAACAATCATAATCAATTGCTATATTAAACATGCATATAATTATTTGAAAGACTGTTTGTATGTGTGTGTTGGTATTGTACGCATATAATGAGAATTACACAATTTTGATATTATTCAGATTGTGGGACCATCGCTGAGCCTGGAAATGGTACAGTTGTTCTAGCTAACAACCTGTCAACGTTTGGAGAGAATGCAACCTATAAATGCGATCGAGGATTTTCATTAGTAGGTCCGGATGTAGTACTTTGTGACCAGTTTGGAAATTGGACAAATTCCTCTATCTGTGAGATAAAAGGTACTACTCACTTTCTTCTTCATCTTCTACCAGTACTGTACAGATTCCCCTCTGGGGAGTTTGTCGCTCGTATGTTCTTTAACGCCCATAGTGTTTAATTTGTTGAGTATTGAAGGTACATGTATTTACTAATCTTGTATGTGTGAGTATGTAACAGTCATGTCTTTTTCTTATTTAAGTTATAAAGTAACAATCAGACTGCACGACTAATAAGAAAGATTATATGTGTTTTAATCGGACCTGAACGGCCCTGTAACTACAATGTGAAGTATACTCAAGTTTGAGTTATAGTAACATATCAGTTAGTTCATTAGTGAAGGATATTAATGGTTAGATTGTGTTAACATGTCAGTTGGTTCATAAGTGAAGGATATTAAATTTATTAATGTTTAGATTGGGTTAACATGTCAGTTGATTCATAAGTGAAGTGTTTTATGTTTAGATTGTGGAGTCATCACAAAACCAACAAATGGTACAGTGACGCTGGAGAGCAGCCTGACAACATTTGGACAACACGCAACATTTACCTGCGATATAGGTTTTGATCTAGTAGGTCAGAAAGTTGTTGAATGCAACGAGTACGGAAACTGGTCGCACTTATCCAGTTGTAAGATTAAAGGTAAAGTATGTCTTGTGACATTGATATGTATTGTATTAAATATGAATGCTATAAACATAGCCATCGCATTGGTTTATGTCTGAGTCCATTTACCAGAGGGTAACCATCTGTATGGGCCTTGTGGGCAGCATTTATGGAATTTGAAAAGGCAAAAGACAAAGATACACACATTTATCCGGGGTTGGTGTCCCACAGTTTCAATTGACTGGTGCATTAAAATTATAATAGCTGTATTCCCGAAACACAAGCTCTGTCAGAAATACTTGTACTCTTATCAAATTGTAAGTTTCCAAAGAATATAACAAATGGTATGGTGGAATATGTTGACAATAAAACCCCGTATGTAGAAAATGCTACTTACATGTGTAATGCTGGCTCCGACCTTATTGGACCAGAAATAGATAAGTGTGGTGCTGACGGTCAATGGAGTGAAAATTCTAGTTGTCAAATCAAATATAAAGATGTGTGGACTTTTCATCGATCAACGGCTTTGATTTAAAGATGTTATACAGTAAATATCTACAGTATGTAATTATTTATGTCAAATCGATGTGAGGCGATGTATTCGTGTATCAAAGAATAAAAAGTAAAACTTTGATATATTTCACACATTGTAAGAAAAGCAGCAACAATCATAATCAATTGCTATATTAATCATGCATATAATTATTTGAAAGACTGTTTGTATGTGTGTGTTGGTATTGTACGCATATAATGAGAATTACACAATTTTGATATTATTCAGATTGTGGGACCATCGCTGAGCCTGGAAATGGTACAGTTGTTCTAGCTAACAACCTGTCAACGTTTGGAGAGAATGCAACCTATAAATGCGATCGAGGATTTTCATTAGTAGGTCCGAATGTAGTACTTTGTGACCAGTTTGGAAATTGGACAAATTCCTCTATCTGTGAGATAAAAGGTACTACTCACTTTCTTCTTCATCTTCTACCAGTACTGTACAGATTCCCCTCTGGGGAGTTTGTCGCTCGTATGTTCTTTAACGCCCATAGTGTTTAATTTGTTGAGTATTGAAGGTACATGTATTTACTAATCTTGTATGTGTGAGTATGTAACAGTCATGTCTTTTTCTTATTTAAGTTATAAAGTAACAATCAGACTGCACGACTAATAAGAAAGATTATATGTGTTTTAATCGGACCTGAACGGCCCTGTAACTACAATGTGAAGTATACTCAAGTTTGAGTTATAGTAACATATCAGTTAGTTCATTAGTGAAGGATATTAATGGTTAGATTGTGTTAACATGTCAGTTGGTTCATAAGTGAAGGATATTAAATTTATTAATGTTTAGATTGGGTTAACATGTCAGTTGATTCATAAGTGAAGTGTTTTATGTTTAGATTGTGGAGTCATCACAAAACCAACAAATGGTACAGTGACGCTGGAGAGCAGCCTGACAACATTTGGACAACACGCAACATTTACCTGCGATATAGGTTTTGATCTAGTAGGTCAGAAAGTTGTTGAATGCAACGAGTACGGAAACTGGTCGCACTTCCCCAGTTGTAAGATTAAAGGTAAAGTATGTCTTGTGACATTGATATGTATTGTATTAAATATGTATGCTATAAACATAGCCATCGCATTGGTTTATGTCTGAGTCCATTTACCAGAGGGTAACCATCTGTATGGGCCTTGTGGGCAGCATTTATGGAATTTGAAAAGGCAAAAGACAAAGATACACACATTTATCCGGGGTTGGTGTCCCACAGTTTCAATTGACTGGTGCATTAAAATTATAATAGCTGTATTCCCGAAACACAAGCTCTGTCAGAAATACTTGTACTCTTATCAAATTGTAAGTTTCCAAAGAATATAACAAATGGTATGGTGGAATATGTTGACAATAAAACCACGTATGTAGAAAATGCTACTTACATGTGCAATGCTGGCTCCGACCTTATTGGACCAGAAATAGATAAGTGTGGTGCTGACGGTCAATGGAGTGAAAATTCTAGTTGTCAAATCAAATATAAAGATGTGTGGACTTTTCATCGATCAACGGCTTTGATTTAAAGATGTTATACAGTAAATATCTACAGTATGTAATTATTTATGTCAAATCGATGTGAGGCGATGTATTCGTGTATCAAAGAATAAAAAGTAAAACTTTGATATATTTCACACATTGTAAAAAAAGCAGCAACAATCATAATCAATTGCTATATTAAACATGCATATAATTATTTGAAAGACTGTTTGTATGTGTGTGTTGGTATTGTACGCATATAATGAGAATTACACAATTTTGATATTATTCAGATTGTGGGACCATCGCTGGGCCTGGAAATGGTACAGTTGTTCTAGCTAACAACCTGTCAACGTTTGGAGAGAATGCAACCTATAAATGCGATCGAGGATTTTCATTAGTAGGTCCGGATGTAGTACTTTGTGACCAGTTTGGAAATTGGACAAATTCCTCTATCTGTGAGATTAAAGGTACTACTCACTTTCTTCTTCATCTTCTACCAGTACTGTACAGATTCCCCTCTGGGGAGTTTGTCGCTCGTATGTTCTTTAACGCCCATAGTGTTTAATTTGTTGAGTATTGAAGGTACATGTATTTACTAATCTTGTATGTGTGAGTATGTAACAGTCATGTCTTTTTCTTATTTAAGTTATAAAGTAACAATCAGACTGCACGACTAATAAGAAAGATTATATGTGTTTTAATCGGACCTGAACGGCCCTGTAACTACAATGTGAAGTATACCCAAGTTTGAGTTATAGTAACATATCAGTTAGTTCATTAGTGAAGGATATTAATGGTTAGATTGTGTTAACATGTCAGTTGGTTCATAAGTGAAGGATATTAAATTTATTAATGTTTAGATTGGGTTAACATGTCAGTTGATTCATAAGTGAAGTGTTTTATGTTTAGATTGTGGAGTCATCACAAAACCAACAAATGGTACAGTGACGCTGGAGAGCAGCCTGACAACATTTGGACAACACGCAACATTTACCTGCGATATAGGTTTTGATCTAGTAGGTCAGAAAGTTGTTGAATGCAACGAGTACGGAAACTGGTCGCACTTCCCCAGTTGTAAGATTAAAGGTAAAGTATGTCTTGTGACATTGATATGTATTGTATTAAATATGAATGCTATAAACATAGCCATCGCATTGGTTTATGTCTGAGTCCATTTACCAGAGGGTAACCATCTGTATGGGCCTTGTGGGCAGCATTTATGGAATTTGAAAAGGCAAAAGACAAAGATACACACATTTATCCGGGGTTGGTGTCCCACAGTTTCAATTGACTGGTGCATTAAAATTATAATAGCTGTATTCCCGAAACACAAGCTCTGTCAGAAATACTTGTACTCTTATCAAATTGTAAGTTTCCAAAGAATATAACAAATGGTATGGTGGAATATGTTGACAATAAAACCCCGTATGTAGAAAATGCTACTTACATGTGTAATGCTGGCTCCGACCTTATTGGACCAGAAATAGATAAGTGTGGTGCTGACGGTCAATGGAGTGAAAATTCTAGTTGTCAAATCAAATATAAAGATGTGTGGACTTTTCATCGATCAACGGCTTTGATTTAAAGATGTTATACAGTAAATATCTACAGTATGTAATTATTTATGTCAAATCGATGTGAGGCGATGTATTCGTGTATCAAAGAATAAAAAGTAAAACTTTGATATATTTCACACATTGTAAGAAAAGCAGCAACAATCATAATCAATTGCTATATTAAACATGCATATAATTATTTGAAAGACTGTTTGTATGTGTGTGTTGGTATTGTACGCATATAATGAGAATTACACAATTTTGATATTATTCAGATTGTGGGACCATCGCTGAGCCTGGAAATGGTACAGTTGTTCTAGCTAACAACCTGTCAACGTTTGGAGAGAATGCAACCTATAAATGCGATCGAGGATTTTCATTAGTAGGTCCGAATGTAGTACTTTGTGACCAGTTTGGAAATTGGACAAATTCCTCTATCTGTGAGATAAAAGGTACTACTCACTTTCTTCTTCATCTTCTACCAGTACTGTACAGATTCCCCTCTGGGGAGTTTGTCGCTCGTATGTTCTTTAACGCCCATAGTGTTTAATTTGTTGAGTATTGAAGGTACATGTATTTACTAATCTTGTATGTGTGAGTATGTAACAGTCATGTCTTTTTCTTATTTAAGTTATAAAGTAACAATCAGACTGCACGACTAATAAGAAAGATTATATGTGTTTTAATCGGACCTGAACGGCCCTGTAACTACAATGTGAAGTATACTCAAGTTTGAGTTATAGTAACATATCAGTTAGTTCATTAGTGAAGGATATTAATGGTTAGATTGTGTTAACATGTCAGTTGGTTCATAAGTGAAGGATATTAAATTTATTAATGTTTAGATTGGGTTAACATGTCAGTTGATTCATAAGTGAAGTGTTTTATGTTTAGATTGTGGAGTCATCACAAAACCAACAAATGGTACAGTGACGGTGGAGAGCAGCCTGACAACATTTGGACAACACGCAACATTTACCTGCGATATAGGTTTTGATCTAGTAGGTCAGAAAGTTGTTGAATGCAACGAGTACGGAAACTGGTCGCACTTCCCCAGTTGTAAGATTAAAGGTAAAGTATGTCTTGTGACATTGATATGTATTGTATTAAATATGTATGCTATAAACATAGCCATCGCATTGGTTTATGTCTGAGTCCATTTACCAGAGGGTAACCATCTGTATGGGCCTTGTGGGCAGCATTTATGGAATTTGAAAAGGCAAAAGACAAAGATACACACATTTATCCGGGGTTGGTGTCCCACAGTTTCAATTGACTGGTGCATTAAAATTATAATAGCTGTATTCCCGAAACACAAGCTCTGTCAGAAATACTTGTACTCTTATCAAATTGTAAGTTTCCAAAGAATATAACAAATGGTATGGTGGAATATGTTGACAATAAAACCACGTATGTAGAAAATGCTACTTACATGTGCAATGCTGGCTCCGACCTTATTGGACCAGAAATAGATAAGTGTGGTGCTGACGGTCAATGGAGTGAAAATTCTAGTTGTCAAATCAAATATAAAGATGTGTGGACTTTTCATCGATCAACGGCTTTGATTTAAAGATGTTATACAGTAAATATCTACAGTATGTAATTATTTATGTCAAATCGATGTGAGGCGATGTATTCGTGTATCAAAGAATAAAAAGTAAAACTTTGATATATTTCACACATTGTAAAAAAAGCAGCAACAATCATAATCAATTGCTATATTAAACATGCATATAATTATTTGAAAGACTGTTTGTATGTGTGTGTTGGTATTGTACGCATATAGTGAGAATTACACAATTTTGATATTATTCAGATTGTGGGACCATCGCTGGGCCTGGAAATGGTACAGTTGTTCTAGCTAACAACCTGTCAACGTTTGGAGAGAATGCAACCTATAAATGCGATCGAGGATTTTCATTAGTAGGTCCGGATGTAGTACTTTGTGACCAGTTTGGAAATTGGACAAATTCCTCTATCTGTGAGATTAAAGGTACTACTCACTTTCTTCTTCATCTTCTACCAGTACTGTACAGATTCCCCTCTGGGGAGTTTGTCGCTCGTATGTTCTTTAACGCCCATAGTGTTTAATTTGTTGAGTATTGAAGGTACATGTATTTACTAATCTTGTATGTGTGAGTATGTAACAGTCATGTCTTTTTCTTATTTAAGTTATAAAGTAACAATCAGACTGCACGACTAATAAGAAAGATTATATGTGTTTTAATCGGACCTGAACGGCCCTGTAACTACAATGTG
The DNA here is from genome assembly GCA_963678985.1 of Spisula subtruncata. Lineage (NCBI taxonomy): Eukaryota > Metazoa > Mollusca > Bivalvia > Venerida > Mactridae > Spisula > Spisula subtruncata. The sequence goes on from OY787668.1 coordinate 18,490,295, forward strand.
AAGTATACTCAAGTTTGAGTTATAGTAACATATCAGTTAGTTCATAAGTGAAGGATATTAATGGTTAGATTGTGTTAACATGTCAGTTGGTTCATAAGTGAAGGATATTAAATTTATTAATGTTTAGATTGGGTTAACATGTCAGTTGATTCATAAGTGAAGTGTTTTATGTTTAGATTGTGGAGTCATCACAAAACCAACAAATGGTACAGTGACGGTGGAGAGCAGCCTGACAACATTTGGACAACACGCAACATTTACCTGCGATATAGGTTTTGATCTAGTAGGTCAGAAAGTTGTTGAATGCAACGAGTACGGAAACTGGTCGCACTTCCCCAGTTGTAAGATTAAAGGTAAAGTATGTCTTGTGACATTGATATGTATTGTATTAAATATGTATGCTATAAACATAGCCATCGCATTGGTTTATGTCTGAGTCCATTTACCAGAGGGTAACCATCTGTATGGGCCTTGTGGGCAGCATTTATGGAATTTGAAAAGGCAAAAGACAAAGATACACACATTTATCCGGGGTTGGTGTCCCACAGTTTCAATTGACTGGTGCATTAAAATTATAATAGCTGTATTCCCGAAACACAAGCTCTGTCAGAAATACTTGTACTCTTATCAAATTGTAAGTTTCCAAAGAATATAACAAATGGTATGGTGGAATATGTTGACAATAAAACCACGTATGTAGAAAATGCTACTTACATGTGCAATGCTGGCTCCGACCTTATTGGACCAGAAATAGATAAGTGTGGTGCTGACGGTCAATGGAGTGAAAATTCTAGTTGTCAAATCAAATATAAAGATGTGTGGACTTTTCATCGATCAACGGCTTTGATTTAAAGATGTTATACAGTAAATATCTACAGTATGTAATTATTTATGTCAAATCGATGTGAGGCGATGTATTCGTGTATCAAAGAATAAAAAGTAAAACTTTGATATATTTCACACATTGTAAGAAAAGCAGCAACAATCATAATCAATTGCTATATTAAACATGCATATAATTATTTGAAAGACTGTTTGTATGTGTGTGTTGGTATTGTACGCATATAATGAGAATTACACAATTTTGATATTATTCAGATTGTGGGACCATCGCTGAGCCTGGAAATGGTACAGTTGTTCTAGCTAACAACCTGTCAACGTTTGGAGAGAATGCAACCTATAAATGCGATCGAGGATTTTCATTAGTAGGTCCGGATGTAGTACTTTGTGACCAGTTTGGAAATTGGACAAATTCCTCTATCTGTGAGATAAAAGGTACTACTCACTTTCTTCTTCATCTTCTACCAGTACTGTACAGATTCCCCTCTGGGGAGTTTGTCGCTCGTATGTTCTTTAACGCCCATAGTGTTTAATTTGTTGAGTATTGAAGGTACATGTATTTACTAATCTTGTATGTGTGAGTATGTAACAGTCATGTCTTTTTCTTATTTAAGTTATAAAGTAACAATCAGACTGCACGACTAATAAGAAAGATTATATGTGTTTTAATCGGACCTGAACGGCCCTGTAACTACAATGTGAAGTATACTCAAGTTTGAGTTTTAGTAACATATCAGTAAGTTCATAAGTGAAGGATATTAATGGTTAGATTGTGTTAACATGTCAGTTGGTTCATAAGTGAAGGATATTAAATTTATTAATGTTTAGATTGGGTTAACATGTCAGTTGATTCATAAGTGAAGTGTTTTATGTTTAGATTGTGGAGTCATCACAAAACCAACAAATGGTACAGTGACGCTGGAGAGCAGCCTGACAACATTTGGACAACACGCAACATTTACCTGCGATATAGGTTTTGATCTAGTAGGTCAGAAAGTTGTTGAATGCAACGAGTACGGAAACTGGTCGCACTTCCCCAGTTGTAAGATTAAAGGTAAAGTATGTCTTGTGACATTGATATGTATTGTATTAAATATGTATGCTATAAACATAGCCATCGCATTGGTTTATGTCTGAGTCCATTTACCAGAGGGTAACCATCTGTATGGGCCTTGTGGGCAGCATTTATGGAATTTGAAAAGGCAAAAGACAAAGATACACACATTTATCCGGGGTTGGTGTCCCACAGTTTCAATTGACTGGTGCATTAAAATTATAATAGCTGTATTCCCGAAACACAAGCTCTGTCAGAAATACTTGTACTCTTATCAAATTGTAAGTTTCCAAAGAATATAACAAATGGTATGGTGGAACATGTTGACAATAAAACCACGTATGTAGAAAATGCTACTTACATGTGCAATGCTGGCTCCGACCTTATTGGACCAGAAATAGATAAGTGTGGTGCTGACGGTCAATGGAGTGAAAATTCTAGTTGTCAAATCAAATATAAAGATGTGTGGACTTTTCATCGATCAACGGCTTTGATTTAGAGATGTTATACAGTAAATATCTACAGTATGTAATTATTTATGTCAAATCGATGTGAGGCGATGTATTCGTGTATCAAAGAATAAAAAGTAAAACTTTGATATATTTCACACATTGTAAGAAACATGCATATAATTATTTGAAAGACTGTTTGTATGTGTGTGTTGGTATTGTACGCATATAATGAGAATTACACAATTTTGATATTATTCAGATTGTGGGACCATCGCTGAGCCTGGAAATGGTACAGTTGTTCTAGCTAACAACCTGTCAACGTTTGGAGAGAATGCAACCTATAAATGCGATCGAGGATTTTCATTAGTAGGTCCGGATGTAGTACTTTGTGACCAGTTTGGAAATTGGACAAATTCCTCTATCTGTGAGATAAAAGGTACTACTCACTTTCTTCTTCATCTTCTACCAGTACTGTACAGATTCCCCTCTGGGGAGTTTGTCGCTCGTATGTTCTTTAACGCCCATAGTGTTTAATTTGTTGAGTATTGAAGGTACATGTATTTACTAATCTTGTATGTGTGAGTATGTAACAGTCATGTCTTTTTCTTATTTAAGTTATAAAGTAACAATCAGACTGCACGACTAATAAGAAAGATTATATGTGTTTTAATCGGACCTGAACGGCCCTGTAACTACAATGTGAAGTATACTCAAGTTTGAGTTATAGTAACATATCAGTTAGTTCATAAGTGAAGGATATTAATGGTTAGATTGTGTTAACATGTCAGTTGGTTCATAAGTGAAGGATATTAAATTTATTAATGTTTAGATTGGGTTAACATGTCAGTTGATTCATAAGTGAAGTGTTTTATGTTTAGATTGTGGAGTCATCACAAAACCAACAAATGGTACAGTGACGCTGGAGAGCAGCCTGACAACATTTGGACAACACGCAACATTTACCTGCGATATAGGTTTTGATCTAGTAGGTCAGAAAGTTGTTGAATGCAACGAGTACGGAAACTGGTCGCACTTCCCCAGTTGTAAGATTAAAGGTAAAGTATGTCTTGTGACATTGATATGTATTGTATTAAATATGTATGCTATAAACATAGCCATCGCATTGGTTTATGTCTGAGTCCATTTACCAGAGGGTAACCATCTGTATGGGCCTTGTGGGCAGCATTTATGGAATTTGAAAAGGCAAAAGACAAAGATACACACATTTATCCGGGGTTGGTGTCCCACAGTTTCAATTGACTGGTGCATTAAAATTATAATAGCTGTATTCCCGAAACACAAGCTCTGTCAGAAATACTTGTACTCTTATCAAATTGTAAGTTTCCAAAGAATATAACAAATGGTATGGTGGAATATGTTGACAATAAAACCACGTATGTAGAAAATGCTACTTACATGTGCAATGCTGGCTCCGACCTTATTGGACCAGAAATAGATAAGTGTGGTGCTGACGGTCAATGGAGTGAAAATTCTAGTTGTCAAATCAAATATAAAGATGTGTGGACTTTTCATCGATCAACGGCTTTGATTTAAAGATGTTATACAGTAAATATCTACAGTATGTAATTATTTATGTCAAATCGATGTGAGGCGATGTATTCGTGTATCAAAGAATAAAAAGTAAAACTTTGATATATTTCACACATTGTAAGAAAAGCAGCAACAATCATAATCAATTGCTATATTAAACATGCATATAATTATTTGAAAGACTGTTTGTATGTGTGTGTTGGTATTGTACGCATATAATGAGAATTACACAATTTTGATATTATTCAGATTGTGGGACCATCGCTGAGCCTGGAAATGGTACAGTTGTTCTAGCTAACAACCTGTCAACGTTTGGAGAGAATGCAACCTATAAATGCGATCGAGGATTTTCATTAGTAGGTCCGGATGTAGTACTTTGTGACCAGTTTGGAAATTGGACAAATTCCTCTATCTGTGAGATAAAAGGTACTATTCACTTTCTTCTTCATCTTCTACCAGTACTGTACAGATTCCCCTCTGGGGAGTTTGTCGCTCGTATGTTCTTTAACGCCCATAGTGTTTAATTTGTTGAGTATTGAAGGTACATGTATTTACTAATCTTGTATGTGTGAGTATGTAACAGTCATGTCTTTTTCTTATTTAAGTTATAAAGTAACAATCAGACTGCACGACTAATAAGAAAGATTATATGTGTTTTAATCGGACCTGAACAGCCCTGTAACTACAATGTGAAGTATACTCAAGTTTGAGTTTTAGTAACATATCAGTTAGTTCATAAGTGAAGGATATTAATGGTTAGATTGTGTTAACATGTCAGTTGGTTCATAAGTGAAGGATATTAAATTTATTAATGTTTAGATTGGGTTAACATGTCAGTTGATTCATAAGTGAAGTGTTTTATGTTTAGATTGTGGAGTCATCACAAAACCAACAAATGGTACAGTGACGCTGGAGAGCAGCCTGACAACATTTGGACAACACGCAACATTTACCTGCGATATAGGTTTTGATCTAGTAGGTCAGAAAGTTGTTGAATGCAACGAGTACGGAAACTGGTCGCACTTCCCCAGTTGTAAGATTAAAGGTAAAGTATGTCTTGTGACATTGATATGTATTGTATTAAATATGTATGCTATAAACATAGCCATCGCATTGGTTTATGTCTGAGTCCATTTACCAGACGGTAACCATCTGTATGGGCCTTGTGGGCAGCATTTATGGAATTTGAAAAGGCAAAAGACAAAGATACACACATTTATCCGGGGTTGGTGTCCCACAGTTTCAATTGACTGGTGCATTAAAATTATAATAGCTGTATTCCCGAAACACAAGCTCTGTCAGAAATACTTGTACTCTTATCAAATTGTAAGTTTCCAAAGAATATAACAAATGGTATGGTGGAATATGTTGACAATAAAACCACGTATGTAGAAAATGCTACTTACATGTGCAATGCTGGCTCCGACCTTATTGGACCAGAAATAGATAAGTGTGGTGCTGACGGTCAATGGAGTGAAAATTCTAGTTGTCAAATCAAATATAAAGATGTGTGGACTTTTCATCGATCAACGGCTTTGATTTAAAGATGTTATACAGTAAATATCTACAGTATGTAATTATTTATGTCAAATCGATGTGAGGCGATGTATTCGTGTATCAAAGAATAAAAAGTAAAACTTTGATATATTTCACACATTGTAAGAAAAGCAGCAACAATCATAATCAATTGCTATATTAAACATGCATATAATTATTTGAAAGACTGTTTGTATGTGTGTGTTGGTATTGTACGCATATAATGAGAATTACACAATTTTGATATTATTCAGATTGTGGGACCATCGCTGAGCCTGGAAATGGTACAGTTGTTCTAGCTAACAACCTGTCAACGTTTGGAGAGAATGCAACCTATAAATGCGATCGAGGATTTTCATTAGTAGGTCCGGATGTAGTACTTTGTGACCAGTTTGGAAATTGGACAAATTCCTCTATCTGTGAGATAAAAGGTACTACTCACTTTCTTCTTCATCTTCTACCAGTACTGTACAGATTCCCCTCTGGGGAGTTTGTCGCTCGTATGTTCTTTAACGCCCATAGTGTTTAATTTGTTGAGTATTGAAGGTACATGTATTTACTAATCTTGTATGTGTGAGTATGTAACAGTCATGTCTTTTTCTTATTTAAGTTATAAAGTAACAATCAGACTGCACGACTAATAAGAAAGATTATATGTGTTTTAATCGGACCTGAACGGCCCTGTAACTACAATGTGAAGTATACTCAAGTTTGAGTTTTAGTAACATATCAGTTAGTTCATAAGTGAAGGATATTAATGGTTAGATTGTGTTAACATGTCAGTTGGTTCATAAGTGAAGGATATTAAATTTATTAATGTTTAGATTGGGTTAACATGTCAGTTGATTCATAAGTGAAGTGTTTTATGTTTAGATTGTGGAGTCATCACAAAACCAACAAATGGTACAGTGACGCTGGAGAGCAGCCTGACAACATTTGGACAACACGCAACATTTACCTGCGATATAGGTTTTGATCTAGTAGGTCAGAAAGTTGTTGAATGCAACGAGTACGGAAACTGGTCGCACTTCCCCAGTTGTAAGATTAAAGGTAAAGTATGTCTTGTGACATTGATATGTATTGTATTAAATATGTATGCTATAAACATAGCCATCGCATTGGTTTATGTCTGAGTCCATTTACCAGAAGGTAACCATCTGTATGGGCCTTGTGGGCAGCATTTATGGAATTTGAAAAGGCAAAAGACAAAGATACACACATTTATCCGGGGTTGGTGTCCCACAGTTTCAATTGACTGGTGCATTAAAATTATAATAGCTGTATTCCCGAAACACAAGCTCTGTCAGAAATACTTGTACTCTTATCAAATTGTAAGTTTCCAAAGAATATAACAAATGGTATGGTGGAATATGTTGACAATAAAACCACGTATGTAGAAAATGCTACTTACAAGTGCAATGCTGGCTACGACCTTATTGGACCAGAAACAGTTAAGTGTGGTGCTGACGGTCAATGGAGTGAAAATTCTAGTTGTCAAATCAAATATAAAGATTTGTGGACTTTTCATCGATCAACGGCTTTGATTTAAAGATGTTATACAGTAAATATCTACAGTATGTAATTATTTATGTCAAATCGATGTGAGGCGATGTATTCGTGTATCAAAGAATAAAAAGTAAAACTTTGATATATTTCACACATTGTAAGAAAAGCAGCAACAATCATAATCAATTGCTATATTAAACATGCATATATTTATTTGAAAGACTGTTTGTATGTGTGTGTTGGTATTGTACGCATATAATGAGAATTACACAATTTTGATATTATTCAGATTGTGGGACCATCGCTGAGCCTGGAAATGGTACAGTTGTTCTAGCTAACAACCTGTCAACGTTTGGAGAGAATGCAACCTATAAATGCAATCGAGGATTTTCATTAGTAGGTCCGGATGTAGTACTTTGTGACCAGTTTGGCAATTGGACAAATTCCTCTATCTGTAAGATAAAAGGTACTACTCACTTTCTTCTTCATCTTCTACCAGTACTGTACAGATTCCCCTCTGGGGAGTTTGTCGCTCGTATGTTCTTTAACGCCCATAGTGTTTAATTTGTTGAGTATTGAAGGAACATGTATTTATTAATCTTGTATGTGTGAGTATGTAACAGTCATGTCTTTTTCTTATTTAAGTTATAAAGTAACAATCAGACTGCACGACTAATAAGAAAGATTATATGTGTTTTAATCGCACCTGAACGGCCCTGTAACTACAATGTGAAGTATACTCAAGTTTGAGTTATAGTAACATATCAGTTAGTTCATAAGTGAAGGATATTAATGGTTAGATTGTGTTAACATGTCAGTTGGTTCATAAGTGAAGGATATTAAATTTATTAATGTTTAGATTGGGTTAACATGTCAGTTGATTCATAAGTGAAGTGTTTTATGTTTAGATTGTGGAGTCATCACAAAACCAACAAATGGTACAGTGACGCTGGAGAGCAGCCTGACAACATTTGGACAACACGCAACATTTACCTGCGATATAGGTTTTGATCTAGTAGGTCAGAAAGTTGTTGAATGCAACGAGTACGGAAAGTGGTCGCACTTCCCCAGTTGTAAGATTAAAGGTAAAGTATGTCTTGTGACATTGATATGTATTGTATTAAATATGTATGCTATAAACATAGCCATCGCATTGGTTTATGTCTGAGTCCATTTACCAGAGGGTAACCATCTGTATGGGCCTTGTGGGCAGCATTTATGGAATTTGAAAAGGCAAAAGACAAAGATACACAAATTTATCCGGGGTTGGTGTCCCACAGTTTCAATTGACTGGTGCATTAAAATTATAATAGCTGTATTCCCGAAACACAAGCTCTGTCAGAAATACTTGTACTCTTATCAAATTGTAAGTTTCCAAAGAATATAACAAATGGTATGGTGGAATATGTTGACAATAAAACCACGTATGTAAAAAATGCTACTTACATGTGCAATGCTGGCTCCGACCTTATTGGACCAGAAATAGATAAGTGTGGTACTGACGGTCAATGGATTGAAAATTCTAGCTGTCAAATCAAATATAAAGATGTGTGGACTTTTCATCGATCAACGGCTTTGATTTAAAGATGTTATACAGTAAATATCTACAGTATGTAATTATTTATGTCAAATCGATGTGAGGCGATGTATTCGTGTATCAAAGAATAAAAAGTAAAACTTTGATATATTTCACACATTGTAAGAAAAGCAGCAACAATCATAATCAATTGCTATATTAAACATGCATATAATTATTTGAAAGACTGTTTGTATGTGTGTGTTGGAATTGTACGCATATAATGAGAATTACACAATTTTGATATTATTCAGATTGTGGGACCATCGCTGAGCCTGGAAATGGTACAGTTGTTCTAGCTAACAACCTGTCAACGTTTGGAGAGAATGCAACCTATAAATGCGATCGAGGATTTTCATTAGTAGGTCCGGATGTAGTACTTTGTGACCAGTTTGGAAATTGGACAAATTCCTCTATCTGTGAGATAAAAGGTACTACTCACTTTCTTCTTCATCTTCTACCAGTACTGTACAGATTCCCCTCTGGGGAGTTTGTCGCTCGTATGTTCTTTAACGCCCATAGTGTTTAATTTGTTGAGTATTGAAGGTACATGTATTTACTAATCTTGTATGTGTGAGTATGTAACAGTCATGTCTTTTTCTTATTTAAGTTATAAAGTAACAATCAGACTGCACGACTAATAAGAAAGATTATATGTGTTTTAATCGCACCTGAACGGCCCTGTAACTACAATGTGAAGTATACTCAAGTTTGAGTTATAGTAACATATCAGTTAGTTCATAAGTGAAGGATATTAATGGTTAGATTGTGTTAACATGTCAGTTGGTTCATAAGTGAAGGATATTAAATTTATTAATGTTTAGATTGGGTTAACATGTCAGTTGATTCATAAGTGAAGTGTTTTATGTTTAGATTGTGGAGTCATCACAAAACCAACAAATGGTACAGTGACGCTGGAGAGCAGCCTGACAACATTTGGACAACACGCAACATTTACCTGCGATATAGGTTTTGATCTAGTAGGTCAGAAAGTTGTTGAATGCAACGAGTACGGAAACTGGTCGCACTTCCCCAGTTGTAAGATTAAAGGTAAAGTATGTCTTGTGACATTGATATGTATTGTATTAAATATGTATGCTATAAACATAGCCATCGCATTGGTTTATGTCTGAGTCCATTTACCAGAGGGTAACCATCTGTATGGGCCTTGTGGGCAGCATTTATGGAATTTGAAAAGGCAAAAGACAAAGATACACACATTTATCCGGGGTTGGTGTCCCACAGTTTCAATTGACTGGTGCATTAAAATTATAATAGCTGTATTCCCGAAACACAAGCTCTGTCAGAAATACTTGTACTCTTATCAAATTGTAAGTTTCCAAAGAATATAACAAATGGTATGGTGGAATATGTTGACAATAAAACCACGTATGTAGAAAATGCTACTTACATGTGCAATGCTGGCTCCGACCTTATTGGACCAGAAATAGATAAGTGTGGTGCTGACGGTCAATGGAGTGAAAATTCTAGTTGTCAAATCAAATATAAAGATGTGTGGACTTTTCATCGATCAACGGCTTTGATTTAAAGATGTTATACAGTAAATATCTACAGTATGTAATTATTTATGTCAAATCGATGTGAGGCGATGTATTCGTGTATCAAAGAATAAAAAGTAAAACTTTGATATATTTCACACATTGTAAGAAAAGCAGCAACAATCATAATCAATTGCTATATTAAACATGCATATAATTATTTGAAAGACTGTTTGTATGTGTGTGTTGGTATTGTACGCATATAATGAGAATTACACAATTTTGATATTATTCAGATTGTGGGACCATCGCTGAGCCTGGAAATGGTACAGTTGTTCTAGCTAACAACCTGTCAACGTTTAGAGAGAATGCAACCTATAAATGCGATCGAGGATTTTCATTAGTAGGTCCGGATGTAGTACTTTGTGACCAGTTTGGAAATTGGACAAATTCCTCTATCTGTGAGATAAAAGGTACTACTCACTTTCTTCTTCATCTTCTACCAGTACTGTACAGATTCCCCTCTGGGGAGTTTGTCGCTCGTATGTTCTTTAACGCCCATAGTGTTTAATTTGTTGAGTATTGAAGGTACATGTATTTACTAATCTTGTATGTGTGAGTATGTAACAGTCATGTCTTTTTCTTATTTAAGTTATAAAGTAACAATCAGACTGCACGACTAATAAGAAAGATTATATGTGTTTTAATCGGACCTGAACGGCCCTGTAACTACAATGTGAAGTATACTCAAGTTTGAGTTATAGTAACATATCAGTTAGTTCATAAGTGAAGGATATTAATGGTTAGATTGTGTTAACATGTCAGTTGGTTCATAAGTGAAGGATATTAAATTTATTAATGTTTAGATTGGGTTAACATGTCAGTTGATTCATAAGTGAAGTGTTTTATGTTTAGATTGTGGAGTCATCACAAAACCAACAAATGGTACAGTGACGCTGGAGAGCAGCCTGACAACATTTGGACAACACGCAACATTTACCTGCGATATAGGTTTTGATCTAGTAGGTCAGAAAGTTGTTGAATGCAACGAGTACGGAAACTGGTCGCACTTCCCCAGTTGTAAGATTAAAGGTAAAGTATGTCTTGTGACATTGATATGTATTGTATTAAATATGTATGCTATAAACATAGCCATCGCATTGGTTTATGTCTGAGTCCATTTACCAGAGGGTAACCATCTGTATGGGCCTTGTGGGCAGCATTTATGGAATTTGAAAAGGCAAAAGACAAAGATACACACATTTATCCGGGGTTGGTGTCCCACAGTTTCAATTGACTGGTGCATTAAAATTATAATAGCTGTATTCCCGAAACACAAGCTCTGTCAGAAATACTTGTACTCTTATCAAATTGTAAGTTTCCAAAGAATATAACAAATTGTATGGTGGAATATGTTGACAATAAAACCACGTATGTAGAAAATGCTACTTACATGTGCAATGCTGGCTCCGACCTTATTGGACCAGAAATAGATAAGTGTGGTGCTGACGGTCAATGGAGTGAAAATTCTAGTTGTCAAATCAAATATAAAGATGTGTGGACTTTTCATCGATCAACGGCTTTGATTTAAAGATGTTATACAGTAAATATCTACAGTATGTAATTATTTATGTCAAATCGATGTGAGGCGATGTATTCGTGTATCAAAGAATAAAAAGTAAAACTTTGATATATTTCACACATTGTAAGAAAAGCAGCAACAATCATAATCAATTGCTATATTAAACATGCATATAATTATTTGAAAGACTGTTTGTATGTGTGTGTTGGTATTGTACGCATATAATGAGAATTACACAATTTTGATATTATTCAGATTGTGGGACCATCGCTGAGCCTGGAAATGGTACAGTTGTTCTAGCTAACAACCTGTCAACGTTTGGAGAGAATGCAACCTATAAATGCGATCGAGGATTTTCATTAGTAGGTCCGGATGTAGTACTTTGTGACCAGTTTGGAAATTGGACAAATTCCTCTATCTGTGAGATAAAAGGTACTACTCACTTTCTTCTTCATCTTCTACCAGTACTGTACAGATTCCCCTCTGGGGAGTTTGTCGCTCGTATGTTCTTTAACGCACATAGTGTTTAATTTGTTGAGTATTGAAGGTACATGTATTTACTAATCTTGTATGTGTGAGTATGTAACAGTCATGTCTTTTTCTTATTTAAGTTATAAAGTAACAATCAGACTGCACGACTAATAAGAAAGATTATATGTGTTTTAATCGGACCTGAACGGCCCTGTAACTACAATGTGAAGTATACTCAAGTTTGAGTTATAGTAACATATCAGTTAGTTCATAAGTGAAGGATATTAATGGTTAGATTGTGTTAACATGTCAGTTGGTTCATAAGTGAAGGATATTAAATTTATTAATGTTTAGATTGGGTTAACATGTCAGTTGATTCATAAGTGAAGTGTTTTATGTTTAGATTGTGGAGTCATCACAAAACCAACAAATGGTACAGTGACGCTGGAGAGCAGCCTGACAACATTTGGACAACACGCAACATTTACCTGCGATATAGGTTTTGATCTAGTAGGTCAGAAAGTTGTTGAATGCAACGAGTACGGAAACTGGTCGCACTTCCCCAGTTGTAAGATTAAAGGTAAAGTATGTCTTGTGACATTGATATGTATTGTATTAAATATGTATGCTATAAACATAGCCATCGCATTGGTTTATGTCTGAGTCCATTTACCAGAGGGTAACCATCTGTATGGGCCTTGTGGGCAGCATTTATGGAATTTGAAAAGGCAAAAGACAAAGATACACACATTTATCCGGGGTTGGTGTCCCACAGTTTCAATTGACTGGTGCATTAAAATTATAATAGCTGTATTCCCGAAACACAAGCTCTGTCAGAAATACTTGTACTCTTATCAAATTGTAAGTTTCCAAAGAATATAACAAATTGTATGGTGGAATATGTTGACAATAAAACCACGTATGTAGAAAATGCTACTTACATGTGCAATGCTGGCTCCGACCTTATTGGACCAGAAATAGATAAGTGTGGTGCTGACGGTCAATGGAGTGAAAATTCTAGTTGTCAAATCAAATATAAAGATGTGTGGACTTTTCATCGATCAACGGCTTTGATTTAAATATGTTATACAGTAAATATCTACAGTATGTAATTATTTATGTCAAATCGATGTGAGGCGATGTATTCGTGTATCAAAGAATAAAAAGTAAAACTTTGATATATTTCACACATTGTAAGAAAAGCAGCAACAATCATAATCAATTGCTATATTAAACATGCATATAATTATTTGAAAGACTGTTTGTATGTGTGTGTTGGTATTGTACGCATATAATGAGAATTACACAATTTTGATATTATTCAGATTGTGGGACCATCGCTGAGCCTGGAAATGGTACAGTTGTTCTAGCTAACAACCTGTCAACGTTTGGAGAGAATGCAACCTATAAATGCGATCGAGGATTTTCATTAGTAGGTCCGGATGTAGTACTTTGTGACCAGTTTGGAAATTGGACAAATTCCTCTATCTGTGAGATAAAAGGTACTACTCACTTTCTTCTTCATCTTCTACCAGTACTGTACAGATTCCCCTCTGGGGAGTTTGTCGCTCGTATGTTCTTTAACGCCCATAGTGTTTAATTTGTTGAGTATTGAAGGTACATGTATTTACTAATCTTGTATGTGTGAGTATGTAACAGTCATGTCTTTTTCTTATTTAAGTTATAAAGTAACAATCAGACTGCACGACTAATAAGAAAGATTATATGTGTTTTAATCGGACCTGAACGGCCCTGTAACTACAATGTGAAGTATACTCAAGTTTGAGTTATAGTAACATATCAGTTAGTTCATAAGTGAAGGATATTAATGGTTAGATTGTGTTAACATGTCAGTTGGTTCATAAGTGAAGGATATTAAATTTATTAATGTTTAGATTGGGTTAACATGTCAGTTGATTCATAAGTGAAGTGTTTTATGTTTAGATTGTGGAGTCATCACAAAACCAACAAATGGTACAGTGACGCTGGAGAGCAGCCTGACAACATTTGGACAACACGCAACATTTACCTGCGATATAGGTTTTGATCTAGTAGGTCAGAAAGTTGTTGAATGCAACGAGTACGGAAACTGGTCGCACTTCCCCAGTTGTAAGATTAAAGGTAAAGTATGTCTTGTGACATTGATATGTATTGTATTAAATATGTATGCTATAAACATAGCCATCGCATTGGTTTATGTCTGAGTCCATTTACCAGAGGGTAACCATCTGTATGGGCCTTGTGGGCAGCATTTATGGAATTTGAAAAGGCAAAAGACAAAGATACACTCATTTATCCGGGGTTGGTGTCCCACAGTTTCAATTGACTGGTGCATTAAAATTATAATAGCTGTATTCCCGAAACACAAACTCTGTCAGAAATACTTGTACTCTTATCAAATTGTAAGTTTCCAAAGAATATAACAAATGGTATGGTGGAATATGTTGACAATAAAACCACGTATGTAGAAAATGCTACTTACAAGTGCAATGCTGGCTCCGACCTTATTGGACCAGAAACAGTTAAGTGTGGTGCTGACGGTCAATGGAGTGAAAATTCTAGTTGTCAAATCAAATATAAAGATGTGTGGACTTTTCATCGATCAACGGCTTTGATTTAAAGATGTTATACAGTAAATATCTACAGTATGTAATTATTTATGTCAAATCGATGTGAGGCGATGTATTCGTGTATCAAAGAATAAAAAGTAAAACTTTGATATATTTCACACATTGTAAGAAAAGCAGCAACAATCATAATCAATTGCTATATTAAACATGCATATATTTATTTGAAAGACTGTTTGTATGTGTGTGTTGGTATTGTACGATTATAATGAGAATTACACAATTTTGATATTATTCAGATTGTGGGACCATCGCTGAGCCTGGAAATGGTACAGTTGTTCTAGCTAACAACCTGTCAACGTTTGGAACGAATGCAACCTATAAATGCAATCGAGGATTTTCATTAGTAGGTCCGGATGTAGTACTTTGTGACCAGTTTGGAAATTGGACAAATTCCTCTATCTGTAAGATAAAAGGTACTACTCACTTTCTTCTTCATCTTCTACCAGTACTGTACAGATTCCCCTCTGGGGAGTTTGTCGCTCGTATGTTCTTTAACGCCCATAGTGTTTAATTTGTTGAGTATTGAAGGAACATGTATTTACTAATCTTGTATGTGTGAGTATGTAACAGTCATGTCTTTTTCTTATTTAAGTTATAAAGTAACAATCAGACTGCACGACTAATAAGAAAGATTATATGTGTTTTAATCGGACCTGAACGGCCCTGTAACTACAATGTGAAGTATACTCAAGTTTGAGTTATAGTAACATATCAGTTAGTTCATAAGTGAAGGATATTAATGGTTAGATTGTGTTAACATGTCAGTTGGTTCATAAGTGAAGGATATTAAATTTATTAATGTTTAGATTGGGTTAACATGTCAGTTGATTCATAAGTGAAGTGTTTTATGTTTAGATTGTGGAGTCATCACAAAACCAACAAATGGTACAGTGACGCTGGAGAGCAGCCTGACAACATTTGGACAACACGCAACATTTACCTGCGATATAGGTTTTGATCTAGTAGGTCAGAAAGTTGTTGAATGCAACGAGTACGGAAACTGGTCGCACTTCCCCAGTTGTAAGATTAAAGGTAAAGTATGTCTTGTGACATTGATATGTATTGTATTAAATATGTATGCTATAAACATAGCCATCGCATTGGTTTATGTCTGAGTCCATTTACCAGAGGGTAACCATCTGTATGGGCCTTGTGGGCAGCATTTATGGAATTTGAAAAGGCAAAAGATACACACATTTATCCGGGGTTGGTGTCCCACAGTTTCAATTGACTGGTGCATTAAAATTATAATAGCTGTATTCCCGAAACACAAGCTCTGTCAGAAATACTTGTACTCTTATCAAATTGTAAGTTTCCAAAGAATATATCAAATGGTATGGTGGAATATGTTGACAATAAAACCACGTATGTAGAAAATGCTACTTACAAGTGCAATGCTGGCTACGACCTTATTGGACCAGAAACAGTTAAGTGCGGTGCTGACGGTCAATGGAGTGAAAATTCTAGTTGTCAAATCAAATATAAAGATGTGTGGACTTTTCATCGATCAACGGCTTTGATTTAAAGATGTTATACAGTAAATATCTACAGTATGTAATTATTTATGTCAAATCGATGTGAGGCGATGTATTCGTGTATCAAAGAATAAAAAGTAAAACTTAGATATATTTCACACATTGTAAGAAAAGCAGCAACAATCATAATCAATTGCTATATTAAACATGCATACAATTATTTGAAAGACTGTTTGTATGTGTGTGTTGGTATTGTACGCATATAATGAGAATTACACAATTTTGATATTATTCAGATTGTGGGACCATCGCTGAGCCTGGAAATGGTACAGTTGTTCTAGCTAACAACCTGTCAACGTTTGGAGAGAATGCAACCTATAAATGCGATCGAGGATTTTCATTAGTAGGTCCGGATGTAGTACTTTGTGACCAGTTTGGAAATTGGACAAATTCCTCTATCTGTGAGATAAAAGGTACTACTCACTTTCTTCTTCATCTTCTACCAGTACTGTACAGATTCCCCTCTGGGGAGTTTGTCGCTCGTATGTTCTTTAACGCCCATAGTGTTTAATTTGTTGAGTATTGAAGGTACATGTATTTACTAATCTTGTATGTGTGAGTATGTAACAGTCATGTCTTTGTCTTATTTAAGTTATAAAGTAACAATCAGACTGCACGACTAATAAGAAAGATTATATGTGTTTTAATCGGACCTGAACGGCACTGTAACTACAATGTGAAGTATACCCAAGTTTGAGTTATAGTAACATATCAGTTAGTTCATAAGTGAAGGATATTAATGGTTAGATTGTGTTAACATGTCAGTTGGTTCATAAGTGAAGGATATTAAATTTATTAATGTTTAGATTGGGTTAACAACTTAACTTGTCAGTTGATTCATAAGTGAAGTGTTTTATGTTTAGATTGTGGAGTCATCACAAAACCAACAAATGGTACAGTGACGCTGGAGAGCAGCCTGACAACATTTGGACAACACGCAACATTTACCTGCGATATAGGTTTTGATCTAGTAGGTCAGAAAGTTGTTGAATGCAACGAGTACGGAAACTGGTCGCACTTCCCCAGTTGTAAGATTAAAGGTAAAGTATGTCTTGTGACATTGATAATTATGTATTGTATTAAATATGTATGCTATAAACATAGCCATCGCATTGGTTTATGTCTGAGTCCATTTACCAGAGGGTAACCATCTGTATGGGCCTTGTGGGCAGCATTAATGGAATTTGAAAAGGCAAAAGACAAAGATACACACATTTATCCGGGGTTGGGGTCCCAGAGTTCCAATTGACTGGTGCATTAAAATCATAATAGTTGTATTCCCGAAACACAAGCTCTGTCAGAAATACTTGTACTCTTATCAAATTGTAAGTTTCCAAAGAATATAACAAATGGTATGGTGGAATATGTTGACAATAAAACCACGTATGTAGAAAATGCTACTTACATGTGCAATGCTGGTTCCGACCTTATTGGACCAGAAATAGATAAGTGTGGTGCTGACGGTCAATGGAGTGAAAATTCGAGTTGTCAAATCAAATATAAAGATGTCCATTCGTTGAAAAATTGATATCTTATTTACGTTTCTAAAAATACTGTCGTACTGTTTGAATTGATATTCGATGATACCCACACAAACTCTTTCTGTGCTTCTCGTTTTGTCTTTGATGGACTATTTGTTTTCGTCGTATTTTTGTATAATGACTTACTTCGAAAACGTCTTGCAATGCATATTCACAATGTTTTAATCGCACTGAATTAGCAGGGGAATATAGCCTTGACTATTCCGTTGTATTGGTTAAGGGCTGAAGCAATTTGGCAGGGTGGTTACCATCTTTATGGCCCTAGGGGCAGCGATAATCGGGGTTTTAAAAGCAAAAATATCCGCTTTCCATGGTTTTAATTAACTGGTGCATTACATTTACAAATGTTGTTTTCAAGAAACACAAGTCTCTTTAAAAAATACTTGTATACTTCAGATTGCAAGTTTCTCCCAACTTTAACCAATGGTATGGTGGAATATGTTGATAATAAAACCACGTATGGAGAAAAATCTACTTACAAGTGTAATGCAGGGTACAACCTTATTGGACCAGAAACAATTAACTGTGGTGCTGACGGCCAATGGAGTGGAAATTCGAGTTGTCAAATCAAAGGTAAAGCTATGTGGGCTTTTCATCGAACAATGTTTTTGTTTTAAAAATGTTATACTGTAATTATCTACTATCAGTAATTATATATGTCAAATCGATGTGAGGCGGTCAGGTATTGTGTATGAAAGAAAGAAAAAGTAAAACTGTTGTATTTCACACATCGTAAGAAAAGCAGCAACAATCATAATCAATTGCTATATTAAACATGCATATAATTATTTGGAAGACTGTTTGTATGTGTGTGTTGGTAGTGTACGCATATGATGAGTGAAACATACTTTTGATATTATTCAGATTGTGGGACCATCTATAATCCAGAAAATGGAACAGTTGCACTTGCGAACAATCTGTCAACATTTGGAGAGAATGCAACTTATAAATGCAATCGAGGATTTACATTAGTAGGTCCGGATGTAGTAATGTGTGACCAGTTTGGATATTGGACAAATTCCTCTATCTGTGAGATAAAAGGTACGGCTCACATTCTTCTTCATCTTCTATCAGTACTGTACAGATTTCCCTCTGGGGAGATGGTTGCTCGTATGTTCTTTCACGCCCATAGTGTTTAAGTTGTTGAGTATTGAAGGTACATGTATTTACTAATCTTGTATGTGTGAGTATGTAACAGTCATGTCTTTGTTTAGTAATAAAGTAGCAATCAGACTGCACGACTAATAAGAAAGATTATATGTGTTTTAATCGGACCTTAACGGCACTGTAACTACAATGTGAAGTATACCCAAGTTTGGGTTATAGTAACATATCAGTTAGTTCATAAGTGAAGGATATCAATGGTTAGATTGTGTTAACATGTCAGTTGGTTCATAAGTGAAGGATATTAAATTTATTTATGTTTAGATTGGGTTAACATGTCAGTTGATTCATAAGTGAAGTGTTTTATGTTTAGATTGTGGAGTCATCACAAAACCAACAAATGGTACAGTGACGCTGGAGAGCAGCCTGACAACATTTGGACAACACGCAACATTTACCTGCGGTATAGGTTTTGCTCTAGATGGTCAGAGAGTTGTTGAATGCAGCGAGTACGGAAACTGGTCATACATCTCCAGTTGTAAGATTAAAGGTAATGTATGTTATAGGACATAGCCATTATATATATATTGTATTAACTATGTCTGCTATTAACATGGTAGTTATCTATGTATTTAAGATGTCCATTCGTTCAAAAATTAATAACTTGTTTACGTTTCTAAAACTACTTACTCAGTGTTTCAGAACTCAGTCTACTTGAGAAAGGACTGAAATTCTTGCAAGGTCGTAAATATGTAGATAAAGTTAAATTGCTAGCGGATTTATGTGAATGGGAACGTAAAATGCGACTCAGAGACTTTTTCTATGATTCTGATAATGATCACCATGAAAAAACTATCGCAGATAAGTTCAAAGTGAAAAAGAAAGGGTCATTCACACCTAACG
Source organism: Spisula subtruncata (assembly GCA_963678985.1). Taxonomy (NCBI): domain Eukaryota; kingdom Metazoa; phylum Mollusca; class Bivalvia; order Venerida; family Mactridae; genus Spisula; species Spisula subtruncata. Next base: position 18,510,075 of record OY787668.1, read on the forward strand.
ATGGGCGAGATCCTAGCCTTGATTTGTATATTGAATTGGTAAAAACAGATGTGATATCAAACCTAACAAATAGTGGTAAACTCAACCTTCAAAAAGATGAACATAAAACGTTCCATGCATTACTCAATAACCAATCAATAATCATCTCCAGTTGTAAGATCAAAGGTAATGTATGTTATAGGACATAGCAATTTTATATATATTGTATTAACTATGTCTGCTATTAACATGGTAGTTATCAATGTATTTAAAATGTCCATTCGTTCAACAATTGATATCTTATTTACGTTTCTAAAAATACAGACGTTTTGTTTGAATTGATATTCATTGATACCCACACAAACTCTTTCTGTGCTTCTTGTTTTGTCTTTGATGGAATATTTGTGTTTTCGTCGTATTTTTGTATAATGACGTACTTCGGAAACGTCTTGCAATGAATATTCACAATGTTTAAATCGCACTGAATTAGCAGGGGAATATAGCCTTTATTGTTCGGTCGCATTGGTTTAGGGCTGAGGCAATTTGACATGGTGGTAACCATCTGCATGGCCCTAGAGGCAGGGATAATCGGGGGTTGAAAAGTAAAAATATCCGCTTTTACCGGGATTAGGGTACCATGGTTTAAATTACCTGGTGCATTACATTTATAAATGTTATTTTCCCTATACACAAGATCTTTAAGAAATACTTGTACTCTTCAGATTGCAAGTTTCTTACCAATATGACAAATGGTATGGTGAAATATGTTGACAATAAAACCACGTATGGAGAAAAATCTACTTACAAGTGCAATGCTGGCTACGACCTTATTGGACCAGAAACAGTTAACTGTGGTGCTGACGGCCACTGGAGTGGAAATTCTAGTTGTAAAATTAAAGGTAACTCTATGTGGGCTTTTCATCGACAAACGTTCTTGTTTCAAAGATGTTATACAGTTATTATCAACAGCATGTAGTTATGCCAAATCGATGTGAGGCGGTCATGTATTCGTGTATCAAACAATGAAAAAGTAAAACTTTGATATATTTCACACATTGTAAGGAAACTAGCAAACAGTCATAATCGATTTAAGAAATAAAAGTCTGTTCGCGTTTATTGTCGGTGATTTAATTTTCCGCATCCGAACGAGTGCCCGTGTTTTATTCACCGATAATATACAAGAACAGAGTTTTTATTTCGATTCTAAATACGATAATATCCCGCACTATTTAACTGCGCGCATTCCATTTTCAACCATTTGACATTGAACATAATTCCACGCTGAAATTGAGTGGCTTATTAGCTGGTACAATTACCTCCCTCGTTAATGAAAACGACCTTCGTAATTTTCTGAAGGAAATACCACAATTTAAACATTGAAACAATTTTAATTACACGATTATATGGTATCTATTTCATAAAATGAAAAATATAAATGGATTGATTATCAGAAGCTTTAATAAAACTTGGTTTCTAGAGTATATTGGAGTTTCTAAAAATAGATGCGTCATAGATGTAACACTGGATTCTCGTGCAACTCGCCTTGTCATCGTGACTCGTAGTAAATTTTACTATAAAGTTTACGTTCATTCATTCATAAATATGTCAAGTGATACTGGGCGTAAATAGAAACAGCTAATTTGATAGGTATGTGTTATGGGGGCAATAAAGCATGGTTCGGTTCGTTCTTTGTGTATTGGATTAATCCGCGAATCGTGTTAGAATGCTATATTAAACATGCATATAATTAATTGGAAGACTGTTTGTATGTGTGTATTAGTATTCTACGCATATCATGAGAGATACATACAGTTGATATTATTCAGATTGTGGAACCATCGATAATCCAGAAAATGGAACTGTTGTTTTATCTAACAACCTGTCAACGTTTGGAGAGAATGCAACTTATAAATGCGATCGAGGATTTTCATTAGTAGGTCTGGATGTAGTACTTTGTGACCAGTTTGGAAATTGGACAAATTCCTCTATCTGTGAGATAAAAGGTACGGCTCATTGATTTCAGCGTTGATTATCACTAGCCTGTATAATAAGGTCCCATGCATACGTATAGGTAGCCTACCTGCTATACACACATTCTAAATCAAATTGAATATCATAAGTTACATTTATTTATGTTATAATATCCCATTATTCAAAGTGTGTTTATTTTGTTGCGGGAACCATACTGTGTAATGTTCCCAGAAATAGAAATCACTCTTTATGACACTTGGCTATTATGGATGATTTCACTCATGGTACGATTTCATTGACTTTCCATGAAAACTGTATAAATTTGCCACTTATCAATACACGTCCTACCAAAATCATGTCTCAACATAAATAGTCTTTATGAAGTCCATCGCAGTGTTACAGTGTCTTCCCCGAGCATTCCTAACAGCAACTCAACGTGGTCGCATATACCTGCATTGATGTTCAAAAATGCCTGAGGAAATAATTCTGCTTGCAGTACAACTTGAAGATTCAGTACCATTTTTAGCCGGCGTAGCCAAATTCCTCGCTTCAGATTCAATTGGGTTTAAATCAGTGTACATTGCCGGTCAGTTGTCCAATAACTGTAACCAATTTTGATGCACGAAGTGAATAGAATGGAGCTTGTGTCTGGGTCCAGTGCAATTTGAATTCATCAATCGGCCCTATTTACATGTACCGTCACTTGGCCAGAATGCGACTTTCGTTTTCTGGATCGTCGTACTAAATGTACAATAGAGTAATTGATACTCGTCTGATTTTTATTATCGTGTTACCATAATGGCGGCAATAAATTGGCCTTTAATCTGTACTATTCAAATACCAGCATCAACCTGAATGATCTGCTACCAAGCAACATACTCCAGTGTCGCGTTTTTAAATCCGTTAAATATAAGAAAGATTATGTGTGTTTTAATCGGACCTTAACGGCACTGTAACCAAAATGTGAAGTATAATCAAGTTTAAGATATGGAAACATATCAGTTAGTTCATAAGTAAAGTATAATAAATGGTTAGATTGTGTTAACATATCAGTTAGTTCATAAGTGAAACTTGTATATAAATGTTTAGATTGTGCTAAAATATCAGTTGGTTCAAAAGTGAAACTTGTATATAAATGTTTAGATTGTGTTAAAATATCAGTTGGTTCAAAGTGAAACTTGTATATAAATGTTAAGATTGTGTTAACATATCAGTTGGTTCAAAAGTGAAACTTGTATATAAATGTTTAGATTGTGTTTACATATCAGTTGGTTCATAAGTGAAACTTGTATATAAATGTTTAGATTGTGTTAACATATCAGTTGGTTCAAAGTGAAACTTGTATATAAATGTTTAGATTGTGTTAACGTATCAGTTGGTTCAAAGTAAGACTTGTACATAAATGTTTAGATTGTGTTAACATATCAGTTGGTTCATAAGTGAAACTTGTATATAAATGTTTAGATTGTGTTAACGTATCAGTTGGTTCAAAGTGAAACTTGTATATAAATGTTTAGATTGTGTTAACATATCAGTTGATTCAAAAGGGAAACTTACATTTTTGTTACCTACGTATCAGTTAGCTCATAAGCGAAGTAAATAAATGTTAAGGTTGTGGAAACATATTTGTTGGATCGTAAGTGAGGTATTTTAATTTTCAGATTGTGGAAACATCTCAAATCCTACAAATGGTACAGTGACACTATGGGCCAATCTGACAACATTTGGACAAAACGCAACTTATACCTGCGACCAGGGTTTTGATCTAGTAGGTCAGAATGTCGTTACATGCAGCGAGTACGGAAACTGGTCATTCATCTCCAGTTGTAAGATCAAAGGTAAAGTATGTTATAGGATATACATTGTTATGTATTGTATTAAATATGTCTTCTGTTAACTTGGTAGTTATTAATGTATTTTAAATGTACATTTTCTTTCAAAAATGAAAATTTTATGTACATTTCTAAAAAATACTGACGTATTGTTTTAATATATATTCATTGATACCCACACAATCTGTTTCTGTGCTTCTTTTTTGTCTTTGATGGAATATTTGAGTTTTCGTCGTATTTTTGTATAGTGACGTACTTCGGAAACGCCTTGCAATTAATATTCACAATGTTTAAATCGCACTGAATTAGCAGGGGATTATAGCATTGACTATTCCATTGATGTAGGGTAGAGACAATGTGCGGGGTATGGGCAGCATTAATTGGGATTTGACAAAAATATTTGAGGAAACGGGACAGGGAGGAGTAAAACTATCCGCTTTTCTCCTGGGTTTTGGTCCCATGGTGTCAATTTACTGGTACACGAATAATTTATTATCACATTTGTTTTCCCGAAACACAATATCAGGAATACTTGTACTCTTCAGATTGCAAATTTGTCCCAACTTTAACCAATGGTATGTTGGAATATGTTGACAATAAAACCACGTATGGAGAAAATGCTACTTACAAGTGCAATGCTGGCTACAACCTTATTGGACCAGAAACAGTAAACTGTGATGAAGACGGCCAATGGAGTGGAAATTCTAGTTGTCGAATCAAAGGTAAAGCTTTTTGGACTTTTCACAAAACGACGTTTTTGTTTCAAAGGTTATATAAAACAATTATCTACTACATGTTATAAATATGTTATTACCGATGCGCGGCAGTCTGGAATCGTATATGATGAAACGAAGAAGTAGAAAATGGATATATTTAGACACATTGTAAGAAAATGAGCAGTACTCACTATACATTGTTATATTAAACATGTTTATATTCGGAAGTCTGTGCATGTGAATGTATGTGTTAGTTACTAGTATATACGCATTTAATGCGAGTTACACACTTTTGATATTATTCAGATTGTGGGAACATCGATAATCCAGAAAATGGAACAGTTGCTCTTGTGAACAACTTGTCAACTTTTGGAGAGAATGCAACTTATAAATGCGACCGAGGATTTTCATTAGTAGGTCCAGAAGTTGTAAGGTGTAACCAGTTTGGAAATTGGACAAATTCCTCTGTTTGTGAGATTAAAGGTGCAGTTTTTGACTTTGTAGATACGTTCATTGGCCATAGTTATGTTGTTAGGAGTTAAGGGTTATATAGTCGCGCCAATGGTCTATTCAATCTCATTTAAATCAGACTTACAATGTATTCCACTATTTTACACTGCTATAGGTGCAAATACATAACGCTACTGTAAATATCTGATCCTAATGAGATTGTGGTCTATGGTTTACGTATTTTGTTTTGAATGTGCTCACAAGGTATCTGCATGTAAGAAGATTGTTAGATACTAGTTAGTAGGTTATTACGTGTAGTAGGTGCAATTGCACAATGTGTGGACATGTCATGATACATGCTCGTAGCATTTTGTGCAAGACACGTTCACTTGACATGCAATTGCACAATGTGTGGACATGCCATGTTACAGGCTCGTAGCATTTTGTGCAAGACACGTTCACTTGACATGCAATTGCACAATGTGTGGACATGTCATGATACATGATCGTAGCATTTGTGCAAGACACGTTCACTTGACAGTCAGAAAAAGCAAATACTCTACCGACTTGACTAGTATGTTTTTGTTTAGCTAGTACATCTAAAAGTACATTTGTTTTCTCTATTATTTGTAAAACGTTCGAGAGATGAAACATATAACCCAGATCTGCTGGTAGTTGCAACATGACTTGTTCTTAGGAAGCATATCAAAACACTTTTGTCAACAACACCTTCATTGTTAACTTCACCTTCATTGTATCTGTTGATCTAATATGTCTCTGCTATTCTTGTCACTGTATGTATAAGTTTTAAACTTAATATTATAGTTAAAATAAATAGTGTGTTGTTTATCAAAACAAAGCGTGTGACTTTGGTTAGACATGTTCAATCATACCATGTGTTTGTCACTTTACTATACCATAAGTGAACTGCATTGACAAGGGACACATATATAAACGTTATTAATCAGATAAAACAGTTATTCTTGTAGTTTCTAATCACGTTCAATTGTTTCCATGTCTTGTTTTATTTAGATTGTAAGAATCCGAATAATTTAACAAATGGAATATTCACTAACACGAATGGAACCACGTACCAATCCGTTGTTAGCTATCACTGTATGAAGGGTTATACATTATATGGTGATAATACCATCGAGTGTGATGAAAATGGAAACTGGACAAAATTAGATGCTAATTGTACAATTAAGGGTATGTACATGGATTATTATATTAAGTATGATATATATTATGTATTTACTAATTCCAGTATTTTTCGTGTTAATGATATTTTGTTAAACAATTAAAAACAACCTGGTATAGGTCATGAGTCTGGATATTTCCTTTTTGCATTCGTTGTCATATTATTGAGGGTTTGGTTATACCACACCACGTTTTGTTCTATACAGTGTATGAATATATAACACATGTGTGCAGTGTATAGTACACTGCAGCTCATATAGCGATATAACTTACAAAATGTATATCTACGAGTACCAACTTTCATGTCTTAGTCCGCGCTGATACATAAGGCTGCTACCTAGTTCCTCCATTGACAAATGTTAATATATCGATTTGAAATTGGATGATACATATCATAAGCTATTGTATAGTTACTTTAAGTCAATTTCAAAAAAAAAAAATCTTTCAATGTACAAGATTGATTTTCGAGATCTAAGAAAATTATAGTTTCACTAGTTTAGGACCACTCGTTAAAATGTTGATTTCTGTGATTACACCAAAATCAATAAATAGCTTTTATATATTTAAATTAGTCTTAGAGAGTACTAGCTTTGATAACAGAATCGGTTTATATTTTTTTGGAAATCCTTCAGATTGTGGTCCAACAGCTGCTCCGAGGAATGGATCTGCGATTGTCACCAATAACACGACTACTTATGGATCTACAGCTACATTTGCGTGCGATACTGGATTTGATTTATCTCAGCCAGAAACTATCCAGTGTCTTTCTAATGGAACTTGGTCACAATCGAAGGTTTCCTGTATTATACGAGGTATCTGCAATCTTCATTTGATCCAAACACTTGTTTGTGCCTATGCTTTTGATAAGCTTATTTACAAAAAATACATCAGACTTTGTGCCAATAAGTTCATGTATAATATTGGACTCAAATCGTTTTCTTATAAAGGATGTTCCCTGTGGAATAATTTGCCACAACATATCAGAGACTCTGAATCACTATCAACTTTTTGTTGGAAGCAGGTTCATTTCTCATTAATATTTGGATTATTTTACGCTCAGGTGATTAACTTAATATTTTTATAAACTTGTTTACATATCGTACATTACTAATCTTGTTATTTTTCTATATATTTACATGTCACATAATCATTTCACACATTAAATTATGTATACTAAGGACCGCAATGGAATTAAGAACTGCATGTATGTGTAGCTCTTGTTTGCACCATCCTTTACATGTATTGTTGAGTATTGCTTCTATGTTAGTTTATTGCTATTGTATGTTGCGATATATTTTGTCATGTTTAATTATGCATTATATGTAGAAATAAATCTAAATATAAAAACGGATATAATAATATACGCATAACACATACGTGCACACGATGGAATCACACATGCACGCACGCACACACGCACGCACGAAACGCACATAACTTCAACTCATGAAGTAGGAAAAACATTGATTATACTCATATGGGCGTCAATCTCTCCTGGTGTGACTGGCACCTATCATGAAAGTATTCAGAATGAAGGCAATTAAGAAACTACATATGTATATTGATCATGAAAAGAAATATGTTGAATTAACATAAATAATCCGCATAAAATGCTCCAACTGCTTGATCAATGCTGCTTGGCTCTTACATCATAGTGGGTGGTTATCCGAGAAGAAGCTTGGAGCGATCGGTTTTTAGGCTGGCGATTTGCGCCAGACTATTACAATCCTAAAAAATGAAATCCACTAAGATGAATTTACTCCCGAAACTGACAACACAGAATCTATACACTCGATGCAAATAGTTCCTCCTCGTTAATCAGTTTTGCAAGATAAGAACATTCAACTTTCCTTGTTTCATTTATTCTGTTTGATTGTAATATATTAGTTTCTTCTTGAAATGGAAGGAAATTGTATGAAATTAAAAGAAAAGGTGTTTAAAGGCGTTGATAATTATTACTACGCGTTCGTATACTACGCGTTACGAACGCGATATAGCGCGCGCATAAATGATTTTATTATGTAAAATTATTTAGGTCAATATTCTCCAACGAGATCGTGGTCGAGTGGATGAGCAACTCGCTTAGTAATTTTCTGATGCTAAGGTCCAGCGTTCGAATCACGGCGGCTCCAAAATTATTAATTTTTTGTTTTGTTGAGTCCAGCACTTACCTCTCTTTCGACTAAGAAAACCACTTGATGTTATATTACTTGAAAAGCTATTGTTCCTTAGCAGTTCGCCAGCCTGTCAGTACTTTCAGTACTTTGATTAAGTTCATTACTAACTTGACTAATTCGATGCCGCCAGGAGGCGGCATCGAGTATGAAAGGGTGCAAGCAGATGTCCCAGGAGGATACAAGATTTGATTGGTTATAACGCTGTTGGACTCGCCCGTCAGGGGTAAAATAGGATGTAAAATGTTCGGTAGGTACTAAAGTCCAAGTCCCAGGAGGATACAAGATTTGATTGGTTATAACGCTGTTGGACTCGCCCGTCAGGGGTAAAATAGGATGATAAATGTTCGGTAGGTACTAAAGTCCAAATCAGTTCGGAACGGGTGTTTATATAACGGCTACATATGTTGCAATTTGCGGGTCTTAGCAGGGGGCTATTAAAAAGTAAAAAAAAACTATTTGCGCGGAGCGGCGATTTTCCTTTCGAACTTTTATGGAACATGTTAAATACTTTCATGTCTGTCAGATATTTTTTAGTTATGATTTTCGATTTTTTCCAGTTCTTAGGTTTTGTCTTAATCTAAATTTGATAAATGCAAGTGTTTTTTTAATCTCTATGTTTCTTTATTTATGTATGTCAGAATAGTTTGTTTTGCCAAAATTTAAACGGGTAAATATAGCTTGCCAACATTGAACTGACACTTCTTATTTACAAAATATTCATATGCGCTCCTATACTCCTGCCAAATGGAACTAGTTCTATGCATATTTTAAACTATGTTGAACGTATTAATTCGCAATAAATTTACTTATCAAGCTCACAAACCACGAAATAACAATGTCCTTTAGTGTCAGTTTCACGTTGTCAGGCTATACCACGTTATTGGAATACACTTTGTTATTTTATGAAACATGCTAAATGCCATCTGTGAAGCATTAATCAATATTATAATGGTGCTCATATTTCTAAAACATGTTATGTTCATTTGAATAAATATTTCAATAGAAAATAGAATGTTTTCATGTTTTCTATTCTTTCCTGGTGTTTCACTGCCTTCAAGTTTTTAACCAGGTTTTCCAAAGGAAAACTCTGGTTATTAGATTGCTGAATGTCGGCGGGCCTTAACAATTTCTTCTGTGCACAACTCCTCCTACATTTCTTCATAGATTTCAACCAAACTTTCAGAGAATGATTGTCATCATGTGACCTGGTGCATATTATCAGGGTTTTATGATTCAACCAATTTTGACGGAGTTATGGCCCTTGAAACAGAAAAAATTGGCCGCTTTCCTTATGTCGCACGGTACTCAAAGTACACGACATAGAGTCATGAAACCTTCACAGAAATGGTCAGGATGTTTTCTCTACACCTGGGGTTTCACTCCCCTTTCAGTTTAGTACATTTAGAGTTATTAGCCATTGAAATGGTGTAAAATAGCCATTTTTGACTTGTTTCACATGCTACTCAAAAAGTATTTGACCTAGGATCATGAAACCTTTATAGAAATGTTTGACAGCATGTACTCTAGTGCACCTGGGGTTTCACTCCCTTTCAATTTAGTACAACCAGAGTTATTGCCCTTGAATTAGTGAAAAATACCCATTTTCAGCAATCTTAAGTTTTTGCAGCGTACACTCAACACATGAGAATAACTTCCCTTGTGCATCACACATCACGCCGGAATTTTAGTTTGTTTACAAGTTTCTACCAATACCTTTTACTAAATAAAAAGATTTACTTAAAAAGAACTAGCGGCATCTTTGATGCCCAGCATCAACATTTCACTTGTTACATGTCTGTTTTGTGTATACATGGTCCAGCATGTAGGTTATATCTATTTAAAAAAACTGCCAATGTTTTCATCTTTAACTTTGTCTAACTGAAATAAAGACTGAGTTATCATACAAAAAAGCATGTGCGTTTCCTTATATATTTGAGCTATTTTGTAATATTTAGATTGTGGACCATTAGATGGTATCAAGAATGGGACAGTTCGGTTCATGGAAACTACATACCAGGCTTCAGCGTTCTATAAATGTAACGTGGCGTACATTTTAAGAGGTACCAGTAAGCGGACTTGCCAAGCTAACAGAACATGGAGTGGGACCCAGCCTAAATGTGATCTAATAAGTGAGTTATTTCTTGAAGCCATGATTAGCTTTGAACAGGTTAATTTGCCAACCTGTCTGCAGTTGGGTTATAGACAATTAAACGGATTAACAATACCAATAAATGCTAAATATATTTTTTCGCAAAGGAAGAGACTCGTGCAAAAATAATAGAAGAGATATAATATGTTGTCTTCCATTTATTTGACTAAAGATGCTTCTAGCATACCTATTCTACAGATGTATTGTGGTTAACATTATGTCGTCAGTTATCGGTCATTAGTGTCATTTTTGAACAGGGAGCTTTGCGAGCTGGTCAGTGTAAGCGTTAAAAATATACTGGATATAATTGCGAGCTAAAAATATGTCCAATTGCGCATTCCGCGGGATGACTTCGGACTTTATTGCCTAATCTTTAGCCGAGACAGTGTTTATAATGTTGCATGATAACTTAGCACTTTATTGCAGGAAGCTTGGTAAATATATCGAGACAGCGACGGTATTATGTTACGTAAGCTAGGTTACCATCCGGTCAGTGATAAACGCTCAACGTTTGAATACTGCGAGTAGTATAAGCAGTAGAGGTAATAATGTATTAACTAGATACTGGAACATACATATGGCGTTGGGGTGGCATATGCCCTCATATGCTTTGTGACTGGAAAAATATTTTTCTGACAACAGGAACAATCCCTGTTCTTCCAGTGCCATCGGCGCTTTGATTCTTGTTGGTCGTAATTCCTTTTATTTACTGGAATATAACTAAGCTCATGACACAATCTCTGTTGTGTAGGAATGAAATGCTATCATTCATGAATATTGTTCCTAAATCTTATCGGATGACATCAATGGAGTTCAATTATTTAAACATGCTCCATAAAATGAAATATCTTATATATTATTTTCAATATTTTGGTGTATCCAACAATCTCTATACACAATTAATTAAATAAGTAAATCCCAACTTCCACTGAGAAACTCATCGGGGATGGGGAATTATACATAGTTTCTCCCGATGGCTCTTGGTACTTTTCCCCGATACATTAGGCAAATAAATGGCATGACTAACCTTTATGCAATAAGTCTCATTAGGCCTTAAACTGCTATTTTGATAAGCTATATAACCTCTCTGCAGAATGATGCAATTTGAGCACTTTAGTTGATTCCCAAATGTGGAAAACACCATAAGATGGAAGAAAATCAGATAAAACATCAATATGGTCTGTTGACAAAATGACAATGTGTAAACCATAAATTCAGGATTTAAAGTCTAATGGGAGAAACTCTTGCAAAATGAGTATTTTTTCACCGTACTATTTGCTAAGTACGATATTAGGTCTACTATTTCGACAGATATAGTTAACATTATATCGTCTAGCATTGGTCATTTGTTAAGAAACAGCCTAATGGTTTTATACTTCATTGTACATAATATATGATCGGAAGCAAGTTGTAGGAGCAATAATGTGACTTTAAGTGAAATCATATTACGCGAAATATACAATTTTCTGCAAAATATTCATGCATTTTAGGTGGCTTTGATTAGTATGTACAATACATCTCGTACATATTTGTAATACTCTTGGATTATGAAATGAAAGAAATACCGAAGTAGATTTTTTAGATTTATAAAATCTGAGTCCAGGACAAGGCTCTTTTGCTTACAAGTTGCAGTTTGTCCGTTTGGTGCAATAAGGTTGTATCTTATTATAATATTGTTATTATATATAGTGAGAACCAATCGTGTTGCGCCAAAAAGGTTGAGTATACGAGGGGTGTCTCAGAGTTACGTAGACTTTTGTCATATATTTTTTAAAAAGCATTAGTTTGTACCTTCTAGAAAACCGGACTTTTGACCCGGTCCGAAAGGGGTCCGGTTTTGAGGGAGTCTACTGTATATATATTTCCCATAAAATGAATAGTATGAAAGTTATGACAAAAGTCTATGTAATTCTGGGACACCCCTCGTTTTCTGTGTACAGTTAGATTCAACATTGCTGTGCAAAATGAACGAGTTGTTTCTCATGGTCGAATAGTATTATAAACTTACAAAATAATTTTAACAGATTGTCATACATGTATGTATAATTGTTGCAGTTTGTCCTGAACCAATGAACATTTCAAATGGGCATTACCATCTAGAACGTTTTACTCCCCGTCTTACATACAATCATACGGCTACATATGAGTGTAATGACGGATATGAAATTGCTAAAGGAAATGCGAGTATTATAAGATGTACAGATTACGGAAACTGGAGTGCTGCTGCTCCTTCGTGCGTTGGTAAATATAAGAAATTGTGATAAACTACTATTTCTATGAGTTTGAAGTTTATATTAAGTCTTATTCTTTCTAAACCATTTCTAAAAATATATAAATGTAATTTTAGTTACATGTTTTTTAGGTAAATGCACAGTTTATGCTAGTTTTCCATATAATATATATATCGTAGGTATGGCAACTAACGGAAAATTTTGGAAATCTGGCAACATCATGCCTGAGCAAGTTCCTTTTTGCTTGATTGTCACAGTATTGGTTGTATGTAATTTGCTACTGTGCATCGAATTAACATTACGCGAAGACAGAGGTCGCTCCGCCTGATTGTTTGTCGAAGGCTGCTTGGCGAAGGGTTTCAAGTTATTCCATTGGACCATGTGATTATAATTAGCTTTTAAAATTGATTTAAAGGGTAAAATAGATTGACAACTGGCGTAATGTCAATTAGTACATATTGTCTCACGCGTCTTTGGTCTACATATATTAAAACTAAACAATGTATGCATGTTTTGTGAATAATTGCCAATACGCATGGTGCTTACAGTTTTTTATACAAAATGTGGATTGGATGCTTATGCCAATACGGATACATGTCGATATAATTCATAAGTTTGTAATGTTTGTACTTTGCCTTTATGACGTTAAACTCTATTTTAGACATAGATGAATGCAGTCGGTCAGGATTGTCTAAATGTCACTGGGAAGCGGTTTGCAGTAATACAATCGGTTCATATAATTGTACATGTAATAAAGGCTTTACTTCGAGAAATCGTGGGTTCATCTGCGATGGTAAGTCGAATGATTTCAATAACAGTGCGTCCAAATATTTTAAAATGTTTACAGGCTTGTACTAAAGTGCTGCGCCGTGGTCCAAAAAGCTTGTTAACGATAGTGCTTTAAAGATCATAATTTAACAGCTGGTACTATCCGACCAACGATTTTTGACAGTGACGTCATTTTGTAAACAATCTATAAATAAGCAGGGTATATTCCCAAAAAGATAAAGGATCAATCTTTATAGAACTTTATAGAACTTTGTCCTTACCGTTTCATATATTTCAAGCAAGGCATGGTTCTGTGGATGTGTGTGTTGACTCTCACTCAGGCGATATAAGTTCAAAGCTTCTGATAGCCATTTCAATTTTTTTTCTTCTATTATATACGAGAAACATGTACCCTTGATTAATTTGATACGATATTTTTATTGAAAATGAAGCTTTTGCCTTATTATTATCAAATTAAAACCCGTGGAATTCGTTTAATTGAAAACACGCTTAGGATAGCTGTTTGGTTTCTCTTAATTATTCAAAGACTCCTTTCTATAATTTAAAAATTGTTATTGGCAATTAAATAAAACCAATTGACGGTTAGTGAAATGAAAAAGGTGAGGTTTTTACTCAAGCAGCATTCTATATACACTATCGCAAAAAAAGAATTAAAAAATGAGCGTAAAAAGTATATTATTGCTAATGGGGTTCGAACTAGGCACCTTTAAATTGCAAATCTCGCACCGTTATCCTCTCGGCCACGATGTCAAGCAGTTTGCAGGTAACGAAATATACTGATAATTCACATTTTTGCAGACGATTTATCAAATAAACAGAGATTGTAAATACAACATGACGTAACTGCCAGGTATCCCTGGTCGGACTGTAGTTCTTACCCCCGTGGAGGGTTTACATAAGCTGGCAGTTTCACGAAGATGCTCATGGTAAAATACAAACACAACTCTAAAATACTGATATGGCACGATTTGCTTGTGGAAATTGAATGTTCAAAGCAAGCACTTTGTAATATAGCTTGGCTATTTTGACCTTTATGCAATAATATATTACAAGGTTCTTGCTTTGAATATATCAATTTCCACAAGCAAATCGTGCATTATCGGTATTTCAGATTTGTGTTTATATTACATCTCGAGCATCTTCGTGATACTCCCCGATTATGAAAACATACAACGGGCGTTGTAAACGTAGACAATATATCGACTGTTTAATTATGCTAATCAATAGGTCTGTCTCATGTCAATGTGGACAAGCTATACGCTCGTATAGTCATGCATAACGGCCATGATCAAGTCAAATTCTCAAAGCTATAACATCACCGGTATATAGTAATCCTAGAGGAGTATTGTAAGAATTACGATAGTAGTCTAGTGTGACAGCATACAGACAAGAGTGTTTTTGGAAGGCGATTCTTTAAATCGTCTTCTATAGTCATCACTTCCCCGGAAGTGGTGTGGACCTAATCGCTTCCCGAAAGTGGTGTGGACCTTAACACACATAAATCCTTACACCTATCGAAAATAGTTCGATGACATTCACGCAACTCGGAACATGAAGCTTTCAAAATATCTTCTTTTCAGTAATTCATGTCAACGTAATTTACAAAACTTTAATTAATTTTATTCCTACAGTATTGGAGATAAAGTATAATAAGTATTCCAATCGTAAGGTCATCCATTTTTCAGATATAGACGAGTGCTCATTGAAGACAGATAATTGTAGCAACAATGAATCACAGACACATTACTGTTTCAATGAACAGGGAAGCTTCTTCTGTGAATGTTATCAAGGGTGGACAGGCTCAATTTGTGAATATGGTAAGTACTCAAGTATGTTTCTTACTATACATGAATTTTCAGAAGTTATAGATAGATTCTATATCTGTTTTATGTATTGTTCAAGGACTGTGAAGCGCGGACCATACCTGTGTCAAACTTGTATGTAATAAGGAACTACATAACACATGGTGTTGGAATCGAAAATGGGCATTTATTCGTAAAATGTCATAAAAACATCAAATACACTAAACTATTAATGCTGTTCAAAAATGATATAACCCGGGCGAAAATGTGCGGGTACTAAACGAAGATCAATACCAAACTAAACTCTACATGTTTAAACAATGGTTTTAATCTTTTGGGTACACATAAACGATGATTTCACTGTCAAAATAACCTAACTGGACTATAGAATACTATAGTAATATGGTATCATGTGCCATGTTTACTGAAAGGTTCAGAGGACTCAACTCACCATGTACGCGAATATCATGTTCATGTATGATGTTTGCAATGTATTTGACATAAAAATGTTGTTTTTAAACAAACTTTTAATTTTTGGTTACTGTCATCTCATTTTCTGTAAAAATATCTTCATCAATGTGAAATTTACCTATTGTCCGAATGCATGGTGCATAGAAGTACCAGAGATTTTTAATACTGTACCGTAGAGAAGATCCTGGAAGTACTAAATCCTCTATCCTATATATTTCAGATATAGACGAATGTGACCACAATGATACGTGTGGTGTTAATGCGTTCTGTACAAACTATAGAGGGGGATATAACTGTACATGTGATGAAGATTATCCAGCAGGAGATGCTCATCGTCATTGCTATGGTAAAATATATTCAAAACCTCATTAATTTTGATTTTTGTAAGGTTGGTTAAGTAGGCCTAACCGTTAAATAAAGCATACATTACAATCTGTAGAATACAATTACAAGTGCCATTACGCCAAAGAAGTGATCGCTCTGCCTAGTTGTTTGTCGTAGGCTGCTTGGCGAAGGTTATCAAGTTAATCCATTGGACCATGTGATTATAGTTTACCGTTAAAATTGATTTAAATGGTATAGATTGATAACTGGCGTAACGTCAATTGAAAGTGTGTTCATCATTTTGACAGCTTAAACCTTATGGCAAAAAAAAGAATAGCACAATTTACAAATAGCAAAATGGTAATGAACCATGTAAATATTGCATACATGTCGCTGACTTAGAATGAGAGTGTAGTAAGTACAAAATCGATATTTTGAGAAAACAAGAACAACTGTCTAAAAAACTTCAATTTACCTATAGTAAAAACAACTTTTTTACTTGTAGTTGGTTCAACAAGATTTCCTATTTCCACGCAAATATGCTCATAAGAAGAGCATTGCAATGCAGATTTCAAATATGCATGATGAGTCTTATAAGGTCGTAAGTATTAGTTACGACCTTCTCATTCTATGTCAGCAATGTGTTCATAACGAAGTAAGAGTAGGTGCCAAATTTAGAAATCTAGGTATTTGCATTATCAACTTAACATGTGGTATGGCTTGGCTATTTTGACCTGAACCTGACCTTTATGCAAGATTGTATTACAAGGTTCTTGCTTTGAATATATCAATTTCCGCGAGCAAATCGTGCGATATCGGTATTTCAAATGTGTGGTTGTATTACATCTCAAGCGTCTTCATGATACTCCCCGACTATGAAAACATACAATCGATGTTGTAAACGTAGGCAATATATCGACTGTTAAATTATGCTAATCAAAAGGTCAGGCTCGTGTCAACTTGGCCAAGCTATACAATAATTATATTAGTACCTTCTTTCGATTTCAGAGAACATCATAATTGATTTCGAAACAATAGGAAAGTTCTATCAGGGTAACAATGAACTTATTGATGCATTGCTAACTCACAACCGATTTCCATATTTCGGCGTAGAATACAGATGGTATAGGGTAAGCGATTGGTGTGTGTTTAATTGAATGACACTCTCAGCCAATTAAAGAACCTTGGTCTAGGTAGTTTAGTTTAATGGTAGACGTTTACAGGCCGTGACATGTATAGCAAAATCGGTAGTGATTTATCTACCAGCCCTTCTAGTCCAGTCATTGAAGCTAAAAAATGTGGTCAACTTCAAACAAATTGCAAAACAGAGTTTCTTTGCATTTTCATCATCAACAGACTATTATCAACTACAGACAAAACGTCAAATATGCGAGTTCGGTGGGGAAAATAAAAACATGTTTAAGGTCACTTTTGGTAACAATTTCAGCATTTTCCTTATTTCATACTACATTGGGAATTTAAAGTTCTAATAATTCTCGTGTAAGTCGTTAAATATTTACTAATTACACCTTAAAGCTTATATTTTCTGAAAGATACAACCTTCTTCTATCGAATAAAAATATTGATTTGACCGTCACTTGTTTTAGGCGTGATTAATCATCAAATCTTGACGCATATTTATTCATTCTGGTACCCGTTATATTTGTTATATTGGTTATATTGTGTCCCGAATTACGTCCAATCTTCAATATTTTTTGCGTATATGTATGCAAGTACTTGCGATCATTCAGTAAAACACACGAGTTTGCGTAAGGTTGATATCTATGCGTAAATATACGCGTCATTTACGCATTGTTAGTAAAACAGTGCCCTGGTGACTATATCTTGTTTTTTCTATGTTTTGACCTAGTGACCTAGATTTTGGCCCCGGTTAACTCAAAATTGTATTTGACCTAAATTAGCTTCCGATGATCATTGCTGCCAAGTTTCATAAAAATCAGACAAAAATTGCGACCTCTAAGCACGATGTCAAAATAAGTTACTGTTACAAGTCAATATTTTTTACATCAAAAGTGACAAATATCGCAAAAACATGTGACAATTCAATATATTTGTAAATATCTCAAAAAGTCTTACGAATATTCAATTAGGACATTTTGTACATTGCTAAGGATAGCTTTACGCACCATATAAACACAAAACTATTTGTTTTGCAATTAGTTTGAGGTTAAAAGTTAAAATGACTGGACTATTCGTTCAAGCTTGAACAACGTGATGAAATTCGCGTAACGTTTCTGTAACATTTCGTACTTGTTACGAACTTTTCATCACGTGATTCTACCTTGAACGCGGGACTGCTTTGGCATTCAGCATAGTTCGGTGTCATGTAAATGCTGGCTTGCCTCGTGTCAGCATTCTATGGCTGGGTAGTCTACAAATGTATAGTTTCAAATTTCGTGACACCTGCCGGGGGAACTAATAACTTTTTTAATAAATGAAAGCCGTTATGTGTCATATAAATTAATAAACTTAATAAGCTATTGATAAACGCATAAATATTCAATAGATAGCTAATGTCCCAGTCATTCATAAAAGCCAAGTGATGTGCCTGTCCGCGTGGCAAATAAGTAGTTGAAATTATCATAGAGAAATGAAAAACTGCTATGTTTTAGATTTTTAATCAGCGGAAGGCATTTACCGGTATACATACATTGTGCATGCATATATTTAAAAACATCTCTGTTTAAGGAAGCATCTTAGGTCTAGTTTTGGAGCCATAACTAAATGGTATTTTATTGATACTGACGTTGACCTGAGATGGAATAAGGATCGTCAAAGACTTTAACTACAGGAGTTCATATTATTGGCGTACTTATTTTTCAGCCAAATCTGAATGGGTTTATAAGTCTTGGATATAGACAGCTGTACGACAGGCATGGTGAGCAAACGCCTGGGGGCTGGAAGAATCGAACGTTTGGTTTACCAGTGATAGCTCCAATGTGGACTAATCTTGATACAACAAACATCTCTGGTGGTCTCCATATTAACTTGTTTGAAAGATACCCGCACTATGGTCAGAACGATACAGAGCATCGAGACTTGGACAAACTCGGGGTGGCATTAGCACAATGTTACAACCTGACTGATTTCAAACCCCGTATAGCCATTGTTGGTACATGGAGGAACGTCACACAGTGGGGATCTTTAAGACCATCTATCATGATTGGAAGAGAGGTAAGTACCTGTATATTTATCAACTTCCGTATTTCGTGTGCTGTACAATGCATACTCCAGGGGTGGTATTCACAAAACATCTTAAGGGAAAACTTAGAATGTTCACAAACTCTTTACAAAAATCCTTAAATGTGCCAGCTATACAGGATAATCAAGATTATCAGCTTTTTATATTGTTTAGAAGCGTAATGTCACGTGCTACGATAATCACAGACAAAACGTAGTTTGTGGCTTTATGCTTAGTTTCTTGCGAAATATGTGCATCTCAATTTTTTGACTTCTTCACCAGTGTTTCACCCTATGATCTGAAATGGATAGATCTACATATCTCTATCATTTTAATTTGTTTGTTGTTACCTCTGGTTAGGTTTTGGGCTTGAAGATCGTAAACAACTGTTACAAAACAAACTCGTTGGGAATTATATAAGAGTTCGTTTTAGTCATTAATTTGTTAAGCAACATTTCTCTTAATTTAACGACGTAGTCATTTTCAATTGACATCTGAGAAATACCCTGTGTCACTCTGCGACTTCAGTTAGCGCACAAATTGTTTTATTTTGTTCAATGAGAGGGTAAACTGAAACAATCGTACGGTCAGAAACGGTGATTCCAAGTGAACACCGCTCATCAATTGAATTTGAAAATGAATGTACGTAATTTAGAATAAACTGTAGTCGTGGAACAACTCACTATTTGCCATAAATCGCTGGCTTAGAATGAGAAGGTCGTTAGTGCCACGTACGGCCTTATAAGACTAATGCTTATTTAAAATCTACATCATGAGGATTGTCAAGATGACCAAACTGAGGTTGAAATAACTTGTTTTACCATAAGTAAAGAGTGATTGTCATACAGTTTTTTATTGTTTTCTCAAAATATTGATTTTGTAGTTACGACCTTCTCATTCTAAGTCAGCGAAATATTGTCACAGTAACTATCGATATGATATCCAATATCGAAATGTTTTAAGAACATTGAACCCAATAAATGTTTTTACAAGACTCGTCCAATATGAAAGTTACTGTAACATGGTAATTACGTAAGTTACTACATGTATTCTTGCGTCTGATTTCAGAACGCAACAATGCAAGCGATACTTATATCAGACGGCGCCTACTCGTATGTGATGTTCAACTACGACAGGGCACAGTGGTCTTTGAAAAACCATTCCTATTCATGGAATGCTGCTGGGTTTAGTTTAGAAGACAAAACGGGATTCATTTTTGCAGACCGCACAAACTTCACATTGCTCAACAATGATTCAAATTGCAGTAATTAATACATTTTACATTTATAATTTTATAGCAAGACCTACTAGTAACCCTGCAATGTTTGTATTTGCAGAACTATAATCACAGAAAAACAGATCGAATACGTTAATGTTTTACTTAGTAATGTAATTATGTATTGTTAGTACCGTGGTGTATTTATATTAAAATGATAACTATATCTAATAACTCTTTTGAATTATTTGAGGTTGTTCAGGTTGACCAAACAAAAAATAAAGCCGATAATTACACGCATACTAGGAGAGTTATGATAAGATATATTAAAATCGGACAAACCTTGGTACCACATTAATGGATAAGGAAGTGAAACACTGACAAAATACATTGTATCTATAAGTTTGATTTGGCCTCATTATTCTTTTGTAATTGACGGAGATATATCTTGTACTAGTACGCCATACCATCACTTTATTGTCGATGATTAACTTACATTGTTTGTCCATATTGTTTTATCAGAGGAACCATTGGCGGGTAGATGGGTGTTCAATGTGACAAAAGATGACGGGACCATAACCCAAGGCTTCCAAGGTGAAACCACGTGTCTGGAGTTTCACCAGAATCAAACCATTCGAGACTGGGCACGTGAGAAGATGGCACTGTCGTATGCATGTCCATGTAGTGAAAATATCATGGTGATGGACTACACATATAAACAGTTAGATCCCATTGTGAAAGGGTACCATAGCCAGTATGATACTATATGTTATGTAGCGTGGTATCAGAATAGTGACGGCATCAAACAGAAATGCTGCTACAGGTATTGTCTACTGCAACATAATTAACGTGTTCCAATCCACGCGAATATTAATCATTCCTATAGTATATGGCTTAGTGGACATATCCATGAAATAACGTCCTCTCGAAATGGCTTTTTTCACCCAAACCATGAATTTTGTCCCTTTGAAATTTAATAATTTAACTGTAACATGAATTTGGTATGTTTTGTCGCAGGATTTCGCAGGTTTTTTTTTGGCATTACATGGTTTTTGGGGTCATCCATGGAAAATAACTTGGTCAAGTCACAATAATGCCTCGTTTGGTCACTCGGTGTCTCCCTTTTGATATATCGATAATTAAGAAACTAGCTTAACCCGACTTTTTATATTGTCTGGAACTTTCATTTTCTCGTTAGATTATATGAGGACATTGCGCCGTATGTTTGTGTTAATTACTATGTCAAGTTGTTTGTGTTTCTGCCTTCGACTGGCTAAGTTAAGTGCTTCCTTCCCTGTCCGATTTCCTCATATATTTTTGATAATAACAGTATATTGTGCATATTATCATCAAGGACATTTCTTACTCTTGATTTGTGTTGCGTTCAACAGAGACAATGAATAAGGAAAACGTTATTGTTTTTTGGGATGTGGGTGGTTCTATGTCCGACTCTTGCGTGTGTGGCTAGGCGATGCCCCCGTAACTGTGTGGCTTTATGATATATGTATAATATGTATGTAGTATTAATTAATGTAAAAATCAAATTATTCTCATACCAGGTTGGGAGCCTTACTGAAAAATGGCGTCATTGGGGGAGGAACTGCCGAATTCGTTCCTGATCCGTATAACATCTCCGGATATCACGACTTGTGTTGCCATGGTGACAACCATCTGTGTCATTTATATTATGACGTCATACCGCCTGATGACTGTACGAGGTGGAAACCACCAAATGATGAACCAATACAAGATGATACACCCATACAACGAGTAAAACGTTCCCTGCTTGCTTATCTACCGTTTGGAGAAAATGGCTCAAGCTCAACCCACGTTTCAAAGACAACTTGTAGTCTGTTGAACATATCTATGGTACTGATTGTTATAGTGAACTACATGTTCCAATCTAATTGATCGTGTTGATCAGGACTTAATGCAAAGGTTGGAACAGTAACACTACTGTGTAAATACATGTACATTTTTTTCGATTTTTAGTTTCCATGTGTATTAATTTTATTTTATATTGTGTATTTTTGATGTATTCACTAGCAGGTCTTAAGACAAAGTTTGGACCAATACTTCTGTGTTAATACATGTACAGATTAGTTTGGAATTTGAGTGTCCTTGTGTATTTTTTTATTTTGATATTGTGCCCGTTTGATGTATTCATGTGCAGGACTCAGTAAGACAAAGTTTGGGCCAAGTCTTCTGTGTTAATACATGAACAGATAAGTTTGGAATTTGAGTGTGCATGTGTATTTTTTTATTTTGATATTGTACCCGTTTGATGTATTCATGTGCAGGACTCAGTAAGACAAAGTTTGGACCAAGACTTCTGTGTTTATACATGTACAAATTATTTTGGATTTTTATTGTCCATGTGTATTTTTTTATTTTGATATTGTGCCCGTTTGATGTATTCATGTGCAGGACTCAGTAAGACAAAGTTTGGACCAAGACTACTGTGTTTATACATGTACAAATTATTTTGGATTTTTATTGTCCATGTGTATTTTTTATTTTGATATTGTGCCCGGATTTTTTTATTTTGAGTGTCCACGAGTGATATTGTGTCTGTTTGATGTATTCATTAGCAGAGCTTAAGACAAAGTTTAGAACAGTGGCACGACTGTGTATATACAAGAACTAATTATTCTGGACTTTGAGTGTACATGTGTTGTTTTTTTAATTTTGATATTGTGTCTTTTTGATGTATTCACTGTTCGACAGTACATTGTATGTGTTGTTTCTATTTCCGGAGGATATGACTTTGTAACAGATAAAACACTATATTCCATGCACTTCTAGAATCCCTGATTGACGTCAACCTTTTAATGAAATGTTCATCCTAAAAGACCTTGTTGGAAAATATGTGATACAAAACTGTTAAACTGCTATTGTTCGGGATTATACTAATTAATGTCGAATTCTCAAGAGTGGTGCTACTTAATTCAAATGAATTCCAATATTGGTGGCATAACTGGACCAAGATTTGTTATATATTGCATGTACATATAGGTAGCTTTAAATGACAAAGATGTGTTATATTATATTGTCTATACATGATTATTACTTTGTGCCAATTATATGTGAAGTGTTTTAATAACAATATTAGTGGATATTAGTGGATATAAGTAATTTCAGTACACTAGTCCATTCATTCACTGGATATATGCAGAATGTGGACTACCTGTTCAGATTTTTGTGTCAAGCGTCTAGATTATATACGTGTTGAGCGTTAGCTAACTAATAATACATTGTAGTATACTTTTGTTGTGACGTTGACTTTTATGTTGATATGAAAAATAAATTTATTACCGTTGTCTTCTTATGTGTAGTAGAAAATGTAACATTGTCCTTTGTAACACTATTATTTTCAACCGGAGTTGAGTATAGGTTTGCCCTCCGTCATTCCGTCTGTCAAGAAATCTGGATCCTGCCTTCACTCAAACAGTTTCCAAGAAAGGTTCATTAAGTTTTGTTGAAATTAAAATATAGGACAAACCATAAGTAAGTTTTAATTGCGCGAATGTGTGTATGATTGTGGTGCATTGTATGCTTGGTATACAGAATATTTCGGCGAATGTATTGTACATATAGTCGAAACAGCAACCGATGTTCGTACCTCAGTCAAAGATATTGTCCAAGAAAGATGTTCAATTCTGAGAACAAGTTGGAACGTGTGGCAAAACAGTTTGTCAAAACTTTATCTGTGTATATGTGGTCTAAGTTTCATCGTCACAGCATACACACTTTTACTGGTTCCTTGAAGTTTTGTCTTATGAATTTCTACAAACAAAATCTGACCCCGAATGGTAGTTGTTTCTAGTAGTCATTGATGATACAGTACCCAGATGTGTTCTTACTGGATTTGTGTTCAAAACAAATAACATTGTAAAGAGTGTTAGTTAATACAATTATTATAACTATAATGATATACGACAAATATCGACGTCAGTTTTAATGGGTTTTTTTATTTTTCATAATGCACGTTTCTAGAAAATCTATAACACGCATTGCACAAAAATAATTGCACTGAAAAGTATCATGAATACAATCAATAACAAATACATGTATACAATAATTATTGACATAAGATATAAATAAAGGAACGCTATCCAACAGCTTCACTGTAAATAATTCAGCAATTCACAGCCACTCTGTTGAAGAATCTCCCTTGGATTGGTCAATCGATGGTCATGTCGGATATGATGAGTGATGACGTCATAACATCTTGTTTCAATATTTTCCTGTGAAATTGAAATAAAAACGTGATTTTAATATAGAGCTCAACTAGTATTAAAGTAAACGAGTATTTCTTAATAATAACAAAGAGTACGAATATTCTTATATTCTTATTGTGTAGCATAAAAATAGAGGATCTTACATGAGTGTATTTTCATATTGAATTTCTTAAACGAATAGGATAAAAATGATAAAATACGAGGCTCTGTCGAGTATTTTATTATTTTTATCCAACGAGTTTAATAAATTCTATTTGAAAAGACACGAATGTAAGATTCTAAGTATCACATAAACAAAATAAGCCCGGCAAATGTGTTAAAAGTGGACATGCTTCCCCCAATAGAAGAGAATAAAGTCAGTGAGTAATGCGGTTAAAAATAAATGAGCAACTAAACATAGTGCAGTACTGTATTTAAATAACCGTTACAGTGTTGCATAATTATTGGAGCGAGTCGGGTATACTGGATCGTAATCACGTCATGGACCTGTTGTTCTATGTATCCTTCTGATAATGAATATTTCGACAGCGCGTATGAATACATAAAAATAGTGATTAGCCGCCTCATTTGCATAGTTAATACATTATTGAGTAGTTTAATACCGATTTTATTAAGTCGGCTTTATTAAACCCTCGCGCCATGATTTATGTGATAAACTATTGTATTAAAGTGTTATTACTGTAACAGTAAACAAAAACATGTTTTGTGGAAAGTACCACATTTTGTTTAGTACCTTGTTTAAGAATATTTTTTGTTTCGATATAATCTTTACAAAACCTACTAGCATTTAATGTTATTGAGAAAGCTAACCGTAATGACGTCCGTAGCCACGGCCATATCCGCCGAGCATTCCACGACCGAATCCGCCGATCAATCCACGACCGTATCCGCCGTACATGCCACGGCCGTATCCACCGTACAATCCACGGCCGTATCCGCCGTACAATCCACGGCCGTATCCGCCGAGCATTCCATGGCCGTATCCGCCGTATAACCCTTGACCGTATCCTCCGTACATGCCACGACCGTATCCGCCGTACATTGAACCATACCCGCCATGTCCACCATAATAAGCCTGGACGGCGACAACCCCACAAAGGGCGACTAACAAGACACAGAAGGTGTTCATTTTAGTTCTGAAATTACAAACAATAACCAACTTTTAATGAATGCCAAAAACAACAAACCATGAATTGAATTGAATTTTGGAAGCTTTTCCGGTTGGTACCGGGGGTGATCTTTACTTCAAAGCCAGTCTAAGGATAACATTTTTAAGCTCTTAAAGTAATGAAAACTGTAAAACCTCAATTATTTATAAAAATCACTTTTTTAATATTTTGGAATGATATTATACTTACAGTTATGTAATTATTTGTCAACATTGTTAAGAATTGCGCGTCGACTGTATATTTATATTTGTATACACCGTTTAAACTTTTAATGAATTCGCCATTTAATTTATTTTGGGCATTGAATACTGAAAGCAAGAGAGAGTAAAACATAATTATGATACATAAAATATAATTAAGAAAACCTACCTTGTACTGGAGATCACGAATCAATGTAACTACCAATGTTAGCTGCTAGTGTGCTTATGTCGATTGTTGAAGAACCAAGCATATTTATACTTTTTGTTAACCACTAAATGCGGAAACACTTTTTGGGAGTTGAGACAATAATTATATTATTCATTCATCCTACGTATACTGTGTCATGTTGTGGTAAACAAAAAAACAACCAATAGATTGTAGGACGCCTGATACGCCAACCATAGCTTGATTCTCACATACATACGATGTTTAATGAGTTACAAAACAAAAGACTCGCATGTCGAATTAGTCCGTATTAAATGTATTGGTATAGCTTGGCTATTTTGACCTGAGTCTGACCTTTATGCAAGAATATATTACAAGGTTCTTGCTTTGAATATATCAATTTCCGCAAGCGAATCGTGCAATATCGGTATTTAAGATTTGTGTACATGTATTACATCCCGAGCTTCATCGTGGTACTTCCCGATTATAAAAACATACAATCGGTATTTTGGTAATCACTAGGTCAGGCTCATGTCAATGTGGCCAAGCTATATAAGGAGTATAATACGACTGTCATGTTTATTGATATGCAATAAAAAAAAGTGAGACCGCCTATCGAAGAGTGGGTTTTTGAGATGTGACGTTTGGCAACCGCTTATCCTATAATTAATGACATGATTTGACATATTAATTTGGTCCCTTTATAGATGCGTTTGTCACATTTGTGGTAAACAAAAACACAAAGTTACTATAGCGTACAACGATTACTCACAT
Source organism: Spisula subtruncata (assembly GCA_963678985.1). Classification (NCBI taxonomy): domain Eukaryota; kingdom Metazoa; phylum Mollusca; class Bivalvia; order Venerida; family Mactridae; genus Spisula; species Spisula subtruncata. The sequence continues at coordinate 18,537,134 of OY787668.1, forward strand.
TAACCACGAGTCAGTAGTAAATATATATAGTCCAGTCATTGAAGCTAAAAAATATGGTCAACCTCAAACAAATTGCAAAACAGAGTTTCTTTGCATTTTTATCATCTACAGACTATTATCAACTACAGACAAAACGTCAAATATGCGAGTTCAGTGGGGAAAATAAAAAAAAATCGACATGTTTAAGGTCACTTTTGGTAGCAATTTCAGCATTTTCCTTATTTCATACTACATGGGGAATTTTAAGTTCTAATAATTCCCGTGTAAGTCGTTAAATATTTACTAATTGCACCTTAAAGCTTTTATTTTCTGAAAGATACAACCGTCTTCTATCGAATACAAATATTGATTTTATCATCAGACAATTTACTTTTCATATATATGCCAGTCTACGTGTTGGTATACTACCCATTCAAATGTCGACAAAATGACTCAAAATAGCACTTGGAAGGGAAACAAAAGTTTTATTCATTTCTGTAATATTAATCCAATTTGTTTAAAATTTACACATATCGTGTGTTGTATACATGTGTGCCTAATAGAAAATGGATATTTGTGTTTGGACAGTATACAATAATGATAATATACAAAATGTACACGAATCTATCGATTCGGGAGAAATAGTGATTGTTCTCTTTGTCTGTTCGTCCACAATTGCATTTGTATTCACACTTTTGACTTTATGATAATGAAACTTGGTCAGAGTGATCATCTGAACAAAATTTAGGCCAAGGTAGAAAATGGATGATCAAGGATAAAAAACTAGGTCACTAGGTCAAATTGTAGCAAAACCTTTTGTAGTCGCTAGAGGCCATAATGTTGACCTTATATTTATGAAACTTGGTCACAATAATAATATCAACAAAATCTAGGTCAAAGTTATAAATTGGGTCATCTGGGGTCAAAAAGTAGGTCGCTAGTTAAAATTAAAGGAAAAAGTTGTCTAGGTACAAAATTCACAATTTTGGTCTAATATTTTTGCAACTTGGTCACAATGCACATCTCAAAACATCTAAGACAAGTATGTTATTGAATAATTTGTGTCAAAATTAGGTCAATAGGTGAAACTAATTGATGCGACTTTTTGGCGCATTAAGGTTTGTCTATTATTTGACCTAGTGACCTAGTTTTAACTCGTGATAAGTAAATATTGAATTTGACCTACATTTTGTCTTCATGATCCATGTGACATGGTTTCATAAAGATTAGGTAAAAAGGGTGCCTTCTAAAGATTTGTTCTATAATTTGGCCTAGTGACCTAGTTTTTAACTCAGGTTAATCAAATTTCATACTTGACCTTGATTTTTGTAAGGTGATCATTGTGACCAAACTTCACAAGTGTAAGGTCGAAATTGCGACCCCTGGTGATAATATCTTGTTTTTTCTATGTTTTGACCAAGTGACCTAGATTTTGGCTCCGGTTAACTCAAAATTTTATTTTAGCTAGATTAGCTTCCGATGATCATTGCTGCCAAGTTTCATAAAAATCAGACTAAAATTGCGACCTCTAAGCACGATGTAAAAATAAGTTACTGGTACAAGTCAAGATTTATTTACATCAAAAGTGACAAATATCGCGAAAACATGTGACAATTCAATATATTTGTAAATATCTCAAAAAGTCCCACGAATATTCAATAAGGACATTTTGTACATTGCTAAGGATAGCTTTACGCACCATATAAACACAAAACGGTTTGTTTTGCAATTAGTTTGAGGTTAAAAGTTAAAATGACTGGACTAATAACGTTATTTTTGTTTCGTCAATTATTGGAAATACATTATAACAGGTTTTGTTTAACATCAGGCCAAAGGCTATTTAAGAATACTTACCTGAGACAGTAAACACCTGGGCCCGTATTCATTAAGCTTCTAAGGGGAAATATTCCTTAGGTTGATTATTAACCTAAGGTTTTATAGAAATTCCCTTAGTTTTATATGATTTCACCTGAGATATCTGGATATGAAGACTTAAGGTTGTTTCAGATATCTAAGGTGAAATCATATAAAACTTAGGGAATTCCTATAAAACAGTGGGTAAATAATCAACCTAAAGTATATTTTCCCCTTAGGAGCTTTATAAATAACGGACCCAGGGGTGATACTTAAGCTAATCAGTTGGAGTAAACAACCTGTACTCGCTTGCTTTACAACTTCGACATCACACAGAAAACATGGTTATAAACAACAACCCAGTCAGCATGCTGGCGTTGGCACAGTTATGGTCAGTGGTTTGAATAGCAATAAAATAGAAATGCTTTCATTTTAAATGATGAAAGTATCACGAATGTCTAACGGTGAGATGGAACTTTAAAAAATATACATGTGGCGTCGAGCGCAGAAAAACGCCCCTTATACCCTAGTCACACTCTCCGTACGAGCTCCGTACGAGTTTATTTTTCTGAACTCGCACGGAGCCCGTACGGATATCGAGACTCGTATGAGCATCGTACGGAATTTCACAACTCGTAGAGGACTCGATGATCTGGTAAAAACTATTCCCTTTGTACAACTCGTACGAGGTCCGTTAGAGCTGTGATCAGAAGCTAAGAACCTACAAATACCGCCAGGATTAAAATATTTCAGACTCGTACGAGTTTGTAAATCCGTACGAACATCATACGAGCATTGTGACCGTAGCACAACGACAAAAAATTACATTTTTTTTACATCATCTGACACCCACAACATTTTTCTTTATTCGGAACTTAATTTGATGGATAATTTAGCATATTTCTATAGGTATGGCCATTTACGCAACACGGTGGCCATACCACCTGACCAAATGCTATGTTAGTGAGCAAATTATGGACGGAAAATCACTCGACTCGGGTAACATTTTCTTGTTTATTTTCTTATTACTGGATGGATTTTGATACAAACAAAGACGACGGCCGTCTCCTTAGCGAGCTACGCACCGTGCAGTATCAAATATGTGCAAAGATTCCTTAGTGCAACCGCGCATTTCGTAAAGTGAAAACGCAATGCGTTGTTGGGGAGCCAAACATAAAAGCATGTCAAAATAAAATTATGTAGTTATAATTTGCCATTTCTAGTCATTCTGTGGACAAAATATCTTGCGATGTAACGTATAATATGTAAAACGACTAGAGCGAAAACTGTTTTGTCAACATATGCATGCATTGGTGGATTTTTTTAAAAAAGATAAAAAATGCTATGTTTAAGTGCCATTTCAGAAATGCTTTGTTGAGTAGCCGTTTTCTCATGTTTCGTTCATTCTCGATCCATCAATATATGCGATAATTCGTGTAACGCGTGACATCGTAGCTTAGTCGTGTTCATACAGTTAATGACTCACACAATTGTGTCATAGACTGTTAACATTCACTGATATACGCAACACGTCGTAATTGTATCAGAAATTAACTTTTGTGCATTTGGATATTCTGAGAGTCTGTATGAATATTCATATCGTACGGAAACTGAAACGGCCGTTTACAAATGTCAGACTTGATGTAAATTGTTTTACAACAAAGCTAAGTGAGAGCGACGCATGCATTTAGTATATTTCTTGTTATATTCCTAAATTGTTCTGCATTTTGGGATTTGTGCAATGTAAGTCTCTTGGTTAGTAATACATGAGACCTTTAAGTCATGTGTTCATTTAATTATAAGATAGTCGTTGTGACATATAATCCAGCGTTTCGCCTGGTTGCGTTTATATTTTACCAAAACAGAAGAAGGGAAAACATTAGCAATAGCTTTGCCGGATTGATTTAAAATATATCCCGGGGATAGCCGGTGACACGGTCGTAATTTTAACTTCCAGCTTCCCCCGCACTGACGAGCGAAATGAAGGGTTTTTATTCCCGAAATAGCAGGGACGTATAGCCGTGGATTTTACCAGACAAAACGTTCAATATGGAATTTGCCGTCCGACGGCAAAAACTACAAATCCCCAAAATGACCACTTTTACGGTATTACTAGATACGAATCACTGTAGCAAGTAGTATTAAAGGGGCATGCCCAGGAACTGCTGTGCAATTTTTCGTACACCAAAAATGCGTTTGTCACTTGTAAAACCTATTATAACCGAAAAGTCAAAGAAGAATGTTCGTTCCAAAATGACCCTATAACGCGCGCGGTGGTATTTGTAAGTCGGTTTGAATAAAAGCCTTTTATTAACGACGATATTTCCAATACGTCTGAGAGTTTAACTGAGCATGTGCACTGCCTTTCAAGTGAACTTTACATGGGCAATACTTACCCTTTCAGTTTGTTGACATTTTCCGCGATGTCTTCGGTATTGACAGGTGGAAATGACGAATAATTTCTTAGGCTGAAATCGGCAGGTTTAGTAAATTTTGAAATGTGTATTTTGAGTAAACTAGAGGGATATTTTGTAAATATTTTACAGGGCTTTCATTAATTGATCCAGGCATTACAATGATACCAATTTGATTGCTATTCGAGACGCTTCAGTTCCAGGGCATGCCCCTTTAAACAACATTGTACACATATCCTGTCATGTTTGGACACATGCTATTAATAATATCCAGTCATTTGATGACGATATTAAATTGCTGCATGTGGATCAAGGATCAATGCAAAACGCACTATTTGACGTTTTAATACCGACACAGCTATTGTTTTAGTCTGGTTCCCTGTCACAAATCTTACGTAGTTTGAGTCTGGCATCAATTAAGTACCCAAGATGGCCGCCCCGGTGGTCAAATCAAAATGGCCGATGTTCATTAGGTTATATAGACTATGTATATCAATGGAAAATTGCACGGTATCATACACCTTTATTTACAATAACGTTAATAAAATAATTAAAACATTTTGTATGAGGGTATTAATCTGTGGTTTGTGAGTTATGATATTTTTCTGTGAACTTTTTGATTCACCCACGTATGTGCAGAGGATTTAATCGGACACTACTTGATACGTGTGAGGGGAATGACAATTTCAACAGATTTAGATAAAATTATTAATGTACTGGCACCCTTTATTGGGAAAAGATCGGCACTTTTTCTTGTCGTCTGTCGATTCACTGTTAACGAATCACCATGTTCTGATAAACGATCACAAACGGACCGGACAGTCCCAGTTGAATCACCAATTTCAGTTTTTTCATTCCATAGTAAATTTACCAAAAAGAGAAGGTCATAAGCATTTACGACCTTATATTTGAAATCTACATCATAGGGCGCTTCTAATGAGCCTATTTGCATGACAATCGGTACTTGTCATGTTGACCAAACTGAAGTTGAAAAAAGCTTGTTTTAGCATAAGTGAAGAGTGATTGCCAGACAGGTTTTCCTGTTTTCTCAAAATATTGATTTAGTTACGGCCTTTTCATTCTAAGCCAGCGATATGTAAGAACCCGGCTGTGTATCACAGATGCTCGCCGACCTTGGATGGAAACCCGGTACAGCACTGAAGATACCTGAACAGAGTTACCATGCTCTTCAAAATCAGCAACGGGCTAGTCGATGTTTCAGAGCACCCACTCCATCGGGCAGACTCACGGAGTTAACCGCTTCAAGCAGATAACAGCGCCACAGAATTCATATAGAATTTCATTCTTCCCACGGAATGGAACAAGATCCCGGCAATGGTAACAGACAGTACCAGCAAAGGGACACTGATGAGTGCAGCAGTGATGTCTCCAACAGTCGGCCACTAGATCACCAGTCCATGTAAATAGTTTTAATTTGTATATCACATGTATTCAACTGTTTTGTCGGGCATGACAGATTTTATCGCCGCAGGATACTGGACAATCCAGAAGGACTTCTACCCATTAACCGGAAGAAGAAGGGGGCAAGTAGCAATGGTGTTAGCACAAATCTAGTATGTTGAACTCCTCATAAACTATATATTGGGTGGAATTTCTTCAACTTTTCAGAGTCTTGGCCCTTTGTTACTTTTACTGTTTTATTGACATTATTAGTGGATATCAGTGATTTTAGTACACTAATTCATTCCTTCACTGGATGTATGCAGTAAGACTCCCAGTGGTACTTTTTATTGCCCAGCGTCTTGGCAAACTTTATACGTAGTGGTTTGCTAAACTAGTAATACATTGTAGTATACTTTTGTTGTGACGTTTTACTTTTTTGTTGATATGAAAAATAAATATATTACTGTTGTCTTCTTGTGTGTAGTAGAATATTTATGCACACATTTAACATTTTATTATTAGTCCCCTACCGGTTTTCAACCGGAGGGCAGACTGAGTGGACTGTAGGTTTGCCCTCCGTTTGTATGTCAAGAAGTCTGGGTCCATAACTCTAACCGTTTTCAAGCTAGGTTCATGAAACTTTGTTTGTGGATAGGGACCAATAGGGCGATCGTGCAAGTCCATTTTGTTTCATTTGGACAAAAAAAATTAGTTGCTCTGGATACGGAAAGCTGAAAATAGTGAAAATACTTCATAATCTGTATGCTACCATTACCATAACTCAATCAGTTCAAAGAACTACGTTCAAGAAAGTTGCTATGTGGATAGGGACCAAGAAGGAGATAGTTTACTGTAATTTATATTTGATTCGGACAAAATGTGGTTATCATGGCAACAGAAACATTGAAAAAAACTGATAACCACGTAGAGGACTTCTGTATTGCTTGATCAGGCCCACATAGAAGATTGGGAAACCCAATGTGTCAGCCTCGTTAAATATAGATGTTACTTACTTGCAACTTACGTACTATTGCTTGCAATTCCTACCTACCTGTTAACTTTGTCCATGACTTGTGCTTGTAATATGAGCTTTTTTCTTCTGTGTGCCTTTCGTGGTCGAGTGCTGCATTCTCAGTCTGATTGGTAATTCTCTTTTTTCATGATTAACATATTAAAATATTTAACAAAGCTTTTTAATACAACACAAATTTATATCTTATTGTCTTTTATTGCCCATATTTATAAAAATATAATATAATGAATACATAGATTTATCTTATATCAAATATATTTGCCCAAGACAAATTTATCACAATAGTAAAAGGAGTATTATAGATTGAATATGTACACATGTATGAGCCCTCTTGGGAGAGGTTAGGTAATGACAAAACGTGCCATTAAAACTTCCTAAATTGGCACACATATGTATAAGAGCCGTTTTCCAGGAAAACCTGCTTTGCTGATGTTATATAGTTACTGTATGAAATAAGGTTTTAAAAAGCTCCTAAGTATGAAAAAGTACACATCATTTCATTCTATTTTTAGTAATTTGCTCATATAGTGCAACATCTAAGCTTTAAAAATTGCCTTGAATTATGTTGAAATCACATATTTTTCGTTGCTATGGTGACCACTTTGGAAAAAGTGCTGAGATTGAAAAAAAACAAGAAGTATGGTTCATTCAAATAGTAATAGCCTATCTCTGAATGCAAACAATTTAGATTTTGATACCTATTTTGCCAATTAAAACATAATTCTAAAACTTTATGCTATTTTGATCAACTAATTCAAAAATTGATTAAATGGTATAATTATGAAATACTTGTAACGGTAACTTCAAATAACGTTTGAATGACGCTAGTGATGTCAGACAAACAAGTCTGGGTATGGACTCTACAAAAACTGCTGTAACTTCCTCAAAACTCAAAATATTAACTATATTTGTTTTGCATTTTGCTTCATTAGAATAATTCTTTACAACTATGAAAAACCTCAAAATTAACATTTAATATGTCAAAATAGCAGGTTTTCCTGGAGACTTGCTCATATATTTATATACATTACAGGGTGTCTCACAAATAATATGGAAATACAGAGTGTCTCAAAAACAGTATGATATGTTTGCTGCATCAAAAATAATAATTTTGCTAGATTAAGTTTTGATTTTCAAACAACTGTCTCCCAATTCGACAATATAATCAACATCATCATCTATTCTGAACAAAACGGTACAACAACAAAAACTAAACTTTACAAAATGTTATTTTTGGCAATTACATTATAAATATACACACAAGTTGACAAGCCTTAATTCACTCCAGCAGCTGCCCATTCCCTGGTCGATCAAATGGACAAATCAACTGACATTGAGGGGGTTATGAATGTTATGACTATTAAGTGAAGTAATTGTAATTTAAAAGAATTAGCATTTTATAAAATTAAGTTTATTTGGTTGTAAAATTTTATTCAGAATAGATGAAATAGGAATTTAGTAAACACCGGCATGCATGTCAATGACATCATATGATCCATGATGACTGATGGGGTTTTAGTTAAAAGTGTACTCTAAAATTGAGTTAAGTACAAATGCACAGCTGATGGGAGGAAACTAAACAAATTGTAGCTAACAATCGTAAGCACACATACCCACCACCATAATATTTGGAAGGGCATTAAAAGGTAGGTGTGTAAAGCTCATTTTAATGGACTTTTAATCAATATGAAAACAACAGGGAACAATGCCTGTTATTTTGTAAGTGAAGATAACAAAAATTGACATACAAGAAAATTATCACTGCACTCTAAAAATATGACAATTTAAACAAATTCAATCACTAACACAATTCATACCATTCCTAGGTTACAAAATAGTTGTGCACACAAAATATAGATTATATAAAATCACCCGTTCATAATATGATATATACTATTCTATCATAAATAACTTGTTCACAAAATAACATCATTCTATCAAAATAATACAATATAATGGCATCAAAGTATAACATGAACAATAGTCATACAAAATAGTGTAACAAAATGTCATGGAAATTCCAATGTTTCAAGTCATGCTATGCTGATTTGTGTTCATTAATTAAGCTAGTAGCTCTTTACATAGTACTTGAAATCTATGTACAAAAAATGATCAGTTAGATGTCCTTGTTTAGTCAACACAAAGGTTTAAAGGGACACCACTCTTACAAAAATCAATATAGAGTAAAACCCTAGTTATTGCACATTATAAAATATTACCAAAGAAGATAACCTGTATAAAATTGAAATTTGAATCCAGGGATCTATTGCTTAAGCAAAGCGCTTCAGAGCACCTTAATATTCGGTTTGCAAACCACTCATTCAATTTAATAAAGACGGCATGGTTAACCTCCCTTGATAAGTGAGTAGCTCTTGCCTATGTTAACAGCTTTATTGTCTACCAGTAATCGTGTAAAAAGCTATACCACTCTCACCTTTGTGAAAGGTCTTTAGTTCTATTAGTGAGTACATAGTTCCGTGCTAACTTGACAGACTCTAGGCAACAGGTAATAAAGAGTACAATAAAGGTACAAAGTGACATAATCATTCAACTTCCATCACACATTTATACATGGAATGTATTAATTGCACTACAATAATAAACGGATATAATAACCTGATCCTTGACCTATTTGCATAATACAATAGCTGGGGCCTTATTCACCAACGTTGTAAGTCTAAAATATAGACTTAACATTGTCAAATGTTCTATTCGCTCTCATGTTGTTATAAATCCACCGATTTTGATATAAATTGGGAAATATGTTCAGTGGGTAACAACAAATAGTCAGATAAAATTTCACAAAGAAATGCCAGTTATTATAAAAATGACATTTTTAAGTCTAAGTCTGATTTTTAGACTTACAACGTTGGTGAATAAGGCCACTGATATCTAATCAATATTTTTAACACCAGTTTCAGGTTTTCACTAGCAGAGAGTATCAAGAACATACTCAAGGTCAAGTGTGATACAAACAAAAATCTAAATGACAAAAATTGCAGGGTTTGCTCACAAAAATTGATATTATATGCTCAAGAACCTCGTTATATATTCATGCATAAAGGTTAGGGTCAGGTCAACATCTCAAATGGATTTACAAGGCTTTCTATTCCTTGGAATTCATTGGAATATACCGTAAAATCATTTAATTTCGTTGGTACAAAATTTCGTGATTTTAGTAAAAAAGACGATTTCGTTTGGACTTGAATTCGTGGCCTTCGCATTTCAGGTAATAAAACAACGGTCAAAATTAATGTTCGTTGGGATTAAAGTTTGTGGTTGAGGTGAACCACGAAATTTAATCCCCCACAAACATTAATGATTTTACAGTATGTCACCAATTTACCATTGAAATGATTTACGACTCGGGTATTGGTAATGTCAATTGTACAAACTGTTGTGTTTGACAAACAGTAACAATACAAATGCACCTTCACACAATTTACAAGTCTGAGCCTAGCCATGGAACCCATACCCCACCATGTAGGGCTGGATCAGCCATTTTATACACACAATCTACAAGTCTGATCCTAGCCATGGAACCCATACACCACCATGTAAGGCAGGATCAGCCATTTTATCTCCAGGTTTATTGACTGGTTTGACAGCCCCTTCAGCATACTGATTAATACGAGCTTTCAAGTTCTCAATAATCGCAGGATTAGCATCAGCTATATTATTATACTCACAAGGATCTGTGGGTATATGGAAGAGACATGCTGAATGTTTCGGTACACAGTTTGTAGTATAGTTAGCTGGTGGATCACCACAGGCGATATTATATGGAGTATTTGGCACATGGCGGTCTAATGTCGCCCTCTTTTTAGGACGATATGATATTTCCTTCTCATACAAATCTCTTACTGTTTTATTATATACACCAGCACTGCCTTCATTTTCATTCCAGTTGTACAAACTCTGTATTTTAGTTTCAGCCATGACCCAATCACTATCACCATAGAAACCATCATTATCACTGTGACCTTGACCCTCAAACGGATAAGAACACGGATACCAATGATCATTTCGACCATTAGATATGTCGCCCTGGATTAGTTTATAATCCCCGACACGAATAGCAGAAAATTTTGCGAACGGGTCAATATTGTGTAGAATCTCATCTCTGACCCCAGGGCCGTCATTCTGCAGCATATCCCACATGTCCTTGCCATCAATTTGTCCAAGGTCACTGATGTTTCCACCGGCCGCACTATATAATGTAGGTAGCCAATCACTAACATGTACCATGTTGTCAGACTTTAAATGACGTTGCTTCAGTAGTCGACTGTGAACAAATCCCACACCATGGACTCCACCTTCCCATAGAGTGTTCTTGGTACCCCTGAAACATGCAATTAGAAGAATTAGAAACAATTTAAAATTAAAAAATTTCACAGGTGATTTGTAGGGAGCTAGAGGTTGGTGCGTGCTTCAGGAGCTAGATCTCCTGATTTCAATCTATGTCTATGCCACTGCTTCAATCCTCTGAGCAAGAATAGCTCACATGAATCCATTTTACCAAGATGTAATAATTGGTACCTGAGAGGGTCAAAAGCCTATGTGTTACAGCTGACAGTGGTAGCTCAATGAACTAGGCTTAAATGTACAGTTGGTTAAACGACGCATGTATAAGTTTGTAGTTGCTATAACTTTACTTTGACAAACCATATCGACTGGCTGTGCACGAATAATATTACATAAGGCCGAGCATAGCCTTCATTTGCCAGTCAGCTTTCTGCTGAATATGCCAGACATATGTGTGCCTCCACCCAGATTTGAACCTGGGGCACCAGATTACGTGCCAAGCACACTTACCACTAAGCTATGGAGGCTACACCAAAGTGTATATTCAACTTACCTTAATGGAAAATTACATGCAGAATTCTGATCATAATTGTTAGCTGGTCCACCATTATCAGTGGAGAACACAATGATTGTATTGTCCATCATGTAGTTATGGTTGAGAGTTCGTACAACTTCACCCACTGAATCATCTAACGCAGCTGCCATACCTATAATATAACGGTACATTATAATAGCAGTCTTCAAACATTATATTAATTGTAAGTTACATAACTAGTGCACATAAACCTGATTTATTTCAACATTAATTTACAACAAGACATACATGCCATATTTTCCTTAAACCTTATGCAGGAGATTGGTGATGGAAATGCAGGAGATTGCAATGAAATGCAGGAGATTTTTCTTGCTCAAACTTTGAACTTAAATAAATGAAGTTCATATGCAGTTTTCACCTATTTAACTTGTAGGACATTACCATATGCATGCTTCATAAAGCTACTTAAATTAATATTTGTTATCATTTTCATCAAGCAAACAAAAATATCAAGGTTCCAGTATTCCAAGAAATGCAGGAGATTTAATCAATTTGCCAAAAATCATGCAGGAGTAGAGTCTCAAATGCAGGAGACTCCTCTCAAATGCAGGAGATCTGGCATGTATGACAAGGCTGCATTCGGTGAACGCTTATAAAATGCCCTGGTGGTAGCCTTGTCCATAACAAATAGCTCAGTCATTCAGGGGCCATAATTCTGTTGAAATGTTAGATAGTGTTACAATGCTTTGACAAGTATGCCAAGTTTCAAAACAATGCTTTGACATTTTGTAACGGACCAACAGATGCTTGGGCATAAAAAAACTGTTATAAGAATCTTTTAATTCAAATATCTGTGTCAGTTGAACAGCAATTTGTAAGGTTTTTACATACAAATGTAATGTAATCTCACTCATCACGTGTCTATTCAATCAGTGTAATCATTGCCTCTTATAATTTCAATCAGTTGGTTGTTTAAATCACCTAACAAAACACAGCACCACGAAACCAGGTTTTCTGTGCACTTTTCACTATTACCATTTATCTGTCTGTAGTAACAGTGACCTTGACCCCACTGAACCCAAAAAGTTTATAATGAGCATGAGGTTGGTCATTGAAGAAGAGAGTAAAATAGTAAACTAGCATCATATCTACAGGAGGGACCATGTTTTTATACATGTGGAACTTCATATGAAAATGTACCCATCAGCTAGCTATTAGTGAACGGCATGTAGTTAATGTTTATTTATCCAATAGATTGCCAGTAGGCATTTAGCACATGAAAATGTGATATTCCCTATATACAAAGAAGATATTTCCCTTACCAGCAAATGTTCGTCTGCGAGAGTTGCCTATGTATGGGAATCTGTCAACATATTCATCCGGTGCTTGTAACGGTGCATTACCATTTCCAGCATGTACCGCTTGATGGGCCAAGTACAAAAACAAGGGCTGGAAATATAGATCATATAAGTTCACTTACCAATTTTCTAGGGCTCTTTTCAGCTATTAAGCCACTCAAGCACCCTTTGACATTAAACCATTGCAGAAAAAGGGCAAGAAATGTAGACAAGTAAAGCAAATAAACCTATTTAATGGTCTTATTTATCCTCGGCACTGGATAATCCATATGAGCGAGGCCCCCAGAAGAGGTTAAGTACTTTTAGTTTTTTGGGGGATAGTGCATGATACAGAAGATGCCCCAATTCCAGAAGCATCCCTGGTTCTTTTACATGCCAGGTGTATAGCACCCATACATGGGATCTTGGTTTAAAGGCAAATAAACCACTACAGGAACAATGGTTGTCCTTGTCTTTGTGGTATGCCGGTATACATTCTCAATAAACCTTATTGTATGTGTTTTAACTTGTAAAGAATAGACAAGAGAAGTTTCAAAACATGTATACCCCATGAGCCTTCTTGCAGCCAATTTATATGGTCATATTGCATTAAATGCCACATTTACCTTCATCTTTAACTAGCTGAATTCAAAAGCAATAGTGAGTTTGTGAGCAGATTATGCCAAGCCTTCAACTAGAAGGTTCCTGACACAAAATGCATGTCTCCCACAAAATGCATGTCTCCCACAAAATGCATGTCTCCTGCAAAATGCATGTCTCCCACAAAATGCATCCACAAAATACATGTCTCCCACAAAATGCATGTCTCCCACAAAATGCATGTCTCCCACAAAATGCATGTCTCCCACAAAATGCATCTCTCCCACAAAATGCATGTCTCCCACAAAATGCATGTCTCCCACAAAATGCATGTCTCCCACAAAATGCATGTCTCCCACAAAATGCATGTCTCCCACAAAATGCATCCACAAAATACATGTCTCCCACAAAATGCATGTCTCCCATAAAATGAATGTCTCCCACAAAATACATGTCTCCCACAAAATGCATGTCTCCCACAAAATACATGTCTCCCACAAAATGCATGTCTCCCACAAAATGCATGTCTCCCACAAAATACATGTCTCCCACAAAATGCATGTCTCCCACAAAATGCATCCACAAAATACATGTCTCCCACAAAATGCATGTCTCCCACAAAATGCATGTCTCCCACAAAATGCATGTCTCCCACAAAATGCATCCACAAAATACATGTCTCCCACAAAATGCATGTCTCCCACAAAATGCATGTCTCCCACAAAATACATGTCTCCCACAAAATGCATGTCTCCCACAAAATACATGTCTCCCACAAAATGCATGTCTCCCACAAAATGCATGTCTCCCACAAAATACATGTCTCCCACAAAATGCATGTCTCCCACAAAATGCATCCACAAAATACATGTCTCCCACAAAATGCATGTCTCCCACAAAATGCATCTCTCCCACAAAATACATGTCTCCCACAAAATGCATGTCATCTCTCCCACAAAATGCATGTCTCCCACAAAATGCATGTCTCCCACAAAATGCATGTCTCCCACAAAATGCATGTCTCCCACAAAATGCATGTCTCCCACAAAATGCATGTCTCCCACAAAATGCATCTCTCCCACAAAATGCATGTCTCCCACAAAATGCATCTCTCCCACAAAATGCATCTCTCCCACAAAATGCATGTCTCCCACAAAATGCATCTCTCCCACAAAATGCATCTCTCCCACAAAATGCATGTCTCCCACAAAATGCATGTCTCCCACAAAATGCATCTCTCCCACAAAATGCATGTCTCCCACAAAATGCATCTCTCCCACAAAATGCATGTCTCCCACAAAATGCATGTCTCCCACAAAATTCATGTCTCCCACAAAATGCATGTCTCCCACAAAATGCATGTCTCCCACAAACTCCAAACTAACATTCCTGGCAATATGCACAATAGGGCTTGGTACAAATGTACCATGTATTCAAGGGATAGTTTATTGAAATTGTAAAGGTTAACAAGTGTGAACAACTTTGTGACATCCATCCAGACAGACTTCCAGCACAATATCAATATGTCTGGCCAACAATCATTACGCAGGATGGGTCATAAAGATGAACTATCAGTAGTCCTGAAGATAATGTCCAGGGCCCGTATTCATAAAGCTCCTAAGGCGAAAATATTCCTTAGGTTGATAAATTTACCTAAGGTTTTATAGGAATTCCCTTAGTTTTATATGACTTCACCTTTAGATATCTGAAACATGCTTAAGTATTATTATGAATACGGGCCCTGGACATTAACATTCATAACAAGTTTGTCATCATTATATTGACAGACCTACATATATACTAGCAGAACGGCATGTAGTGTTTAAGAAGAGAGTAGCAAGAACCATTCTCGTACAACCAGTTGTCTACTTTCATCGGTCTAGGGACTTTATGGCTTATCATGCACAAAATTCAAAGTCTGCAGTGTGTCATTCTTTGTAGAGTGAGCATATAAGGTTTGTAGAAGCATCCATTTTTTGGGGATGTGGATGGCTTGTACTATGTCTGACTCTTGCGAGTATGGCTAGGCGCTGCCGCCGTAGCTGTGTGGCTTTGGTTTGTGGCCTACTATTAAATAACCACTGATTTAAGAGGACGAGCAAAAATGGGATCAAGCCTTAATGCAGTTACCATTTGAACAACTTGGTATATTTTCAATATACAAATAAGTAGTTTCTGTCAGTGTATTTTGGAAGGCTACGGCTGCTACATTTTTTTGAAAATGTCAAAAAGGAAGTATGGAGGAAGTACATCGACACACGTCACACGCATGGTTTCCCCTGGCTCTTAGTGACAGCATGCATTGTATTGTATGTCGCTTACTTGACAATGAAATTGTATGTGCTTACAATATGGGTATACAGTGTAGAATCCTTGCACATACCGCTCACATGCATTGTCCTTACGTTGTAAGAAGACAAACACATAGCCAGAACGCAGATCAAAGGCAGCGAAAGTTCTCATACATTAAAAATACATTGTCATGTCTACCTGCTCTGAAAAAAGTACAGCAGCGGCCCGGACCCTGTACAGATTGCTTCATCTTACCTGTTTTTGCACATACACAACACATGCATACTTGCACGTACCTCCAGTTGTGACTGCCGCTTTATATAACCCTTACACTTAATGTCCTTGAGAAAGCACCACTATATAACCCTTCTATTTTTCAAAGACCTTGAGGAAGTTACGTTATATAAGTATTCAGTATCCTTTCTTTTACCTCCGCTTTGTTGAGAGTGTTGATTATATATTTACAGCTTCTAAAACCTTGAGGAAGTACCATTATATAACCCTTCTGTTCTTCTACGACCTTGAGAAAGTTACATTATATAAGTATCTAGTACCCTTCCTGTTACCTCCGCTTTGTTGTGAGTGTTGATTATATTTACAGCTTCGTCCGTGTAGTCCTCCGTGGAGTATGATGTGCGATTCACAACCTTCAAGTCTCGTCGATAATCAAGACCTTTATATACCTGAAATGTGAAGAGTACTTATGCGCAACGTGTTCCACATTATTTCATAAGCTCTTCTCTAGATGATCACACGATAATGAAAGAAATTAACAGCAAGGACCTGTAACATTCTTAGATAATTTACTTCTTAATGAACATAATGAGTAAACAGTGACCTGTTTTATAGACATATCTCAAACTGTTAATATGCTAGCTTGAGCAAACTAAGTCCGCTAGTTAGAGCGCTTGCCATCTAATCTGGCAACCCAGGTTTAAACACCAGTGGAGGCACTCGTATGCTTGCCATATTTCAGCAGATTGACATTCTAACAGAATAGTTTGATCTGGCTATATCATACCGCATGAAGGTAGCCAGTAGTTAAAGTATATTTTTTTGACAAATATGGGCATCTTAGAGTTAAATAATGGTTACCATAGACCTATCTCAGTCAGGCGCCTGGCAATATGAGAAGGGAGTCCGGAGAAACAGTATGCTTGAAAGATAAGTGTCTCGTAAGTTAAACTGACTAGTCCCTTCAATAGGGGTGACACTATTTTAAACAAACTTTAGTTTGACTTTACATATAATGAAAATTAGCCTCAATAACAAATAACCTCCAAAACATGTTTGTCCAATAACATTTTAGCATAAAAAGCATAAGCACAGACAGACAGACTTATGGAATGACGCCTACCATTACCACCATATCTGTTTAACCTTGGGTAGGTAGGGGGGATAATAAGCTAAGCCTGCTTATAACTAATACTCACATTATCAATTTCGTAATGATCGTAATAGTCTTCTTTACCATTCCAGTACCCAAAATGGGAATCAAAGCCTCTATTAGTAGGTAAATATTCCTCCTTAAAGTAACCTAGATGCCACTGAATAAAATGAACACAATTATATGTATCACAAATTAACCCTCTACTCCATATTTTTAGTAATTGATAAAAGGCAAATTTTCCCTCTGCTTTACATCAAAGCTACCTCAGAAGGTCTGGGTCCATATTCACAAATATTTAACGACTGAATTTCAGACTTCAATTTTGTACAATTCATATCTTTTATGACCCCATCTTTAAAGCAAGACGGCCAAGAAAAGGCAAGTGCATGGGCTATTGGGCGTTCAGGCAGACAGGCGGGCATGGATATCATTGTAATGATTGTAGCTTAATCTAATTTATTAAACATTCTATGACCATTGCTAAAATTCTTTAAGTTAGTTATAGAAATGTGCAACACATAACATTTAATCTTGGCCCAAGCTTAACTGCCCACTACATGAGAGCCAATCTTATAACTCTAACAAGCTAGGGGCAAAAAAACAAATCCAAAATAGCAATGTAAATTTGTAAATTGAAGTCCAAATTTCAGTCAGAAAGTATTTACGAATTTGGCCACAATCTTCTCACACGAATCTGACCAAACGGTGACCAATATGGAGTAAAGGGTCAATTCCAAACTCCACACTTACGTCGATTTCAAGATGATTAAAATAATCTTCCTTTCCACCCCAATAACCAAAATGGGAATCAAATCCACGACTTGTTGGTAAATATTCCTCTTGGAAAAATCCAAGATGCCACTGTATTAAAATATACAACAGTATGTAAACAGCTAATTCAACATATATACATAGTTTATTCAGTTTTAATTGCCCGACAGCGAACAACTTCATTTAATCTAAAAGTACATTACAAATTAAAACTCAAAGGTTCTTTGTATCCAGAAATATCAAAACAAAAATCAGTCACTATATTATAAATACAGTTACAAAGTAATGTAATAGCATTATATAATTTTGCCGAAAATCATGCAAGAGTAGAGTCTCAAATGCAGGAGACTCCTGCATGATGCAGGAGAACTGGCATGTAAGGTATATAATAATTTGTGAAATTCATCAATATTGCCATATTACAAACCACTTATACAATAGTCAAAGTAAATTGTTACAAGAACTATTTAAATTGTTATAATACATAAGTAGTGCACTATAATAGGTTAAATATAGCTACATGGTGAAAGTGTGTGAGGTTCTAGACAGAGGTTTTAAAAACAACTTGTAGACAATATACTTGGAGGGTACCTCTCCAACATCGTATTAAGCAAAAAAAGGCATATCCAAGTCGATAGACAGATAATTGATTGATTTAAAGTTGATAATTACAAATCTTTTGCATTAAGATTCATTCATAAGGGAGATTTGTAGTAGTACTTCTGTTCTAGATGCAATGCTTGATGTACCTTTCCCAAGAAATGTGTAGCTTATCAAACTTGTCAATGAGAGATAATCGGTTTATTTAAAGTGATAATTATACCACATAAGATTTATTTACTTACAAGAAATGAGGGGGATTTTTAACAGAATTTCAAGGCTTATAATGTTTGGTGTACCTTTCCGACAATATGTGTAGCATATCCTAGAGCTTTAAGATGTTGAGCCATTGTTGTATGGTTGAGAGGTAACCCCCATGGTTCCGGTGCAGCAATCACATAATGCTGTAAACCTGATAGAGAGTAGGAATACTGGTGTCTATCGCCAAAGCAAAGTGCTATCGAGCGCTTACATTATGTTACCTCGGGTTAAATTAAATATAGAAGGCATGGATTACCTCCCATAGAAAGTGCTATGTAGCACTTTGCTTACGAAACAGACATCTGGTACAAGCAATCAAAGATAATAATAGAAAATAACAAAGCTTTTAACACAGAAGGGTTTTAGTCACCAAAATATATGTCTCCCCCAAAGTGCAATAAATATAGCTATAAGTACAAACTCAACTACAGTTTGTAGAAAGTTTTTAGACACAAAAATGTATGTCTCCCACAACGGTACATAACTCAGCAAGAAACCGTCCATTCTAATTTTAAGGTAGGAATGACAATTAGTAACAATATATAATAATGCACAACAAGGTTTGGTACTAGATTTTTTAACCATTCATGTGAAGTGGCTTTGAAATCATACTAATGGCTGAGGAGATAAATCATTAAAACACTCTGTGATATCGAGACAAACACTCAGCACAAAATCAATATTTCTCCTTCAGTCACTATAAGTCAAGAGATATGTGACATACACAAACAGGAAAGCTTTTAACACAAATTAAAATGAAGCATTAGTAGTAAGTGTCTACCGGTACTGGTAGTTACTTGAGTGCCAATTTAAGAATACTGGCAGATAGATAAAGATACGAAAGCACCTACGAGTGGTGAATGCTCTTCACCGCTAAACTTTCTCGTTTTTGATAGTAACAAGGGCAGATAACTCAATAAACATAGATCACAGGGGTATCAGCCTTGGCAGTAAGGACTCCCTTTGTGAGGTTGAATATTAACTACCCGGTATGCTAAGTGAACGCACCACTTTCTTGTTTTTGATAGTAACAAGGGCAGATTACTCAATAAATATATATCACAGGGGTATCAGCCTAGGCAGTATGGACTCCCTTTGTGAGGGTGAATGAATACCGTAAATACGCAGCTATAAGTCGTATGCAGCCATAAGTCGCAGGGGGACTTTTGAACAAAAAATCAAGGTTTTTGTCTAAACCCTTTCATAGGTCGCATATATAGTTTTCCATTTTTGTGAAAGCTGAAATCATGTGCTCAGTGTCAAGTGTCGAAGGAAATGTGGTCATTTTCAGCTAAAGTTGGGAGGAATGTGGTGATTTTCAGACAGAATATGGAGGAGTGTAGTAATTTTCTAACAAAGTTGATGGGAATGTGGTCATTTTCAGATAAAGTCAGGGAGATGCGGTCAGTTTCAGATAAAGTCAGGAGTAATGTAATGATTTCTGACAAAATCGGTAGTAGTGTAGTAAACTCTTCCATAAGTCGCGGGGTGACTTTTTAACTTTTTTTGGGACTGTTTTTGCCCGACTTATGGCTGAGTATTTACAGTATGCTAAGTTTCAAGTGGATACCTTTGACAGTCTTTGAGAAATTGACTCAGACAATAAAGTTAACAAACGCACATGCAGATGCTGACGAATCTGTCACGACAATAGCCCAACTTTTTTTCTTTTGTAAAGTCGAGCTAAAGATATTAGTTCCAGAAAATAAATATTATATATGGGTACCAAAGTCCCAAAAACAGTAAAGGCAGTCTTCAAAAACCTAATTTAAATTCTTAAATAGCCAACAAAAATTAATGTATAATAACATACTTATATCTTATTCAATTTCACAAAGTGTTTTTGACTAAACATATTACATCTTCCACAAAGGGCCATAACTCTGGCAATATTCATCTGACATGAAATTCCCATCAACATACACTAATGACCTTGGTACCTAATATGCATCCAAAGTTTCATTGTAATCTGACAAGCGATTAAGGAGAACAAAAGTAGACAAACTTTGTGACATTCATCAGGCCCGGTAATCATAAACATCGGAGTACGTACTCCATGCTCCAACTCATACTCCATACTCTAATCGGAGTCTTTCTTAGTTACAAAAACTGCTGTAACTATTTTATTACTGAATGGAAACATATAAAATGGGGGTTCATTTTCTTAGTTAGACCATTTGCTACAAGTTTGTGTTGGTTTTGATGCAAATTTCCATAAAAAACTTTTTTCAAGTTTGAGCTTTGAGTATGGAGTTTGAGTATGGGTATGAGAAATGTTTATAATCACCGGGCCAGAACAGACATCCAGCACAACATCAATGTGTCTCCTCTACACAATATGTGGAAGATATTCAAATAAATAGAAGATAGATAAAATAATTTTGAGGACTTTGAAAAATGCCGTGCTTAGTAATAGATAGGCCAAAAATAGAATATTGTTTGTTTCCGATCATAGCCTTCATAGCCTTTATTTGCCAATCAGTTTTCTGCTGAAATATGGCAGACATATATAGGAGCGCCTCTCCCTGGATTTGAACTGCCAGGTTAGAAGGCAAGCGCAATAGCCCCTACCCAACCCTGGCAAAGTAGGGTAGAGTAGGTAGATAAGTAAAAATATCTATATTGTCAAATAAATGCTTTGCCTACAAAATTAATGCACTTTACGTTAAGTTCTACTGTTTTATTGGTATTAAATTTGAATACACTGCGACTACACATGCTTTTTATAAAATGAAACAACTTTCCATCGGAGCATCAAAAAATATTTTAGGTACAGTAGGGCACTTTTTGTTGGGGTAAGTAGGGTGGAAAAAACAAACAATATTTTAGTTTTGGCCTAACAAACATAAAGCCACCACCACTAATACATGCATGTAATAGTACAACTGATTGATGTATACCTTCCCAACTATATGAGTTGCATATCCAAGATGTTTCAAATGTTGGGCCATTGTAGTGTGATTTAATGGTAGACCATAAGGTGTAGGGGCTCGAATCACACCATGCTGTAACCCTTTAATTACATTTATATGGTCAACGTTAAAATGTGGTTGGTATGACTTATGCTACTGTCACAATGCTCGCACGATGTCCGTATGGATTTACCAACTCGTATGAGTCTGAAATATTTTAATCCTAACATTATTTGTATGTTCTTAGCATCTGGTCACAGCTCGTACAGCTCTCGTAGGAGTTGTACAGAATGTATAGTTTTTATCAGATCACCGAGTCGTCCACGAGTTGTGAAAATCCGTACGATGCTCGTACGAGTCTCGATATCCCTACGGGCTCCATACGGACGTCGTGCAAGTTCAGAAAAATCAACTTGTACGGAGCTCGTAGGGCAAATGTGACTAGGGTAGTACACTACCAATATGTGTACAGGGTCCTTACTGTTTTGGAGGAGGGAAATTATTTGAATCAATACAGATGCAACAATCTTGGCCTTGAAAAAAACATGGAAATGATTTACCATCCAACCTCCCTGTCTGATCGGGACCAGACAGGTTTATGCCAATCAAACATTTTTGCAAGGATAACAATGATACTAAATTAAAGCCTCCTCAATAGCCTAGTAGTTGAAGGTCTGCCATGAGATCAGGAGATTCAAAACAAGACTGTGTTGATTTAAAGCTTATGCCCTGGTGGAAGCCTTGTCCATACCAAATTAGCTTAGTCAATGAACTTACAAGTTTAATTCAACAAAATTCCATACCAAATTAGCTTAGTCAATAAACTAACAAGTTTTGTTTAACATTTTATAATGAAAGAACGGATGTATGAACAAACAAACAGATGGACAGACAAGACAATCACTGTATGCCTCCTTATCAGGAGATGCCGGGGCATAAAAAACCTGTTTTACAATCAACCTGTAATGAACAAGTAATTTGGAATTGCTAGCAAAACAGAAGTTCCCCTACCTGGTTTTCAGTTTTTTAATGTTTCTGTTGCCATCGCAACCACAACTTTTGTCCGAATAAAAAAAGAATATTCAAGCATTATCTCCTTATTAGTGCCTACCCACATACCAAGTTTCATAAACCTTAGCTTGAAAACTGTTTGAGTTATTGCAGGATCCAGATTTCTTGACTGACGGACAGAGGAAAAACCTATATTCCCTTCTGGTTGAACACTGGTAGGAGACTTATAGATATAAACTACTATTATAGAGTTTGAGTATACCAGTATACCTAGATGTATAGGATGACGTCCAGTCATCAAACTGCCACGTGTTGGAGTACAGATTGGTGAAACATAGTAATTATTCAGTATCACACCATCGTATGCCAGCTTGTCAATGTTCGGTGTCTTAATTTCTGAGCCATGAAATCCAACATCATCCCAGCCCTGAAATGTTCAAACAACAAAATTTCAACGTAGTACTGAAAAATCATTAAATTTCAATAGGACAAGATTTTGTGGTTTGGGTAAAAAGACAATTTCGGTGGGACGTTAATTTGTGGATTTTGCATTTCAGGTAAATTGAGGTAATAAATACAAGGGTCAAAATTATTTTTCAATGGGATTTAATTTCATGGTAGAAGGGGAACCACAAAATCCTCAAAATTTAATCCCCCACGAAAATTAATGATTTAAGGTACTGTAAAATCATTTAATTTCGTTGGGACGAAATTTCGTGGTTTTGGTAAGAAAGACAATTTTGTTGGGACTTGAATTCGTGGATTTTGCATTTCAGGTAAGAATCAAGGGTCAAAATCAATGTTCGTTGGGATTAAAGTTTGTGGTTGAGGTGAACCACGAAATCCACAGAATTTAATCCCCCACGAAAATTAATGATTTTACAGTATTACAGTTTTGATGATTTTAACTACTTATTTTGCTTGCAGACAGACACACCACTAAATGGCTATAATGAATACCTTGGATAGTAGCTAAGCATGAAATATTGGCATAATATGCACCATAATTTGGAACAAATATGCAATTTGAATAATATATTGTATATAATCTTTTTTCTTATTTTATGGGCTCATAGGTAACTCACTAGCACAAGAAATCAAGTCAGTATCACTTGAAACGTTTTTTTCTTCAATTTGAGTATCTAATTAGGAGAGGGAGGTCAATCTGGGTTCAACCCAATGTTTAAATTCAGGGGTGTCAATGTTTTCAAGCAGCCAGACTAACTTGAACATGCTCAGTAACCAGCTGATTTTGCTGCCTACACACCTGGCTCAATTCTACACCCTTGAATATAACATAAATCTTATTCAATATTGTGACAGCTTGTTGGATATTTGGTTACCATGTGCTTACCTGCCTGGTGCCGTGACTTAAAGTATAGAAACAAAGAGGTTGGTTTGTCTAGAATATAAGCTTGTCAGTCATAAAACCAGAATGACAGACCCTTTTAAATAAGGGCTACACAATGATTTGTAACCACGATAATAGGGTGTAGTATAAAGAAACCTGATTGTTGGATAACTAGTATGAACTTCAGTACAATTGAACTGACAAGATTTAACTGGAACAAAGACTTAAGTTAGCAATTACCAAATCATCAGCAACAATGAGAACTATGTTAGGTCTCTGTGTAGATACCAGATCCAGTGACAGACACATACACACTCCCAATATCAGTCTGGAATACATCCCCATCTTCACACCATCAACCTATAACCTGTAATTAAATTACTTTCATTTAAGCGTTTTAATCATATTTCTCAACAAGTTACATATTCACCAGACCTGTTCATGGCTTCTTAGAGTTTTGAAAAATATTCAAAAAGGTGGATTAACGAGTACATATGCGACAAACCTCAACAGCAGTGTACGAGTATAATTTGAACCCTCACAATTGCCTGGACAGGAATTGTCAGTTAAGACTTTTCTCAAAAAGAGGAGGTGAGTGGCATATTTTGTTCCTTCTATTTTCTATAAGGGTGCATGTCAGTAACGGCCCGGGCCGGGTCTTGGATAGTTTTTTGGGTCATATATGACAATATCTGGAGGCCGTTGCATAGGCAGGGCGCTATTGAGCGCTTCGTAGCGCTACGCTAAGAAAGGGCTTGCTTCAAAAAAGCAAATTCTTGACTAGCGGCGAGGGCTTGTGGCTTTAGCATACCGTTGCCTAGAAAAGCGCTACCGAGCGGAACCAAGTGGTCCATTGCATAAGCGAGTGTTAAGTCACAGTTTGATATCGGCGAACATGTTCGATGATAGCATGTCGTTGCCTAGACATAGTAAATCAGTCCAAAAAGCGCTTGATAGGGTATTGGTTATGCAACGGGCTCCAGATATTCCTGTAAACTAACTGACTATAATTATTCAACATCAAACTTCAAAGAGGTCTTTGGTATAATCTAGTCTAATAATATCAGGGTTCGAATTTAAGCTCGCATACTCGCTAATAGCTTGTAGAAATTCAGAATAGGGAGTGACATTTAAAGTCACTCGCATATTTTAGCGAGTATGAAAACAAGGAGTAAACACCAATAAAAGTCCTCCTTAACGAATTGCTTATGGCAGTCTTCGACTTTAACGGGTTGCCCGAAGTCCGGGACAAGTAAATTGCCGTTCGGACAAGTCAAATTCAAAAGAACGACGCCCGAACGGACGAGTGAAAATTTCGGCGAGTAACGGGCAAAATGACTTTTAATAGTTATTCTGGTCCGCCGTATCACAATCAGGATCTCAACAGACGCTTATGATTATATAGCCCGCTCCGTAGTAACAAGCGTTTACCGATCAGACACCAGTCTATTAACTATTTACGCGACCGAAAACAAAAATGTTCTTAATATGATATCGTCGTTTTTCATCTATGACAGACGATCGTTCTTTGTTGAAGCATGAACACTTTTCTAATGAATCGATTTACGGCTTAAAGGAGCATCAAAACATGCAATAATAGCAACAAATTGAAATGTCACCTGTTTCCGCGACACTGATGGAAATCGACATAACAGACTTATAATTTTCGTACCCGGCATTCGCATCAAGCACAAATTGATGCATGAATGATGAAGCTGGAAGTTTTAAATGATTTAACACGTATGCGAACGGCAGTTTCCCTTTTCATGTATCTTGATTTTTTGTTTATCTGTTTCATGCTTCAGGCATAGTGATCAAGGCATAGCACTTTTTAGCAGTTCATTTTCTATCAGTAAATTGGTAAATGAACTTTAATAATTTTTTTAGCTAGTAGCTTTTCCTTTTAGCTAGTGAACCCAAATGGCACAAGCTAATTTTAGCTAGTGGAAAATATCGCTAAATTCGACCCCTGAATATGTGCCTCGCAATCATGACATGACTTATCGAATACGTTCACAGAATGAGCATTCTGTAATCCAATTGACTGTTGCATAACTGCTAAACTGTCTAGCATCAAAATAAACAAAATATTCACAACAGTACTTAGCATATTTTCGGACACTGTAAATTCGTCTAGTATTGATTTCTAAATAATATATAAGCAATGATATGTCATGCATATGCGACAAATTGCAACTATCAACTAGTTACCACGCAAGAAGAAAATCATCAACACTAGGCTTCCAGTATCTGTTTAACTTCGATTATCGTGTTTAACTTTTTATGTTTTTACAAACTTATTTCCTCAATTGAGCGGAACGCTAAAATCCAGTATCCGGAATACGGAACGACCACTTTAAGCGCTTACCTCCCTTTCCCTAAAGTAAACTGATACATATTTTACTTTTTACAGAGTCTAAAAGATGCCTACACGTTTAGCAAAAACAATTTATTTTGTTTTTATCTTTTTCAACGATACAGTTACCTGGTACAACACAATACTGACCAAAATAGTAGGGAAAAATTCCGAGTCTCAATGCATGAGCTAAATTTTAAATTATACATACTGTACATGTACAACCCAGACTAAGCTTGCTTTTTTGAATGCATATTTTGTGGATTAAATTACTCATATGTAGCTTTGTGATGTTATCCACCACCTAAGGTTCTGCATGGATGTGAGCAGCGCCAGTGCCTGCTTGGAACATGCAAATTGTTCATTCAAGGCAATCTTACCACACTTACTTATTATCTATTTGATAATATCCCCTAAAGAAAGTACAGTTATGGAGGCAGCGCGAGTTAGAAAAAGACGCTTTATTCATTTGAACAGAATGCCACACTGGCTACAAACCACACACCCGAGTTTTATCTCTTAATGATTTGATAAGCTATAAACAAACTTCAGTATGTGGCTCAACCACCTTCTTTGGTCTAATTAAATCATTAAGTTTTGAAGAACAGTGTGACATCCCCTCTTTTGGGGTACTTTACAGGCCGTGCTCGGGACACATGTACAGGGTGTCCCAAAAAAACGAGGACCTATGATAAACAGTTGTAACTTTTTTCTCTATTATAGATTTACACGATTAATATGTCAAATCAATACGGGAAGAACACAGTTCACAATACTAACACCAATGTCATGCTAATTTAGTGCAATACACAGAGTTACCTCCCATGTTTACGATTGCAAGTTTCAGTAAAATACCATAAAGTGAAGCAGGGATTTCATAATTCAATGAGAGATATTTCCATGCTGACCTCAAACTTCTTTTCATGTGCTCCAAATCATTGTTTATAGTTTGTGATACATAAGTTCATTATGGATAGCAAACAGGTTAACTATTGGGGTCAATTTTGAGTAATTTTTAGGTCATATGGCCTGTAATATGATGTAAGATGTCAGTACTATTTCGCAAACATATCCTGATTTTGCTGCTGATATACTACAAGGAGTGTTTTTTGCTAGCATACGGTACTAGTTTATAATTTCTGACATACACTATTACTCCAAATATATCTATAGACTGTTCGTTTGGATTAAACTTCACTTTTTGCCTCTTTCTATAGTCTGAGCTTCTGTTTGTAACAGGCCTTGACAATATTTATGTTTTTAAACATTGAATGATTGTTGATGCTATTTTGGAAGGATTTCCACTTACCCTTTTGGTCAGTAAACTTGCCACGTTTTCCTATGTTTTGCTGTTTCTTGTCATATTTGTTTTATTTTCACAATATTTTTTATCACCCCTTTGACTTTATATGTTGTTTTCTAACAATTAGTGCCCTGACACAAATGCCCTTTTCTCATAATGCCCCTTTTCAGGTGATTAACCAAAAATAAAGTGAAATGTTGCCATAGTGAAAATGATGACGTCACTTCCTGTTTTGAAGCACAACATTTCAACAAGTACCCTTTTGAGAAGTGGGGATCCCTTACATACATTTTCAAAAAATATCAGCCTAATTCATCAAAATATGAATGAGTAATAAGGGTTTAAGGTAGGTCCCCGATTTTTTTGGGACACCCTGCACATTGTATGCGACACACAGTAAAACATATTTTGGCATCCAGTACGCACTATTTACTAAAAAGTGTGGGGGGTTTCAAATTAATTTTCCAATTTTTATAACATTGTAAACGCCAACGATCATCACGAAGTATCGCTGGCTTAGAATGAGAAGGTCGTAAAACGGCTGATCACAGTATCACACGAGCCTATTTTCCTGACAATCGAAACTTGTCATGTGGGCCAAATTTAGTAAAGAGTAATTTTCGGACAGGTTTTTTCTTGTTTTCTCAAAATAACGATGTTTGTACTTCTCATGAGACCTTCTCATTCTAGTTAAAAAGTATTCGGGACTCAGTAAAAAAGACGTACTCGGGATGCATGTAGGAGCCGGGGTGAGGGTTGTTCCCCATAGGAAGGAAAAACTGGTGTACTGTATTGGGTATGTCTTGAATTATAATTATAATAGAAAAACGTTCCTTTTTGTAATCTTTGATATCCCTTTTTATCCATAAATCTTGCTGAGGTAAGGTTGTTCATCCCCTTCAAATTCCCTAGGATAATGCAGGACTTAATTATCTGACAAATTAAGGCAACTTGTATTAACACCAACTGTTAATTGTAACATTGGTTCATAAAAACAAAACCCAAAATGCAGTAAGTCTTTAGTAATAAGAAGAACTAAATGGAAAGACGGCGTCGAGTTGGAGCGATTTTCATGTTCGCGCTATTTACACAAATTTATGTATTTGACAAAATGTGTAAATTTTATGTACTTAATTACGCTTGCTTCGATAAATTTAATATGTTATACAAGAAAATCAGAACAACGGGTCTAATGTATATTTTTAGTTTTATTAGAATCTTTCCATAATTTTAGGGACCGGTGTAGCCACGCAGTTTACGGCTAAATATCACTGTATACTAGTATGTAACACCCAAACTCCTGCGCCAACAAGCAAATAGTAGGCCTACACATTTTTAAAATTTGTTTATATTTTTTGTGCGAAATGATAATATCAAAGAAGTCTAAAGAAGTCCTAAGACTAACCGTGTAAATATACATTTTTTTCTTGATAACTCTAAAAAAGCATTCTGTCAGTTTCGTTTTGCTCTAAAAAAGTCTTTATCTTTGGAACAGTTGCGACTAATGCACCAGTCAGTTGCATCCACGGTTCCACCTCCGCGGAGTGCATGGGCGATGAATAGCCGGGGAAATGGTCGTGTTTTTACCTCTCAGCTTCCACTGCCAAGGAAATATCGGGGATTTTTTCTTCGAACCAATACCCCGGGGACAACATTTAGTTGTCAGACGGCCGGGAAAATACCTGAGATTTTACGATTGAAGCTGTCCCGCGTAGGGTGGGGGAATTGCGATAGTTTGACGACCCAAAAGTAAAAATCCCGGGCCATCCCCGGGGTGGGGCCGTGGATGCAACTGACTGGTGCATAACACAGTCCGTGTTTCTAGTATAATGCTAGTTAAACAATCTCGACTTAGCGAAGAAAACCACAGGAGACAGAAGTCGTGTCTACGTATAGTATAATAATAATAATAATGCCACCTCGTGGACATAGTCATGGTGTAGCGTGGTGTGGTGTTGTGTGGTGTGGTGTAGTTTGGTGTCAGGTTATCGGGGTTTACGGTATCGTTAGTATAATTAGTAGTACAGACTGAGAGTATAGTAGTGAAAGAACATGTAGATACTAGATTATCTAGATCAAAATGACGATCAATAAATGATATTATCATGACATTGTGTTGAACTTCTCATGTTAGTGTAAATTATTTACATTCGACTTACATTTACCATTTACACACTGATTAAGTATACAGTATGCGCACTTGATTAAGATGCATTTGTACATCAAAGTCAAGAGAGCGGCAGATATCGTTTAATTTATGCGCACTTTAGTAGTTATGGTAACTGTCTAAAAATATCTTACGAAATAGAGCGAACCAAGTTAATATTATACACATCACTGAAGAGGCCAATACACTCACGACGTGCAATATAAACTTGTGTCGGATAAAGAGATCGCTAGGACAGAAAGGGCAGTATATGATAAAAGTAGACTACATAGGAAGGTCATTTATACAGTAAACGGTCAACGTTAGTGGACTAGCAGAAGGATATACGTATGTTTAACAGAGTGAAGGACGTTTAGCTGGGTAAGTGTACTGTATATTATTCAGAAGTCGGTCAGTTTGATCAATCTGGTGATGCTCGGTGATGCAATTTAGATTTCTACTTATCTTGGTATAACGTCACATGTATGGAAAAAGTGTACGTGTGTATATTTACGATTTCATTTTGTGTGTATGAATTTGAATGTAGATTCTGAAGTAGTGTAGGCTATGTGCGTAATGAATCAACATTCATATGATACGTGTGCGCTTTAAGTGTAATTGTAATTTGTGTAAACACATGAGTATGACCACGGGCGTAGGAGGTAAGCTGTTTTCAACCTTGGTGGCAGCGTAGGGGGCTCGTTCTCTGTGATTTTCTTATCACAAGGTGCATTCGAGGAAACAATTTGGTGCAGTGTTGTGCAACTAAGCTGTACAATTCATGCACAAAGTTTACAGTCTGCATATGATAGTTTGCATTTTATGTTAATATCTGTCATTAATTCAACCCTGGCTACACCCTCGCATTTACCTTAATTATACAGTAAAGCAGGGGTGTAGCCATGCTTGAATTGATGTTACACACACAAGTTAGTGTTTATGGTTTGGGGTCTAATATAATATGATTTTAGCAATATTTATACTTAAGAAATTAATGTAATTTGTGTGCTAACCTCTGTATTCTTGGCCACAGCCATGTCTAACAAGAGCACTGTTGGTTTCTTCATAAGAGTTATGGCTGGTCGAACCCTGACCCCCTGAGAATAATGTCTCAATCAGCCAATTTTTCGTTAGCAAGGGATCTGGTAGGCTAGCTTCTCTGCCTAGGGGTCCATGCAGTATATTTAAGAGAGGATGACATTATAATTATAAATCATTTCGACATGCATAGTTTGAACATGGTTGTGTTACTTTTGAAGTGACCAAGTATACCCAGCAGGCACAGCAACGTTTATACAACGTTGAAAAAACGTTGCGGGGCAACGTTGAAATAAGGTTGTATAAGCGTTTCATTTGCAACCACTATGTTGCAACGAAACTTCAACGTTAATACAACCTAAATGCAACGTTGCATTAACGTTGCATCAACGTTGAAATAAGGTTGCGTCAACGTTGAAATAAGGTTGCGTCAACGTTGAAATAAGGTTGCATTAACGTTTAAATAAGGTTGCATCAACGTTGAAATCAGGTTGTATTAACGTTGAAATAAGGTTGCATCAACGTTGAAATAAGGTTGCATTAAGGTTGAAATAAGGTTGCATTAACGTTGAAATAAGGTTGCATCAACGTTGAAATAAGGTTGCATAAACGTTGTCCGCCAGAATTTCTGTTCTAGAAAAGCGGACAAAAAGTGATCACAAAACCTTGATGGCCTAGTGGTAACGAGCCTGCTTTGAGTGTGTAAGGAGGTCCTTGGTTTGATCCCATGTGTGGCCGTGTCATACCAAAGATGAACTTTAAATGGTACCAGAAATTCCCTATAAAAGGGAAACTTGCATCTCTTCTCTCAGTATGTATGCCTTTTTGGTGATGGATAACATCAGCAATGAGGTGTCGAAAGTAATTAATATAAGTTAGAAAAACTGGTTCCCCAATCCACCTTAAATAAGTTAAAACGGAAAGCTCAATATGTACCACACTTCCTTGTCAAATGAACAAGTCAGCATGTTTTAGAATACATCTGAGATTCATCACTACCAACTTTACATAAGTATTCGAATTCAAACAAATATCAAATTCTAATTTTATTTGTTGTCTACGTAAATTAACAAGCAATTGACATTATCAGCCTAAGTCTGCCGCCTCCTTCCTAGCCCGTCTCTCCTTGGCAGCCTATTTCGCATTTTATAGTTCCTGTCTTCTTCTTCTTGATCCCCCATTTCTGTCCCTGGCGTAATTAAACCATTCTTTAATCGTTATTTCCACAGAGTTTAGTGTAACTAAGTACTAAGATGACACTGACCAACAGCTTCTGAAAATACATTGATCAATAAAAGTTAAAACATTATGAAATAGTGTGCCTATGTTAACAAGAAAGGTGGGAAAATTTGGTATAACCCACATCAGTTGATTTAATTACCTGTGTGCACAATTTATCGATGTTATTTAAGTATGAAATTGATGTGGGTGACACCTGTTTCTAAAATATCCGGTACTTCCCTGGCCCCTGAGAACTAAATATTGTTACCGGGTATTGGTTCAGACAAGGAAAGTATATAGATCTACAGTATTTTTTTTGGTCTATCTATCTCCATGGTTCAGACAAAGATATATATTTTCTGTCTATGATGTAAATAAATAAGACCTAAAATGAAAGATATAATTCTGAAAATCATATTACGCCAGTGAACAAATAAGTTGATTAAAGATACTTGAAGCACACACCATGCTTCTATACAGAGTCAGTCTGTACTATTTATCGCTGGCTTAGAATGAGAAGGTCGTAAGTGCCCTTTTAAGACTATTGTATATTTGAAATCTACATTATAAGGCGCTTTTTAGCCTATTTTCATGAAGATCAGAAGTTGTCATGTTGACCAAACTGAAGTCGAAAAAAATTACCATAAATAACAGAGTGATTATCTGACAGTTTTTCTTGTTTTCTCAAAATATTGGTTTTGTAGTTACGACCTTCTCATTCTAAGCCAGCGATATGCTTCAATGGATCATAAAAATATGATAAAAAATATAACATAATAAAGTAATAAAATCAATATGTATAGCTTTACTTACATTTCTGTCGATTCTAACACTGCGGCTGTTTCATAGAACTGTATATAAAATCACTTGTTCTACAGTTGTGGTCAGTTGTAATATCTTTTGATCCAGGAACTCTGCTGGT
The DNA here is from genome assembly GCA_963678985.1 of Spisula subtruncata. Classification (NCBI taxonomy): domain Eukaryota; kingdom Metazoa; phylum Mollusca; class Bivalvia; order Venerida; family Mactridae; genus Spisula; species Spisula subtruncata. The sequence continues at coordinate 18,570,169 of OY787668.1, forward strand.
ATTTAGTTAATTACCACCATAAAACTCCTGTCCATATACTATATATGATATAGCAACACTCCCTGTACAAGCAGAGTCTTGGTCTTGTACAAAGTAACCACAACTTTCAAAAAGGCAAATTCTATAGTAACTGTTATTTATAATCAGCACTTTCTGATCTTTAGTTGAACATAATGTATAGCACATGGGTAAAAGTTTTGCTGGCTTCACCATTCAAGGAGGATGTTATATGTCACTAAGATCTGCAATAACCAATTTAATCTTTTTGGCAAATTTATGGTGATGTTAAGTCCATGTATTAAGTGCACAATTTATCAATCTCCTGTTGAGCTATTTACTTTTATCTGATAAGAATCCAGTATGGTGATATAATCCTTTATAATCCTTGTTTTAAAGCTAAGAAGTAACTTTCTGACGAATGCCAACGTTTATTCAACGTTTTATCAACGTTGAAGAAGAAACCATTTAATTTTTCGTTGATATAAGGTTGTACTTTCGTTGAAAATGGTTGCAACGATTGCCAACATTTATTCAACGTTTAATCCACGTGGATTAAACGTTGTGTGCCTGCTGGGTATATGCCAAAATGTATGCAAAACACATCTACATTTATAAAAAAATTCATGAGGATGCAGCCGATGCTCCCAGTCACCCGAGTATCTTGATTCGCCCCTGCCGGACTATACAGAGACAAACAAGCACCATGGAATTTTTTTTTCGTATTTGAGGCAATTTTTTTCTTCAAAAACCTGCTTAATTTGAAAATTTCTCAAATTGTTACAGAGCTCTGTTTGCCTCAACGTGGCTATGGGCCTCCCTGTATTAGAACAAGTTAAAAAATTCAAGGTGGCAGATTTTTGGGGAGGTGGAGGAAACCGCAGGAACATGTGTAATTTTGTCTTTATTACAGATTGGGGGGGGGGGTAATATTTACACACTTCCCCCCCCCCCCCCTCCCTAACACCGAATCCTTACTTACCTCTGGATTTGAATAACCAGGTCTATCATAGACTATGTATAGGTCACCTCACAGTTGAGCTCGATATTCTTGTTTTCTTGGAAATATGTGCAGCCTAATTTAGAACTTAATGGTCATATTTAATATTTAATTATTCCCTTAAGATGCTTTAATTGTCACGTTTAATGAGGAAAAGGAAGTAACTTGCAAAGGCAAGTAACTTCTTCAAGGAGTTTGATTAATAATTATGCTAGGTCACCTATTTTCGCAATAGTATGTACAGACATAATAATTATTATTGAATATGAAGAAGTATTTTGGCATCTTTGAAGTAAATACAACATGATTGTACTGTACTGTTTGCACAACATAAACGAGTATTCCAGACAAGAAACTGCAAAGAAATACTGGCAATTGAGTGCTTCACAGGATGAAACCACAGGTAACTGTTTCATTGAAAGAGTAAAAAAAATTAAAAAAGAGTATAAATTTATTTTATCTGATAAAGCTTATATAAATTTCGAGAAAAACATAAATTTTCATTTTTCATTTTTTTTTCAATGATAGTTATCTTTGGATGAAACAGGCAAATATTCTGTGGTTAGATCTATCAATACAACACCATGGCATGCAATGACTGTACACCATAATGCAGCGACTATGAATATGCTAGTATAAGGATCGAGCAAATTGTTATCAGGGGAAAGCAAACCCAGGTAGTTTTTCTTCGGATTCATCATTCACAGCTTCTCAACTTATTAATTTATAAATAATCTCTGTATGACTTATTGGGATACTGTTGTGACAGTAACACCACAATTTATTCACATGGCATTGCATACAGTTGTACAAATTAGAAACTCTGTAAATTGTAATACAAATGTACAATGTGTATGAAAGGTATACTGTAAAATCATTTAATTTCATTGGGACGAAATTTGTGGTTTTGGTAAAAAAGACAATTTCGTTGGGACTTGAATTCGTGGACTTTGCGTTTTAGGTAATAAAACATGGGTAAAAATTAATTTTCGTTGGGATAAAAGTTCGTGGTTGAGGTGAACCACGAAATCCACGAAATTTAATCCCCCACGAAAAATAATGATTTTACAGTGTAAGGTGAATAAATCACCCTATGGGCCGCAGTCTGCCCGCTTAGCTCAGTCGGTAGAGCATGAGACAACTGATCTCGGGGTTGTGGGTTCGAATCCCAGACTGGCCAACTAAAATTATTATGTCTTTCGGATGAGACTTTAAACCGAGGTAGCTATGTATGGGTGCTATAATGTGACACCTGGCATGTAAAAGAACCAATGCTGTCTCTGGAACGAGTACACCTCCAGTATTTTCAATATCTCAAGCCACCATCTAGAACTTAATTCAGACCCATTAGTAGTCAAATCTTATACATGCATGTTCAGCTAACAATTTGGATCATGCAGAGCTCAGAGCACAAGCAGCAGGGACATCATAATCCCTAGATGAAAAAGCACCTAGGCAATACTCAATATGTAGGGTATATTTTGGGAGGTTCCCTATAATGGCTTGTTGTCGCCTATCCTGAAATTTCCACCAAGGCTTGGTGTGACTAGCATTGGTTTGCCTCTGTGTGGCTACGGGTCTGAACACTGATGGCACCTGTGAGCCCCCCCCCCCCCCCCCTAATTATTGATATAGCACAAGCAGTGGTGACAGGTACCACGGTATGAATCTAGTTACACTTCTTTTCAGTTCCGTCAGAGAATTGTTCTGTTTTCTTATGTCTCTGACGGAACTGAAAACCGACGTAACGCTCTGACGGAACTCGGTATACATGACATTTGAGTTCTGTCCGAACGTTACATCAGTTTCAAGTTCCGTCAGAGCCATATGAAAACAGAACAATTCTCTGACGGAACTGAGAGTAGCGTAAAACGATTCATACCGTGGGTATCAGGTATGCCCCCTCAAATATTGTTATAGCACAAGCAGTGATTATATACCAGCACCCCCTCCTCCCCCCCCTAAAAAAATGAAAGAGCACATGCAGTGAGGATAGCAAGCATTGTTTCAGACCCATATTGATCTGTTTGTTTGTAGTTAGAATTTATGTTGTTAGAAATAGCTTTCCTTAATTCACAATCAGCTTTCTCAGAAAAGCTTCTTTCTATGTGCAGCTAATTCTATTGATCGCGTCTTAAAATATCGTCATACCATGTGTGTCATATATTCTGCTATGTTAGTGAATGTTCAAGGAATATTATATCTCTGAAAAGTGTCTACCAAGCAAGGAGTCAGTTGCCATGGAAACTCTGAGGTAGGAAAAAGTAATGTTGGTTATTAAATCTATTTCTGGCGCTTAGATATCCATTATTAGTTGAATTAAGGTAAATACAGGTACATGTATATATGCGTTATACTGTAAAATAATTAATTTTCATGGGGGATTAAATTTCGTGGATTTTGTGGTTCATCTTAAAACACGAAATTTAATCCCATTGAACAATAATTTTGACTCTTATATTTATTACCTGAAATGCGAAATCTGCGAATTAACATCCCAGCGAAATGGTCCATTTTACCAAAACCACGAAATTTCGTCTCATCGAAATTTAATGATTTTACAGTTTATGTTTTCAAAGTTTTTATTTGATATTTACTGATACAGTTGATAGTTGATGCACTGTAGGATCACCACTAAGTAATACTAATAAGGGAACTATCTCATTTGAAAAGAATAGCGGTGACTACTATTAACTCAGTTACATTGAGTTAAACCTTGATAAACATAGTTTACCTGACAGGCAAGCTCACTTCAGTTAGAAATGAGATATAGTGATAAAACTTGCTGTTACATGGGTTACATTAATACCAGCTTGTGTAAAGTTGATACTTGGGATTGACAGTAAAGGTTTGCAGGTCAATGTCACTGTTACAAAACAAAGCAAAAATGCTTATCACTTATGTAGGCCTACATGCTTAAATAAGGAAAATGTTCTTGAAAAAAGGTGCAGTTCTGCATACTCATCTCTTCAAAACAATGTGTCTTTATACTGCTACTCAGATATATATAGTGAAGACCTATATATGGTATACTGCGAAATCGTTTAATTTCATTGGGACAAAATTTCGTGGTTTTAGTAAAAAAGAACAATTTCGTTGGGATTTGAATTCGTGGATTTTGCATTTCGGGTAATAAAACAAGGATCAAAATTAATGTTCGTTGGGATTAAAGTTTGTTGTTGAGGTGAACCATGAAAACCCCTAAATTTAATCCCTCACGAAAATTTAACAGTGTTAAATGATGCAGGGTGGAGTCATGTGTTGATTGTATTCAATGCTATAGTCGATTCAAAGATGTCTGTCAAAACCGCCATAATGTTTCATCTCTGAATAGCTAATTGCAGTAAGTATAACCACTACGCTATAGGACCATTAGATTTTTAATCATTTAATTATATTATTGATGGTAGAATTTAATCCTGACACACCAGTAATAGTCAACCGGGGTGAATGTTTGTTTACGCTGTTGTGACAGAGATCTTTGAATCAACTATAGTTAACATGCTGACATTTATATAAATATTACATACTATTCTGGGTTTCAATATTACATACTATTCTCAGTTTCTTTGTTAATTTCAGGATGAGTGTTGTATTGCTTTATTAACCCGAGAACCAGTTGGTGTAAGTGTTGCTGTTCGTACTGGAGTACGTTGAGGTTCCACCGTGTGACAACTAACTGGATTAATTCCAGTACTTTATCAAATGTAAGTTTTGTTGCTGGATTTATACATGTTCTGTATCAAATATAAGTTTTATAGTTGGATTTATACATGTTCTGTACCAAATATAAGTTTTATTCATAGATTTATACATGTTCTGTATCAAATAAGTTTCATAGCTGGATCTATACATGTTCTGTATCAAATTTAAGTTTTATAGTTGGATTTATACATGTTCTGTATCAAATATAAGTTTAATAGCTGGATGAATACATGTTCTGTATCAAATATAAGTTTCATAGCTGGATTTATACATGTTCTGTATCAAGTCTTAAATTTTATAGTTGGATTTATACATGTTCTGTATCAAATATAAGTTTTATAGTTGGATTTATACATGTTCTGTATCAAATCTTAAATTTTATAGCTGGATTTATACATGTTCTGTATCAAATATCAGTTTTATAGCTGGATTTATACATGTTCTGTATCAAATATAAGTTTTATAGCTGGATTTATACATGTTCTGTATCAAGTCTTAAATTTTATAGCTGGATTTATACATGTTCTGTATCAAATATAAGTTTCACTGCTAAACCTAAACTGTCTATGTTATTTAAAAGTACAATTCACCAGCATTTACTAGGACCTGCAGAAATGAATTTACCACAATGGATCAGGTTCACAATTGGACCTGCATACAATGTCACAGTCAATACCTCACAGACTGACAGTCAGGAATTCTGTAAGGTTGAGTTTCTAGGCAGCCTTTCCCATTTAGATCTATAGAACTGTAAAATCATTTAATTTCATTGGACAAAATTTGGTGGTTTTGGTAAAAAACACAATTTCGTTGGGACTTGAATTCATGGATTTTGCCTTTTAGGTAATAAAACATGGGTCAAAATTAATGTTCGTTAATTGGGATTAAAGTTTGTGGTTGAGGTAAACCACGAAATCCACGAAATTTAATCCCCCACGAAAATTAATGATTTTACAGTAACTGCATGCATGTTATGGTGACTCAAATAATTTAATTCATTGTACATATTTTAAAATTATGAAAAATTTAAAAGAAAATGATCGGAAGCGAAGATATTCTTTGTAGGAAGTGCAAGACAAGTGTAAATATGTAGTGGATTATAACCCTGTGGTTAATATGTCCTAGAACATGTGGTGAATGATCCAGTCATGTTCTACGTAAATCACTCCTGGTGAACACTTAAACAGTGCAAATTATTCATAAGCTAATATCTTTGTACTTAAATATATGAAGATTATAAGGTTATTAAAGTCTTTGGTTGTGAATATATCTTTGTTGACATGTTCACCTTTATGGTTTAGCCTCAAATATTTGATTGTGGTCACCTCAATTAAGCAACCAGGGCCGGTATTTTTAAAGCATCTTAAGTGAAAACTTAGAATTTTCTCAAAATCTCAAATTTTCCTTAAGTGTATCAGCTAAACAGGAAAACTAATATAAACTATTAGTTACATTGTTTAGAAGCATTATGTAAAGAGCTACAATAATCATATAGAAAACATGGGCTATTTTTCAGTTCCTGTGAAATATGGGCAGCTCAATAACTTAAGTCTTAACACTCAATATTACTAAGGTCAAAGCAATTTGATATTGTGGTTCTCAGTGTATTTTTCATCTGAAATATGTTAGTCTGGAGACTTGACTAACCACTGATTTATGTCAGAGGATGGTGATTCTGGGCTGGTGTTTTCAATATTGATCTTATTTAATTGTCATCTGTTACATACAGATAGTTTTACTGATTTTAAAATATGGTGTGATCTCATTGGTTGCCCTTATCCCTTTGAATCAATTAAGATCAATATTAAGAACCCCACCTGCCATGGTTACCATGCTGAGTCTGATAAAAATAGGGTTGGTACCGGAAGTAGGTAAACATTTTATTTTCAAAATTATTTTAGTGCAATTATTCTGAGTTGGAAATTAGATGATTTTTTTGTCTTCCGGTTAACTGTATCCTTCATATTGAGTATCATTGGCTTTCAGCAACATGACATGTGAATACAAAGTATCAAGTAGAGGCAAAAAGTGTAGGTAGAAGTATGTACATGTATCTGGTTACCAGAACTACATGTAATATCGCTCTGCTTTGACCTAAATCTAAAATCAGCTGCTTTCATTAAAAATTATTGTGCAGTCACACATGCATAATTAAGCAGCCCTCGTTAGATTATGTAATGCTTATTTTGAGGTTTGAGTATACATGCTTGTTAATTAAGTATTTTATGTACAAATGTAAGAGTTAACGAGTATGCATATAAAAGCACTGTGCACTTTTATCCAGTTATTTGATCTGTTCCACTTAGCTCTGATTCTTAACCCATTTTCTGTACTTTAGTTAGTGAAATAAGCTTCTTATTATAAGTACAATCAATACCTTACAGTTCAAGTTGAGGTAAACAATCAGACCTTTACAAGGGTGAAGGTCATCTATATACATGTATGTATTATTTACTAGCCGTTACAATATGGGTTACAATATGGATCTATACTGTCGATTCAATAGTAGTACTAATGAGGGGACTATTCTATTCGAAAGAATAGGGGGATTATAGTTAAATCGGTTACACAAGGTTAAAGATAGATAAACATAGTTTACCTGACAGACAAGCCAATGTTTATAACCGTTATCATTTAATTTTGAACAGGCTGTATGCAATTATTTCATGGGCCGCATACACCTTGAAACTTGATCTATTGATTCTGCTCTTTTCTATTTGTAGCACAATTGCTCTATTTTGCTAGATTTAATTTATACATGTATACTAGCTAATTAAAAGTTAACCTTGATGAATAGGAAAACATATTTATAACTTTTGTTGCTAGTAGGTCACATTAGTGGTACAGAATCTTGTTTTGTGGTTGTAAACCAGTCTCTGTTTGCAGTATGTTGATTGGCCAATGTTAAAACCAGATTGTAAGCAGCCTTGTCATATATTGGTCAGTGTTGAACTCAGATTGTAAGCAGCCTTTTCATTGGTCTGTGCTGAACTCAGATTGTAAGCAGCCTTTTCATTGGCAGTGTCTTATAAATCAGATTGTAAGCGTCTCTTTCATTGGTTTATTGTTTAGCACAGACAGTATAGAGCCTTTTCATTGGTCAGAAATTTGATTAATTAATTGACTTGACATTTCAAACTTTTCCTTCACCATCTGATAATGTTGATAGAAATTAGTTTTAATTATACATTATATAATTTAATATTCCCAACATCATGAAACAATTTTAATGTCAGAAACAAGGTAACAAAATATGCATGTTTATACTATGCATAAATATGATGGTGTTCTGGTAGTTGCCCGATTTTATGAAATATGAGTATAATTAGTAAGGCATACAATTTGCTGCATTTTATGCTGCAGCTGTGCTTATATGATACATCGTTAGTGGGAAGCATACGTCATTTTATTGCATATTGTTGTCGGCTGGTACGATTGTACTACTATTAATTGCATGTAAACGGGTTTTAAAAGTACATGAGGTACCAAATGTAGTTTGATTCAGGTTAGGAACATTAAAATCTTTTGATATTTAATGTGCGATATAATAGGCTTGGCGTCATGCCAGGGGTATTCATATGCTCTCCATTGTCCTTTTAAGGTAAATCAATAGACATGAATAGCCCATTCAGTTTATGCAATCTAGTTAGCCGACATTTTATATGCTCAAGTACGCCAAGGTGAATGGGCTGAATGGGTATTGATATTCCGCTGGTATTTTTGTATTCTGTCAGGCAGAAATATAGGTTTTATCTGAAACTATTCAGTGTTACACGTCTTTATGTTCATTTCAATGGTTTATTGACTACATATTATATTACCTTCCATAATGGGAATATTCAACTCGACAGAAATAGATCAAAATTATCGTCTGTGTGCATAATTTTTTGGATACCATATTTACACTGTCACAAGACAAACATGTTATTTGTAATTTTGAAATCCAAAACGAGGCTAAAATATTTTAAGCAGACGACATGTGGTCTGTGTGCTTCCCGATAGATTTTAGTGTAACTGTGAGATTGTCTGTTTGTTAAAACTGTATAGTAATGATCATACCAATAAAAATAACTATATAAACTTAAGGATTGTGTAATTCTCGTCATCTGACTCACAGGTTGATAACCTCTGTGTGGGTATAGGAAGGATACTATTGAAGTGATAATAACGATAATTATAGAACAGAAAATGTTAGAACATGAAGCTGGGGAACCATGCAGCATTCAGGTATTGATTTTTATACTCTGTACACCATCTTGATGCAGGCAAGCACATTTCTTCTACATGAAAAACTGAAAATGTTTGGAATCTGTCTGAGAACTGGTTCACCTAGGCTATGAAAAATGATGATGATAACAAGTTACAGCATGGCGAATGATTGTATGTGAGTGTGGTAAACAAACCTGCATACTGTGAGTGTGTCTGTATGAACATTATTGTTATCTGTAGAACTCAACTCTTAGGTACATATAAAAGACAAGAAGCTTATAAAAAACCGAGAGAATCCGATTCACATTCTTGCTGTTTTACTACGGTTCTGTGTGTTGGCAATGAGTTGTTAGACTTGTCTGATATATGTACTTCTACACTTAATAGTATAGCACTGACAATATGTGTTATATATTTATATATAATACTGGTCTATGTAACATTCGCTAATTTGTGATTTATTAACAATTTTTCGCCTCATTTCTGTTTTACTTATTAGAATAAATTGATCAGTCAGGCGTTTATCTGAATACACTAGTCACTGTCAGCCATGGCTTTATCTGAATACACTAGTCACTGTCAGTCAGGCCTTTATCTGAATACACTAGTCACTGTCAGTCAGGTCTCTATCTGAATACACTAGTCACTGTCAGTCAGGTATTTATCTGAATACATGTACACTATAGTCACTGTCAGCCAGGTATTTATCTGAATACACTAGTCACTGTCAGTCAGGTGTTAATCTGAATACACTAGTCACTGTCAGTCAGGCTTTTATCTGAATACACTAGTCACTGTCAGTCAGGCCTTTATCTGAATACACTTGTCACTGTCAGCCAGGCCTTTATCTGAATACACTAGTCACTGTCAGTCAGGCTTTTATCTGAATACACTAGTCACTGTCAGTCAGGCCTTTATCTGAATACACTAGTCACTGTCAGTCAGGCCTTTATCTGAATACACTAGTCACTGTCAGTCAGTAGTCTGGTTCCCGGTACCTAAATCTTTCATTACATTGCAGTATAGGTCCGGCGTAATCTACCAAATATGGTCGCTTCCATGTGTAAAACAAGATGGCGGTTGAACATTAGCTTACATAGGGAATTTTAGAATATCCTCCAAAAGTGTGTGTTATGTATGTGTCATATCGATGAGATTTTGTATATTAATGGGAAAATGTATGTTCTATTCAATTAAACATATTTCATTAAAATGACACAACTGATATGTGCAAAAAAATGCAAAGTAAATTAAGAAAATTTCTGTACCAGCCTGTATATAGAGCATATAAATCGCACCTGATATCAAATGCCCGGTTAGCTCAGTTGGTAAAGCGTCAAACCAGTAGCATGGATGTTGGAGGTTCGTTACCAGTATTGTCATTATTTTTAGCTCACCTGACCACAATGTGGTCATGGTGAGGTTTTGTCATACCGAGATGTCCGTCGTCCGTCGTGCGTCGTGCGTCGTGCGTCGTGCGGCGTGCGTCGTGCGTTGTGCGTCGTGCGTCCGTCAACAATTTCTTCAAACGACTTCTCCTCCTAAACCGCTTGGCCAAATTTGATAAAACTTAACAGGAATGTTCCTTGGGTGGACCTCTACCAAAGTTGTTAAAAAAATTCCAGTCCGTCGCATAACTAGGTCACACAGGCTAAAAATAGATTTTCAAAAAGGAAACTTCAAAAATCTTCTTCTCTGAAACCGTAAGGCCTAGAGCTTTCATATTTGGTATGTAGCATCACCTTGGGGTCCTTTACAAAGATTGTTAAAATTATGTCCCTGGGGTCAAAATTGGCCCAGCCCCGGGGCCCTTAGTTTTACATAGAGTTATATAGGGGAAACCTTAAAAAATCTTCTTTTCTGAAACTGCTTGGCCCGGGGCTTTCATATTTAGTATGTAGACTCAGCTAGAGGTCCTCTACAAAGATTGTTCAAATTATGTCCCTGGGGTCAAAATTGGCCCCGCCCTGGGGCCCTTAGTTTTACATAGAGTTATATAGGGGAAACCTTTAAAAATCTTCTTCTCCAAAACCGCTTGGCCCAGGGCTTTCATATTTAGTATGTAGACTCAGCTAGAGGTCCTCTACAAAGATTGTTCAAATTATGCCCCTGGGGTCAAAATTGGCCCCACCCCGGGGCCCTTAGTTTTACATAGAGTTATATAGAGAAAACTTTACAAAATCTTCTTCTCCGAAATTGCTTGACCCAGGGCTTTCATATTTTGTATGTAGACTCAGCTAGAGGTCCTCTACAAAGATTGTTCAAATTATGTCCCTGGGGTCAAAATTGGCCCCGCCCCGGGGGCCCTTAGTTTTACATAGAGTTATATAGGGGAAACCTTTAAAAATCTTCTTCTCCGAAACCGCTTGGCCCAGGACTTTCATATTTGGTATGTAGACTCAGCTAGAGGTCCTCTACAAAGATTGTTCAAATTATGCCCCTGGGGTCAAAATTGGCCCCGCCCTGGGGGTCACCATTATACTTAGGGAAAACATATAAAAATCTTCTTGTCTAAATCTACAATGCCTAGGAGCTTTGATATTTGGTATGTAGCTTCATCTAGTGGTCCCCTACCAAGATTGTGCAAATTATGCCCCTGGGGTCAAAATTAGCCCAGTCCCGGGGATCACCGTTTTACATAGACTTATATAGGGAAAACATATAAAAATCCTCTTGTCTAAAACTACACTGCATAGAGCTTTGATATTTGGTATGTAGCATCATCTAGTGGTCCTCTACCAAGATTTTTCAAATTATGCCCCTGGGGTCAAAATTGGCCCCACTCGGGGGGTCACCGTTTTACATAGACTTATATAGGGAAAACATATTAATATCTTCTTGCCTAAAACTACACTGCCTAGAGTTTTGATAATTGGTATGTAGCATCATCTTGTGGTTTTCTACCAAGATGTTCAAATTATTCCTTTGGGTGAAAATTGTGCAGGGTTTATAATCAGGTGAGCGATATTGGGCCATCATGGCCCTCTTGTTTTATTATCATTTTTATATGTAACGTAATTCGTTATTAGTTTATACTTGAATAAGGAACATGATAAGAAAAAAAAGTTTTTGTATTACACAAATTAAGCAAAATATTAAAAAAGGAAAACAATAACTGCCCTGTACAGGGATCGAACCAGGGATCCCTTGATTACAAATCAGTGGCTCTACCGATTGTGCTTACTTGGCCAATTTAAAAGGTATAAATTAATGGACTACTAAAACCCTGCTACAAAACTATTCTTATCATTTTATAAACGTTATTTTGTAGATACTATTAGTGCTGTTGTAGCGAATAAACTTCTATCATTGCAAAGACCATTATTTTTTCTATTACTCTGCAAAGTCACATCAAAATGACACATACATATCATACACTTTATGGGGATATTCTAAAATTGCCTATATAAACTAACGTACGTCCGCCATTTTGATTTGACCACTGTAGTTATCGATTATTGGTTGCTGCCTGACCTAAACCACTGTAAGATTTAGGACAGGGAACCAGACTATGTCAGTCAGGGGTGGTATTCACAAAGAATCTTAAGGATAAGTTTTAACTTAAGTAGCAAGTTTTTCCTTAAATCAGCCCGATTTTTCCTTAACCCCCAAGGAAATACTTAAGTGGTATTCATGAAAAATCTTATCTTAAGTTTCTCCTTATCTCGGGCGATTTTAAGGAAAAAAGTTAAGGAAGCTCGGAGCTTCCTTAAACTAGATAAGGATGACATTAAAAATGGCGGCGGCGTGAGGATATCGACAAATTTGACGAATAAACATTGAATTTGCAATAGACCTACGATGTTAGTGCGTAAAAACTGCATTCAACAATCCGCGACGCACATTTTTTCGTCCAAGATAAATGTTTAATACAGTGATTAACCGATGAAAAGGGAAATAACTGCCGTTGACTGTTGGGTAAACAGATGACACTGAAATGAACGCTTCGATGTAAACTTGTTTCTTTTTTAGTCTTGATGTGCTTATTGAGGATATATTGAAGAATTTGTACGTTGCAATTCAATAGTTTATCGATATTATTACACACTGGTCTTCAAGATTGAATGGTGCGTCAGTTTGAAGCGAATGTAGACGAAGTTTCATGTATTTTCGCGAACTTTGTAAAAGTTGAAAGTTGACGATAAAATACACTTTACAAGCGATGAATCACGATGGTTGTGTATTGTCACCGTTTTGAGAACAAATTAACTTTGTATATCACTTCGTATGTGTGTATCCATATTTTCGAGTGAGAATGCAGCCTCTGATGGCCTATAATCACTAATGGATTAGAATGAACTTCAATCCCAGCAGTATGCAAGCATCTTGTGCATTGACTATCAAGTTATTTTCCTGAATATGTACAGTATAAATACACAGTACAGTAACACTGTAACGAAAACATTCATCACTCGCTTACTGAGTAGTGTCTTGTATGATTAATGCGTAGCTTCAGAACTTAAAATGGTAGCTTGCTTTACATGGAATTCCATTGATCATTGTTTAACATATGATACTGTACAGTACAGTATGGCTGTGGACTTTGTGGGCGGTAGTTTGAAAGCAACATTACTGAATGCTGAAAACAAATATTTGCCGAATACGACTGAAAATGATGAAGGATTCCCGAAAACACACAATCGACTGCCAGTCTCGGTAATGCCAAGACTTGTGAAATTATTTCTACAATTCATAAATTTATGTCAGATGATTCCAGTAAAGAGATCGATTTCGCGTATGTAATCTGTTGGATAAATGACGTAAAAAGGCAAGAAATGGTTTCATCTAGATATTTAAAGACAGAAAAAAAAACATTCAGAAGACGCAAACTTTTCCAGGAACCGCTTCTGTGGTTCTAAACCGAAAGAAAGTTGTCAAAGAACTAAAAACAGTTTTATTATTTGCTATCAATGCATAAGATTTACAGCTGGCCCTGATTCATACATGTACTAAATGTCGCCCTACTGTTTTTACATTTAAGCAAATTGTACATCTATGATACTTTTTAGTTTTATCCTAAAATACAAATCATGTATCATGTATGTTAATAATTACTTGTTTTTACCTTATAGTATTAACCACTTCCCCGACCGCCCAGTCATTATCAGTAATTGATAGTTGGGATGTAGATTTATTATACGTAAATGACATTTTCTGTTCATTGTATATTTCATCATAATTGTCTTATTTATGCCCCCGTATCAATAGATCGGGAGGCATATAGTAATTCACCTGTCTGTCCGTCTGTCCATTCGTCCGTCTGGCCTGGTTAACCCAAATTGACCGTTTCTTCTAGCATTAATATGGCTTGCTACAAAGCTTTCATACTTGCTTGGATGTTGTATATGACCACTCTTCACACGCCTGTATCACCTGATACCATTTTGACCTTCACTTCAACCTAATTTTGGACTTAGAATTATCTCCCCTTTTGTATGTTTACAATAAAATTTTGTCCGGAGCGTATCTTAAAAACTATTTTACATATTGACTTGAAACTGCAATATAAATACTAGTAGATGGCAACTTTGAGAAGTGCATTGACAAAGAACCATAACTCTGTGTCTTAAATTTTTATTTATCTCCCCCTTTAGTATTTTTATAATATATGAAAACATGGCAGCTTGTAAAAGTGTAGGGACCAAGAACCATAACTCTGTCTGTCTTACATTTTGAATTATCTCCCCTTTAGTATTTTCATATTAAATGTTTGTCCAGAGTGTATCTTCAAAACAATTTAAGATATTGACTTGAAACTTGGTATATAAATAGATGGAAGTGCACTGACAAAGAACAATAACTCCTGTATCACCAGATCACACATGAAGTCCATCAAGGCATTGCTTAATGTGACATATTTGTTTACCATAATAAGCCCCTTATAGTGTCAAATCCATGTAGCACTATCGAACATTTTAACTGAATAATGGCCCTTGATTGACTTAGCTTTTTATATGGACATGGCTTTCACTGGGACATAAGCGTTTATTGAACGCAGTCTTGTTTACCATAAAATTAAATAGCTGTTGCACCTAAATAATAAATCATTAAAAGTTTCTGTAAAATCTTAACAAAACTTTCATTTCTTTAGCATGAATAACATTTCTTTTGCACTGATTTTTCATATTGGAGGGTACCTTTTATGAGTACCCTGAACAAAGGGAAAATGGCTTAATTTCAATGTGACCAATTGAGCATTACACTATCATTTGAAGAGGAAAGTAAAGCAAATAATAAACAAAATGTGTTGATTTTTTGTAAAAGATATATTTTATTTCACGCTTTATCACAGAAAAGATAAATGTTCATTTTCTTAAATTCACTCCTTGAAATAAAATTTGATCTTACACCTACATAAAAATAAGTGGGTGCCTTGCTGGTTCCTTGTGAAAGAGTTAATTGCTTTTGGCTCAGTCAGAGTGATTCCAGGAAAACTGATAGGTGAACCTGCCATTGTATATAGCTGAGTGAAGTGTTTTTGAAAAAATAGCCTTAAACGCAGGAAAACAAACACTTATTATGATGATTGATGAAGTAATCTATAATAAATTCCAAAGACCATTGGCTACAATATTTGTTATAAATACAGCTCTTTTTACAATGTACATTTTAACTTTTTAAGCTCACCTGTCTCAATAGCAAAATCTTTATAAAAGTCATCTTTAATTTAAAATACTAGTTGAATGATTTTTTGGTATCAATGTTCCTTATTAAGTGTGTTTTCCAATTCTCATTCAATGTATTAATTATTGTAATAACTATTTTGTGCGCCTTCATGTGGAAGATTGACATTAATTTGGTTTTGTACATTTTTCCATCTACATCATGATTCTCAGAAATGGTCATTGCCCAGTTTCTCTGTCAAATATTGACTTTAACGACAGATTCATTTCTCTTGATTATGAAAATTGATAATGTGATTTGTTTGAAAATGATCCGAATTCATAGGATAACTGCAGTCACGATAGATTTAAGGTTAATATATTTCATTTTGTGACAAATAATAGTACTATTATCAGTGTTATGGCCCTTCCAGTATCAGAATATAGTTTGAACACTAACAATATTTAATCATTTACAGGTATTCTGAATTTAATCTCTTGTAATCATAAATTTCATATTATAAAAATGTATTTTTCTAATTATATTTGTATACATGTAATTGTTTATGTACTCATCATTATTTTGTATAAAAAAATAAAGATAAACCTTGTACATTTGCATTTCTTGTTGTCTTGCAGTTAAAGATTGACATATTGATGGCTTAGAATTAGAAGGTCGTTTGTGCCACTTACGACCTTTTAAGGTTCATACATATTTAGAATAGGCATCACAAAGCGCTTCTATGAGCCCATTTTCATAAAAATCTGAACTTGTCATGTTGACCAAAATGAAGTTGTAAAAGTTTGTTATTGCCATAAGTAAAGAGTAAATGTCAGACAGTTTTTCCGTGTTTTCTCAAAATATCAAATTGGTAGTTACGACCTTCTTGTTCTAAGCCATCGATATACTTGTACTACTATACAGCATGGAGAATTAAACGTGATCCATACCTTTATTCATGAATATTTATTATTAGAACATTAATAATCGCAAGCAAAGCTTTACATAATTGTCCTTTAGATTTGTGTTTGTATTACACATCAAGAGTATCTTGGTGATGAAGATATATACTCATCTTTAATGAAACATACAACTGTGGGGTATATACACAATATATCAGTTGTCGAATAAAGCAAATTAAAGATCATGGATCGTGTCAAATTCTGTGGACTGTAATTAGTACATGTATATCACTAAGTAGCAAGGCAAAATAAATGAATTTGTGTAGACACTGGTTAAAAAACATTGAATTATGATTGATCTCTGCCCTGTTTCAAGGATTTCATAATTAATAACTTGCATGTCTTTGTGATAAAACTTTCAGTGAAGATGGGAGCAGACCTGGAATATCAGTTGCACACAAATTTATTATATTTAGCCTTTTGAATAATGCAATGTTTTGAACAATACATTAAGCTACTTAAAAAGGTTACCCATTTTCTAGGGCTCTTTTCAGCTGTTGAGCCACTCAAGCACCCTTTGACATTTTAACTTTTCCTGGTCATTTGGCTACCTAGGGAAACTACATTTGTGTCCCTTTTGGGAAATTAACCAGTTTCCAGACAGAGGTTTAACCCGGGACCTCTTGATCCCGAAGTGCGCTCCCTACCTCTAGGCCACCACTCCCACTTGGGTAAGATAAAGTGATTTTACCAGGGTTCTGAGTAAATCAAACATACAAATACATGTATTTATCATCCATAGTGATTTTTCAGGGTTTCCTCGGTAAAGAAAAATTCAGGGAAAAACAGTTTTTTCAAGGTCAGGGAATAATGAAATTAGTCAGAGAACTTTGAAAATTGAGCAAAAGTCAGGAAAAAGGCAGCGATTTCTTCATTAGAGATGTTGATAAGTGTCATTTCCCTTAAAGAGGCTTCCCTATAACTTTGATCGCTTAAATAGATTCAGGAATATTATACATTAAATGTTGTTTCCCTTTGACCACATAATGATAAATCGCTGGAAGGGATAAATTATTATTGGCGATTTGACCATATTTTTGACATTATAGAGACATATTTGTGCACACTTTCTTCTGACAAATAATGATAATTGATAGTACTTTGTACATTTAGCTCATAAAATGTGATAGTAGAGAAAAAATATGCTAGTTATAGGGAATGCCTCTTCAAAGAAAATATCCAAAACTTATCGCTCGGGATAATTTTAAATAATGATTACCCCCAACAACATAACAGTTATAACTAACCACTATATCACACCATTACTCTAGATCTGCAATCACACCACTCCAAGAATTGGTCAACAAAAAATGTGACTAGCTGTAGGCCTACCCTAAATGGTGTGCACAGGTTAATTTGTTTATAAACATTGACTGATTTAGCCTACAGTTGTAAAATTGGTAAATTCTGTATCAAAATAGCAATGACAATTTGTGCACACCTGAGTAATCAACATCCGTGGCTCATACCACATTTTCCCGCCTGTGGCCTTTCACAATATCATTGGCACACTATAATTTGTACTTGAAAAGCTGATGAATGAAACATTGGAATGTGAAAGCACACCATTTTCTTCTATTGACTACGGATGGAGAGGTCGTTTGTTGGAAATTTATTGTGTGCAGAGTGATTTTGATGGGTAAGGACTAAGGACTCGCCAGCTTTTTTTAAGAAAAAGTTGGATTCTTCACCAGATTGCTCAGTGATTGATATCATCACATGGATGTGTAATTGTGTATTTCATCACACATACTTATGATGTCAGTGCATGATGCATATAATTTACTAGCTTTTATTATTGTGTTGATCGATCCAACGATACCGAGTGTCACAATGGCATGTAATTATATGAGTTCGTAACTTTGTTTAAATTTGACAGAAATTGGATTTTATTAGCTAGACTACTAGGATTCTAGCTGCATACATCTAGCAAATGCCTGTTTTAATATATCTAACGTAAGTATGATGCCCCGGTGACAAAGGACGTATAGTCAGTCGCAAATGTATGTAAATAAACCGCGAAGAACTTTAGGATTTCGGATTAACCAAAACGCGATGTTATCCGAACATTAGTCCAGTTTCTCTACGCACGTAATTCTACGCGAAAACTACATACTATGAGTTGAAACTGTCGCATGTATGCATAATTAAACATTATATATTCATTGAAACATTTAACATTCGATAATAGCAGCCAGTAGCGACAAACACGGTTAAAATACGTTCCGTAAAATAAACAGAATCGTTTACTGAAAAATGACAAGTGCGCATGGAAATTCCACTTCCGTTACTATTTTAAGAACGGGAAATACCTAGATTGCTTGGTTACGAGTTTAAGGAATTACTTAAGTGAAAATATTTATTTAGATAAGGATAAGGAAATCCTTTGCTAAGTATTTCCTTAAATGCAGATAAGGAGAAACTTAAGGTTGAAAAATTCCTTATCCTTAGCTAAGGGAAATTATTTAAGGATAAGGAAAATCTTAACCTTATCCTTAAGATTCTTTGTGAATACCACCCCAGGTCTTTATCTGAATACACTAGTCACTGTCAGTCAGGCCTTTATCTGAATACACTAGTCACTGTCAGTCATGTCTCTATCTGAATACACTAGTCACTGTCAGTCAGGCTTTTATCTGAATACACTAGTCTCTGTCAGTCAGGCTTTTATCTGAATACATTAGTCACTGTCAGTCAGGCCTTTATCTGAATACACTAGTCACTGTCAGTCAGGCTTTTATCTGAATACACTAGTCACTGTCAGTCAGGCCTTTATCTGAATACACTAGTCTCTGTCAGTCAGGCTTTTATCTGAATACATTAGTCACTGTCAGTCAGGCCTTTATCTGAATACACTAGTCACTGTCAGTCAGGCCTTTATCTGAATACACTAGTCTCTGTCAGTCAGGTATTTATCTGAATACACTAGTCTCTGTCAGTCAGGCCTTTATCTGAATACACTAGTCTCTGTCAGTCAGGCCTTTATCTGAATACACTAGTCACTGTCAGTCAGGCCTTTATCTGAATACACTAGTCACTGTCAGTCAGGCCTTTATCTGAATACACTTGTCACTGTCAGTCAGGCCTTTATCTGAATACACTAGTCTCTGTCAGTCAGGTATTTATCTGAATACACTAGTCTCTGTCAGTCAGGTATTTTACTGAATACACTAGGGTAAAATGTTCAGTATGGTTTGTTCGGATGATTTTTGTTGCATTCTATCTCTATAAAAAGTGTATGATCAGTAAAAATGTTTGGTTTGGAAAACCTTAATATGAAGAAAACCTTGAGATTCAGTGTAAACAGTTTAACACACCATGACCATGTCCAGTATTTAGGTATAATAGTACAGTGGTATATGTGTAGGTCATTACAGAACGGGAGTTTGACATTGATTGATTGCAGAGAGAACATTACACTCAGGGTGCATTAATTAGATCATAACAAGACTTAGTGTACTAATCATTAATACTGGATATAAACTTATTCAATGTATGACTTATTGGGAGCAAAAGCATCTGAGATTTTTGATTACTTTATGCACAAGTTATTGGGATAATATACAGTTCATAGTGTATGATTCATTGCAACCAAAAGTAGATCTGTGATTTCCAATCACTGTATGACTTATTGGGATAATATACAGTTCAACTTGTATGACTTATTGTAAGCAATGATCACTGTTTGACTTATTGGAATATAAAAAAATCAATATGTATGACTTATTGAGATTATGGATTATGACTTGTTTAATAATTGTGATTGATAGAACTAGTTCAGGTATAGACACAGATGAATAATACCCTGGTTGAACGCAAATAGGTGTGAACGATGAGCCATGTGTTACAACTACTAGGATACAGCTGCTGTCATGAGTTATTCTATATCATCTCTCTATATAGTCTATGGTTTGTAGGTAACATTGCCAACATAGTTTCTTGTTCAAGGACTGTTTCATGTTTCTATGTGAAGTTCAGGTCCTAAATATTCACTTGCCTAGTTTAAAGGATCTTGTGAGCAAAGTTCAGGCCTAAATATTCACTAGCCTAGCTTGAAGGATTTTGCGAGCAAAGTTCAGGCCTAAATATTCACTAGCCTAGCTTGAAGGATCTTGTGAGCAAAGTTCAGGCCTAAATATTCACTAGCCTAGCTTGAAGGATCTTGTGAGCAAAGTTCAGGCCTAAATATTCACTAGCCTAGCTTGAAGGATCTTGTGAGCAAAGTTCAGGCCTAAATATTCACTAGCCTAGCTTGAAGGATCTTGTGAGCAAAGTTCAGGCCTAAATATTCACTAGCCTAGTCTGAAGGATCTTGTGAGCAAAGTTCAGGCCTAAATATTCACTTGCCTAGTCTGAAGGATCTTGTGAGCAAAGTTTAGGCCTAAATATTCACTTGCCTAGTTTAAAGGATCTTGTGAGCAAAGTTCAGGCCTAAATATTCACTTGCCTAGTTTAAAGGATCTTGTGAGCAAAGTTCAGGCCTAAATATTCACTAGCCTAGCTTGAAGGATTTTGCGAGCAAAGTTCAGGCCTAAATATTCACTTGCCTAGTTTGAAAGATCTTGTGAGCAAAGTTCAGGCCTAAATATTCACTAGCCTAGCTTGAAGGATTTTGCGAGCAAAGTTCAGGCCTAAATATTCACTAGCCTAGCTTGAAGGATCTTGTGAGCAAAGTTCAGGCCTAAATATTCACTAGCCTAGCTTGAAGGATCTTGTGAGCAAAGTTCAGGCCTAAATATTCACTAGCCTAGTTTAAAGGATCTTGTGAGCAAAGTTCAGGCCTAAATATTCACTAGCCTAGTCTGAAGGATCTTGTGAGCAAAGTTCAGGCCTAAATATTCACTTGCCTAGTTTAAAGGATCTTGTGAGCAAAGTTCAGGCCTAAATATTCACTAGCCTAGTCTGAAGGACCTTGTGAGCAAAGTTCAGGCCTAAATATTCACTAGCCTAGCTTGAAGGATTTTGCGAGCAAAGTTCAGGCCTAAATATTCACTTGCCTAGTTTGAAAGATCTTGCGAGCAAAGTTCAGGCCTAAATATTCACTTGCCTAGTTTGAAAGATCTTGCGAGCAAAGTTCAGGCCTAAATATTCACTTGCCTAGTTTGAAAGATCTTGCGAGCAAAGTTCAGGCCTAAATATTCACTTGCCTAGCTTGAATGATCTTGTGACCCTCAGTGACAGCCATGAGCTCTAACATACAGTCATGAGCTTATACCGTTCTCTACTGTATCTCTACTATTATTTCTCAATCTGCTTGACAAGCTCTTACAAAATTTTCGTCATTATTAAATCAATACAACATCACCAGAGAGGTCCACTTTATAGAGCAACGACCTCTCATTATTACCTCATGAAGCAGGTATTTCGAAACTCTGTATTAATGTTTCGCAAGTGAATTTTGCATTCATGCTGCATGCATGCGAAATTCGAACAAGGAATTTATTACTGAAATTCAGGTATCATACTGTCGTTTAAGTATTGGAACAAATTAATTTAAAATTGATTGTTTTAATTTTGTTCAGTCACAGACAGAGCAAACATGCAGTTTGTGAATGTGGAACAAAATTGAACATGCGGAAACATCGAAATGTTAGTTGCAACATTTAGCCCCATTTAGCCCTATATATATATATATAGCGCATTTCGCACTGATCTTCAGTATTCATATAATCATGCATATATCGCTGGCTTAGAATGAGAAGGTCTTAAGTACTTCATACAATTATTTCAAATCTGCGTCACTGAGCTTTATTCATGAAAATCTGAACTGAGGATCAAAGAGTTGTTACCATAACCATAAGTAAAGAGTACTTTTCAGACACAGTTTTTTCTTGTTTTCTCACAATATCAGATTTGTACTTAGTACTTGCGACATTCTCTTTCTACGCCAGTGATATTTAACTATATAAGTATTGGTTTCATATATGAGAACAACAAATATCATAGAAATATACAATAAATATAGGTATATCTGGAGGGAGGAAGTATGCTATATATTCCTGACTTGTTGAAGTGTTTTCATTGGTACACTGGCTGCTATATTCAATCAATAAACATCCGATAACTTCCTATGGTGGTCATTATATAATTGTTGTTCCTGATATTGTTGTGTTATATAAAGCCTTTGAACAGTATTATAACTACCTGTATGTATAATATGAAACTATCGACATTTTCATATTATATTGTATAAAATCATATATTTTGCTGCTTGTGTTCTGAGTGTACGGGATATATATTAATAAGAAGAACTCATTTTGGTTGGTTATTTTTAGTTTTACTGTACTTCAAAGCCAGTTTTTAAGTTTGAAATATCGGTGAGTTTTCTTACCTGGATATATAAGCAGCATGATGTTGCATTTGTTTAACCATGATGTGTGTCTGTTGTGTGCTTCTGTGTTATGGCTGCATGAAGAATTGGACCTGTATCAAAATACCAGTTTTGTGACTTAAATAATAATTAGGCCTTCATGTACACTGTGCATCAGTTTATTGGCTGGGTGAATATTTTATTTCATTTATGTTACGTTTATTAATAAAGACTGGATTCTGGTAGTTATATAATTATTATTGTTTCCAGTGATTGCAAATAATTATTAAATTTGGCTGATTTTCATTTATCATTTTCGGAAAGGTTTGTTTATTATTAGTTGTTAATAAATTTTGGTTTTTGTTATGCTACTTCTTGGTCTGTCTACTTAAATGACAAATTGTCTTGTTACACTAACTGCTAATATAAATTTTTTTTGTCTATTTTTTTGCAAGTTTATGAAATGAAATATTACTTTTTTAGCGCATGAGTATTTTGTAGTGGTGTGTATAAGATTATTAAAATTACTTATAGTAGTGAAATTTGTGTAAGCAGCCGGCAAGCTTAGTGGGTAGAGCATTCGCCCTGTAAGCAAAGCGTCTTGGGTTCAAGCCCCGGTCTGGTTGCACATTTTTCTCACCCTATTACATTCATTTTGATTTTTATACAAAAGAAGGGTTTTGGTCCAGGCTATTTTGGAAAACTGTCATTTCAAACCTAGCTTCAGCTTCATGCAGTTACCAGAGTGGAATATAGAATGCTTGTCTGTTATAGAAAGCTTTACTTGTCTGGATAAAACATTTGTAGTGACACTTTTTGTATCATTGAGCTGTGAAAAGGGCCCTGCTATTACAGTTTAATCATTTGCTATTACCTCCCTTTATGGCAAGTAAGAAATATATACTGGTACGAATATGCTATTCTTCTTCCAGTGTGGTCAGGAGTTGTTTTTTTTCGACTGCAATTTTGACCAGTTATATTGACTATTATTTTAAGAATTAAAACATGCAGTGTTTTATTCATTGTTAGAGGCATATTACAGGCTTACTTGAAATATCCCTTTTGTGGGATACTGATGGTTACTTTCTGTGTGGATCTGTCTCTTGTGTGGGTGGCTCGATCAGGCCGGGCTTCTCCCCAATTTGTATGGCTATAAGGCCCTGTCCTTGTTTTTCTGTGACTTTATAATGTCTTTATTATACATTCTTATATAACAGTCTGTAATTTAAGACTTTCTCTCCTTTTCAAAATATTAGAAAATAGAAAACATGATTTTGTGGTCTGTTTTAGTGCAGAAAGGAGTCCCGACTATTGGATAATACAACCTGATATGGTATTCAGGAAAACCACTGTCTGGTCTAGAGCATTAAATTTAATTTTATATTAGTCATCTGTAACAGTCTGGTAACACAATATGGTTCAATATTGTCTCCTACTTAACATACTACAGTTTTATTGGTGTCTGTTGAAGTGTATTTAAAAAGAAAACGACATTTCTTCACCGTAGAATGTGCCTATATAAGAAAGGATTGTCTGTGTTTCGAGATGGGGGAACCGGGGGTCAGGATACCCTCCGAAAATTTGATAAAAATGTATTTTTTTTATAAATTTATGCTTGCTTTTCAAGGCTACCAATGTCTGATCAGGAAAACACTCAAGAAATTTTTTAGATAGCACAGGTCAGAACCCTTCCTTAGAAAAAGCAGTTTGGTTTCTCTGAAAACATTCTTGATAAATCAGGGTATAACATGACAACCAGCAGGTCTCTCAGTGTGTGGCAAATACTGTGTGTATAATACATGTGTGTCATATACTGTAAAATCATTAACTGTCTTGGGGGATCAAATTTTGTGGATTTTGTGGTTCACCTCAACCACGAACTTTAATCCATACAAACATTAATTTTGACCCTTGTTTTATTACCTGAAATGCAAAATCCACGAATTCAACTCCCAATGAAATTGTCTTTTTTACCAAAAACACGAAATTTGGTCCCCACGAAATTAAATGATTTTACTGTATTTGTGTTAATTTCTTATTGATGTTGTGATTGAATGGCGCTAAAATAAATTAACATTCTGACTCGTGCTAAAAGTTCATGATAAATACATGTTTGTTTTGACATAATTATATATATGACTTAAAAACAATGCCCCCACCTTTACTTTTTTCTAACACAAGGTTATTTTCAGTGTTTCCCACCCAACTACATATGAACTGGTTGGATACCCAGGGTCCCAGATGTAGTCTCGGGTGAATTGATGCCTTATAATATACAACAATAGATGAAAGAAGAAGAATAAACAGAAATATCTAGCTAGGGTAGAGATCCCGGATTTCTTGTATCACACTACTGTCTCTTAGCTTGAAGTTGATGGCTGCATTTGGTCAATCAGGTGTCTCCTGCATTTGAGACTCTACTTCGGCATGATTTCTTGGAATACTGGAACCTTGACACTTTTAGTTTGCATGATGAAAATGATAACAAATATTAATTTAAATAGCTTTATGAAGCATGCATGGTAGTGTCCAACAAGTAAAATATAGGTGAAAACTGCATATTAAGATCATTTATTTAAGTTTAGTGTTTGAGCAAGAAAAATCTTCTGCATTTCATTGAAATCTCCTTCATTTCTATCACCAATCTCCTGCATAGGCTTCGGGAAAATATGGCATGTATGCAGGCTAGGAAAAAAGAAATGACCGCACACAATGAAGTCAACTCTTGTCATATCTTCACACATGTATAAGGAGTATATGGAGTATATGGAGTGTTAGCGAGTGCAAGCTCGTCACTTTCTGTGTTAATATATTCAAACATATCTCTAGCCACACCTTGAAATGAAATTATTATCTTTAAGTTCTGCTTATAGGGGTTCAAATAATCGGTTTTATGGAACGACAGACAAACTTATCGGAATTCTCTGATTTAACTTTGTCATTATTATAATACGTATATTATATAATATTAATATAAGTACAGACTTTAATAATAACTTTGATACATTGTATAACAGTCTGCATTATATATTGATTTTAATTTAAAGGACTCAGGTGAACTGAAAAATAATATCACGGAGATACTTAAGGTACTCTCTGAGATTAGTTACATATTCTCCAAGTCATAGATATTTTGATGGCTTAGAATGAGAAGGTCAATACTACTACTTACCACCTTTAAATATAAGACTCATACATATTTGAAATCTGCTTCACATTTTGTTGTTGAGTTGAACCACGAAAATTAATGATTTTACAAAATTTTTTGAGTACTGTCTCTCTCAATGATAGAAATGATCAGTTTTATGAACAGTTTATATCTTGATTTTCCTTCTAGCTACTAGTTGTTGTGTATAACCATAAATGGGACAACTTTTTTTTATAGCCTTCACAAAAATATATATAGAACACTAGGGTGATTGACACATGCATTTAACATTTAAGCACAATTAAGCCTGTTGTCCTTTTAAAGGTCAGAAAATGGATATTGTTTTTATTTTTGGAGTTTTGCCCAAATCTATAAAGTACAACGTCCAATAAAACAGTTTAATGATTTCTCAATTAACGCTCAGTTGATATTTAATTAAGCTTGCCAATGTGATTGCAGTTTAAACTTTAAGGCTCTTTGATTGTCTGACATTTATCATGCACAATTATGTTATTATTAGTTTTTTTTTATTTTTCCCTGGATATTCACCGAAACTTGGTCAGGTTGTTGGTCTAGTTATAGTTTTCTCTAATTCTTTGTCCAATCAAAAGCCAAGGATTTTCAAATTTTTGGACCAATTAATCATTTATTTGTGCGATGTACTTTTCACTCTCATTATTCCATAAATGGGCATGAGCATTGGAAAGCTCACCAAAAGTGGGCGGGTAAACTTATAATAAGCTGGTTGTAGATCACACATTAGAATTACAAATAATAAAGTGCAGCGGTCGCTGCGCTCCCTAAGTGCACTTAATTTGTTTATAATCTATAATCTATACATAAAATCCAGGTTGAGTTTGAATATTGGTCATCTTGGGAGTGAAATGAAGTCACCAGGTCCAGTATTAAAATTATATAATTTATGAAAACCTTGTGCATGCAAAATAGGTGTCTGCATTTTTTGGTGGATTTTCATGAATCTTAAGTGAGAATGATGACTCAGAAGGGATTGAGCTGTGCTGTTTTCTCTCTGGCTAGGAAATTCATGGTGAACAAATGTATTGCAGTTTCCAAGGATATCTTTAACTAAGTTAAGCACCAATCAGTTGCATCCACAGCCCATCCCCGGGGTTGGGCGGTTGATAGCTTGGGAAAGACCAGGTTTTACCTTCCAGTTTCCTCATGCACTGCTGGGGTAATTTTGGTGATTTTTTCTCCCAAATAATACCCCGGTGACAATATTAAGTTGTAAGGGGACAGGGAATTAAATACTGGGAGATTTTACCATTAGCTGTCATCACAGGGCAGGGGAATGTTGGGGTTTTTGACTACCCAAAAGTAAAAATACCATTGCTGGGGGCGGGGGGGCGGGGGCGGGGCCGTGGATTCAACTGACTCGTGCATTACTGTAAAATCATTTAATTTCGTTGGGATGAAATTTCCTGGTTTTGGTAAAAAAGACAATTTCGTTGGGACTTGAATTCGTGGATTTTGCATTTCAGGTAATAAATCAAGGGTAAAAATTCATGTCCGTTGGGATAAAAGTTTGTGGTTGAGGTGAACCACGAATCCACGAAATTTAATCCCCCACGAAAATTAATGATTTTACAGTTTATTATAGTCTCCATCATCCAGAACAGTTCGGCTATTTCAGTTAGTGCCAATTGGGTTAAGTTAAGTAATATTACAGTGTCTCTAATCTGGAATCATTCTGCATGCAGTAAGCTGCAATAGTGTAATTATTTATATTATTTCTGTCTGGTGTGTCGGTATGACTGTTGGCAGCTGTGATGAATAACATTAATATGCCTCAAACAAGTGCCTGGCGGTGTATAATTGTTTAAGTCGGTTAGCAGATATCGGACAAAATTCTCACCAGACAAAATTCTAATCCACACAGCTTATCCATTAGCTTGTATATAACAATATAATTATGATAATAGACTTAAACTGCCATGGCTTCCTTGTTTTAGCAGTGTTTGAGTACCGGAATCTTATGTTTAAAATTTTATATACTGGAAGTCTGTCATGAATATTTTGAAAATTAACAATGGAGAATTAAAATTTTAATTGTCAACCATAAAATTATCAACATTGCATGGGGACCATGCATGGGGAATTTTGGTGTCTACTCTGAAACAACCAGGTACACCTTTAATTAACATGCATCAATCAATCTGAAGGTGAACTGGATGTTCATCCCCTGGCTGCAATGAAGTAGATAAAAAACATATGCAGAACAAACACTATGAATTATCCAGGCTCAGCTTAACAAAAAAGAGTAAATAAGTGAAACACACTATCAAGACAGGTCAGGTTTCAGGTTGTTTTCTAATTTAGATTTACGTATATCACTCTCGACACCTCATTCCTGATGTTATCCATCTCCATGGGGGAAGATAAGCCAGATTCCCTTTGATTCTGAAGTATGACTGGCTTTCTGTCATTTTTGTCTTATATATTTTATAGTACTGAAGAACTTGCTATTGTATAGCCCAAACATTGGTCATTTAATAAATATTGAAAAATGAACTGTTGTGTGTTCCACTTATTTTCTCTTTTTTTTGCATATTTTATAGTGAAAAGAAGTCATTAAAGATGTTTAAAGGCCCTGATAAATGATGTCCAATTAGAGGAGCACTGGTAAAATACAGTGTGTGCTAAACACTGGTCACCAAAAATAAGTATACACTTTATGACAGATGCAGAATTATAATTGGTTAAATTATTCAATGTCTGTTTATCAGATGGCAACAATCATAGTAGTTCCTGAAACTGCAGTAACTAAACGAAACAAGTGTGATAGAAATAAATATGAAAATGTTCTGAATAAAAATAACCGTTGGGTCCAAGGGGCTGCATTTTCCCGTCTTTTTATGACCAAGTTGCCTTTCAACCCCGGTAGAGAAACTTAATATTGTACATTTAAGGTAGCAATCAATCTATAATTGTCTTTACACTTAATCAACAAAATATACTCCTAGTCTTCAAAAATATGGGTGCTTCTCTGTTCTGCAAAAAGTGTTAAACAGGCAACAAGTAAATGTGGAAAACAAACTCTGTATGCAGTGAAGTTCTGCTAATAAGAACAGTCAAAAAGGTAGTCTTATTATCGGACCTTTTTTGTTCTAAATTTAATACTTTGGGACCTTAAACTGGCAAAAATCTGCATGATTTCAAAATAATCAAAGTGGTCTTGATAGCGGAACTTTACTGTACTTATTTTTTGATACATTTTCTCATTAATCATTGGCTGTATGTGACATTTAGTCCTGATTGATGTTCTAATTTCGAGGTCATAGATGTTTCAAGTGTCTCATAATTTCTTCTTCATATTGGTACACAATTATTGACCTCAGTTTTACAAGTACTGGTTTATTCAGATTTTTCTGATCTGTTCTATTTATCTACTAGACCGTTATAGTAATATGAATACTGAAAATTATTAATATTTGTGGGGGATTAAATTTCGCGGATGTCGTTCATCTTCTATGAAGAAATTTAATCCCCTCGAACAATAATTTTGTCCCTTGTTTTAATTACCTGAAATACTAAATTCACCAATTCATGTCCAATAGAAATGATATTTTTACCAAATCCACAAAATTATGTCCCTTGGAAATTAAATGATTTTACAGTAGCCTATTCCACTAATGGGTATTTTCTGGGTATGTGCACATACCCGTACCCAAACAGTGAGTGTTCAAATTGTAATTTAAACATATGAAATACCCTTATACATATAATGGTTCTTCCTGATTTATCGCATCAACCTGTGTCCAATAAATGTTCAATGTCAAGGTACCTGTGACAGGCTGAACAAATTGACTTAATGATATGCGACAATTATTGAACTTGACCTCAATGTCCTTGACATGTTTTTGTTATTGTATGTACCATATATATTAGTTTTGTACTTATAAAAATAAGCTGATAAGGTTTTAAAAAGCGCAGAAAATTTATGAGTTTCAGCCGAAAATAGCCACACTTTGGTTATTATGTTTAACGTCCAATCTGGAGATCCAGGTTCAAATCCGGGTGGAGCCACACTTATTATATATGTATGCCTACCATGTTTCAGCAGAAAGCTGACTGGCATATAAAGGCTTATTCACCTGGCTATGGTAGGAACATCAAAACTAGTACACTATCATTAATTTTGCATGTAAGGATAGTAGGATACTTATATTTATAGTAGCTCAGTGTTTAGCGTGCTTGCTGCCTATAATCCAGCCACCCAGCCTGCAGATTCAAATCTAGATGAAGGCACACATATGCCTGCCATAGTCAGCAGAAAGCTGACTTGCAAATAAAGGCATAATGCTTGGCACATTTTAGAAATGTTTGATATATGGGATATCAATAATATATGCAGCATGTACAGCTGCAGAGCTTCTGCTGGGAGTGTAGGCGTTTGTTGAACAAATATTTGTGAACTGCCTAATAAAACTGAAAATCTGTCCGCTCAGACATTATCTCAAAGTGATATATTACCTGGTTATATGTAGAATGCGACCTACATTCCAGCGTTATCAGACAGAGGTGAAGTTAATGTTCATTAAGTATGTATGTACTTGTATTATAAAGTGGAGGGGTCGAAAAAGCTGAATGTCAAAATTTAGCGTGCAGAAAGATGTACATCGAGAGAAATAATCTTTCAGTTCATTATAACCTTAATTCTTTATAGGATGAACGAAATTACTATTGACAATGTGTTGGAGAAATATTAATCATTTTCTAAAGTTTTGACTCTGCGCACTAAATGGTACCATACATACTGTAACGACATACTGTTTATTCATAACATATGCTTATTTGGAGACACCAGCAGTGCGTTCATTAACGAAAACGCTCGCCAACGTTAGCGAACAATGTGTGAGTTTGTGTTAATGAACGATAAGTTCGCTACGAACATGTTGGCCAATCGCAAACGACCTTTACACATAGCTCGGCAAGCGTCGCCAAGCAAACAAAGATGGCGGATAGATAAATATTTGATTTTATTTATTACAATCTTAGCGATTTAAACATTAATTGTAGATTGTATGTGTTTTGCATTTGTGATACAGTGTGGATACCAAAGCTGAATAAATAGAACACGAAAGAAGTATTACTGAGTTTCTAATTTTCTACGGCTGAAAATCTAAGAACAAGTTAGGCCATTAAATCGTCTATCTCCGCCATCTTGAAATTGTTTACGGCGAACGTTATAATCGTTCATTAAGTAGTTCGCGTGACAAACTAATTCTCGCGGCGAACGTTTTCGTTAATGAACGTAAGGCAGTTCTGTTAGTATATCTATCTAAACATGTTGTTGAGAAAAATGCTTTGGGAACATTCGGGTAATGCATGCGTCTTAAAATTGTGATAAAAAATGACAATGCGTTTGATATTTTGATGTTTATCAATCCTATGGCTGTGTTTTAGTACTTTGGGAACTCCTATGGTCATATAAGTGCGTGATCATTCCTGCACTTTGATAAGGGATTGTATGCCCCGTCCTATTTCTTATCTCACACAGTTCATGGTCGGTCACTTTTAATTCATGTGGTGTCATAGACATTAATTACGATATGTTACATATTGATGACATAATAAATCTTATTCGGGCATATCTGACCGGCTTTTAATGCCTCTTTAATGCGCCCGATATATAGTGATGTTTACAAACATGAATGGGTCTACTACTTTGATCGTAATGACTTGATTGCGGGCAATAACTGTGACTACTTGCACGGACATTTTAAGTGGGCTGGCATGGGTTGTACTTATTCTTGGCTCGATCGTACAACTATCAGTATGTAGAATATACCAAAATTGCCCGCTTTTCTCAATAGCTTGGTGCGCACTTGTAGTCGAACGTGACGAAAAAGTATGTGAACTTTATCTATCTCTAAGTATAACCATCCCCGACTGTCTGGTAATTAAGTCAGATTGATGTTCACCGAGTACAGTTTACGTCTTAATATGGATGAAATTATACATTCTGACCCCGGCATAAGGCTAATGTTTTTATAGTTCTCATTGCCAGTTTAGGTAAGCCAATTTACATTTGGAATTTTCGTGCCCTGCTGTTTCTGTTGTTGAGTGCATATGCTGCCTTTAATCCCTGTCCAATTTTTATTGTTATAATCTTGTTTACGTGTGCATATAGTCTCCATATGTTTGTACGAAAACGTGTATAGCATAGTTGATTCCCAGTCGAAAGAATAGCATGAATACCGGTACCGGTAACTCATGTATACCCAGTTAAACCTAGATAAACCAAGTTACCTGCCGGGAGATAGCATATTTACACCTGTTCTTGATTGACTTTGTACTGTACTGTAACTGTCGATAATTTGACCTGACACTGACCTTTATGCATGAATATATTTCAAGGTTCTTGGTTTCAGAATAAATCAATATCTGCCAACCAATTGTATGTGCAATACCATAATTCCAGATTTGTGTTTGTATTAATACACCGAAGTCAAGGATCTTCGTGATACCCCCTGCTTATTAAAAAGCAGACAATCAGGGTTGTTGTTATTATTGTTCGATGGGATTTAATTTTGTGGTAGAAGGTGAACCATGAAATCCGCAAAATCCTCCACGAAAAATGATTTTACAGTATACGATGTATACTTGACCCGGAGGCACTGAGGAGTTGATAGATAATTACATCGTTTACACTTATTGTACTGACTACATTAATATATATATATAAACCTTGAATGTTCAATCAACAGCTTGTTTTGTCCATGTAATGATAAAACTTTAGAAGTACATAAAACATGACAAGTATTGGATCGCTTGATCTACCAAATGTAACGTCATCATTATAACTATGGCACGGTTCATCTACCAAAATAAAAAAATTAATGTAACGTCATCATGAGGAATATGGCACGCTTGATCTACCAAATGTAACGTCGGAATTCATCGTAATGTCCTACTTGTTTAATAGCATACCCCTGATAGTTTGATCCTTTATCTGTGTCATCAAGCATTCAACCATGGTGAAAATGTATCATGGTTCAATACATGCAGTCACGTTTTATATGATTATTTGCTCATGAGATGAAGAGCCATTGAGTATCATATACAGTGTGTAGAATCACGTGATCAAATCGATTGAAATGAATGCAGTTTTACACTCAAAACTATTGTGATTTCCTCTGCCAAATGCAGTTTCCAACCGAGTGTAATAATTTGGTCGAGCATCAATTAAAAACAGCTAAAGATAGAGCGAACTCGGTACTTGTCGGGTATTCTTACATATATATGGAATGTACTTTAGGCTATATTATATAACCATACTAAATGCACGATCGTTATAATCAAGAAAAAACTCATTGTTAGCAGACGAAATCGCAATAGTTTTGAGCGTAAAACCGCATTCATTTGATCACGTGATTCTACACACTGATATAACTATCTATAGACTTCAAGGTTGACAATACCACATGGCTTTTTGGCTAAGTCTACAAGTTAAAATACAGCCATTATAAAGTATCTTATTCTTTGACTGATTTTCATGCAGTATGTTTGATGGTCAAGCCGAGAATGAGCACTACCAACCCAACTTAATAGTGTTGTGAAACAGGTTATAGTTCATGCCGAAAAACTGTGACATTCTTTTGAAACAACTTAACTTGCGTGGGTAGTGCTTATTCTTGGCTTGAGCATCAAATATATCTCATTAAAATCGGTCAAAGGATAAGATAATTACGGTTGTTTTTAAATTTTAATTTACATATTTTACTTGTAGACTTAGCCATTTTAAAAGTCATAATTATGTTATGTCCACCCTGCTAGACAATGAGATGGTGTGTGTGCAGGGCTTGACACTAACTATTTTTGGTCACTGGTCCCCCAGCAAAGAAACATAAATTCGTGAATAAAACAGTTACTGTTCCTTCTAGATTTTCACTGGTCCTAATTGATTTTCACTGGCCTCAGACCAGGGGACCAGTGTTAGTGTCTAGCCCTGGTGTGACGTAGGTGATAATATTTTCCAACACCTAGACATTGGTTATACACAATATAATATAACAGGTGTACTGTTCATTTAGTGATATATGGTAGAGACCATGATTTCGATACTTTTGGATAATAAATATTGTTGGATAATAACTGACATTTACATCAGATGTCAATGAATTACTACTAGTATTCAAACTTTGCAAAGACTGGTGGGTGATTATATTTTATATAGGTGAGTTTATAAAAATTATAATATTACACGATTTCTTTTTGCAAATTGATATGATTTTTGTGACTTTTCAATTTTATGAATTATTCTATGTTGTCAGTGTAAATAGTACCAATATTCTCTAAAAGTACTCTTTAATATGTATGAATTGTATATTCATACTGTCTTTGTTGAATTTGCCATTGTAACTTCCACTTAACTTGTGTAAAACTAGAACGCTCTTCAAGGATTACTTAATTATATATATTAGAAGACTGTTAGAATTGAAATCATAGGCACATTATTTCAGTATTTGACATTATTTCAGTATTTGCCACATTATTTCAGTATTTGCCTTAAGTCCTTGTTGTTACTCCTTGAAGTAATAAAAGTTAAGTTCCCAATTTTCTAGGGCTCTTTTCAGCTCTTAGGCTTAAGCACCCGTTGACATTTCAACTTCCC
Organism: Spisula subtruncata; assembly: GCA_963678985.1. NCBI lineage: Eukaryota > Metazoa > Mollusca > Bivalvia > Venerida > Mactridae > Spisula > Spisula subtruncata. The sequence goes on from OY787668.1 coordinate 18,604,741, forward strand.
CCGGTCATTTGGCTACCTATGGAAACCTACACTCGTGTCTCCCTGGGGAGACTATTTCTCTCCTGTGGTGTGGCAGCCAACATCGATCTGCTGCGCTCAGGAATAGACACTACCCTCTCAGGTACCATTTTACACCATTGTGGAGTGGAGCATGTGGGTCTTGCTCAGAGAAATTAACCCGTGGTCCAGAGGGGGATCAAACCTGGACCTCTCGATCCTGAAGCGCGCGCCCTACCTCTAGGCCACAGCTCCCCACAACAGTATCAAATACAAAGAGATTTAGGTATAGTGTCGAGTGTCGTGGATATGTTTATCAGCAATGGATATGACAATATGGAAACTGGTACCCACTTTTTCAGCAAAAAAAATTGTCCGATACATTGCAGCAAACATGAATACCTGAGTTTCTGTTAAATCATGAATATCAGTTGTTGCAAAACAATGACCGCTGTACTATAACCTTCTCAAAATATAGGTTATAATTGTAGGGTACGCTCTGATAATTGGAAACCATATGCCTATATTGTCTGGTGGTAAAGTATTCACTGTGTATAAATGAGTCAATTTCTTAAAATTGCAATAATGAGTACACATTGAATTATATAGTACAGTATGACAATAAGGAGTATTATTATCATTATTATTATTATAGTACAGTGATCAGATTTTACATGTGCTTTCAATAGCAATAAATGATACAAGTTGAATTTTATAGTAATCTGACAAGTCACTATTTGGTTTATACGCAGTGGTGCTGGGCTCTGGTGATGACACTCCTGGGACATAATTGTCTTGAAAGTATGTGCCAAAGTAACCTCAGACGCTTCAGTGTGTCATTGTGTAGATTGCATTCTGACATATAATCTAATTGTGCTCCATTTCTCTACAAGATTAAAGGTTATTATGCTTGCTGTACCAGTAGAATGTTTACAAAAATTAATCATTGATTAAAATTCTTTGGTAACACATTTAGGTCAAGGTTGTTTGTTCCTAAATGTTAATTTGACTAACGGCACTTATTTGTTTTCCCGATTCTATTTATAAATACCTCATCGCCTTATGCCAGCTGACTTAATGTTTGAATTCTGATATAATTTGGCAAATGAGAACATTTCATGCATTTTGTCACAGGCTTTTTGTTGTTCATTGAATTGAATTATTATCTTTGGGACCTTGAGGCGTAAAATTCTACCATGCCACTTGTTAAATACAAGAAAAAGATAACATTGGTTTTTCTGTTTACTTTGTAACAGAACTAATGTTTTCAAAACCTTGAACCATGGCCATTCTCAAATGAGTGTAAGAGTAAAATGTCCTCTTTTGTACAGTACAGGTACATGAGGTTGGGTGGAAGGGCGGGGTCGCTGACCTTTATTTACTACTGAAATGAAGAGAACAGTCTCCACCCATTTATTTGTCAAAGGTTTTTCTCAAAGACTATCATTGGTTAATGCAAACAATTTCGCAATATTGGCAATGTCTTTATAATTAAAATCAAACTTTTTCATTCATCTCAATTCTATATAAAAAAAATACGAATCTGGTTTTATTTTACCACAAAAAAAACTGAATGAAGAAATATGACGAAATATTTATTTTAAACCACTCAACTATAATGATACTACTACAAATCGTGACATACAGTGTATGACCATTGACCAAAATACCTATAGATCGTACAGATTAACTGTTCAAATGTTCGTTTTTAGTCATGAAGTAACATATATCTTCCTTTTGGTGCAATAAGATTGTATCTGGCAATTTAGTATAGACAGAGATACAATTTTGTTGCACCAAAGGGACGATTTGCAGAATATTAATTTTCGGCTGGGAATGTTTCATATTCACGATCTAGTTCTAAAAGCGGTGTTCAGTCAGTTATAAAACTTAGCTCTGAATTAGACCAGTCTGTCCTATTATGGTGGACAAGAACGTGTGACCTTGGGACTCTAACTAGGAATATAGGCTATTTTCGTTCCGTTTATTTACATAAACTAAGTTTAATACTTAACATGATAAATTTAGCAGTGTTGCAATATTTTGTGGACACATTTTGCAAGCTTTTATCTTTCTGTGCTTTAACCTGATTTGGTTTACTTTAAGTTCATTTGGGTTCTATTCAGTGTTTACCGCAAGTTCATTTACCTTGGATGGGTTTTATGACTAAATTTGTTACAGGTATAAAATATAATGAAACTTTGTGTAGTATATGAAGCCAGAATATTCATACTTGTGATCTAGTAGGAGTACAGGCGCATGTGTATAGTGTGTTTCATTGGTATGTTCTGGCTCTGCAGTGTTATATATAATGTAACCATTTTGTATAATATCAAACTTTAAATTGCAGATGAAATGAGCTAATCATTGTCTTATACAGTTAAATGGTTGTGAGTTGTTTTGAAATGATCATCTTCACTGTGTATAAATGAGTCGATTTCTGGCAATTGCAATAAGGCATACACATTGTATAGTATGTCAATAAGTCATACAGTGATTGGATTTATAAATGATACATGTTTAATTTTATAGTAATCCAATATGTCATACAGTGATTTGGTTTATATGCTGTGATCTTTAACTTTGGTTTTAAGGATGAAATCTTAAAGTGCTTCTTCTTCTTCTTCTTCTTCTTCGTCTTCTTCCTAGTATCGAGCAGGGATCTTGGTGTTTATAACTTTATATATTTGTGGACTATAACTTGATGGTTTTTGGATTATTCAAATATGGCTACCTAAGTATAGCTTGACCAGATTTAGTAGGCACTCATTATTGTATTATTTTCCGAAATACATTGCACGGAATATGTCCATAATGCCTACTAAAGCTGGTCAAGTTATAAGAAAGGTGGGTGCCTAAGTTCAGGTGATGATTATAATTATGATTATATACAGGAAAATGTGTTGCTTATAATATAAATATGTGCTTTGATACAATGTTGATATATCAAGTGTACCTATATCAATGGCTTAGAACCAGAAGGTCGTTACTACCAAATCGATATATTGAGAAAACAAGAGAAAACTGTCTGTAATTTACTCTTTACTCTTTTTAAAACTTCATTTTGGTCAACATGACAATTTCGGATTTTCATGAAAAAATGCTCATAAGAAGCGCCTTGTGAAGCAGATTTCAAATAAGTATGAGTCTTATAAAGTCGTAAGTAGGAGTTACGACCTTCTGGTTCTAAGCCATCGATATGTGTGTGCAGTGTTTTAATTAGGCCTTACATATATAAAGCCATGTTTATATGGAACTGCCAGTGCATGAGCTTGATTTTTAACCCGACAAACTGAGTTTTAACCTGGCAAACTGAGTTTTAACCTGGCAATCTAAGTTTTAACCTGGCAATCTAAGTTTTAACCTGTTGATCTTGGTTCAACCTGTTGGTCTGGGTTTTAAACTGGCGATCTTGATTATAACCTGGAAATAGGGGTTTAATTAAGCTGTATTCAAATCTCAATTCTAGCTCGGGTCATAAATCTAAATCTTGTGAAACTTTGACTACAATGTGTTAGTCACTGGTTCTGCCGGTTATAGTCCAGGAAAACTGGTACTTGTAAACATATAAAGTAATATCAAAACATATTATCTTTTATTCATTTCAAAATTTCAATCATACACATTAAAACGGAGAAAATTGATGCCTTATCCACTAAGCTACATATTCAGACATACATTTATATATCACAGAGAGAAATTGCAACTGTTATTACAGCTTGGAAATGTACAGGTACTCTGAAATGTCTGACTGATATAAACACAAGTCATATAACTGTAGTTTACTTTGGTCTGATATATATTTATGATCATGTAGTCAGCGTTCAAGTTTTTTTAAAACTTTTGTCATAGTCATAATACTTTAATTAGTGAGTATGTTGTGTAATGGATACAATATTCTTACTCATTTTTGTTGAATTGAAATTGACTGTGTTCGCTGTTCGCCTGATCTATGGCATTTGGTCAGTTGATGAGATAACTCTGCCTGATTGTTTGACAAAGATTTTCAAACTAATCCATTGGGCCATGTGACCAGAATTTACCGTTAAAATTGATTTAAAGGGTATTGATTGAAACTGGCGATTTCCCTTATAACTTCACATTTACCCTCTGTAGAGCAACCACCTCTACAGACTGGCCAATATTGGCAGCTCCCAAAGGGTGTTGCTCTAAGGAGGTTGCACTGTACTGTGAAGTACACATTTTAAAATCTTGCTTATTTCTATTTTCAGAACGGAGGGAACTGTAACATAGAGTGATGGGACAAATTAGTTCAGTCCAAGACGGGTCTGCCACACAAAATGCTTCAGATCCAACACATGCCTCGGAACACGAAACTGATGAAAACGTTTCAGAGAAAGTGAAATGTGTTAAAACTCGGATTGATATGCTAATAGAGGACTGTTTGAATGCAAAGGATACACCACCAGCAGAATCAGCACAGGATGAAGTGATTGAGATAAATAATGTACCAGAGAAAAAGAATCCAGAAACCAGTAACACAGAGAATATTAAAACAATAGACATTAGTGATGAAAATAGTAGTAGTAAGAATGACGAAATAGAAACGAAAGTCTTAAAAGTTGAAAGTAATGAAATACCAGTAAAAGGTGCTTCGGCTAAACCTTGTAGTGATGACAATGTGCATACTGTAAGCACTTCAGAAGCAGAGAGAGCTTCTAAACTTGATTTATCAGATATTATAAAAGATTCTGTGAACACTGAACTGACTCAGACACAATTGAGACAGATACGACAACGGACAATAACAACGTTTAATACATTCATTGATAAGGTGCTGGATAATTCTTTAAATAAAGAAATCGTAAAAGAGGAACCTAAAACCAATTCCAACATTTTAAAGTTATGTTCAGAGTCTATGAACCCAGCAGCTGAGCCTATACATGAGAAGAAAGTCGCCATTAGGAACAAACCTGAGCCAGTTGTGAACAATAACTCGGAAAATACAAAAACTACTACCAATACTAATTCGGAAAATACAACTACCGGTTCTGGTAAAACTTTAACACTTAAGGAACACATAGAAAGATTCCTTGAACTCAGTTTTAGGGAGGAGTGTTCGGAAAATGACAATAAAATGCCTGAGACAAAGGTTACTTTACCAGAGAATTTCAATGCACAAGGTCTGGTGAATTCTATGATTACTCAAGGATTAAAAATTAACAAAATTCTTACAAAAGAGAAGCAGAATAGCCCATTACAGAAGACTAATCCTCATAAAGAGGAGGATAAAAATAGTGGTAGAATTCTTAGAGTGAATGAACCTACTCAACCTACCATGAGCAATCAAGGACAGAAAAGTCCTAGTATGAGACAGTATCATGAGATAAATGATCGACGAACTAATCACGAAATGGCTAGTCATCATATGACTGAATCTAGAATGCGTGAACATTATTTAAACACTACGAAAATGGATACTGGACAAAGAATGGCGGTTCATCCTGGATATCGAATGGAGGAAATGTTACAGGACAGGAATCGTGATATCCACGCTAAAATGGCATTTGATGGTATGGGGATGGGTAGTGCTCCCCGGCCACCAGGTCATGTGACTTCATTCCATCATCCACAACATCTACAAATGGGAAATAGTGCTTACCTGCATCCAGCATACGGGCCCAGGATGCAGTTGAGTCCCGGCAGAAGGGAAATGAAAAGTCCAACAATTAGTCGGGATGGTAAAATGCATCCTCGAGATTGTGGCTGTGCGTATTGTATACAGATGGCTCAATCTCATCAGAATCTAGACATTCCAATACAGGATCACCACCATCATCATCATAGTGGGAAATATTCACCCATCGTGTCTCATGCATTGTTTGATCATGGTATGGCTGTTCAAAGTGCCATGGCTGGACATCTACGTGAAGTTCCTGTCTCGCTGATGAAACCTGCGGTGGAAATGCCTCCAGCAATGCAGGGGTATCATGGCATGCACAAGTTAATGACTCACAATCCACCAATCAGTGCTCCGAAGGCATACAGTACTGCCCCTCATCTGGTTCCCGGTGAAATTCCACCCCAGGCCATGATGTCTGGACGAAGACCTGGCCTACATGAACCTGGTTCCTACTACTATCCACAACGGCCTGGAGAGGAGTTGTCTCCCGCTGAACGTGTTGCAATAAGATCTGGGAAACGAAGTCCATACCAGACTCGACCATCATCTGTGCCATCTCAAGAACATAGTTCCAGACCTGGTTCAGGGTACAGGTCAACTGATTCAGAATTCGCTCGGAATTCAGATTCTGTATCGGGTGCATCAGATTGTTCTAATGAAGCTCCACTGGACTTAACTGTAAAGAAACCTAAAGTTGAGGTAATGCGGAACAGATCTGCTAGTAATGGATCTAATGGTAGAAAAATTAATCCTTCTCAGATGTTTATAAAGCATTTAGAGAGCAGTGTGGATCGACATTGGCAGGAGTTAAGTTCATCCCCACCCCTATCACCTGTTCAGCCACAGATCACAATCAACAGGCCAGGGTCACACAGCAGTGCTAGGAACCAGTCTCATCCCTACCCACGACAAAGTCCAAACGGTTCACCACCCTCTGGCATGATGACCATGTTATCAAACCGACCTTTAAGGTCTCCACATTTCGTGGGCGGAATAACCGTTGGTCAACCATTAGTTGATATTAAACCTCAAGTGACTCAAAAACAAAACGAGAACCCCTATAACAATGCTCATCAGACTACTAGTACTCCCAATATGACCGGTTCCCAAGCTCAAACACAACAGCATTTCCAAGGGAACTCTTCAAATGTGGATGCGAATTCCAAAAGGAACCCTAGTAACAATGTATCTAAACATGAACCAATTCAGAACATTATTGGAAATAACGACCCTAATGATATTTTGTACCTAATTTGTAGACTGTGTACTCAGACTTACGGAAGTCCATATGGCTTTCGTAAACATTTTAGAAATCAGCATGGATTTGAACCGAGAGCTGAACATACCATTGTTCAAACTATATCTGCTACTAAAACGGCCTTGCATTTACCACAGCCACAAACTGTTCAAGGTGTGGCTAGTTTTCACGAATCTCATCGTTTTAGGAAAAGTATGTCGCCCGAAGAAGGTAGCGAAAGTTCGAAAATTTCCGTAGGTGGTGGTTCAACGGGTCGCCGAGACAGCCCAGCTTCGCCGGCAGATTCCAGGAGCATCACTGGCAGTGAAGATGGTGAAAAATGTGACCTTGAAAATTCGGAAGCTAAATTTCTCGAATGTCTACAGTGTGGGAAAACCTTTGAACTGAATGACTTCGGATCGTACAAACGTCACGGTAGGCAACATGGTAGTCAGAAAATGAACGGACCATTTACATGTTCGGACTGCCATCTACCATTTCCTGATCAAAAACTGTTAAGGGAACATTATATTTTACACGCAAAGGAAGGGTCTCATGGCATTAAAGAAAAGGCGGGAAATGAGGCCTTGAATCAGAAAAATGACAAATCTTCAATGAAATGTTACGCCTGTGTAAAATGTGATGTTCAATTTGACAATCTTGATCTGTATACAAGCCATATTAATCGACACAGTACTGAGTCACAGGGTTCGAACAGAGAACGGTCGAATTCTGTGAAATCTGAACAAAAGTTAACGTTATCTGTCAAATCAGAAAAAGATTCATTTTCAAACATAATCACTAGTACTAACATTACGATACAGGCTGCCGAGTCGATGACTTCGTCAGTTTGTCCAGACAGTAGCTGGGATAATGTTGCCAAAGCACCGGCCACTTCAGATAAAATGGAACCCAATTGTGCCGAGCTAAGTGAATCTGGTCATTCTAATATGAGTAATTGTTCTGAACAATTCTCCGCTGTGAAGAATGAAAACAAAAGTGGGAGTAGTAGCCCGTCAGTGAATTGTTCTCGTCAGAAAAGTTTGGAATCTGGATCGGATACTAGCGAGGATAAAAGTGGCGGGAATGATCAATTCATGTATAAACATAAGAAATTCTTTCATCATCGAAAACGTGCTAATTCTAATCTTAGTGTTGAATCCTCTGAGCCGAAACAAACAAAACTCGGCCCAGAGTCCACAAATTCTACTTCGGATGAGTGTAACGGAAATTCCACTGGAGTAACAAATATCAGTACCAGTGCATGTGACACAGTCGGAACGACATCCTCTAAGCCATTAGAGAGTCAGTGTGGTAAACCGCAAGTGGCATCCATGGATAAACCTACAAAAACTGAAGCAAGGCACAGTAGTCTGCCCTTTGTATGGGATAGGGCTATTAGAAGTCAAAGAAAATCATAGCTTGTTATAGTTAGTCAATAGCTATTGTTTTATTGCTGGCTTAGAATGAGAATGTCCTAACTACTTCTTACGACCTTATAAGACTGATCAATACATATTTGACATCTGCATCAGGTGCTTCTTATGAGTCTATTGTCATGAAAATTGAAACTTGTCATGTTGACCAAAATGAAGCTGTAAAAGCTTGTTCTACTATAAGTAATGAGAAATTTTCAGACAGGTTTTCTTGTTTTCTCAAAATATTGACTTTATACTTACGACCTTCTCATTCTAAGCCTGCGTTATGTCAGATCATAGTTAGTATCACTGGTAACTGCATCTTCGAAAAAAGTTATTTTTGTACAAATTTTGTAAGATTCTATTCTGATCCAATGGCATATTTTTCTTACTGCAGATCTTGATTATAATTAATTCTGGCACTGATAGTTAAGAATGATATAGAAATGTTATACAATTGATGTCAACAAATATTATTTTTATAGAGTATTATATCATCACTTATGTATCGGCATTTCACCTTCTCCAGAGTAATAATAACATTTTTTTTAGGGTGATTAAGTAAATACAAAGTACATATGATCACTTACATATCGTATTGGCATTTTGCTTTCTTCAGGGTAATAATAAAAAAAATTGAGGATGATTTGGTTAATACAAAGAACATTTTTCTCAATTTGTTTTTCAATGATACAGTTACCTGTGAGTTGTATATCTGCCTAATAAGAGAGTATGTTAGTTAAGTAATGAACAGAAATATGTTTGATATTTTTCTGTTCATATATATCTACATATAAATTGTCTTTTAGGGATGAATACAGTAATTTTGTTAACTTCTGCTGCCAATTAATGAGGTCATCGCGCTTTTGATATTTATTAGTACAGTGCATAATAAGTTAATATTTTCATAAATTAGTCAAATTTATGCTAATGAATTCATTTGCATAAACATATTTTTTATTTGAATGAGATAGTAAGTAACTTAACATTAAAATGTTCGAGTGACACACTGAGGTCATATTTTATCCAAAACTTGTTAAAATCTAAATTGTATTTTGTTAAAGTAAATATCACTGTGTGACAACATTTCCTGGTTCAAATTAATGTCAAAACAGAAATTGTTATTTATTTTGAAACTCATACATCAGTTTATTGCCTGCAGTGTATTGAATCATATCAATGTTTCAAACTTTAATTAGTTTCCAATTAGTGAACTTTAACTACAACACTCAACTGACAATGTTGATTTTCAGGCCCCGATCTCCCGAAACATCTCAATTATGAGATAAATCTCATCTCAAATTATGATGCGTGTCGTTCAGATAATTTCCAAGGGAGGGTGGACTCAAAATTGTCATAAAAAATTGTAAATGCAATTCTTTGTAAAATCCAGTAATTTTTGGTAAGTTCTGACTTCAGATTTATTAGAAATCCAGACTCTGATTTGGGCAAAATCTCAATTTGAGATGAGATTTCTGCTTGAGATGCTTCTGGAGATTGGAGCCTGATCAGGTGCTGGTTCCTTTTGGAAGGGTTAAAATGTTCTTACTGGTTAGAAAATCAGTCATGTTATCTAGGCTAGCTGAACTTCTTATTCATTAAATGGCCTTTAGGTTATAGTTAGGGGTGTAACGGTACGCTCAATTTTTCTAACGGTTTGGTAAATTTCGGTATGATACAATATTCTCTAACAGCTGCTTAAATACTTCAATGTTTAATTAATAATGAATTTGTTGCTTCTTCAACAACAATTGTTATGTGCCTATCAACTATTTTAAGTGAATTTAGACAATATTAAGCATATCTCAATACAATTGAAACGAGTGATACATGGTAATTATACATACTCAGACGGCTGTCAGGTGTTTTCGTTGTCTGAATATTATTTTGCTAATAAAAAAACAAATACCGAACCGTACCGAAATTTGTAAGGGGTCTAAGTTTTGTTAATTAAATTTCTTATAGAGACTCAGTATGACTATCAATTAATTATCAAATGTACCTATATACCATATAATACGGACATCTTGAATGGGTGGTTAGAGAGTTAATTTTTACTAGAGACTAGCATGCCAATAACTAGAGACTGATATGACTATGAATTATTTATCAAATGTACCTATAAATGGACATGTTGAATGGGTGTGTAGAGAGTTAATGACCCCATTAAATGGTTGCATTGTATGTTATCAGGTGGTTGTTCTCTTTGACATGATCATGCTCCAGTAATGTCTGTCTGTGCTTTATCTATACCGGTATATACTAGATTATCTGGACACAATGTTAGTATCTCGCCATGTTATGATGTACTTTTCCATAGTTATAGATAATGACCCAAATACTGTTATTGTCTACCTGTTAAAAACTGATTAAAGAGGATAAGTCCAATATTTTTTATCAATATTAAATTTGTAATTGAATCTTAAAGTAATAACGATTTCATACTCTTTATTTATAAAAGAAAAAAGCAGAATAACATAACCCTAAACATACATGTATTTTATACGCCAGTTGACTTTCCATTCACGCAACAACTTTATAAAATATTTCACATTTCTTGGACAGTAACTTCTGGAATGTAGTATTTGCTGATTGCATTATGAAAATGGTCATAAATAATAGTTTAAGCATTCATGGTATTGTCATACAAGTAAAAAGAAGTAAAAGCTGTATATAAGTAATAGTTTCAGCAAGGATCGAATATCTCCTGCATTTTCATGTGGACACCCACCTGGGGTTATGCTCTAAACTTAAACTAAACATGTAATAATTATGTGTATTTTACATTGACTACAACAAATTTATGATATTGTATAAATAATGACTCATGAACGACATGAATATATGCCGATGCATCCCCTTTAGTTAAGGTTATTGAACAACAAATGATATTGTATAAATAACGACTCGTAAATAAGACATGAACATATGCCGATGGCCAGATGCATCCCCTTTAGTTAAGGTTATTGTAGTGAAATAATGAACAATCATTTTATCAGTAACTGTTAGTCTAGCTATGTAGCGTAGACGTGATAATACGTGATGTAAGTCGTGTATAAAGTCTATTCCATTACATCAGGCTATAGGATATCATACACGTACATCACTCACACATCATTCAACGACACATCTCTTACCGATTTCTCAGTCGATCTCCCCCCCTGTCGTCTACTTAATATACATGCTTCTCTACAGTTCATTGACATGCATGACCTGTGTTAGATGTAAGATGTTCAGTTCAGTGTGATGTGTGTGTTAGTGTGTAGATTCACTTGTTGATTCAATACTTTTAATACACCTGAGGGTTCAAAGTATAGCAAGCATTAAAGCACATACATTATATGACCACATTAATGATTAATGTACAAATCCATTTATCACATGTTTCATTAAAGGCCACACTTAGTTAACAGTCAGCAGAATTATAGTGAGTCGGATATATTTATGGTGAGATGGATAATCATTGTCCTATCTGCTTGTCTGTGCGTCTGTCTGTCTGAAAACGTTTACCGAAACTTTCAAGTTGTTGAAATTCAAATATTTTTTTGAGTCTATCAAGGCATCGTTTCAAACTTGGCATACTTGTTACTCTTATTATTTTTCACTCCCTTCCAAAGACAGCAGAAAAACATCCAGTAAACTTAAAATTAAAAAACTTTGGCCTAAGTTCAGTGAACGTAGGAAAAAGCAATCAACAAGTGTAGATGGGTTAGGTCACGATGTACATGCACTCTTATCTTCATCTGTACTTCATAATACTGATCTATCAGTTTTATGTACTTGAATTAAGGTGGGTAACCAGTTGTAATGTTACAAATCATGTACTTGTATTAAGGTGGATAACCAGTTGTAATGTTTCAAATCATCAGGTTAGAAATTGTGAGGTTATGAATTGTGTTAAATCGATTATAATTACTACTGTATTTTAAGAGGTGACTCATTTGAGCCAACCCAGTCTTCCCTGTGAGCCTCTTTGGCAAAACATACATATTTACAAAAATAGTATAAAATCTATTATTTATAACTAAGTACACGCTTCAGTTAAAGCTGTATGTATCTGTCAATTCATAAAATTAATAGTTGCATTTCAATTTTCATAACATTTTCGATATGTTTGTGAAACTTTCTAAAAATAACCCTTAAAATGTAAATTATGTAAACAGCAAAATTGGAGTTGTCTCAAATTTCACGAAATAGCCATAATATGATATTCATTTCATTTTATGTTAATATTGCTAAAAATCAAGATATTATCATACGAAAAATGAGTTTCAACTGCACTAAAAGTAGATCAGTTCTTTGTACTTAATATGAATATGTAATATCGTTATTCAGTACATATACACTCCCTGGGGAGGATTTGATTATAGTACTTACAATATACCGTATAGCTGGTTATTTCTGCGGGGTGGAAATTTCTGCGATTCTGCGGTCCAAGATCAATTTGCAGAATAAAATCACCGCTGAATTTTATCATCCGTAGAAAATATTCATGCAGAATATTATCCCCACTTTATAGAATTATAAAGGGGTATACACAAGTTGATAAGTTAATTGTATGTTATTGTTTATGGCAGTTTGTCGAGTGTGATAAGATTGAAGCAAGTACTGTTTGTACACATATAATGATAATTTTATTAAGTGGCAATGACAAATAATTGTACATGTGTTATTGAAAAGTTTAGCCTGTTTGTGAAATTGTTCGTATAATTGATTGATTGTGTGATACAGAAATATATTCTTGCAATTTTGTAAACCGCAGAAATTTACTCTTGCCATTTCGTGAATCAGCAGAAATTAAAATCCGCAGAAAAACACACACCCCTTTGTGAGGCAAAAACGCAAAATATTACACCCGCAGAGATAACCAGCGATACGGTAGTACTATTACGACATAAGTGTGGAAGAATAAATCATAGCACAATCTTGTACACGATCTACCTTAAAAAATGAAAACTTTTGAAAATTTTTGTGAAAGATTTAATAAAATGATTACAAGTCATAGAGATTTATTGAGTGCTACCAGCTGTATACAATTTTTGTTTCTAAACTACCTTTTTAAATGTAATAAATTCAGCAACAACACTATTGTAGAAAAAATACTAGAAGTATAAAATCAGCCTACTGATGGCAATCTCAATAAAGTCACTCATTAATCAGTAATTAGTCAAGTCCCCAGACAATATTTCAGATAAAAAAATAGCTGGTTGAACAAGAATGTCTTACAGTTAAAGACTATAAACTGTGTCGATTTTTCTTTGACCCTTGTCAAGCTTTCTTTATAGTATGCAGTACCTGTGCAGATGTTATTTTGACTTGTGTCCAGAACTATGAAATGAGCTTTATTGACAGTCAAGCAGTAGCTGTGCCGATTTTATTTTTACCCCCTGTCCATTTTCTGTTACTCAGCGGCCATGATTAAATGTTATGTAATATTATGACTCTTATCTCATACATTTGCTATTTTACTGTTTGATCAGTGTTTATTTTGTGAAAGATGTTTTGGCAAGCAAATATCTAAATAAATAAGTTTTAGTTGTAAACGTATGCTTTACTATTGACCTTGACCTTGAGACTGGTTTGTTATTTTTCTCTAGAGAAGAATTATTAATAATTTAAGCTAGTATAGTATTGGTATTGTTCTATTGTTTGGCAAAATGACTGATAGAGTGTTCTTTGTACGGTTTTTGTATTGAATGATTTGTTTTGTCTGTTAGGTATCTGTTTTAAACAAAGGTTTGTTATTCTCGTTATAGCTTCAATGTTATCGAACTTCGCTGTCTTTTTTGTAGAACACCTGAAACCACTGGTTTACTATATAGGGCAAGTCAATTTGTTTCTCAATAGAGACATGAACAAACCGAATTAATGGTAAAACTAAGACATTAGAATACTATGTGAACTAAAACTAAGACATTAGAATACTATGTGAACGTCATTGATAAATAAGTTAATTAATGGCATCTCAAAAAAATAACCAAAGTATAGATAAGAAATTTGCTAAGTCTGATGTAAGCAAATTCTAATCCTGTTGTCGCCCCCTGGAATAATTTACTGCAAAATGTCGCATCTGCACCATTCCTGAACAGTTTTAAGAAGAGACTGCATGCATATGAGATCCTGGCTATATGGCATAAACGATAAGGTCTAAAAGTAAAAGCATTATAAGAACTCATGAATATCTGTAGTTTAAATTAGAATCTTAACAGTAATGCTTAGTCTAGTACCACTGTACCGCAATGACCTTGTCCTTGTCAAAGATGAAGTCAATCCAAGTTGTCTGTGTCCTTTATCAATACCAGTTATCAACTCTAAGAATTTTTTATTGACCTAATATATTGTTAACAAATAACTTAAAACTTAAAAAAACTTTTAAACTTAAGTGTTGATTAAGTGGGTCAGCAATTCTAGGGTTAAGTTTCAATCTTATTTCTTGTTAGGTTATGACCTGTGTCAATGTCCTTTGAAAAACTGATTTAAAAGCATTTTCCTAGTATTATTGACTTTCCAACTACATGTATAATGACTACATGCATAATGCATTTTGCAAATTAGTATATTTTTTGTCTCTCCATATTTCAAGTTGTGTGTCATACACAGTATGACCCAGGGTGGTAATGTAAGGCAAACTCTAACTGTGAACTTCCTAACAAGTTTTATTTCAAGGCTAAGTGCTTGTCCCATATGGGGTATTAAGTTAAAATATGAAAAGTCCTTGACATTGCTTGAATCACGTTTGTAATAGTACGGCTTACCTAAGTTGTATCTTGTTACACCATACAAAAATATGGTTAAAGTAGATCAGAGTTACATTTAGACTATTATAATGTTAATATAACGGTGAATATAGGTTCAGGTATGCTATTGTTCGGTAATTCAATACGGCTTTTATAACGAACAAAAGACTTTATCGTACCTGGGTACTTTAGTGTCGTGTTACATGTGTCATTACCTTGCATGAATACAAGTACTCGGCTCGTTTAATATTCTTTTGTGTGCGATTTTCCTGTAAGTGCATACACAGAAATAGGGTTGCTTTGAACATGTTTTTCATGTGATACAGATATTCTAAAGCCGCAAACACTTGGCAAACAAACAAGTTGATTATTTGTCTGTACATGTGACCTATTTCTGACTGAGATTTGTTATTGTTTCAACATATAGCCTAAATTTGTCTTGAATTTCATGTTTGGTGCAGAAAGGCAGTATTTCCTTTGATGTTAATCTATTTTAAGGTTTAAGTTTAAGTAAAATCATAAATATTAAATGGTGGAACAAACAAAGCTAAGCAAGTAATAGTTAGAAAATATTAAGTAAATTTTTAATGATTGAAAAAGGGCCGAAGCCACTAAAACGAAACAAGTCATTTTTTAGTCATGAACCATTTACTTATTGCGTTATGATATCTGACTCGAACTTAAAATGCACTATCGAGGATTGTCATTGGCCAACAGTACAGGGCGCCTACACAAGATGTCACATCTGTTATGAGCAAAATTAAAAGTACTAAATGTAGAATATAGTCCATACATATTGGTATTTTCATTCGCTTGAAATGTAGGTTATTTTTTTCTAAGTTTGTGTTGGGTACGTAGCATATTAATTGTTATATGATATAACGTATAGAAAACCTGTTAGATATATCTGGTGTAATAATGATTGTTATTCTTAATCCTGTTAACTATAATGTCAATATGGTCGGGTTGCTTAAATATTTGACTTACATTACTGTCTTACATCTTACATCATAAGCTGCAAAACATATAAACTGTCAGAGCTTAGAATTACCGGTAATGGTTATAAATAATCAGTTAAAAATGGATCTAAATGCAAACACACAGGAGTGGAAAATTGTGTAATTTATAGAGCAAAGTTTTGTCATGTTTTACTTTGCTTGATCGGGAAACCTTAATAATCTGTTAAAAATGGATCTAAATACAAATACCTTTGAGTTGACTGTTGTATAATATATAGAGCAAAGTTCTGACATGTTACACTTTCCTTGATTAGAAAATGTCCTTGGAATGTTGTTCTGCAAAGGTGAATGTCTATTTAAGGCAACAATAGACTGCTAGATCAACTAGCTATTATTATTTTAATGTCATGGTCATTTAGGGTGTGTTTTATCTACAATATGTTATTAATAAAGTAACAGCCTCCTACATGAAGTGTGAGGAAAAAGCTGTGAATTTCCGACAATGACTTCCTTACCTTTTATTGAACAATTATAGTGACTGTGAGTAGGAGTAAACATCCTTGTTGTGCCATCTAAACATTTTCATGTTTGCCTCATGAGTGTGCAAAAGGGATGAATTGCCTTTAAACATTTTTTAATTTTGCCTCACAATTAGCGCAGGTAATTAATGGTAAAGAAATAAAAAACGAAAAAAAAAATGAAAATATAAATTTTACAAAAAAATGGTTTTCGTTTTCAAAATGTCTTTATCAATGATACAGTTACCAGTGATAATTAAGTGCTGTTAACAAAATATATAAACTTCTTGTTTTGGCCATCCCAATTTAACATAACTTCTTGCTAGTCTCTGATTATGCAACACTTATTTATTGGTATGTTAAATTTTTCAATCAATTAATGTATCCATAAATACCTAAATTTAGTACATCTTTTGTAGAATGCAAATTATTTCTTTGTACAAGCTGCAGGCACTTATCGAAGGATTAGCTATTGAACAAAGCTGAAACACATGAGTCAGTCTATCGCTGGCTTAGAATGAGAAGGTCGTAACCACAAAATCATTAATATTGAGAAAAAACTAGAAAAACTGTCTGACAGTCTCTCTGTACTTGTGGTAAAACAAGCTTTTTCAACTTCAGTTTCTTCAACATTATAAGTTCAGATTTTCATGAAAATAGGCTCATAAGAAGCGCCTTATGACTTAGATTTTAAATATGCATTAGTCTTGTAAGGTCGTAAGTGGCACTTATGACCTTCTCTTTCTAAACCAGCAGTATGTAGGTTTTCTCCCTCCTTCATTGTGCATTTCTTTCCTGTTGCGTCATGTATGGATGTAACATTCTGCATGTTGTACTGCCCTTATGAATAATTTAAACTAAGATTAACCACCAATAGAGTGCAACTACACTGTAGATACAGTCATGCATGTTACCAGACCTTGTTTAAGCTACCCATGCATACAATGAAACAAGGCAGTCAAACATGTGTTAGTGTTCATGCAACCAATACAATGAAACAATGCAGTCAAACATAATTAAGTTACTGGTCATCTTAATTAAACAACCAATACAATGTAACAAGATAAATTCAACCTTCCACACATTGATTCATGAAACTTGACAGTCATTTAGTAACTAGAATGCATAACTGTAAAATAAAGTGTATATAAAAAGGAAGAACTGATTGACGCATCCACCTTATGCAGCCAATTTTGCGTATTTTGTTTGATAAATATGGGTTTATTGAACAATTTCCTGTATTGAGCAACCACCTTCATAAAATAGTCAACTGTTTTAAATTTCTATATTTGATGCATCTCTTATTGACAAAGACTGAGCGCTTTACACAGACTATGCTATATTATAGTATATTTCAGTGCATTACGCATGTTCACTGTAGTATTTTACATGTGCATGTGTGTACAAGAATCATTATGAGAGTGAAATGAGAGCGTCTAACAACTGTTAACAGATTAAAACTAGCACCGAATCAATAGTGTGCATTAATAGTGTGTGAGCTGTTTCTCATTTCCTCAATATTGTGCATCCCCCCCCCCTGATGATGTAATACTTCTGTTCTGTAACAGGAACAGAATGCATCTGTTTGGCGCAACATGGTTGTATCTGGCTATTTTCAATATAGTGAGCAACCCTTTGGTGCAACAAGGTTGTATCTTACTTTATACTATGTAGTGAGGTACAACCTTGTAGCGCCGAAGAGACAAGTTATGACTTAGCATCCATTTGGTGCAATAAGGTTGTATCTTACTTTATACTATGTAGTGAGATACAACCTTGTTGCGCCAAAGGGACAAGTTGTGACTTAGCATCCATTTGGTGCAATAAGGTTGTATCTTACTAAGTACTATACAGTGAGATACAACCTTGTTGCGCCAAAGGGACAAACTATTTTGACTAGAAGGGAGGTAACTCTGTGTGCCTCGTGTTGCACTCTTATTTCCCTATTTCATTATCGCCTAATTAGTACTAATTAGATGCTAATTCTATTGTTCTTCAAATTGTTTCTAAATTCTAATTTCCGTGTTCATGAAGCCTTGAAACACGTAGCTGAAATATCAACACTTCCTGTTTCCAGTAATGTTTGTTCTTTAATACACACATAATTTGTCTGTTTCAAATGTCACATAACACCATTCTGTGTCTGTGCTGTCCTGGAAAAAAAGACAATAAAATACCAGACAGGGAAAGCTGCATTCAACTTAATCTGAAGAGCATGTTAGGCACAAAAAAGAAGACACAGATTATAATCACAATATACTATGAAAAGATATGAGGAAAACTGACAGGGGAGGCAGCACTCAACCTTACCAGCCGAGCTCAGAAAACAATAACTTCACAACATAACACAACTGCATGGAGCAATGCCCACAAATAACCCTATGAAATAATCAAAAGCTCAAGTCTATATTGTAAAAGAGCAGGGCAAAAATGGTGCTCCCGAGTGACTTAACAAACACAGCCTAGACCGGCCCCAGTTCTCCAAGTCACAAGCACAAATAATAGCCAGTATGACTAGGAAGTCATCATTGAGCAACAGAAATAACAGAGCACTAAACGATACACCAGATACTGCACTTTTACAAGACTTGGTAAAAACTATAGGTCACCAGGACAACTTGAAAGTTCAAGCTTATAGATGTCAAAGCTTACTCATCCAAGTTCAGAATAATAAAATCCTAAATTCTGTGACAGCTGTTGACCGTATATTCATTTTGTAACAGCTTTCAGTCCATATCTTAAATCTTTTGACGCAATGTCTATTCATATAGATATGTTCAGTATTTTAAAACTAGTACCAGTTGATAATTAATGTACATATGTATCTCTATATTAGCATTTTTCAATATGTTAATTAAATTTGCTGTAACTGTTAAGCTTAGGGATAGGAAATTTGTAAACTTACCGGTACTACAATTATTCAATTTAACAAGAATTTTGATACTATTGTAAAATCCAGTATAGATCTACAATGACCTCTCTGTAATGACCCCTTTAGAGATAGAATACAAAGTTATTACTAGTCAAGCCTCGAAGGTTTTTGTAGATCTATATAGATAGAAAGTTAGAAACAGAGTATTGAGCCCTGACTGCACATTTAGCAGTAGACGTTATGTAGTGAATATATTGAGGTCAGATTTTACCTGCCGTGTGGACAATATGTTTAAAGTTAAATGAGAACGGTTACAAACATTAGCTTGTCTGTCATGTTAACTATTTTTATCTAGGTTTTAACTGGGTGTAACTGAGTTCACTCTAGCCCCTGCTGTTCTTTTGATTGAGATATTTCCCTGATTAGTATTACTTATTGAATGGACAGTGATTGCATTTAGGTTTGCTTATTTGTTTTAATTTGAATTAAGGATCATTGTTTCCCAACTGTATTGATTGTACTATATAATGTTAAACATACAAGGTCACTGAGTCTGATATGTTAACTTAACGGAATCATGTCAGCATTGTTAATTGACAAGTGCTTGCTGAGTCTGACACGTTAACTTAACCGAATCGTGTCAACATTGTTAATTGACAAGTGCTTGCTGAGTCTGACGCGTTAACTTAACAGAATCATGTCAACATTGTTAATTGATTAGTTTCCAGCTGTCAATCACAATCACTCTGAGTGTATTGATGTACATAAAAAATACATGAATAGATCTATTTTTGAGCGGAAGCACTGTACATACTGATAAATGTCCTACATCAAATATTAGTGTATTTACCCAAGGGGGAAGAGAATAGTTTATTGACGATAATACATGAATACACGCCTTTGGCGCAACAAGCTTGTATCTTATTTATATCCTATATAGATAGATACAACCTTGCTGCGCCAAAGGGATGAATAGTTCATTGATTGTGTACTCACTGCCTACATAATTAAAAAAAGCACGTTGTAAGTTCAAAAGAAAACCTTTTTAAGAATTTTTTTTTCACCGCTAGAAACTTTTTTATTCAGTGACATTGAATTATTTCTATATTTAGACAGATATTCTGATTTAAGATTTGATAAAAGTACTTATGTGTACAACATTGTTCCCTTTAACATAAATTACTTGCTGACTGCTTGGATCATGTTTAAATAATTGAGCATTATGATAATCAATTTTGAATAATTTGAAAAAAAGGGTTTTAGCTTATCAGTGCTCATGATCAAGATCAACAGTCTCATGAATAATTTGTAGATGTAGTGTTTCCTAAGAGCTTACTGTCTCTGACATAAATCTTCAATTTGGAAAACACAGAAATAATAAATATTGTTAAAAGTTAAAACAAATGTGCATGGGAAGGGAGTTAACTCTAAAAATTTACTATGACTTTCAGGACATTCTTAATGGAGTTACCTCCCTTAGTATACTGTTTTTAGTAATTTTTGAAAACCAGTTTATTAAGTAGCTACTGTCTCACTAATTTCACAAAGTACACAATAAGAAATGCATAGTAACTAAGGCTAAACTACATACACTAAAAAGTATGCAGTAATAGTCTTTATTTCTTTTCAGCTCTTGATGTGGTTATTTGGACTTACTGGTACACATGTAATTATTCCTCAGGCAGTATTCTGAACAATGATCACTATTCTAAAATGGACCTAAGACTCTAGTCATGTTCATTTTGTCTTTCTAAAAAAAAAGAAATTGATTGTGCTTTTCAATGATATTAAAATGCAGCTTTTGTTCAATTTATTTTCATTTCATAATTATGTTGTTTTTGCTTTCAAATATAATTTTTCCAGAGTCTTTATTATCAAAGATCTCATTTAGCATGTAGCATTATATTGAAATGTTTTTTTTATGTGAATATTGTTACCATATACTTATGTTGTTTTCAGATCTGTTCCATTTCATGTTGTGTTTTTGTTTCTTTTTTTTTGTTTGTTTGAATATTATGAGAATATTACCGATGATGGTTTTTTAAAAATTGATTTAAAAACTTTAAGAATTTTGAAAATTTTATTTTTAATTTTACCGATATAAAGCAACATAGATTAGGAATTGTTTTGGTTTAAAACTGTGACTGACTATTTGCTTCTGCCATGGTTTCTTTTTCAAGTTTATATACCGGTAACAAAAGTGTATTGATCATTTTTGCAGAAAACTTAAAAAATAAAATCAGTAGTTTATGAATCTACTTGTATAACATTATAGATAATTTACAAATATTCCTCACAAATGAGCTTGTTATAGACTATAATGGCTGTTGTATATTGTGCAATATTTGACAATTTCATGGCATTTTGTTTTTCACTGTATTGCGAGTCAGATAATATGGACTGTTTGATTATATGTATTAACTGTTTTGAGGAAAAAATGTTTATATCTTCGTATGATTGTTAGACTTAACAATCTTGGGAACTATTGGGCTTATCTAAAAACCTGTTTTTTTTGCAAAGGTCTCTGTTTCTTGTTTAAATCATAAATAATCTCTGAAAACACACCTATCAAAACTTTCAAAGGATGAAATTCTTTCCTTGTAAAGGGTGGACATTTCATTAAGAGGTGCAGTTACTTCCCTTGGATTATATGTTAGTTTCTCACATTTTTAAGGGAGGTAATTTCATTAGAAGTGCTGTTACTTCCCTTGGATGTATAATGTGTTGAATTCTCACATTTCTCTCATTGGCAAGGGAGGTGATTTCATGAAGAAATGCAGTTACTTGGCTGTAACTATGTGATGTGAGTGTAGATTGAATACATGTTCTTGCTTATTGTCTTAGTACATTACATTGTCTGTTCATTATGAATTGGTGTTAGATATTATATTGAACTCGTGCTCAGTTTGTGGTAAAGTCTGTGTTACGTTTGGCAGAAGAATTGTATACTTGGGGAATTTGACACGAACCTGACCTTTTGATTAGCATAATTTAACAGTCGATATATTGTCTGTATATATAACCTTGGTTGTATGTTTTCATAGTCAGGGAGTATCAAGAAGATGCTCGAGATGTAATACATACACAAATTTGAAGTACCGATATTGCATGATTTGCTTTAGGAAATTGATATATTCAAAGCTAGAACCTTGTAATATATTCATGCATAAAGGTCAAGGTCAGGTCAAATTCGTCAAGCTGTAATACATGTGTAAATTGTTGTGATACTTATAAATGTGTTATTTGTTAAATTTCACAAAATAGTGACATTTTCATAGTTAATGATTTTAGCATATATTTGATATATAATAGTTTATAAATGCTGTATATACCTCCCCTTATGTACTAGTATGTGTTTGTATCGTAACAACTTTTGTGAGATTGTCTCATATTTCATTTCTTGATATTAGTTTCTGGTCTGCATAAAAAATGTGCAATTCTTCATTATTACAAACATTTTGTGTCTGTATAAGATACAGTGTTAGTCGTACATTTGCATACATTTTCTCATGCCTGAAGCATTTGTATTTAACCCTTGTATAACTTACAAAGCTGTGTTTATTAACTAAAAGTTCTAAAACTGTATTGATATCTACAACAATCTTGTTACTTTAAAAACTAGGTTTTGCTTGTATCAACGAAAAGTTCTCTAAACTTGAAATGATATCTGCAAAAATGCCTTTCTTTTGTTTTTCTTGAAAAAAACCTATGGTTTGGCATATATTAAAAAAGGGTCAGTAGTGATTCTATGATCCTCATAATACACATTCAATAAGTAATAGTAAGTAGTTTCAGTAATAATGCATATCAAGGACTGCCTGAAAAACTGATGTAACTGATCATTATTTCAATGCAATTACTGCAGTCCTGCATGCAACATTCGGTATGAACACTGTATATTCACTACTGACCCCTTGTGTTTAAATTAAAAGGTCTAAAATTAAATTGATATTTGATCATCTCCACAAATATGCTTTGTACTCTTCAATGAGCTTAAATTGAGGTAAATATGGCTTGTTTCATATCATACTCACTACTGACCCCTTATGTTTTACAAAAAGGTCTAAAACTAGGTTTTTATCTTCAAAAATGTTTTTTTACTCTCCAATAAGCTTAAAGGGAGGTAAATATGGCTTGTTTCATATCATACTCACTACTGACCCCTTATGTTTTACAAAAAGGTCTAAAATTGGGTTTTTATCTTCAAATATGCTTTTGTCCTCTTCAATGAGCTTAAAGGGAGGTAAATATGGCTTGTTTCATATCATATTATGGTATAAGATGTTATAATATGCCTGTATGACAGGTCTCATGATGTATATTGTACATACCTGACTTTTGTGCCGATTATTTTGTTAGTGTTAACCGATATTCCATGTAATGGAGATTGAAAATGAAATACACCGAGTATGGTAACATGACTTTTTTTTTTTCTTCTTTTCCTTTTCTTTTTTTTTTTTTCCTTTTTCCACTTGTTCCTTATTTCCATAAAAGGTACTTCTGTATAGTGTGGCAGGGAGGTATATTAAATCTCTCTAATTCAAGGAGTGTCGTGATATTGCCGAGTATAGCCTTTCTTTGCCAGTCAACTTTTATGCTGAAAAATGACAGGCATATATTATTATTTGAGGGGCTCCACCTGGATTTGAACCCAGGTTGCCCGCTTAGATGGCACGGGCTACTGAGTTAAAGAGGTTACCGGTATTAGTGTGGTGATATTGACATGATTCTCTTACCTTCGCTTTCTGTAATTACGCACCCCATCTTTGATGATCATGAGATGGTATGTTGCTTTGTACATGTTGGTCTGTCTGTTTGTCGGTAGACGAAAAAAATGGTTTCCTAAGATCTTCACACTTTACACAAAGGTTGGCCAGCAACAGTATACTTGATAACCCTTTTTTACTTTGACAACAATCGCACCAAACACTTAGCTACGGAGGCAACTTGGCACAGGAAAAAGACTAGTGACTGCACACTCTTACAATATCAGTTATAACATGGATAACTTACTGAAGCGACAGTGTACACATCTATTTAATTCCTTGATATTAAAGGTAAAAACAAAGATATTTGTCTATATTCTTGACTATATTTTACGGCAGTTGTTGGGATGCAGTGTAACAAATAGGCTGAAAGAACTCTTAAATACTGAAATAATGCACAATTTGCTGGCAGAAATTGATATATGAATGCATGAACTTTTAAGAGATTCATAAATCTACAAAGTCGACCACGACGACTTAAGGAAGAGAATCCAAACAATATATAACTGAATAGTGTTGGTGTCAAATTTGAATTGTCTCCCTTGGTAACTCCTTGCCTGCACACACCCAACTGTAACATACATACCAAGATGCCGAACACTGCTCACATTGAACGCATCACACTGCAGATGGTCCAAAGATAACTGTTAACGAAAATGCGCTACTGACGTATGTAAACGATTTTTAAAAATGTTAATATGTATATATGATGTCCTTGTCACGGAAAACAAACACAGTGTTGGAATTGATTATATCTGGCATGTAACCCATGCCAGACGTTTTAATGCAGTATAAACAAGCATAAAAAGAGATCAAATATTAAAAACCTTGCATAAAGTCGGACGAAGCCATTCCAAACACCAGTCCAATCAAGGGAATGTTTTTATATTACCAGCACACTAAGCTCAGCGCGAGACTAGTAGTCACTACTGATCTCGGGGTTGTGGAATCGAATCCCGGGCTAGCCAAAGAAAATTACTAATAACCTTTCGGATGAGACTTTAAAATGAGGTCCTATGTATGGTTGCTATACATCTGGCACGTAAAAGAACCAGGGATGCTTCTGAAATTGGGACATCTTCTGTATCATGCAATATCCCCAAAAAGACTAAAAGTACTAACACTCTTCATGGGGCCTCGACCATATGCAATATGGATTATCCGGCGAATTTGAATTGAGTTATAAGTGCTTCCAAGTTTACATACATATTTAATGGATTATTTGCAGAAAACATACGATTCATATGACGGGTAAATTACCCCTTAATTGCTTATAGTTTCTAAAGATTGGTGTTTTCAAGGTTTAGAACGCTCTATAAATGCTATAATTATATGTGTTTCCATTGCCCAATTATTAACTTAACACCAATTAACAATCATGTTTTACATACCGAGGGGTGCCCGCAAGACTGTAGTAAGTCCTTCTTTAATCATATGTAGTTACTATAGTCTTGCGGGCACCCCTCGATAACACTCTTGATGAATGTTCCATCTCAAATATTTGTTTAGCACAGGCAATTGTAACTACATTCACGTGTATTATACAGTTTAAAAAAAATGTGACTGATCACCTGAAGAAATTTCTTGTGATTTTAGGTCTAATATTTCACACACAATCAAGATCAGATCGAAACATTCATGTGAAGCAGCTCTTATAAACATACTCTGAAAATTAACTGGATTGATGTAACGAATAAGGAGAAACTTGTTGTAACAGTAAATGTTATCCTGGAATTGTCTTCGATTTGTAGATACAATTATAGCTCCGTAAAGCTTCTTAAAGAGGCGTTCCCTATACGTTTGATAGTTTAAATCGACGATTCAGGAATATTATATATTAAATGAGAATCATCATGGCTTAAACTCCTTATATTTCAACAAAAAGCTCCCACGAATTACCGAGAAAAAAATGAAAATATATTTCAATAACGAGCCAAACTAATCACGAGTTGTTTGGCATTTGGCCACATAATAATAAATCGCTGGATGCGATAAATTATTATTGGTTATTTGAACATATTTTTGACATTATAGAGACATTTATGCGCACACTTTCTTCTGACAAATTATGATTATTCATAGTGCTTTGCACATTTAGCTCATATAGAGAAAAATATGCTAGTTATAGGGAATGCCTCTTTAACTAAATGAAATTTAAAAAAACATATAGTGTCCATGTCAAGAACGTGTGTGCTTTTATGGTGTATACACAATCACCTCACAAATTAGCAAGAAATTTGTTCCTGCGTGCTGGATTCGCCAAAACTTGCCAAATATTGGGGTTACACATGGAATGGTCAGCATGTAGGGATACGAGTTGACTGGTTCACCAAAATAGCTACCGCATTCTATACCATCATTGTTTACAGCCTCATCATAGGTTTGTGCCACCGTAACGATCCTGTTGGTATTTCTACCTGTCCAAAAAAGTGAAAAATCTTAGTATAATTTTTTCCAAACCTTTAACAATGCCTTTTTTGCATACATTTAAGAAATAATGAATATTTAGTTGTTGCTTAATTGCGTAATAAAATATAGATACGAGTTTGGATGCGTAGTTATTAGATAACCATAATCACTGGTACGGAGCGATGTCAAAGCGTAACGCAAGTCCAGACGACAGCCTGCTATAGACTCCTCGCGAAAATACCATAGAAACTTTGCACATCAGGCAGCACGCTTTAGAGTGTGTCTTCTTTACAACGATTTACCCCTCTAATAACGTTTTACTTGATGCGATCGTTCAACACATCGACATATAAGTATTTGTTCTAAATGATTACGCTAAAAAATATATTTAAACGCGTGTAGTAAGTTTATATTTATACCTGAAGTAGTCATGTTTTGCGAAAAATTAAAGAAAATACTAATAATGTTTAATATATCGCAATATGAATAGTACAAATGAGTTATTATAACCAGATAATGTTCTATAAGAACTATCTTTGCTATGATACGTGTATTGATAAACGTACATGTCTCACAGGCCGTAAAATGTGAAGCTGTTGATTTTTTGGGAATGTCTTGCACTCTAAACGACTTAAAATATTTTGTCATGGTCTCTAAACGAAAGTGATATAGATAATAGACGACATTCTCAAGAAGGAAATCTCTTAAGAATATGGAGATTCGGTTGATGTAAGTGGCATGAATGTCGGCTCATTTATGGATGTAACGACGACAGACATTTCTGAACCACAAATGTTCAGTATGCCTGTAAAGAAAGTTCTCCTGCAAGTATTTTCATTCTATGTCCCATCAGCATTTGTTCTATGACATTAAGACTACCTATATATCATCCTGGTAACAGACACAATTTGCCTGGGATCAGACCCGTATTTTACTGCTCAAGATGCGGATACTCCAACCATTCTGTCGTCGACTTTTAATATCAGGTGTTGTAGAACTACTTTTTACGTTCTATCTTAACACACAATGTTAATGATAACCAAAGATAGTCCATTCAATAAGTAATACCAATGAGGGAACTATCCCGTTAACTGATGTATATATCTTATACCCAGTCAAACCTATATAAACATGGCTTACCTGTTCGTTAGTTCAAAATGTTAAGGCGTTTATACAAAACTTGATGAATTATTGTGATATATAGGTAGTCTTAATGTCATAGAACAAATGCTGATGGGACATAGAATGAAAATACATGCAGGAGAACTTTTGTTAAACTTATGTAGTCATCAAACTAAATCGTAATGATAGTCAACAAGAGTTGTTGTGTGCATATGTTTTTTTCTGATTCGATAAGTACTAGGAGTACTATCCGAGTTAACCCTGATTCGATAAGTACTAGGAGTACTATCCGAGTTAACCTTCACATGTAGACGAAGTGTTGTCAATGTCATTGAATACCTTGTTGTGAACTGAGTTCGAACTGTTGTTTACTTTACACATCTTTTTTATTGGACTTGTGCCACATTGTTGTGTAGGAATTTTAAGTTGTCCTGTCTCCTGATTAATATACACTGATTTCGGATCACAGTTTAAGTCACTTCCTGTAATTTTAAAACAACATATTTTGTATTTTAGTTTGTCCTCAGATTTGAAGAAATGAAGATAAGAAATCTTCTCATCGTCGTGACTTCGCATGCAACTTGCCTTATTGCTGAATTTCTCTCACAATTGCTCTCACTGCACACTTCACAAAAGCTGCATTTGAACTTGTGTTCCAAAAAAGTAAAATCATAACTAGTATTAATGATAATAAGAGGTGATGATTTCACTACAATATTCCACTCGGCTAAACAAAACATTTGTAAGGTATATTTTGTAACAGAGATGAGTGGCCATTTCAAACGAGATAGCACATAACCAGTCAACGTATGAAGTAGGCGCAGCTAAATTGAGCAGGGATACATGCCATTATATTAGAAAAATATGTTTAAAAATATGTATTTCTATGTGTAACAATCAAATGATCATTCAATTGAGAGCGCCAATCTCCATATTAAGGCAATTACAAATGCTAGGACCAGTGGCCGAAAAAACCCACAAAATACGTATATGACCCATTGGGTCTTATTAACTAAAAGAAGCCACATATTTGTATCCAAGTGTGAATGTGATAAAGAGATGCATGTACTATTAATAATGTTTTAATAGTCAAATAAAGCCAAGCCATTATAATTGTTGATAATATGTAGTTGCTGCAGATTGATATTTTGATTTGTGTGTGTATGTAACATGTCCGTTAGTACTTGAAGAAATAGTGCATTCATACTCAAGTTAAAATCACCCGATAACACATACAAGACTTCCTTACCATTTTCTTTTTCTCTCGATCTCGTCATAACAACGTGTATGCCAGAAATAATGCAAACTATGTACTCCGAAAGAAATGTATTTTATAAAGGTTTCGTTTAGAGATCACGACACCGTACTTGGACTTCGTATGCAGACCATGACACCGTCTGATCGAAACTATGACATGTATGAATTTTATTTTTTGGAAATAATTTGTTATAAGGTGATTATTTTGCATGGTATTACAAGCATGTCAGTTATAGGTATTGTATTGACTAATCAAATGGTATATTTCATATATTAAGATAACATATAAGCCTTTATTTAAAGATATTATGTTTCCGCTGATTACACCATACTAATAACGAAACAAAATCAAAGTGTTAAGCATTTAGAATGCTTAATGGGAACATTGATACATAGGATAATCATTCACTGTTGAACATTATCTTTGTTTCCATAAAAACATAAGAAATAAGTGAAAATACCCTTTAAACCTGTTTTACCCGCCCCAAGGTACTAAGAAGTATTGGCTATTGTCTGAAAGAGTCTATAACAGGCTGTCGTCTGGACTTGCGTTACGCTTTGACGTCGCTCCGTACCAGTGATAATGCTACTACGCATTCGTGTCCAAACATTAATGTTTGCGGACTACAGATATCAGGAAACCAATATTATTTAATATTGTAGGTTTTGACATTGGTGTGAGATTTTTTATCCCGTGTGTGCCGATTCCCTATTATAAAAAAGCAGAACCCTTAGAACCCATCTTACCACAAATATTACTTATAACGTTATTTTTTCTAAAAATGTCAATTAATAATTAACCAACACTTTCTTGGTGCTTAGGTTATGGGCATGTGTCCTTAACAAAAATGGTACGAATTTTGTATACTGAATATACAATGCACCAGTCAGTTGGATCCACGCCACCAACTCCGGGGGCGGGTCGGGATTTTTACTTTTGGGTTGTCAAGACGCCAGCCGTTCCATGGTCCTGCGGCGCACAGCTGATGGTAATATGTCCGGTATTTCTCCGGCTCCCCTGACTACTAAATATTGTCCACGGGTTATTGGTTCGGAGAAAAAATTCCAAACCTATCCCCGGCTGGAAGGTAAAATCACGGCCGTTTCCCCGGCTATCCATCGCCCATCCCCGGCGTTGATTCAACTGACTGGTGCATAACAAACGCACTCACCTGCTTGATCCAGTCGCTTGAAATAGATGCTCCAGCCTAGACTGGTGATTGCTGGTTGGTTTATTTCATGGATGCCACATAACCGACTAGTCTCCTGATAACTGATATAGACGCATCCTTAAATGACCGAGCAAATGGTGAAACAAGATGTTATCGACATTGGCTTGATCGGGACAAGTGACGCTTCAAATCAGACGTCATTATTTGCCGACAATTTCAGAAAGCTTGCGTATTGCTCCGCAAAAACTCCAGTAATTGTGCCTATGAATAATACTAGGCACATCACCTTGAACACCAGTTCTAAGACGCAATAAAACAAGTGGCAAACGAAAACTGGTTCCTTCGTGGCAACATGAAATATGTATATATATATTATATAACGCAAACAAAGTAGACAGGAGAAATCATTTTTCTTCAGTTTAATGGGTTTGCCTAAAACATATTTCATAATCCTTTTAAAATGATTGATAGCTCAAATATATCAAATTGGTACAATCAGGTTATTTATTCATTTAATATAGATTCTCTACATCAGGCATATTAAAGAACAAAGGAATTCACTTTGACAAGAGGTATGGTTGCACACCTGGATTATCCCTGTCTCTTCTCTCAGCTTCGGAGATCACCGGACATCCTGGCACAGAAGAAAGAGAAATAACTGCACACTAGTGACCGTATTTACTTTAAATAGATGCATATAGGTCTACGAAGTCCACCAGGGTATTGCACCACACAGTCAAACTCAAGGGAGATAATCAAATCATTTTACAACTGAATAGTGTTGGTGTCAATTTTGAATTGTCTCCCTTGGTCACTAATGCATCAGTCAGTACTTGTTGCATCCACGGCCCCACCCCGGGGATAGGCGGGATTTTTTACTTTTGGCTTGTCAAAACCCCCTACAATACGACATGCGGGGGGCACCTGATGGTAAAAATCTGGTATTTTTCCCCGGCCCATGACAACTTTAAATATTTCCCCAGCCCATGACAACTAAATGTTGTACCCGGGGTATTACTTTCGGAGATAAATTCCCCACATTTCCCTGGCAGTGCGGAGGAAGCTGGCAGGTAAAACACGGTCATTTCCCAGACTTTCTATCGCCAATCCCCGGGGGTGTTGGGTGTAGTTGCAACTGACTGAAGCAAAAGGATAATTTATTTGGTAACTCCATATATGAGGTATTTGTACACTAAGTTATAACTACAATACTCACCTACAATACCGTTTAAGACTATTGTCCTGTCAATGTCCTGTCTCCGAAACAACCGGCGCTGTAAGTGCAAGCACACCTTGCCTGTGATGCGTTATAAGCATTGGGCAGTAACCAAATAGAACTAGAACACCATTTTATTGACCTCCAAGATATAGCATTATCATTTTATCAAATTCAGTACGTTTCCCGGCTTATCACCTGGGATCGGACATGCGATCTCGCACCTAAAATCAGAACAGGGTTACTGCGCAACTCTATAAAGCTGCATTAATTCAACAACGAACATGTATTCAATGTGTTCATTTCTCATACTAAATAACATGTTAGCTGTTCACGGTAAGATAAAAGATCACCTTGGCATCTGTTACCCGATGATTCACGCCTTGTATGTTATAATTTTTATGTATACATCATGCCGGCACAGGCAGCTGACACAACTAATCTGGACGTGAACTTCCATAACATCGTGTGAAACGTTGTTCATCTTTGCATGTTTAATACCATACCGTGTATATCTTTGCACATTGAATACCAAAACCGGGAAGACAGCGCTTAACTTAACCAGCCGAGAACAGAGAACATAAAACATCACCTAACACAAATACACGGCACCATGCACATACACTAGTCCCTGTTGCCAAAAAGCTTAATTGCCTTACGTTCCACAGAACTATACCGAACTTGTGACCTCTTGCGATTAATCTAGAGCTTTCTATGATTTGACCTAGTGATTTCATACAGCTCACACCTTTGCACTTTGGCTGCCACACAGCGTAAGTATTATGAGACGGCATAGTTTGCATTTGGTCAAATTAATGAGCGAGGCTGAAGGTTCATTATTATGCCTTTTAAGTATTTAATTCAACTACTGTTCTAATCATTCAGAAAAGGCAAGTGGAAAGTCTTGTGCAAGGCAAATACAATTACTTAAAAGTTAAAACTCAGGAGTAAACAGTTTCTGTGCGCTGATTGTCATAGGTTCGAACCCTTGACGAGGAGACAAGGCATATACGTAACCCCAAGGTTGATCTTACTTATAGGCGTATTTACTCCATGACATATAATGATCTTTATCCACGAACACAATGATATGAAAATTACTTCACTATCTAAATAACATTTGTTAAAACTGTTTGACATTTAGAACCTATTACTGAGGTATTCTAAACACTGACTCGAAACCAATTACATGTCCAAATTGTAATTTTATTACAATGTTGGCGGGTGTATAGAAAAATGATGCATTTATTTTGTGCTCATTCCAAGCAATTACATGAGCATGTACATGTATATTGGATGCGCCTGGATTCTCATACAACGCTGGTGCAACTTTTTATTGATGATAAAATTTAGGGTTTTGGTCTGTGGTTTAGGTGCTAAAGTATCAGTCATGAAAGCTGGAGACGTAAATCTCTTCGATGTTTGCATGTTATATAATATAAACTAATAAATCGTACGTTTAGTTTTAAAGCAGCCACATCTCCGAATATAAAATCCCTGATTGCTTGCATAGAAGAAACTGTAACATAACCAGTACATACATGTAGGAGACAATGCTTCTTAATTAAATGATCGTTCAAGATAGCCATACATGAACAGTCCGTTCAAAGTCAAATGAAAACGGTTATAAACATAAGCCGTGTATTTAATTTTTAACTCGGAGTATCTGAGTTAACTGTTATCCCAACTATTCTTTCGAAAAGGATAATTCCCTCCTAAGTATTACTTTGATTGAATCGACAGTTTCATTGGTTGTCAAATGCTGAAGGAAAATGAAAGTATATATGTACATTAGTATTGAATTATTGAACAATACCATCACACATATAGTACAGTGGGTTTAATATTGATTCGTTCTGTCAACTATACTGAGTTAGACCGGTGTGTGCTCTGGATTATTCATAGCCAGGCGAGTTTGCATTTTCTTTCTGATATAGTTTGTTTACAGAAGTAACATTATTTCAATCTTAAGGTCCGTCACTAGTAACGAATTACACCCAATGTCAACTGGCAACTTCAGCAAACCCTTCCGCAATTACAATTTGAACGCAAAATTTACCTATTGCACCAATTTTGCATTCTCGTTCTATCAGCGTATTTTTCATGGGAGTACAGTAAAACTTCTTTATCGCGAGGAGTTATCGGGACAGGTAAAATGCTCGGGATAAACCGGGTGTTGGAAATAACCAAAGGACATGTATTGATGATACAAACGAATACTATTTTTACACTTACTCGAGATAAACCGGGTGCTCGTAATAACGATGCTCGTCATAACGAAGTTTTACTTTGTATCATAATCTGATGACTCGACTAACCACTGATTCATGAGGATGCATTTTTGTTGCATCTGTCGATGCCTATAATTATAGCAAAAATAACATTGTATCCTTTTAGACCTAATCCTGATCATTTACATGCCATTTTATAGTATACAAATTGCGCAACTACGTTCTGCGATATAATGCAACTTTCTTTTTTCTTGGCTAGGTAATAATCATTCAAATTTAAGGGTAGAAAAACGTTTCAGATTTTTGACTCTCTCGAGTGGGTGTGCCACACCCAGTCCAAGAGCCTCAGCTACCTTCATCTTCGATAGATAGCCGCCTTGACTTGAATGCAAATTTTACTATGTTCTTTGGTGTATTAAATAAAGAGTACATTTATTTTGAACTTCATGGTACAGTGCTTGTTGTATAAATTATAACAATTAAATAAAAAAATAAACCCAATAAAACATAATATCCCCTCACATTCATGACTATAGTCAATACACTAAAACCGTGACTGCTTTAGGGGGATACATAACTTTATACGATAGATGAATATTTACATTACGTATTTTATACCGTAAATGGTCGTACGTGTTTTGTCTTAAAGCAATATATTATGGTGTATAACGTAGTACTTAGTTAACATAGAAAAAATATGGATTTTGTTTTATAAAAAATCTTTCATTTCTAAGTATTGCATAACGACTGCGTTCGTACGTACATAATTAGAGAAGAAAATGCGTTTTACTGCACGGTCGAATGGTCATAATAATATTTCGTAGGTTTTATAAATTTTACCTTACGGTTTGACATTGGTATAGTACGTCAGGTGACACATTTATACTCATCTAGCTTTAAGCGTAATAAACACGCTCTTGTTGTGTGGATTATTATATTGGTTTCATGAAAAGAATACCTGATACTACTAAAAGGTAACCTTAACATATAGATAATTATTGTATTTCCTTTGTTATTGTGTGTGTTTTTCATGTTTCGTAATATTCGTTGTTTGTAGAAACAGTTCTTGTAAACATGTTTAATGAATCATTTTAAATGTAATATTGCTGTTTTCTGTAATCAATAACCGTTACTCTTTGACTATGGAATGCCTACTGACATGAACCGAACGTGTGTAATTGTATATGAAATGTACAGGGATATAATGGCTTTAGAAAGTGTTGAATGCCTTTTATGGTCCTAACCTATACACTCATTTTCTGTATGTAACATATGGGCATAATTGTATGTTGAAACATATGTGAACACGAATTAAATACCTTTACAGTGTATTTGGTAACATCCTGTATGTGAGTTTATGTATACGACTTTTCTAGTCTTATATATCGATGGCTTAGAACCAGAAGGTCGTAACTACCTCTTACGACCTTATAAGACTCATACATATTTGAAATCTGCATCACAATGCGCTTCTTATGAGCATATTTTCAGGACAATCGGAAATTGTCATGTTGACCAAAATGAAGTTTTAAAAAACTTGTTTTTCCATAGGTAGAGAGTAAATTAAAGACAGTTTTCTCTTATTTTCTCAATACATCGATTTGGTAGTTACGACCTTCTGGTTCTAAGCCAGCGATATGTTAATAATGTTGTTATTGTTGTTAAGAGAAAAGCCTGGCGTTACATATATGTATGTGTATGTTGTATTTTGCATTTGATACGCCTGTCGAGGCTTACATATGTGAGTAGGAACGTGCACTTTGATTAATGGATAAAACGAACAATTAAGTTCCTATTTCATAACCTTATAATACTTTTTGTCCCAGTTACAAAGACCTTTTACAACAATACGTACAGTATACAGAAGCAATGGGATTCAACACGAATCGTGTGATTTATGTTTCCTGTTTTTTGTGATCGTGATTAATACAGTACATTGGCTGACATCCGGGTCAGAAATATGATCAACTTTGAAGTTTAAATTTAATTGGTTTGGGTTCAATGTACGTTACGGCAATTAATTCTACAAAACACTGAAACTTGTCTACGACAAAGCCAAAAACCAGGACAATATGTACTAACAGATTCATACGAGCGTATTTTGGTAATCTGATATTATATGTATTTATATTTCGCCGCGTATATTTCCACAACTTCGATTTGATTTAAATAAGTTTTTCAAGCGTGGAGTTGATTTGTAAGTACATTTGTACCAGGTCAATGAAATGTATGTCTCTAAAAGTATATAATTATGCACCTGTATGTACTTTATTACTAATGGCCTCGTACATATCGCTGGCTTGGAATGAGAAGGTCGTAAGTACAAAATCAATATACTGAGAAAACAAGAAAAAACTGTCTGAAAATCACTCCTTACATATGGTAAAACGAGCCGTTTCAACTTCAGTTTGACAAGTTCCGATTTCGTGAAAATTGTCTTGTAAGAAGCGCCTTATATGCATATTTCAAATATGTGTTAGTCTTAAAGGTCGTAAGAAGTAGTAATAACGACCTTCTCATTCTAAGCAAGCGAATTATGTCGTACCATAATTATGCCGTACCATTAAAGGACGTGTATCAAGTTTCCTACAAATACTTAATAGCGTGTGTTTAGGATAGACACACAATAGTAAATCATTTGGGAATCATTATTGAGTTACTGGTTTGCATAGATGTGGGGCAATCTACTAGGAGATTTTTTAATTTCTGACTTTTATCTCCACAAGAGACGAGTAGTCTCAAAGTCGAGATTGTTTGACTAGAGGTTTGCATATAATATTCGACTTAAAATTTCGGTGATGCATTGTGGCCATTTCACCTTTCCAGTATATGTAGGTCCTATCTCTGACGGGCTATTTAACCTTTCCAGTACATGTAGGTCCTATCTCTGAAGGGCTATTTAACCTTTCCTGTACATGTAGGTCCTATCTCTGAGGGGCTATTTAACCTTTCCAGTGCATGTAGGTCCTATCTCTGACGGACTATTTAACCTTTCCAGTGCATGTAGGCCCTATCTCTGACGGGCTTTTTAACTACAGTTGTTCCATTCCGGTATTTGAGACTCGTCTCAATAATTGTGCGCTTTAAAACACCGCTGCCACCATTGAAGTAAATCAAGGACAAACGTGTGTCCGTTGTGGGACTGGAACATTGACCAACAAATAACACGCACTAATACGTTACTAGAAATATCGCAGTGTATTAATAATGTCTGCTCAGACATTAGAGCGTCCCTGTCATAAAGCTGCTGCCTCTACCACTTCAGACCGACAGCTTGCTCAGTTGGCTGGACGCTATATAGACTGTCATTCGGAAGAGTTCGGTTCAAGTCCAGTGTTAGACATGCTATGCTCTCAATTGCATCGCTTTTTTGTAAATAATTAGGATGCGACAAATGATGTACATAATTATCATGTTTTATGTGAGATACACATATTTGGGTTAATGGTATATCGAGTACATGATAGACTCATTAGCGCACCTTGTTTAGAACAGTTTTTAAGTGATCGTGATTTATTTTCAATGCATCACAAGTAACAAACTATGTAGGGCTTCGTTAGTCGGAGCTAAACAAATGTTGTATACATACAAATATTTACAAAATATACGAGTACAGTAAAACCATAACAAAGAACGCATCAATATTAAACAACGTCAACACTACGAAACCACTGAGGTCCATTGTTGTCCGATTGAGGGAGGAGATTGTTTAACGAGGAAGTGAGACACGAGAGGAACATACGGGATAACAGAGTAGGCGGGGTTGATGAACAGGAGGAAGAAAGAACAGAGAAGGGAGCATGAACATCAGAGATACAAGGGAGACAGGGAAAGAGGCGGATAACGAAAACTAGACAGGACGCTAGAGGGAAGACCGAGAGAGTGAAGATAGGGTGGTTGAGACCGGGGAACCTTTGAAAGCTGGGGAACCTTTGGAGACCGGGGAGCTTGCGGGATCGGATAGGTACGGATCAGTGGATGGAGGGTTAAATCAGACTGTGAATGGGAGACATGACAGGAGGAGAGGAATCCGGCGAGGGTGAATGGCAGGGGAGGAGACGCATGGGCGTAAATAGTGGAGTACGGAATGGCAAACCGCTGGTGATTGATCAGTACAATATAGTCAATGCGCATTCATTAAGACTAGTTCGCTAAATATACGTCCTTTTACATACATTATGTTCGCCATTGGTAATAATATCCTTATAAATGAACATAAGCTAGATACCGGTAGTCTATACTTCACTTAAAACATGTTTTATAACACATTAAATTTATTCATTTATCTAAGTATACACTTTATAACACACAGTACAAATTTAATTTATCTTCCTTAAACATCAATCACAAGCAAAAACTGTCAATTTATTTGTTTTGCACATTGGGAATTTTCAACAATACTGTTCACTGCGCAACATTGATGCATTGATAGTAAATACTTATTATGTGCACATAAACATTGAAATATGTTCATCTGAACAGGAATAGGAGTAACCTGTCCATCAACGGTTTAATTATGTCAATGAAATAATTCGTCGGCTTGCTCCGTTCAGATAGGCCCACAGCCAATGATTGTAATCGAAGGTTCGATTTCCGAAATTACCTGAATGTTCATTATGTTCTAAGTTAAGTAACGTCACCAATTTTTGTGGACTGTTTTTCAGCCGCTCAACCATCATTTGACATTTTAACTACCCTTGGTCATTGGGCTACCTAATGAAACATACATGACTCGAGTCTCCCTGAGGAGGTTATTTCTCTCCTTAGGGTGTGGCAGCTAACATCGATCTGTGGCGTCAAGGAATATACACTGCCATCGAAGGTACCAATTTTCACCTTGGTGGAGTGGAGCATGCGGGTTATTATTGCTTAGAGAAAGTAACCAGCGGTCCAGGGTTGAAACCGGGACCCGTAATATGTATTACAATTTGCAACTTTATTACAAAACGTGTTGTAACCTCTCGATCCCGGAGCGCGCCCCTTCATCTAGGCCTACCACTACCCACAAAAGTTGCCGTTTATAACACAGTCTCTCATAAAGTATACATAATCATTCGTGTATATTACAAACTGCTACTTATACGAGTGTTGATCCAATTCCAAATAATAAAAAATACCATCAGTCAGGTCAATCATTATGTATCCCCATCGAATATTGTGACATACATTATAAACGTTTATACACGTTGCCGTACAAATTAATTCTGAAAACATGCATGGGTGATCAATCGATTCAATCATGTTATCTTGAATATCAAATTGTGTACAGTACGCTACCTTTCAATGAGACATGCATAGAAAAGCAAATGCATGAATTAATGATTTACACATACATACACTCTATCGATAAATAACAGATTGAGTTGTTTGTTACTTATTTGTGTTCGATTAAGACAGCCATTTCGAGTTTGCTTTACCAGGGCCCGAAATTACAACCAATACTTACACTCTGCATCAGCACTCAAATGTTGAAATTCCTTCTTTTGAGGCTCAAAGGGACATGTTTTAGAACGAGAAGTTGAAGTTCAGTTGAATAGGTGGTAAATATTATCATTTGGTTATTTCCACTTGAACTTTAGTGTAGTTGTAAGCTATACGTGTAATTTACAAGTCTGAGTGCACTCAGATACATAACTTACTTTTTTACTTCATAAGTACATGTAGTACAAAATAGCAAACACATGGTTCAAATGTTATTTGCAACATTGAAATAACAATTCTATACATTTCTCCATATACTGTAGATGAGCAATCTAGAACAAATTATAGCTCATTAATATGACAAATTCAATATTTGAGTTTTGAGTGCTGAGTGTAAGTATTGGATGTAATTTCGGCCCTAGATTGACCAATGGTCTGATTTTGAGGGAATAGACAGGCCTGTGATACAAGCAATCCGGGTGCGATACGTGCACATTGAATATCTTTCCGAATACATGTAGATCTTTCCGAATATACTTCTTGGTTCTTTAATGTGACTGGTGTATATTCTCTTGTGTGTTACCAACCGAGCAATCGGGACTTGAAATGTTTTTAGGAATGACCTCATGTCCCGGCCTAAAATCGAACTAGGGACCTGTCGGTGTGTAGCCAAGAGCGATACTATCTGGATTACCGTGCACCCCATATATTGATTACTTGTCACGTGTTCAAGCTTAAGTTTTTTCCTAATAGACTAAGTTATATGAAATACGTTTAACTTTCGAAAAGACGTGTCCTAAAAACCAAAATCATGTCGAAAGGACATTAAAACCTCTGAGACTTAACACAGAAAGAAAGAGTGAACAAGGCTTACTAGTCCATGTCCCAGGTCTCGAAAATTGAAGATCCATTACCAAAGAGGTGAACAGATCCAACAATGCTTTTAGGTTAGCTTGATATCTAAGCTGTCCGAAATCAGTTGATGGACTTGCGGGACATTTTGCCAAATGACCTTTTGGTGGCCATCTTTAAAGATGGCCGCCGTAATTTTATGCAATCAGAGGGTTTAGGAAAACTTCGATAATGCCTCACTCACAAGGGCTATCGGCTTGTAATATGTCTTAAAATGTTCACAATTGAACCGCGGATGTGGTAATATATAAATATAAATATAAAAATATTGTTATTAATTAATAATTATTGAATTTTTAAGGAAATTATGATATTTTTCGATTTTTTTCGTTAAATTTTCTCTTTCAAATCGGATCTGAGTGTGTATTTGACTATTTGTTGATAGTTATATGCAGAGGCAGGTTCTAGGCGTCCAAAATAAACAATACATTGACAGATTATCATTTGAAAATCCTTCATTAGCCAGGAATATTGGATAACTGAAAGTTGATGAATAGTCAAGTCTATAAATGGGATATTTAGGTTATACCCGACATTGAATAGTATAGTAAATATGTTTTGGTTTTCTGTTAGGGAATTTGTTGTAATTGAAGAATATGAATAATTCCCAGCTGGCATCATTGAACATTTTGTGAAAATCAAGATGGCGTCCAAGATGGCCGCCAAAATTCAGAAAAACAATCAGACCTGCCATAAATTAGGATCCAATCGCTTTTTGCAGATTTGTTGTAGTTTAAATGTTTCAAACATATTTATTTATTTATATTTTATATTATTGATTGAGTTAGTGAATGTAAAAAGGCATCAGTGATGGCTGGAATCAACATGGTGGCTAAAATGACAAGGAAAATAATTTGTTGTTATCACAATTTAAGTTGAAGTGGTGTAAAATAAATTGTTGAACTGTAATATGTAATAAATGCTCCAAGAAATCTTTAATTTTTTACCATTGAACCATTAGCTAATTCAAAATGGCGGACAAAATGGCTTCCCAAATCAATTAAATACTGTGTTAGTGGTCCAAAGAAGTTACCAATTGATATTTTGTGATCGATAGCAGTGTAAGTTTTGCAAACATAATTGCAACTTAAATGCACTGTAAAAATATAACATTATATCTATTTGGTGATCGACTTATCCCGTTTAAAATGGTGTCAATGAAGGCTGAAATCATAATTGTGACAAAATGGCCGCCGCATACAAGTACGTCAAACTGAAAAATTGCATTAAAACATGTATCGTAATGGAATGTGTAAATGTGAATACTGCTATAGGTTAAAAATATAGATCTACTGTAATATAAGAACACTTACTGTGCAGTATATTTGATATGACTTCTAAGACGGTTGCCAACTATGTATGTTTAAATCGGGAGTGTTATTCAATACTGATCTTATCTAATCGGAGAATAAGGATAGCCACATAGTCACATCACCTTTGACTGACCAAGTGTATACCATGGTGTGATCTGGTTGGCTGTCTTTATCATTAGGTCAAGTACGATCAATATAGTATACCACCGGCACTGATTGTTCAATGTATGTTGGGTTGGTAACGTGGTTAGGTACGGCATATGTATAAGGTATTCTTCATACATAGTTATACATGTTTTATTCACACATTGCCGTCAAAGAATAGTAGTAGCTCATCTGCACATACATCAAACTCGACACATACACATAATTCACAGTAGCACCATCAATATGCCACGGAAGCGATCCGTTCACCATTACACTAATCTACCGATCACCCAGCAGTGACCCACAACCATCAGCAACCCAGTTTTAATGGAAGAGTCAACCACCCCCACCCTGCCTACCCAACATCGACAATATGGCTTACAGGCGACATCAACTTACCAGAAATCGACTTGGAAACTGGCATGATTACAGCCAACACCTACCCTCGCCATACTTGCCCAATATTTATAGACACGGTCACCGAAACAAGCTCAGAACAATTTGCCAACTTCACGACAGGGGTAAATAACACACGTACCCTTTTTATAACCAACCACTCAAACCTAAGACAATGTTGTACAGCA
Source organism: Spisula subtruncata (assembly GCA_963678985.1). Lineage (NCBI taxonomy): Eukaryota > Metazoa > Mollusca > Bivalvia > Venerida > Mactridae > Spisula > Spisula subtruncata. The sequence goes on from OY787668.1 coordinate 18,646,673, forward strand.
CTATCTTGGGTAAGCGGCCATAGCGCTGTATTCATAGTGGGAGGACCACAGCGGCAAAAACGACACTTTTGTGGAAGAAGGCTGATATTACCATCATAAGCATGGTACAGGGCGTCAGCATTGACCTTGCCTAGCACTTTTTCTCATACCACTGATATTGACATATTATAAAGTTATTTCAGGGACTATGCCAACGTACCATATACAATTATAAACCCATATACCACCCTATGTATTACCAACCATTGTTAGTAGTAATCAGAAAAGTCAAACGTCTATGATGAAGAAGTGGGCATTCCGCACAACTTCAGTATAGACAAACTGGATACCAACAGCCAAGCACTCGACAAGGTCCAGAACCAAGCGTTGCGCATAATGACTGGTGCTACGAAGTCTACACCGATTGAATTCATGGAATAGCGCACTGGTATCCAGCCATTATACAGACGAAGGCAAATCAAAGTCAAACTTCAAGCGGAGACGTTCAGATCAATACCGAACCACCCAATGGCAACAAGATTAGCTGGATTTACCAAAAATCGGATCAAGCGAAGCAGCTTTGTACACGAAACCAAGAAGTTAGACCAAGAAGAATTTGCACCTGATTTGACCATAGCAAGTACACATCTTGGCAGGGATGATATAGTCAACCCATTAGCTAATGATCTGTCTGCAGTAACTGTGAGACCCCAAGTCCCTCATAAACTCGAGCCAGGCAAGCAAGAAGATGAATGTATTCGAAGGAGCCTGACTCTAGCCATGATAAGCCAAGGATACCCTCCTGAGATATGGGCCCATGTCTATACTGATGGCTTAGTCACTAAAGCTATCAAAGATGGAGGTGTTGGTATCTTCATCCAATATACACCAGACAACAAAGAGAGACATCACAGAGCCACAGGGAAGCACTGCAGTAACTACAGAGGGGAGATCGAAGCTCTTATGAAGGCCGTCACAAACGAAGATGTCTCGTCATTAGTCTACTTCACAGATGCGAGATCTGCCACGGAAGTCCTGACAAACAACAAAACACCATAACTAGCCAAAATACTACAGAACCTATGTACTCACTGCAAACTAGCCCTACAGTGGATTCCTGCCCACTGTGGAGTGCCTGGAAATAAAACAGCAGATGAATTGACAAAGCTGGCAGCACAGTCAGCACAACAACTAGTACACGTGAGATATAGAGAGAAAGTTACCATTATCAAAAATTTCACAAGACCAAGACAAGAGGCGGATCCATACCATCACCTTAACAGGTCAGAACAAGTGATTATGGTACGACTACAGGCTGAGCCATCACATGTACCGGAAGTACAAATTGGTACCGTCTCCGATCTGTCCATGCGGGGAAGAAAAACAAACTGTCGAGCATGTCCTCAAAGATGCAGAAGACACAACCAGGAGCGAATTGCAACGTGATTCACAGACATAGAGAAGCTCTATGGAGACGCTGTTGATCTGCGGTAAACGAGAAAGTTCATCGCAGGCACTGCTATGATAGTGTAGGACGAACGACTGAGGTGAGGACAAATTGGATGTGAGAAAGAATATAATTGGTCACGCCCGCACTAAGCAACGATTCCAAACAACATCCACACAAGTTTTTGGAATGCTATACTCCCATCAGCGTCACACCCATCATTAAAACTGGAGACCAATTTATAGCGACCCTAGCAACTACTGGTCCATCTCAATCACGTCTGCGTGAAGTGAACTGGTCGAGCCGGACCGTTACTTCAAAGCCAGATCATGGCCCTTCTTGACACATTTTAGATACTAGCTGACTAACAACATGGTTCAGAAAGATATTCACTGAGAGCCAGCTGCACTTCATAACCATGTACAACTGTTATCTAGATGGTGGAGATCAGATTGGCCCGTCCTTCGGGACTTCAACAAACAAAGTCTTCGGTCTAAGGAGAGGCAAGCCAGCAAACTGAATTACATTGTGTATTACAATATCAGTGGAACCTGCTGGGCAGGAATAGTACTAGCACAATTCTTGCAATCAGAACCCAACAAGTACTGGTCGGAGAACAGTCCACCAACACAGCACCAGTCACACCAGGCGTTCCTCAGGGATCAGCCATTGGACCACTTTTTCTGTTGTATATCTACCACCTTCTACTTCATGCAACATCTACTCACCATCTGCTTGCTGACATCAACCTCATGAACAGGGTAATTACTAGAGAAAATGCTAAAGATGACATTGACAGGCTACAGCAATGAATGGGAGGATCCATGGTTGATGTCATTTAATCCTTACAAGTATGTGGTCACCCGCATCACTAGGAAGAGAACTCATGTTAAGACTCCGTTTTACATCCACAACAGCATGACACGTTACAAGTTGTGGCAGAGATAAGTACATTGGGGTATACATATATGAGGTCTCCTTGAGTACCAATGTTGCTGCCATATTGAGAAAAGCCAACAACAGCATCGCCATCTTCTGGCAAAATTGACAAGCTATCGAAACAGATTAGGGTACGATGCTACCAGACACATGTCAAATCAATCCTTGAATACGCAAATTCGGCAAAGGATCAACCAGGGCAAATATTTGTCAACTGGAGGGAGTTCAGCATCATGGACGCAGTTCGTCAAACGGTACTTTAGCACAACAAGCAACATCAGGCAGATCATTGGTGACTTTGGTTGGAAACTCTAGAACCAGATCCATGAGCATTGTCGACAGCGATTGTGCCTTCTCGATGGGTCTTATTTATAGTGGATAATCATTACTATGTATTTGTTTTAACAAAAACAAACTCGACGCTCACACGATCCTGTAATTCAATATCAATGGTACGATATTGCCTAAGAGGATGACCATCTATACTATACAGAAAGAAGAATAATCGACAATTTATTACCCACTTATGTCATGTAAAGTGGCCATCTTTGATGCCATTTTGAAATTAAACCATAATACATGTCTGATAAATATAATTTTCAATACAAATAAAAACTATTTGAACACACTATACGATTTAAATAAAATATGCTTATTCAGCAATTATGATGGCCATTACAGTCGGTAGTTGATTTCTTAGTATGCTATCTAAGATAATTTCAAACTATTAATAATGCTATGATTGAAAAGATACTATGTTTAACATCTACACGACTGCAAATTAGCAACAATAGTAATTTATGTAACTTATCTCTTGAACCACTGACATATTTCCTGATTTTGGCGGCCATCTTGGACGCCATTTTGAATAAGGCAAGGAGTCAATTGAGTCGAATCGAACTTTTATTTGAATGTTTGTTAACTATTTTAATTCCGATATCAACAAATATGATTTAAATAAATGTTTTGATAGAATATATCAAATTGTCAGTTATTGCGGCCGTTGTAACCGCCATTTTGATTTCAGCCGACATGTATGCCATCCCACAATATTTTAATCGACGAATAACGATAGATACAATATAAATACATGTGTTAAAACATTTTAACTACAACCAATCGGCAATAAAGAAATTTTTAACTAATTTCTGGCATCTCTGAATGTTTTTCTGATTTTGGCGGCCATTTTGGACGCCATCTTGATTTTCACAAAATGCTCAATGATGCAAGCTGGGCTTCATCCAGATTCTTCAATTTCAACATATTCCTTAACATAAAACCAAAAAATATTAACAATACAATCCAATGTTGGGTCTAACCTAAATATCCCATTTATAGACCGGACTATTATTAAACTATTAGGTATCCAATATTCCTGGCTTATGAAGGATTTTTAAATGAGAATCTTCCAATGTAACGCCTAGAACCAACCTCTGCATATAACAATCAACAAAAAGTCAAATACAAACTCAGATCCGATTTGAAAGAGAAAAATTAACGACAAAAATCGAAAAATATCATAATTTCCTTAAAAAATCAATAATTATTAATCAATCACTATATCATAAGATTTATATTTATATATAACCACATGCACAGTTCAATTGCGAACATTTTAAGACATATCACAAGCCGATAGCCCTTGTGAGTGAGGAATAATCGAAGTTTTCCTAAACCCTCTGAATGCTTAAAATAACGGCGGCCATCTTTAAAAATGGCCGCCAAAAGGTCATTTGGCAAAATTTCCTGCAAGTCCATCAACTGATTTCGGACAGCTAAGATATCAAGCTAACCGAAAATCATTGTTGGATCTGTTCACCAATTTGGTAATGGATTTCGGTCTGTCACATGGACTATACTTAAACATAAGTTGAACCATGATAACAATCAAAAGTAGTAATATTGACAGTGCCATTTTTGTACTAGATCTATAGCCATGTTGACATTCATTGAAAATGTTATTTCTGTCTCGGTTGAATAAAAAAACAAGACACTGCACAATGCTTTGAATTTATCAAACAATACGCATGACACTCACAATACATCGATCATACACAATTATACGGAAAGCAGAATCATGAAACTCTCCTATAGAATGATACAAAACCGTATCAGTTGCATCTTACCACCTAGTATATGCGTACCCGAGGCTTTAATTATTAACAATGCCTGTAACTCAAAATCAATATGAAATGCGTTTGAGAACAAATGACATATTGAGTAATAGTCCCATGTTACGACCCCGAGTAATGGTCTGTTCCCATGGGCACCAAGTAAGCTCTCTGTATGTTAGCTTGCCCTCTGAGAGAAAGTCCAGAAAGGCCTATTCCCCGGCATGTTGGTTTGGCCATTGAGTTAGAATTCTGCTCGATTGCTCACCAATGGAAAGGCATCCCGTCTGTCCTATTGCTCGCTGAGAGAAAGGTCTGGATCTTTTTTTCCGCTCATCGGTCCCGGTATTTTCACTTACTCTCCGGTTCTGGATTGTTCGCTTTCTATAATGGGGGTTCCGTTCTGTTCGTTCGATCTCCAAGACACTGGTATTTTGATTTGTTCATTTGGTAATGCACCGGGTCGATGGATTACTTACATAACCAGGTCGGGATCGTAGAAGAACAGTCAGAAATATGAGACAAATAGAGGATCTATCACGACTTGTCAATTGATATAAGAGGCTCGCTTAATAATATTTTTGAACGAGTTTAATATAAATTTATCAATTGACAACGAGTTATAAATTCTTTATATCATATGACACTAAAAACGCAAAATATGTATTGGTTTATTGGAAAAACTCAATACCTTACACTACACGTGGTACGTATGACTTTATACGTACTGGATATACTAACCTGGATACAAGGAAAGTCATGTGATATATACAAATACTACACAATAGTGTCATTATTTCACATGTCAGTTTCCCTATATTAGAATGAACTGTTGTTGATTAATGAAGAAAGTAGAGTATGATCAATATATGACTATACACGGCAGCTGTGTCTGTTATACATGTATGTTATTCAGACGTCTGTCTATATCTTTATTACCTTGATGAGGAAAATTGTAAAACCACAAATCACAGTTGACTGTAGCGTGATATAGGTCCTTTTACGTGAGAGACGTTACGAATTGCGGAGGATTTTTCATAATATGGTAGAGCTCTACAGAATGGTAGAGGTAGAGCTCTACAGAATGGTAGAAGTCTACAGACATGTTTAGGAACTAAATAATGTAATATACGCTGGAAGGAGTGTTTTGAATTAAACAAATGCTACCTATTTAAAATGCGTGTGGCATTGGTCACAATGTGTACCTTATGTTTGCTTAAACAAGTTGCTAAATGTATAAAATATGACACATTTAAGTACAATCATTCATTAAGCGCCTGTCCATGTAACTGTCGTTAATAGTGCAGAAGATACATGCGAATGTAGTATTGATGAAGAAATAGCTATTGCTAAATATCATGTTGTACGTAAATAGTGATGAACGACTGTTAAATGGTCTTTAACGTTGTAAAGGTACTCTGCAATGAAAATGTATGTAGGAAACATTGCCATATGTATGAACCTTGTCCAACCCTTTGTACCAACGCGACGAAGCTTATGTGTGATGGCTAATGGTTAATTATGTTTTCTGATTGCGTATTAACAGGCATGCAGTGAAACCCACGTCAGAAGTCATTGTCGACCCTAGCATGAACAAGCAATCAGCGTAATACGTGTGATCCTTTCATCACCCACCATTTATAGTCATGATAATTTCATAGACTAGTGTAGATTATAATAATGCCAATTTACAATTCATTTATAGTTCTCTTTAACGTCAGACGGAGACAATAATAATTGTAATGAAATATATGTGTTGTATAATTTCAGTACCGTTGACATGGTAACGATTTGTGAGGACAAAACATGGACAAATGATGCTAGAAGTGAATATATCGCTATAATTGTATAGACAAGGGCAAGTCGGTAGATATACAAACGTCATAATGGATTTACAAGGTCCGTGGATGACGAAGGTGGAGGAGGTGCCTATATCAAATGGTATAGAGATGAATCCTGTCACAGAAGGATCACCCATACACAACCCTGATGGCAAAGTGGATCTCAAAACCAAGAGTGGATGGATGGCGTGTTTCACGGTGGATACAGTGTTAATGAAATTTAAATCATTTTTCTTCTTTTTCGGTGGTGCAATAGGTTCGGTGTTTCCATACTTTTCAATATTTTACAAACAAATGGGGCTGAGTCCTAACCAGATCGGGATTATTTCCGGTCTACGTCCAATTATAGGATTCTGCAGTGGGCCCGTTTGGGGATCCATTGCTGATCGATTTCGTGTACGGCGAATTATGTTGTTCTGTAGTGCCTTAGGTTGGCTGGCATTTATTACAAGTGTAGGCTTTGTACCAGCGCCGAAAATATCTGATGAACAGTGTCCAATAGTGCGAGATTTTATGGGTGATAACAAAACAGTCACAAATATAAGTTATGTCGATGAAGAACTTATAGACAAATTTAATAACCTACATAAAATACGACCCGATGTTTCAGCAGAAGAAAGCTTGATGGAATCACGCGGTTGGCTTTATGACTCGGATGATCTGTTTAGGGTATATATCACAATTATGATACTGGTTGTGCTCGGTGAACTCGTGCAGTCTCCATGTGGGGCTTTGGCTGATTCGGGATGTATTGAAACTTTAGGCAATAAAGATATGCATAAATATGGACACCAACGAGCATGGGGCTCTCTCGGTCTAGGTGTAATGTGAGTATTTAGAAACATAATATTTTCTTTCCACATTACAGTTTGCCTACTCCAAATTATCAGAATATCTTTTATCAAGGTCCATAACATTGACATATCTGTTGAATACTCGCTGGCTTAGAATGAGAAGGTCGTAAGTACAAAATCAATATTTTGAGATAACTACAAAACACTGTCTGAAAATTCCTCTTTACTTAAAGTAAAACAAGCAGTTTCAACTTCAGTTTGGACAACAAGACCACTTACGATTTTCATGATACTAGGCTTATAAGAAGCGCCATATGATGCAGGTTTTAAATATGTGTCTGTCTTAACAGATCGTAAATAGTACTTACGACCTTCTCATTCTAAGCCATCGTACTGTACCGTCCTTTAGATAGAGAGATAGATTTATTTCGGTAAAGGTTGTACATGTATATACATGGTTATAATAAAACAAACATGGATATAATTAAAAATAAATTATAGCATGATTATTAATAACCATGTCATGCACACCAACACCAAGGATTACACAAAAAAGAGAAAACTCTTATTTCCATTGTGGTCCTTGAGTTAATGTCATGACATAGAGAGGCAAAAGTAATTTACTGTCTATAATGGATAAATAAGAATACAAATAAAGTACGGATATCACAGAATTATTGCATACAAATAAATATATATATCACAGTGAGATAGTTAATAGGTTATAGTAAGAATAATTATAAATATTATCACAATGAATTATCACTACAGTAAATTATTCTCAATCACAATTAGCCTCAATGAAAGCAGATAAAAAGAAAAATCTAACTAAATAGACCTAAACCGAAATTAGCATGACAAAATTTAAGGAAATAAAACCATACGTCTTAGGTTGTGTGATGTAAAATAAACTAAATAAAAATAATAATAATCAATTAAATATTGTCAAAAAGATGTGATTTCAGCGCTTTTTTGAAACCTGGATAATCTGCAATTAATGTTATACTAAAAGGAAGCTTATTCCACAGGGTACAACCGTTGAAGCAAAACGATTTGGATCCAAAGCTCTTGACTTTAGGTATGGCAAACGCACCTTTCTCTCTAAATCGTGTATTATATGTATGTACTGAGAGTTGTGATTTAAAGTGTTCGTTCATGTATTTGGGAGCTGATCCATTATTTATATTAAAAACTTGACTTATTATAATTTGTTCGACACGTTTTTGTACAGGAAGCCATCCTAAATATTTAAAATGTTGCTTATCAATATGCGTGTTATAATCTAAGTCCAACGCGAATCTTATCATTTTATTTTGGGTAGTTTGGAATTTATTTTGGAATACTTTAGTTAAGCTATTATACCAAACTGAACATGCATAGTCAAAATGACACTGCACTAAAGACATTATAAGGAGCTTTTTGGTATCTGGAGTCAAATAGTTTTGTTTACGATATAGAAATTTAAGCTTAGCATTGGCTTTCTTGAGTATTGAAGTTGCCATATCAGAAAAGGAGAGGGATTGGTCCAATGTGACACCAAGATATTTAACAGATGACTTTGATTCAATATTGCAACCATTACAGGAAATATGTAGATTGGGGTTAGATTTCAATTTGTGCTTAGAACCAAATAGGATGGATTCAGTAGGATTTCAGTATGAAATGCTTATGATATCACTAGATTGTTATGGCATGTTGTCCTTAATGAACGTATTGTATATATACGTTAATACGCTTTCGTAGAGAACAACTGCAACATAACTGAGAAGAAATCGTGCTCCATAAGACCTCTTTGGGGGTTATACTGAATTTTGACTTATAACGTATTTTCTACCATTGTTTGAACATACAGTTTTATGCGCTGCTCTGGTTTCTTTCAGGTCGTTGGTTGTCGGAGGTATAATCAGTACTATGAGACATGCGAGTGTTATATGTGGTATCAAGGTCACCTTCAGTAACTATCATGTCGCCTTCTTCTTCTTTGCCGGCAATATGTTCTGTTGTACTATCACAGCATTCTTCTTCAAATTCCAGGTATTGTTTTATATTATAGATCTAGAGAATTTATTAACACATGTACAATATTCGTTGTATGTTTTGCTTTACCCTGAAAACAGACATTGAAGCTTAGACAGTGACACCAAATACGTATAACTTTACTTTAAAATGCCTACCACAGACAATCAAGAAATATGTCAAAATAAGGCTGATTAAAGAATATGATGGTTTGATGTAGGTGCATTTAGTACATGTTTAAGAATGGTTAGTTTGTGTTAATTAAATGTGGCCTCTGAAGAGGGTGACGAGCCACAGTGACTGGCAAAAGGTTGATTGCTTTCTTAAAATGCTGATAGATGAATTGGGACATACTTGTATGACTTGCTTTGTATTTTCAGAAACAAGCTGCCGACCATGGTGTGTCTAAACCTAAATCGAACCCAAACTCTGACTGCTATATGACCATTCATGCTTATACTGGTTGCTTTTGAATGAAATAATAAATGACATACATGTATAACTTATTTTCAGAAACAAATTGACGACCATGCGGTGTCCAAACCTAAACCTAATCCCATGATAGTGTTCCGGATGTTCGCTACGTTACATTATGGGTCTTGGTTATTCTGTATGTTCTTCACTGGTATATGTAATGGTGTGATTTGGGGATTCCTTTTCTGGCATTTAGAAAATATTGGTAGGGACAAAATTCTATTTATGTCGTTTTTGTAACTGTTTATTGTGTGTTCTGTTATATGCAAAATGTAATTACATTAACACATGTTCTCCGCAAAAACCCCTGTATATATTGTTTTGCTTGGTTATCACGCGTTAATTAAACGATGTTGAAACGCAACAACAACAATGCAATTATTTATGGGAACCATCTAAACGGAATGATGCATAAAGTGGTAAACATGTATAATTATGTTACATAAAATTACGCTGGAGGCGCCCACAAGTTTTCATTTGTCTTGGTATATACGTACATATCGCTAGCTTAGAATGAGAAGGTCGTAACTACTACTTACGACCTTATTAGACTTTATATTTGAAATATGCATCATAAAGCGTTCCTTATGAGCATATTTTCATGAAAATCGGAACTTGTCATGTTGACCGACGTGAAGTTGTAAAAGCTTGTTTTACCATAAGTAAAGAGTGATTGTCACTTGTCAGATAGTTTTTCTTGTTTTCTCAATATATTGATTTTGTAGTTACGACCTTTCCATTCTAAGCCAGCGATATAATGATGCTGTATCGTAGAACCGCTAAAACGACAATCATATTTGGGCACCGTTAAGATTGGTATTCCCTATTGTTCAAAATTCGGTCATAATTTGGGGATTGCATGAAGAGCAAAACCGAGTGTTCCTTATAAATACAGGATGCCACTGTATGTTTACGAAATACATGTATCATTAACTATTTGATATTATATTTGTATTTTCTTATATTTCAGGTGGTACACAGTTGGTTCTCGGAGTAGCCAATGGTGTTTGTCTATTCTCTGAAATGTGTATGTTTTTATTCGTGTTTCGTATCCTAGAAAAGACTGGATGTCTGGTGTTTATGGCACTTGGACTACTTGGGTATACTGTTAGATTTATTGTATTTGCTGTGATAGACAATCCATGGGTGGTTCTTCCTTTTGAAATACTCCAAGGTAAGTAAATTAGATTTTTAACGCTCTTTACACTTAAATGTACACGTATGTGTATATCATTATATTTGGATATATATTATCATGTTGTCCGAATGTTTCTTTTTGTAGCAACTCTATTACTGTGTAGAATAGAATGTTAAATAGCCAAATACTTTCCAATTCCGGAACCCCACCTACTTAAACTTTTGTGATTTACAAAGTTTCATTAATAATGTGCTCATTTTGAGTTCTGCTATGTGTAAAGAAGGCATTGATGCCTGGTGAATCGACCATTTGTCTCATCATCACCCAAACACTCGTGGATAGAGCATCTCATCCTTACCTAGGTGCATGTATATGTATTGGTGCTTTAAATGGTCAAAAGTCAATGTGCTGTGGCGGCCATCGTCACCGAGTAACAAAACCGACTTGCAACTTGTTGAGCGGAATAGGGGCAAATGCACTATCAGCTAAACAAATGGTGTCATGTTTGTAAGTTGACTAGAAATTTATATACTTTACCTTCATACATTCCAGGTTTTACGTTCGCTGGGATCTGGTCAGTGTATACTAAATATTTATGTACACACGTGCCTTCCGAGTACCTAGGGACATTACAAGGGTTTCTTCATGGTGTATACTGGGGTCTAGGAAGTGGTACAGGACATATGGTGGGCGGTATACTGGTGGAAACTTTAGGAGCACGAATCACATTCTGGATATTTGCTGTCGGCTCATTCCTCAATCTCTGCATATTTCTCATCATACAAAAGGTACAGTATAAACATCAATACAAAGAAAGACTATCTTTGAAAGGAATCTGTCCACACAATATTGAGAGTCTCTTCGAAGTAAATTGTATCAATAGAAAAACTTAGAATTTGGGTTGATCTGAAAGCCGTTTTCTAAACTGTCTTTTCTCAATCTCTGCATATTTCTCATCATACAAAAGATATGTAGTATAAACATCGATAATAAGCCCATCCTTTAAAGTGATCCGTCCGGACAATCCTGTTTTAATTGAAATTTTCGGCGTCGTAAGATGTATCAAGAGAAACACTTAATCCATTCACTGCGTCTGATACTTGGTCATCTTTGTTGGACAAGTGTTCAGTTGTGATGTAGAAATTCTTGTGTTACATCGTGTTTATTGCGTTAGTAACCTCGTCGCCTCCGATAGATTAACGTTTGACTAAACCAACATTCTTGCAAACGTTTGAAGACGGAGTTTTAACTACTTTCAGCTTTCTGGAACGTTTACATACTGAGCACAATTCATACAGAAGTTTATTTCCAAACGTCGACAAAGGTTTATAACGATTAAACTGCCACACGTTCTTCGGCATTAAATATCGAACAACTAAACTTTAGTTTCTTTTAATAGCATATAGTTGTCCAAACGTCACTGAACGTCTGTTTAAGCGTTTTCAGTGCGGAGAATCATGTGTTCAAATGAATGACGTTCGTACTCAAAACATTTGCTATTTCGTCTGCTAACGTTGAGTTTTTCTTGATTACAACGATGGTGAATTTGATATGGTTATATTATATAGCCCAAAGTATAACCCGTACATGTAAGAATACCCGACACATACCGATTTCGCACTATCTTTAACTGTTTTTAATTGATGCTCGACCAAATGCATTCTCGATGCAGTTTTCAACCGATTGTATAATTTGGAGAAAGATAAAGATATGTAGAAAAAATGGTACTTGCCGGGTATTCTTACATATACGGGATATACTTTGGGCTATATACTATATTCATATAAAGTGCACGATAATAAAAAAGTATCACCGTTAGGGGAAGAAATCGCACTTGTTTTGAGTGCGAACGTTATTCATTTCGAATCATTTCATCAAGTGATTCTACACACTGTATTAGTATAAACTTGGCTTACACAAAAGACGTATTAACGGCGGCATTTCAAATGCAATGTACTCCGATGAATGTTATAAGGCTATGTTAGTTGCCTTGTATTATTACTCATAACTACACGGAACGTAAAAGTAACAAAAGAAAAGCGAATCTTCGATCCTGCTGTTGTACGTGTTTTGTAATAAAACTTAATGAACATTTATTTATTTTCAGTGCACAACGAGACCGAATGTGTTTGCAAATTATGAAGAACTAACTGAAAGTAAAACATAACAACGACAATCCTTCCACATCTATATCACGTGCCTTTCTTCTATTCCGAGTGAATCACACATGGTATACTCGTAAATTATTGTTCGTTTTTTTGTATTTATTAAAAAAGTACATGCACGCGTATGTCAAAGTGTTCACCTATGTTCGTACCTTTAGAAGTTTCAGAAGGGACTATATATCGATTACATCACTTCAAAACTCCGAAGCTACAAACACCAATGAGGGGCATTTTTCTTAATTTGTTTGTGAACTTTTTGACAAACACATCTACTCAAACCATGAAGTGGTCATTGATCTTTTGGTTGTTCTGACATTGTTAATCTGTGTGCAATGTTCGTGACATATAATAATACATTTTAGTTTTCTCTTCATGACGCAAATGTTTTTAATATATTTTTTCAAATGTGCTTCGTTTCTATTGCATGTTCTCAAATGTTGTTAATATTTGTTGAACTAAAATAAAGTATGATTTGTAGACTGTTGATTTTTTATCAGCTTTCCTATTTTGGAAATACAATGTACGCCATTAAGACGATTTTTACTTCGAAATCCTGACATGGCTAAAACTGACAAACAGCATTATATTATATATAAGGAAAAAGACAATAGTACTCTTAAAAGCACTTATTACATCAGAAACAACTACCAAAAACACAATATCCCAAGTAAAATAAATCCGGAAGAAGAGCCCGAAGATAATAACACATAAAAGGACGACCACACACCAATTTGACAACCCGCAAACATAATCCACCATATACAGTGTACAGGCTTATATTCTGTCACAGTCTTGTCAATAACGTCCGATTATTATACACTGATTTGACAGGATGCTATATATTGTGATACAGCACAATAACATATCTAGATCAATTTTACGAATCACACAAAGTCATGCAAAGTTCACATCCCAAACCATGTATAACACACCAAAAGCTTAGTTCAACCTCATAATGACACAATAGCACACCCTCATTAACAAATACATGAGGAAATTGGACAGAAAAGGCAGTACACAACTTAACTAGGTGAGAACAGAAAACAAAAACAAAATAACAAAACACAACTACTCATATAACCGAACGTAATGATTAAATGCCCAAATCCCCGATGTAGAAATACAAGAGGACATACAAAGAAATAACAAAACAAACGGTGATTCCAAGTGACCGAATGAAACGCAGATAAGACCGACCAAGTTTCCCAAGTCCACGTTGCAGGGTAACTTTTCAAAAATATATGCCAAAACGCCGACCCAAGCAAGTTAAATGAGGCGTAACAGTGACTCGACCTAGTTAACAAACACCATGTCAAAAACCGCGAAATCGACGCATACAGGACATGTTTGTATTCGCCTGTATATATCAGTCTTCTGCCAACCATTAGCTGGCATCATGTATGTGACAGCTATAACATGTTCGTCTGAACAGTGAACACCGGAGCACTCTGTCGTCGGCATACAGATTGACTTTACTGATCTGAGTTGGTAAGAAAAAAGGTCGTATACGAGAGGTGTCCCATTGCTATTTGAACAGTGCTGATTGTCCGATATCTTGCTTTAAACCCGACATAAATCAAATATCTCTTTTGAACAGTGAAAAATAATGTGTCAGGCGTCATTAACAACCATTGTTTTGGATATTTGCAATATGGTTACAACCGAAATTGCAACTTCTGTAGAAGATGTTGTTTGTGGCTTTATGAAGGCCAAATACTCCCAATGCATCGCTATGAAGGAGTAAAGGAAACATTGGTGTACCGTTGTTGTGAAGGTAATCAGTAGTACTCGTCACTAGAAGGGTGGTTTTTGGCATGTTGCTCCCGTAATTAAAATAACACAAACTATTTTTAAAAAGTAAAAAAGTGCCTTTTTGTTTAATAATCGTTCTCATTGGGTGTAGGGTCACTAGGACAAACCAAATAACTAAAATATGGTTTTAAGTTAGGAGTACCCATTGTTACTAACAAAATCGGAATTTCGCAAGTATAACATGTTCAACTACGAAACAATCGGTGTTCATAAGCGAAAAAACAAAAGGGAGACAATCGCCATTAACCACCATAAATATTACAACAGAACAGTTATATCAATAACTTTGTCACCTCTGATAAGACAACATATTAGCATTGAGATATTTACGGTACAATAGCAGATTGTTATTAGAAACATTTCCAAGAACCTACCAAAAATTGGCATTTATTAAGCAACATATGTTAGCAGCCTGTTTAATTACATGTGCTGTTGTTTGTCATAACTAATAAAATGGAACTCATAATTATTTATTCTACAAAGGGAAAAATCAGCTCACGATAGTATGCCATGTATGTTCAAAAACGTTTTTGAACAAAATGTATCTTATATAGCTTTCCTGGCGACAATGTTCGAATCATGGTGTTTTGGTCAAGACTGGGCACCATACACCAACACAAGCACACCATTCGGCACCTTATGAACACGCATTTCATGTTTATCGCACGAGAATAGTTAAGGCTCAAGTCTTACAACGCTGCATCCAAAGAATTGAAATCTTATGGATAAAGCAACATAATTCATTGATAACACTCGAAACATGTTTATGACATTTGTGGGATTTTTTAGTCATAAAAACCCCCAGAAAAAGACGCCTTTACAAAAATGTGAATGTTTGGTTTTAACTTAATTGCAAATACACAAAACAACGGATGTACGAGTATATGTTAATTGAAGCATTGGTGTATTCGATGGAATTAAGACTTCGACAATACAATGTCATGTTGAAAATATCGGATGTTCAACATTGTTCAAATATAAGTTTGTCACCTCTCGTATGAAGAAGAGAAAGAGGTTGAATGACAAAACAGCTTCTTGAGTAACACCACTTATTTGCAAGTACTCTTCTGTTAGCCAGGTAGGACTTAAACAATTTGTACATTGTGCCTCCAATTGGAATATGCAGCAACTCTACTGGAAGACCATTATATTGCGTTCGCAAGCGTCATTTGCGATTACATACTCGTAGTTAGCCATGTACCAGGGCACTGTTTTATCAAAATATTTGCGGTAATCGTAAACTTACGTTCAAATTTGAATCCTTTATAATAATTTTAACTGCTTCAAATTTTGGAAAAATCGATGGGTAAAATCATCAGTTAATTAATTCAGTTAATGATTTTAAACAATATATTTCCCTCATTTGCAGATGTGAACGCATTATACGGAATTTAAATTTGAGCGTAAGTTTAAAATTTCGTAAGTCCTTTGATAAAACAGTACCCTGATATCGCCGACGAAAGGCATGGGTCATGTATCGCCGGGACGCATAGACATGCGAGTAGTAAACCAATGAATGTTCGTAAGAAGGATATACATGTACTATTAAATGTACTTGTATTAAATTTGGTGTCATGGTACAGCGCTTGTAGTATATAATAATACAATTAAAATAAATACTCCAAAATAAAACGTAATATCTCTCTACTATATAGTCAATACACTTTGCATGACTGCTTTTGGTGTATTTATAACTTGATACCATGAATATTAGCATTCTGTTCCTAAACCGTGAATATCTGTTTGTGTTGAAACATTGAAGTTATATATTAATATGTGTACATAAACGCAGTTAATATAATTCAAAAGTGTGGATTTTATTTAAAACAAACACTATTTTGTTATGATGTGTTCGGATTATTTACTTATTGCACAAGACAACTTCCTGCAGCGTACAGAGGTAACCATATGTAGGTCTACTACTTCTCATAGCTGAATCATTATTTGCTATTCATAATATACAATATGTGTCCGTTAAAGCAGTTCTAGAAAAAACGTTAATTGTTTCACTTTAAATTTAAGTTTGCAGTTTCTATGATCAATAACTTTTTAACAGTGGTGCTGGAACGGAACTGTGTAATGGTACCGGAAGTGTAGCTTCATGTAGAGTAAGTGGTGAATGTTTCACATAATTACTGTCATTTTCTATTATAATATTATTATGTCATATAGGTATATGGACGGATAAGATGGCGCATACTACATGTAGTATATGAACTCGAATGTTATATAGGTTTACATAGGTCTCGCGTGATTAATGTTTTCCGATATTATGTTCAGCTTTGTTCAAATGACGTTTAAATTCAATTCGTTTTGGGGTTAGCGAGGTGAGAAATGACATTTTATAAAACACCAAATTATCAAATTTAAATGTATAATTACGGGTATTCATGCGAATGATAATTTATAAATACATTTTATATATATGACATTATTAACATGCACTTTACAATATTGAACAACTTCGGTTAGCTTTATGTTTTCATGCGTAAAGTAGATTTGTTTGAATATTTGTACCAAGTCAATATTATATATCGCTCAAACTATAAAACATTAGTTTCTTATATGTGTGGCCATGTACTAATATCGTCCAACAACTATTATAGTATCAGATTTCCTACAACTTTAACAACGTGTGTGTGATAGTCAAAGTTAAATCAACCATAAAATGGAAATACTTATTAACATTGAGGCAACAGCCCAAAATAACGTTTATGCATACTATTCCTGTGGTGAGAGAATGTCATTGAACCTAGCCAGTGTTTTGGAGTTAAATTTCTACCTATGTTATCCTTATTGTGTCCAGAGTCATCTACATAATCATTGTTTTGCTGTACTAAGAGCTTTCCATGCTCTTTATAGCTATCTGGCCTACAGGCACATGTTTTCATCGATTTGATAATCTAGTATAAAAACATAAGTCATACATGTTTATTAAATCAATGGAACCATGTGCCTGTGATCTGGCCAAGTTTCAATAAATCTAACCTTTTGTTTTCTTAGATCGTTGTCTTTATTGTACGTCTCCAGAATGTTTGATGGCGTCATCATTTGAAGGTTATCCACCATCGGCTATCCTATGATCCTCTTTATTTTATGACACGTTCATCGAAGTATTGTACAGTACATGTATAGTTAAAGTTAACTTCAAAGACAAATACAGCCAAATTATAAGAACATACTGTAAAATCATTTAATTTCGTTGGGATTTTGTGGTTTTCGTAAAAAGATAATTTCGTTGGGACTTGAATTCATGGATTTTGCATTTCAGTTAATAAAACAAGGGTCAAAATGTGCGTTGGGATTAAAGTTCGTGGTTGAGGCGAACCACGAAATTCACGAAATTTAATCCCCCACGAAAAGTAATGATTATACAGTATATGTGTTGTATAATTCCAGGCGAGTGGACATGGTAACAATTGGTGAACACAAGTTTGTTATGGATAAACGAGACTAGAAGTGACGCTGTGCTAGTATTGTAAGAAAGTGAAGCAGTCTGAATACATCCACCTCACAATGGATTTACAAGGTCCCTGGATGACTACGATGGAGGACATTCCAATATCAGATAGTATTGAGATGAATGCGGTTACTGAAGGTTCACCTATACACAATGCTGATGACAAAGTGGAATTTAAATCCAAGAGTGGATGGCTGACCTGGTTAACAGTGAATACTTTGTTAATAAAGTTCAAATCATATTTTTTCTTCCACGGTGGTGCAATAGGCTCTGTGTTTCCATACGCTTCAATATTTTTTAAACAAATGGGACTGAGCCCTAAACAGATAGGAATCATATCTGGTCTACGTCCAATAATAGGATTCTGCAGCGGGCCTGTGTGGGGAGCCATTGCAGATCGATTTCGTATAAGGCGTATATTGTTGTTCTGTAGTGCCTTAGGTTGGTTGGTGTTTATCACTAGTGTAGGATTTGTACCAGCAGCGAAAATATCTGACGAGCAGTGTCCTATAGTGCGAGATTTTATAGGGGATAACACAACAGTCACAAATGTAAGTTCTGTTGATGAAGTCATAAGAGACAGATTTAATGATCTACATAAAATACGACCAGATGTTTCAGCAGAAGAAAGTTTGATGGAATCACGTGGTTGGCTTTATGACTCGGATGATCTGTTTAGGGTATATATTACAATTATGATACTGGTTGTGCTCGGTGAACTTGTGCAGTCCCCGTTAGGAGCTTTAGCTGACTCGAGGGTTATTGAAACTTTAGGAAGTAAAGATATGCATAAATATGGACATCAACGAGCATGGGGCTCTCTCGGTCTAGGTGTAATGTAAGTATTTAGTGACGTTACATTCCCTTTCCATTTTGCTTTTTAACATTACCCGTCTCTACCGACGACTTTCAACCGTTGTAGAGTTTGCCTACTTCAAATTATCCAGATCTCTTTTATTATGATATACAATATTGCCTACTATCCTTTTCCTGAATTTTGCCCAGTATGAAATGTTTATGACATAACAGATACATTGTTATGGCATGTTATCTTTAATCAAGGTATTGTATTTCATTAAATACGTGTATGTTATACACAAAGATGTCATAAACTTCGTCCTTTTCAGAGTAACCTTATTCTTACCAATACCATTAGTGTTTTGTTTCCCTTTCTTTCTAAACATTCAACTACAACCTAACTGAAAATAGTCTCTATTTGGGGATATTCTGGACTTGGATTTGGACTTCGTACTCTACTCATATCTTGAACATATTTTCCTTCCCGAATTGTTTGATCATAAGGTTTTATTGAATGCCTCTTTTGTTGCAGGTCGATGGTTGTTGGAGGCATACTTAGTACAATGAGACATGTGAGCGTTATATGTGGTATCAAGGTCACCTTCAGTAACTATCATGTCGCCTTCTTCTTCTTTGCGGGCAATATGTTCTGCTGTACTGTCACAGCATTCTTCTTCAAATTCCAGGTATTGTTCAACTTTATAGATTTATTGAATTTATTAACACATATAGGAGCACAATTACATTTCCCGTCAGCAACTACAAACTTACGTAACTTTACAGTTAATGTGCCATGTACAGATGATCAATGTTACAATTGGCTGAAAAATAATATGGTAGATATACATAGTTCCATTAGGTTCATTGAAAACACAGTAATGAAGGATGTATTTTATCACAAATACATCCTTCATTACCGTGTTCTA
Organism: Spisula subtruncata; assembly: GCA_963678985.1. Taxonomy (NCBI): domain Eukaryota; kingdom Metazoa; phylum Mollusca; class Bivalvia; order Venerida; family Mactridae; genus Spisula; species Spisula subtruncata. Next base: position 18,666,573 of record OY787668.1, read on the forward strand.
ATATAAATGTGACCGCTTGAGGTGTTGGCGGACCACAGTGACGGGCCCTAGGTTGGTTGTTTTCTAGTGAATATGGATATACTAGAATAAAATTCATTGTATTTTCAGAAACAAGTTGACGACCATGCTGTGTCCAAACCTAAACCTAACCCCATGATAGTGTTTCGGATGTTTGCTACGTTGCATTATGGGTCTTGGTTATTCTGTATGTTCTTTACTGGTATATGTAATGGTGTGATTTGGGGATTTCTTTTCTGGCATTTAGAAAATATTGGTATGAAATTTTTGCCGTTTTGTAAAGTTATGTTTATTTTGTGTTCTGTGACATGCAAAATGTAATTACATCAACGAATGTTCTCCGTACAAAACCCTGTATACATTTTGTATATTGTCTTGCCTGGTTATCGTGCGTTAATAAGGCGATGATGAAACATGACCACAACAACTCAGTGGTTTATGGACATATGTTTGCTTATTAGCGCGACAGGGAACCATCTATATGTATATGGAAAGTCGAAATGAAGTGGTAAACATGCATAATAGTAGTTTTACATAATATTGTATTGTGCATGCGCAAGAGGTGCCCTTCTTACATTTGAGAAATGGTTTACACCCGAAGTGTTCGTTGTTCGTACTCATTTGTATGTCTATTTAATGGTTAATTAACTTTTCATCAATATTTATTTCTTTTCAATGTGGTGAGCACTGACAAATGTCAACGATAGAGCTTTTCTGACATTATATACTTTATCTATATAATTATACAGTATCGTAGAACGGCAAAATAAAATTGGGCTCCGTAAAAAACTGGTCTTCCTTGTTGTTCAAAAAGTGGTCTTAATTTTGGAATTGAACGAAGAGCAAAACCAATTGTACCTTATATAAGATGCCGCTGTATGAGAACAAAATATCATCAAATTATAATTGTATTTTCCCAATATTTCAGGTGGTACACAGTTGGTTCTTGGAGTGGCCAATGGTGTCTGTCTATTTTCTGAAATGTGTATGTTTTTATTCGTGTTTCGTATCCTAGAAAAGACTGGCTGTCTGGTGTTTATGGCGCTTGGACTACTTGGATATACTGTTAGATTTATTGTATTTGCTGTAATAGATAATCCATGGGTGGTTCTGCCTTTTGAAATACTCCAAGGTAAGTCAGCATGGTGTTTGTTTGCTTGGTTCAAATTTATTGTATACCACTGCTACCACGACAAAGAGTGTTTTCCTGAATATGAATATTAAGGTCGACTTTGAACATTAGGTCAAATTCCCCAGCGACTATATACATGGTAACTGTTTATGACAAAGATAGTGAAAAACTCTTTACACCAACCCGATTACTATGTAGAGTCGAATAATCAAAGTATTTCCCATGTCGGACCAACTCGGGCATATAATAGTGATTTTAACAAAGTTTCATGAATGGTGTGCTCAGTTTGTGTTTTGTTAGGTCAAAAGGCATTGGTGCATGTTGAATCGACAATTTGTCTCACCTACACACAAACAGTCATGGATAGAGGCACTATACTTTCCCAGGGGCAAACATCGATACTTTAGAGGGACAAATGCCAATGCACTGTCGCTGCCTTTAGGACCGAGTATCAAAGCCGATTTCCAACTTGTTGAACAGGACTGGGGATAATGTAAAACGGCTGAACGGATCATGTCATGTTTGCACGTTTGACTATCAATTGGTATTTTAACTTTATACATTTCAGGGTTTACTTTCGCCGGAATCTGGTCAGTGTATACGAAATATTTATGTACAAACGTACCTTCCGAGTACCTAGGGACATTACAAGGGTTTCTACACGGTGTTTATTGGGGTCTGGGCAGTGGTACCGGACATATGGTGGGTGGTATACTGGTGGAAACTTTAGGAGCACGAATCACATTCTGGATATTTGCTGTCGGATCATTCCTCAATCTCTGCATATTTCTCATCATACAAAAGGTACTGTATAAACATCAATAATAAGACCATCAATGGATCCATCAGCATAATCCTGTTTATTAAGATTCTCTTTGTAGGAGAAAACCTTAGAACTTGGGTCGTAGACTACTGATCGAAAATCCAAACATTTAGTTACTTTTGATAAGCGTCTGACCAAGAGCTGTAGTCCGAACCCAGCTAAAACAGTATTATCAACGACTGTTTAAATGGCAATGTTCTCCGATGAATGCTTTAAGGCTACCTTGTATAAATTATCATAATGACATGGAGCGTAACAGTTGTCAATGAAAAGCGAATGTTCGTACCTGCAGTCGAGCGTGTTTTGTACAAAAACTGAATTGAACATTAATTTATTTTCAGTGCACAACGAGACCAAATGTGTTTGCGAATTATGAAGAACTAACTGTAAGTAAAACATAACACCGACAATCACTTCACACCAATAGCACGTACCTTTCTTCTATTCCGAGTGAATCACACATGTTATTCTTGTATTAGTGTATTTGTTAAAAGCTGCGTGTACGTCAACGTGTTCACCTATGTTCATAACAATTTATTGAATTTCTTTAGTTTCCGAAGGGGCTATGTATTTATGAAACTACTTCAAAACGCCGAAGCTACAAAACCTAGGTCATCAGGAGCAGCATCGTTTTGTTTTCATTAGTGATCTCTATGACAAACATCTACCCAACCATATAGTAATCATTTATCTTTTTGTTAACTAGTATTCTGACATGTAATGTATGTACAATGTTCATTACATGTACTATTGTAGTTTAATTTCTATTCATGACGCAAAAGAGTTTAATATATTTTTCTAATGTGCTTTGTTTCTGTTGTATTTTATTGAATGTCGTTAATATTTGTTGAACTAAAATAAAAGTATGATTTGTACAAGTTGTGTGATTATTTATCAGCTTTCTTATTGTGAATGTACAAACCATATTCCATTTAGCCGATATGTTATACTACTGTTACTACATAATTATGTATACAGTATAGTAACAAATTTGTCTTCGAAAAACAGTTTTATCAGCTTTTCAAAAGTTGTATCAGCTTTTTGGCAATTATCACTTTTTGATGTTCGCCCTTTGAGGGGCACTGAGTCATTTGTGTCGGCCGCTGAGCATAGGCCTATTTCTATCAGAGTCACTTGCAAACGCGATTGATAGTGTAGCAGGAATGGTTATTTTCGTCTGCTATATTGTTAAACATGTAACCTTTTATGATTAACCAATACTTTTATTGATTGGCCTTAAATTGTATAATTGACATACAGTAGTATAGTGATGTGTTAAACAAACAGACTGGTCGATCACTGAGTCTTCCAGTACATTTTTAATCTTTATGTAAGACAATCATTACGTTATCATGTAGCATGGTCATGTTCGATGCCTTACTTTTAGATATTTCATGTTTATCATGTGAATTTGGTGTTCCCCATGATACATGGTGCATAATTGGGTTTTGGCGGGAACTTTCCCTATATAAGACGTAATGGGTCTATGAACCATTGCCTTTCAATTTAGACGCTAGAGGTAACGTTTACCTGTTTATATTTGGACTGGTCATTTTATCCCCATTTAATTACTTTAATATATTTTCTGATAGGTTACATGTAGAGCACCATATTCATTTTATTCCAAACTTGTCAATTAAACTGTACAATAAGTTGTAACTTCTCATTTTATTATACTATAAATCATTTAGAATCTATACCAATATATAATTATATAGTACACCGTAAAGTAAATTGAATAAGTGTAGCATTTTGTCTGTTTTATATTTGATAACTAGATTTAGATAGCCTTAATAAAAGACCCACCCTTGAGACCTTGACATTGTAAGGTCTCTATATTGAGTTGGTCTCATTATTGAGGTGATCTAATATAAGAGTAAACAGTCACTTGATACTGATACGCAATAACAAAGTCTCTTTTATAAGAGTTCTCAAATCACATTTTCTCTGACAATAGTTCAGCAGAATAATCAACTGGAAGGATTACACGAACACACCTGGTCCAAAACCACGATAGAACCTGGGTTGGCACGGCTCCTGTTGCAATAGCTTTTGAGAAGCAGAATAGCAGATTTAAAGTAACTTTAGCATCAGCCTACGACGAGATCTATATCACCTATTTACGACCGACCGGGGAGAAAACAAAATAGATGCAATGTATAAGTAAACGTGGCCATCCATGTTGTGTTACCAACATGAATGACCTATTTAATATAAAACCAAGATAAGAATAAAATGTAAAACATGAAAATGGCAGAATGACATGTATGAAACATAAATCAACAAACTTTGTACATTACTAACAAAATAGTGGGGTTTCCGTAGGAAAATGGCCCCTAACAAAAACTTCCTTGAATAAAATTTCCCCGGAAACACTGAAATAACATAGAAAATTCACAATCAAGTTGTAAACAGTTAAACGTATTGAAATCTGTGAGGGGAGAAAGGGGATGGTGGTGGGAAAAAAGCGTAGAATTAAAAAACAACTTTGCGGTTTCAACAAAAACACGTTAATGGCGGCTTGTTTCCGAAAAAGAACTGGCAGAAACTGGTCAAAACCGGTTCTGACCAGTTCAAGGGACTGATAAAGTCCCTAAACCGTCCCCTTTTTCCGTAAATAGATAATAAAGGTAACTGCAGTTGTCTCCCCTACCAGTCTTGAAGTGCGTTATGCCTTTGCATAACTTGTATTTACGACCGACCGGGGAGAAAAAAAAACAGATGCAATGTATGAGTTAACGTGGCCATCCATGTTGTGTTACCAACATGAATGACCTATTTAATATAAAACCAAGATAAGAATAAAATGTAAAACATGAAAATGGCAGAATGACATGTATGAAACATAAATCAACAAACTATGTACATTACTAACAAAATAGTGGGGTTTCCGTAGGAAAATGGCCAATAGATAGGGATCCTTGTATAGGAGGCCTATCTCCCCACAATTAGTTTCCTAGACGAGATCAATATTTTTCCAAAAATGTGAATTTTTCGGAATTTTGCAAATTAAACTACATTTTTTTTCTTCATTAGCGTGTAGCAAATTATCTAGTTAATAAAGTGAATAACCACATGATACGGATCATTTAGTGTTAGATCTACAGCTCTTGTAGATGTGCATTACCTCCAAAGGTCCAAGTTTGACAAAATGACTCTCCACAATGGCAATTTTAATGAAAAAGCTACAACATAAATATCCTACTTTACAATAAATGGCTGAGCAGTGCCCTTGAGTGATACTCGCCCCGGTAGGTCTGTGATAATTGCCCTCGGGCTAAAGCCCTTTGACAATTATTTATAAATTCTTGGGCGATTATCACTCAAAGGCACTGCTCAGTCTTGTATTGTTCTATAATTGATGCATATGTTACTATATAAGTACTAAATAAAATTTCTTGAACTTGAACTTGTTTTATATGCGATTTTAAAATGTATTGTTAATAATAATAAGTGTCCACAGAGTAGCGTAATAATAATAAAATTCACACAAAGTTACAATCTTTCACAAAGTCAAGAAATATAAAATGTACATGAAATCACTGAGAATATTGTCAATAAAACATCTTCATTTAAATAGAATTAAATAATTGAAGTGTCTTAATAGCCGACTGCGCATTTACAAATAAAAATGTCAGAGAGTTCTAACGCTATCGTTCCCTAGCAACAAGTTTAAGTTGATAATTAGAATGTGTACGGGGACAAAACCAGTTATTTTATCGCATTGTTGTCGTTGTAACAGTACTATACGAGAGGTGTCCGAGAATTACGTTGACTTTTGTCATAACTTTTTTATTAAGGCATGTTTTATCACCAAATTCGAAGTAGAAAAACTTCAAACCTGTTTCAAGAGAACCGATAGACCACGGACCAGGTAGAAATATTTTCTAGCAAGTATTATAGCGTTTTAAGTATAAACAACAAGGTTGGATTTTTAAAACGCTTTAAAGGTTGCTCCGGTCGTATTTTTTCAATTGGTCCCCGCCGAAAAAATGCAGGATGACCCAATTTCACAAAGAAATAAAGTCAATCGCAGACACTGGGATGATAGTGTAGGACGAACGACTGAGGAGAGGTGGGACAAAGAAATAGTATAATAGCGGTTATTGCATGAGACCGAATGAAACGCAGCCTGGACTCAACCAAGCTCCCCAAGAGGCCCCACTGCACGGCGACCAAATCGCACAGACCAATGACGGCGACCACATGAGGCACAACCACCCCGTGGCCTAGTAAAAAACACCAAAGGATAGTGACCTAACGTTAATGCGACCTAAAGAGTCACAACTACAACTTGACCTAGTAAAATAATGGGCAAGGTAGGAATTGGGCGGGGAATAACATTACATATTTTTAGATGAATATTACTCCAGAGTATGCCAACGAGGTGAGCACAGCGACCAAACCAGGCATAACCGCATAGTGACTTAATTTAAAAAGTGGCTCTCCAAGCAGAAGGGACAAACCACAACCATAAAGAGGGGAATATTACAGCCTAATAGTTTTCTAGCTACACCACGTAGTTTGACAATATATATACCAAACACATTTACCATAGTGACCAAACAGCACAGTGACCTAATTAAAAAGTATCTCATCTAATCTAATCCAGCAACTCCACAGAGAGCCGCGGACAAGAAATGAACGATCGATGTGCAGAAATGGTTATCCAATGATAAAGCTCCTTTCGCCAACATTTCATATTAAAACGTTGGCCGACGAAAAAAACCTCAAAAAACTGCTTGTATAAAATATATCTATGTCCGTGAGAAAGTCGTGCCATGTCGAATATTTAGGATAAATGCGTTTAAGTATATATGGCATTTCTCAATCCACCTCCGCACATCTGGGTTGGATCCCCATTACATGCAGTATCACAATCGCTCTCTGGTGCATTTTCATCCTCTTGAAAGCTATTTGCACAGAAACATTCCCTGTGATACTGAAAATGATAATACAAAATATATACATGTACAAACAAATTTAATGTTGTAATTTTCGAGTTAAAAATCTGAGTAACAAGCAGTTCTACCTGCATTATATATACTAGTCATTTGCATAATATCATAGAGGTAAATATTAACGTCTGCGATAATATTCATCAGTCGAATTTTAACAAAACTATTCAACCACTATGGGCATAATGTAACATTTGCATTATTGCAATGGGATAAAAAGTTTAATGCATTTAGTGGTGAAACGCCCCCAGCCTTATTGCACGTTTGTGCTGCATGTAAATCTCTGTGAACGTGTGTGCTGCATTCAAATCTCTGTGAACGTTTGTGCTGCATTATAATATCTGTGAACGTTTGTGCTGCATTCAAATTTCTGTGAACGTTTGTGCTGCATTCAAATTTCTGTGAACGTTTGTGCTGCGTTCAAATTTCTGTGAACGTTTGTGCTGCATTCAAATTTTTGTGAACGTTTGTGCTGCATTCAAGCCTCTGTGAACGTTTGTGCTGCATTAAAATCTCTGTGAACGTTTGTGCTGCATTCAAATCTCTGAACTTTTGTGCTGCATTCAAATCTCTGTGAATGTTTGTGCTGCATTCAAGCCTCTTTGAACGTTTGTGCTGCATTCAAATCTCTGTGAACGTTTGTGCTGCATTCAAATCTCTGTGAACGTTTGTGCTGCATTCAAATCTCTGTGAACGTTTGTGCTGCATTCAAGCCTCTGTGAACGTTTGTGCTGCATTCAAGCCTCTGTGAACGTTTGTGCTGCATTCAAATCTCCGTGAACGTTTGTGCTGCATTCAAATATCTGTGAACGTTTGTGCTGCATTCAAGCCTCTGTGGTATTAGGATACGACCTGTTTTGGATGTTAGCCGCTTTATAATGCTATTTATTCGGGGTTTTTCAGATCAACGAGAGGTGCCCCACTTATATTTGAACAGTGTTGAACATGGCATATTTTCATGGAAATATGGTGTAAATCAAATATTTCTTTTGTACTGAGTAAACATATGTGTTAGGCAACATTTACACTAACTGGTTGGTTTGTTTGATAAATAGAATGAACCAAAAACAACACTTTTGTAGAGGGTATGGTGTTTTGCGTTTTGAAGGTCAGCCACTGCCATAAAAGCCCTGAAAAGTTGTTGGTTTAGCATGGATATTCCATTTTTGTGAAGAAAATATGCAATTTTTGTCACAGGAAGGATGTTTTGCGCTTTGTTGTTGTTTTTTTACGAAATTACGCAAAATATTAAAATCTGACAAAAAGTGATGATACCTATCAAAATCTTAAACTTTGATTATTTGATAAGTAAGGCATATACAAAAACCAAAATAGGGACTTCAGCGACGTTAAGAGTGCCCATTGGAACTTTCGATTTGTTCATTTAGAGAATTATACATGCCGGACTCGGGATAAAATCGGTGTTTACATGCTCAATACCACAAAAACAACATATGGGAGACAAATGTCTTTAACGCTGTGTATACTTCAACGGAACCGTAAATGCCACAACTTTGTCACCTCTGTAGAGGAAATGCTTTATCGTTGAGAAATTTACCATGAACGGACAGCCTACTATATGATAAATGTTGATAAGGTTACCTATAAGTTGACATTCGTTAAGCTTCACATGTTTCCGAACGTTTGCATAACGTATGCTGTTGTTTGCTATACTGGCTTAATGGAACACATATGTTTTACTAAAAAGTCAAAGGTGAATGCACATTGCTGTGTACATTAGGTTCCAAACAATATTTGGTCAAAATGTTTGCAAAACAACTTTCCGGGAGACCATATGGGGAGCATGGTGTTTTGTCAACACGGAGCTTCAACTCCCTCCACAAAAACACCATTCTGTACCTTAAGAACACACATTTGAAGTATATTACGCAATATTAGTAAAGGCAAAAGTCTAATGAACATATACCCACAAACCATTTAGGCTATGGAATATTGCTGCGTTTATTACAGGCGGGAAATGCAAACAGCATCGATCGGATTATTCGGTCTTCAAAAAGCCAAACACCATACCCCCTACAAAATTGTAGATTTGAGTGCAAACTAAGAAATAAAGTAATAATCAATAGTTGTATGTGTTTCATAACACGTTATTTTGCACGATGATATAGAAATATTTTGATTATATATAATAAGCATCGAACTATTTGATATTCAATACTGTTCAAATATAAGTGGGGCACCTCTCGTATATATTCTATACAATGTATACACAATGTAGTTATAAATGTACACTTTAAACCAAATCTTATTTATAAGTCTTTAACTGAGCCTTTTTTGCCTTGGCGATGTACTTACTCGTGATTTAATTAAATTAACTTCAGGAGGCATCGGGAACAGGGATTTCACAAATGTTCTAATTACTTCCCCGAGGCATCCCCTAGACCATGATGATCCTTTGCCCGATGTCATTCGAAGCCAATTGATTAAATTGGGAGTACACCGCCGAGGCAAAAATACTCAGTGGGACCTAGTCATAAGATACATTATATGAACCCGTACCTGTGTTCCGCTGTAGATGAAACCTTGTTCTCTACAGTATTGAAGACACATCTCATTGGTCATCGCTGCTGATGCCATGGCACGAACTCCATAATTATGCGTGTTTGGGGGTAACCCATTTAACTGACGATCGTCAGCGTAGTCGTAGTAACAACCGATGTAGTTCATTTGTTCTCCTAGAACTGAAAATTTAGCATTATACAGGTTACACTGTGTATAAACGAGACGACTTTCGGAAATTGCAATATTTAGTACACGTTGACTTTGATCATATTTTACATGTGCTTTCAATTTCAATAAATGATACGAGTTGAATTTGGTTTATACAATGTTGGGTTACAAACCATTAAAAATGGTTCTTGTTAAGTAACCGTTGTCAGCCCAAGATTGCTGCATATTAAAGTCTTTGGGCAGTTGACACATACATCATTGAAAAGAAGTATGTTTCAGCTACAAAATAAGACAACACTAACGGTCATGTTTAATATCAGAAAGATATTGTTCGTCAAAGGCGTATGCCATAATTATATTGATTGACTCGCATAAGGATTTAAGGTTGGTTTTACCAGTAGGCTAGTGGCCAAACCTCAAAAAGGTGCTTAGAAATGGGAGTAACCCCTCCCCATGGTAGAACATTTCACAACCTGTTTTTTATTGAAGGCGGAGGCCTTGGGCGTTGGAAAATGATGGTTGTGAATCTGGGATCAATGTAGGTCATTTTGAAAATCGACGTTTTATGTGTGTTTTTTAGTATTTTGAGAGGCAATTTTACGACGTATTTTGTCTATGTACAGAACAAGGCAGGAACGATTTAGCCAAGGAAAAGCAAACCACAGTCGTTTTTTTTGTAGGATCATATTACATTATGGATGGCTTATAACATCTAAAAAATTCAGCTCTTTAATAGCTTGAGAAATCATACTTTTGGGGTAAAAACATAAAAAAAATAAACGAAAAGTGCGAATTTTAGGAATCGGTGCACCACAATTTCATATATCAATCTATTCGAAATAAAATCACTTGGGTGGGGAGGTTGTAGTCTGTAGTTTAATATATCAAAAATCTATTGACCAGCTATTACTCAAATTGCGATAATTTTGGGTTAAATTGCTAAAAAAGCATAAACGAAATGTGCGAATTTTAGGAATCGGTGCACCCCAATTTCATATATCAATCTATTCGAAATAAAATCACTTGAGTGTGGAGGTAGTAACCTGTAGTTTAATATATCAAAAATCTATTGACCAGCTATTACTCAAAATGCGATAATTTTGGGTTTAAATTGTTAAAATCATAAACGAAAAGTGCGAATTTTTGGAATCGGTGCACGACCATTCCATATACCAATCTATTCGAAATACAATCACTTTAATGGGGAGGTAGTAACCTGTAGTTTAATATATCAAAAATCTATTGACCAGCTATTACTCAAAATGCGATAATTTTGGGGTGAAATTGTTAAAATTATAAACAAAAAGTGCGAACTTTTGGAATCGGTCGACTACAATGTCATCTTTCATTTTATTTGATAGTTAATGACAGCGATATGTAGGTATGAAGGTAAGGTTTAATACGTCGAGGTTCTACTTGCTGGAATCTGTGTAAAACTCGCTAAATTTGGGTCAAAGTTCACAAAATTAAGCGAAAAATGCATTTTTTTGGAATCGGTGGATAGCAGTGTCATTTATGATGTAATTTGAAACCAAATCACTTCAAACAGCACATAATAATATGTAGTTTAAAAATATCTTAAGCCTAGGTACTAGGTATTATGTATTTTGAGGTAAAATATTACGAAATAAGAACCAAAATTGTGAATTTTGAGAATTGGTAGATTTCAATCTCATTAATGATTTTATGTGATGTTGAACAACTGTGACATGTTGGTAATTACATGCAGTTTAAGATATCAGAAATGTAGTATTCGGCTACTGTTTTAATTGAGATAATTGGGATAAAAAAATACAAAAATAAGCTAAGAATGTGAAAATTCGGAATCAGTTGAATACAGTGTCATTGATGATCTGACTTGATAAAATCCACTACAAAATGTGCTAAGTAATATGTTATTTAAGATTTCAAAACTGTTGTCCCATTCTATCGTTCAATATTAGGGTACAGCATCATTCGGTGTAAGCTTCAACCTTATTTATAGTGACATACGAAATATGCCTACATAGTAGACATGTGACGATCTGGTGGAATATTTGGGAGAGGTACTACCTACAGCCGGGTGAGGGTCGTCTGTGGTATTCACCAAACAGTGAAAACCAGTCCATTGAAATCAGGTGTACTATATGGTGTACAAAGCGGACTACCATTGAAGCTGTGACTGGTTCATAATGGTTCAAGTTCTTTGACACGCCATCCCTACTTCGAATTAACCCAAACAACGCATACAGGTTACATATTCATACAATTATAAAAATAACAATTTGGTCAATGTTACATGAAGGAGTTCTGTGTTCGAGAATACCATGCATACGCTCCATGACATGGGCCATGCTCGTTCAAAACGACCTTGGTAGTTTGAGTACTTTTCTACAATGGATGAGTCAACAATTATACATTGAATTCACTGATAGGTCATGCTGTGGTGTAACGAAAACGAGGGATCACCAAATCTGAGTATCGCTATTGATGCAGGAAAATTGATGTATGATTGGTTAATTAAATTATACAGTAAGAACATAATTATAGTAAGCTTACTTTATGTTTTATAACCATAGTAACATAATTGTTGGTCACGCGGTTTTTGTAAATATTGTTTATATATGGAAAAATATAGTATGACTTGGAAGGTAGGAGGAAGCGTACTTGACCATCATACGAATGGGTATGCAGATGTCATAATGACAACATTAGATGTCACTGGAACAGAAGGTTTAGAGCTTTACTGCTAGCAATAATACAGGTCTGTCAGGATCACCGAGCAACACCGACACTGGGGCTTTGAATATACGTTTGTAATTATATCTTGTATGATGTCCGTCATTGCACTGCTCTTGTAATCGACTTTACGGAAAAGGACAGTTATGAAGCTCTCAATTGGCCATCCCACGCTCCCGATTAAGCTTGTTAACCCTATGAACACGGCTGATATAAGTTCAGCATACATAATTTACCCAGCGATTTCAGCCACGAAGTGTCTAACAAACTAAAATAGTTCATTAGAATCATGATATGAAGATGTTGGCGAGGAACATGTCGCATACCCGATACTATGTTAAATATTGTAAGTTTTAATCAATATTGATTGTTCTTAATCTACTAAAACACCAATGTTTTCTATTGGCGCCGTATTCAAGGGTAACACATAAAAACATAAAACAATTTAACACCATAACCCCAGCTGAATCATAACACATGATATCAAGCTATAATATACGGAACAAAACAGGACAGAACGAAACAAAGCCGAACCGAATCAAATTAAACAGAACATATCGTGTAGATTGAGACACTCGTTCGATTGTAAAATATTATTTTAAAACAGCTTGTCAACAAATATAATTTATATCCATACATGTATGCAATATGGCAGGGTACAATTACGGGGTAATGGTGTTGTGACCAACAACTAGTTTTAATAGCATTACTCTGGACAAACGTTGAGTTGTACATGAATATGTAGGTATTTGTACAGACATAAGACATGCACATGATCTGATTTGGACCACCAGAAAAAGCGCTGGTTATAAGAGCATTAAACCTTGTGGCTATTTCCAACCTGTCTGTCTTACTGAGCAGCTATGCGTGTTATTTAAACCCGCAGTGGTTAAGAAATAACGAGTGTTTATCTCAATTTCCAATCATTCAAAACGATGTACTCTTGATGAAACTAAATGAGCTTCGGGAACAGGATGCTCTGGACTTGGGGAAGCTTCTTGGGAGTTATGAGAAATCTACATTCGCATTTACATCGCGAGTATGCCTACACCGGGAAATTTCAATGAATGCATTATTTTTTCATTCCACATCGCCGATGAGGATTTCTTCAGTGGGACCTAGTCTCAAGTCGTATCCATTAATTAATATATCGTACAATGTAGATAATAATAAGGTTCGATTAAAGTGTTGCAGTCTATAAAAAGTATTGGTGCGTACCTTTAGTGACATTTGATATTTATAGATGTATTGGCCTAAACGGCATTGGAATTCACAAGAACATATTTCATGTACATGTACGTTTTTAGTGTTGAGCATCCGATAGGACTCATGATGGTTGTAACAATAGGCGATTTGATATCCTTTATCGCTAGTAAGATTAATCTGCTAATGAAAACACATAGGAACATTTCTGGAAAATTCAAATGTTGGGGTAATATTTCAGCTCAACAGGGCACCAATTGTTCATGATGAGCTTATTTGATTGGCTTTCCTCTGTCGTATACTAGTACATGTATCTTATATTTTGAACGGCTTAACCTCAAAACATTGAATTGTATACAATTTCAAATTCACTTAGTTCAAGATATCTTTAACTGAAGTTCCTTTGTTCCAATCAGATTAATAAACTATGAATGAATTAAATTTTGTATTCTGCTGATTCCAAACATCCAGCTTTTCGGTTTAGAGGTTTGGGATAAAATATCTCAATTCCAACAATATCCAGACGCTACATGTTATGTTTCACACTGGACTTTATACATACACGACACGATTGTTCAATATCAAATAAAATCATAAATGACATTGTCGTCTACTTATTCTCAAAATTCACGATTTTGTTCATTTTTCGTGATGTTTTACCTCAAAATATCTCATTTTCCGTGTACCCATGCTTAAGATATTCTAACAGCCTAAACTATATATTATTATGTACTCATTGGAGTGATTTTGTTTCAAATTACTTCATAAATGACTCTGCAATCCACCGATTCCAAAAAATCGCATTTTTGCTTATTTTTGCCCCAAATTTAGCGAGTTTGCACATAAATTCGGCAAGTAGGACCTCGACGAATTCACCCTGACCTTCATATCCATAATTCGCTGTGATAACATTTCAAATGAAATGAAAGATGACATTGTAGTCGATCGATTCCCAAAATTCGCACTTTTGATTATAATTTTAACAATTTCACCCCAAAATTATCGCATTTTGAGTAATAGCTGGTCAATAGATTTTTGATATATTAAACTACAGGTTACTACCTCCACACTCAAGTGATTATATTTCGAATAGATTGATATATGGAATTGTCGTGCACCGATTCCAAAAATTCGCACTTTTCGTTTATAAATTTAACAATTTAAACCCAAAATTATCGCATTTTGAGTAATAGTTGGTTAATAGAATTTTGATATATTAAACTACAGGTTACTACCTCCACACTCAAGTGATTTTATTTCGAATAGATTGATATATATGAAATTGGGGTGCACCGATTCCTAAAATTCGCACATTTCGTTTATGTTTTTATGACAATTTAACCCAAAATTATCGCAATTTGAGTAATAGCTGGTCAATAGATTTTTGATATATTAAACTGCAGATCACTACCTCCCCACCCAAGTAATTTTATTTCGAATAGATTGATATATGAAATTGTGGTGCACCGATTCCTAAAATTCGCA
Organism: Spisula subtruncata; assembly: GCA_963678985.1. Lineage (NCBI taxonomy): Eukaryota > Metazoa > Mollusca > Bivalvia > Venerida > Mactridae > Spisula > Spisula subtruncata. Next base: position 18,681,601 of record OY787668.1, read on the forward strand.
CTTTTCGTTTATATTTTTTTATGTTTTTACCCCAAAAGTATGATTTCTCATGCTATTAAAGAGATGAATTTTTTAGATGTTATAAGCCATCCATAATGCAATATGATCCTACAATAATAACGAGTGTGGTTTGCTTTTCCTGGGCTAAATCGTACCTGCCTTGTTCTGTACATAGACAAAATACGTCATAAAATTGCCTCTCAAAATACTAAAAAACACACATAAAACGTCGCTTTTCATAATGACCTACATTGATCCCAGATTCACAACCATCGTTTTCCAACGCACAATATCTCCCGCTTCAATAAAAAACAGGTTGTGAAATGTTCTACCATGGGGAGGGGTTCCGACCAAAAATCACCCCTCGGCCACTAGCCTACAGGGTTGCATATGCGTTTAGTGGTTTTTGACCAACATGATGACAACTCATGTTTTATGTAAACTTGATATAGATATATGGAATGCTCAATACATAGGGAGAAAATGCTTGCAACATAGCTATCATACAGGATATCCCCTGCGTCAAGAAGCATTATCGTTTTTCGTCGATTCGGTAAGTAAATATTGATTTTTCATTGCTTAGTAAGGCGTTTGAAATAATAAACAAGCTGACCAGAGTACCCGGCCTGGTTTCTAGTTTGCGACCCATGGTCGTTTTCCCTCCAAGCACCTATTATTAAGCAGAACACTCGCGCGAAGTGCGGTTTTGGTTACAGGTATACCTCGACGTGTTGTCTTCAACAGTTCATATTTCTGCCGATTTTCATGGTTTATTGATTGTTTATGAGCCTAGTGTCATTGTTTATTTGATCATAATATGTATGCATTTGAGGAAGGAATTGCGATGTCATCATATATTGAGGCAAAATACACGAACGATCCGCTATAATACCTTTTGACTAGTGGCGTTTGGGGCGGATACCCCTGACAAGTAAGAAATGTGGTATAATGAAAACAATATGCGACTTGATCATAAATGAATATTACGCGCACATGTACATAAAAACGTACATTGTGAATACTAGATAAGTTTATATGCAAAAAACAGGAAGCTATACACATATATCTACTTGCCATACACATTAATCTGCCACTGTGTTAAATTTTAAATTATATATTCGCAATGTTTATGATTATTCTAAGAGTGTTTTGTACTTGCAGAACAGCCCGTAGACTGATCACGTGATGTCGTTGATGCTGCCTACTAAGACCTGACAATGAACACATACCAAAAAAGTTGATTCAACGATAGGACCAAGCAAAGCATTTCAACGATTAAACAGTTGACAATGACATGGATGATGGAGTTCGATAGAAAGTGTGAAATTCTATGCTAAAATGAGAAATATCACATAAAAACCCTTAAAAATCCACTTTGTTTTGATAATTACATGTCCATGCTTGTGTGAGAGAACAGTTCACGGTGTCTACCCGTATTGGCACCCTGTCTGTGCAAAACAATAGTTTTTGACGACACAAGTCGACAGAAGAGGTATGAAAACCAACGATTTTGCCAAAAATACAGAAAGTCTTTGAACCAATCTGGCCTCTAAATGCTTTAAATATTGCAACTTTCATGAAATTACGTTACGTTGTAGCACCGGAACCCTCATTGTTCTGGCACCGGCACCATCTCTGTGTTAATCCGAATACGTCAGGGCTGTTATTTGTTCTGATGAGTATCTACTACTACAGTGAATAGGAACCTGTCCGGTGGGGGTTGATACAGGATAGGACAGAGTATGATTAAAGTATTTTTCCATTAATCCCGACCGTGTTCCGATTTGCCCCGTCCATTTGGATGCTCATATTTTGATAACTAATCGTCCAGTCTATGAAGTGCGTCTATATTATGTGAGTAGATTCCATGCTTGATAAAAAATAATACGTATTTAATTTGTACAATTGCAGAATTTGTGAGAAGCACTCGTTAAAAACTAATGACCGTTCTGACTTGCCCCACTGTCCCCTATACGTATTGGCACCCGGTCTGCAAAACGCTGTATCGTATCAAATTACGGAAAATACCTACGTTCGGTTTTGTTGTGGCTAAGGCATCCTCTCTGCGTGTTTCAGCTGATTGGCACGGGAATCCTGCTGTGTTCACAATAACTATAGAGCACAGAGAGGGTGCCAGTGCCAGAATAGAGAGGGTTCCACGGAAAGTAGGCTGTTTTAACGTATGATATATTTTATACTAATTTTATGTAAAATGAAAATAATAAAAATAAAAAGGTCGTCTATGTTTCCAAGCAACTACCGTAATCACTACTGGCATATCAGCCATTTTTACCTCGCTTAGAATATTTTTTTAATTTTCAGTTAACATAATGACATTTGTAAAGGGATATACAAACGAAATATGGCGCAAAAATATGACAAAATATCAAGTTTACATTCCATTGAACATTAATATACTAACCAACTGGACTCGAACCATTTTAAATTGTGCATTTTACTTGTTTACATAAATTAATGGTGAATGTGTACATGATTGTTTATTTTTCACCAATTTTATTTTTCCTAGCATGTTTGTATCCATTTCATATTGTTTTAACTTTGTCTAAATCGTGATTGTACAGTAAGTGTAATTTACATGAAAAAAGGCGTCACAAGTTGGAGCTAGTTTGTGTAACGTCAAAACGCCGTAATTTTAGATAAATGTGGTTGGCGTTAATTTAACGTATAATTGTCACTATAATTTAATCCCGGGCAGACAATAACATCAAGGTTAGCACACTATTTGTGTTCTAATGTGCATTGGGACACACCCCAAGAATGGCAGAAATTAAATATGACAACATAAATAACAACTTACAGCAATGAAGCGATAATTTAGCGACAAAAATGGTCATTTACATGTAAATAACCACAACGTCTTTGTTGCTGTGCTATAATTTGCATACATGCATGTATTTCGAGTAACGACTGAAGAAAAAAATCAAATCATTCTTAAATTATAAACATACTAGAATATATTTAACAAAAGTAAACAGTCAAGTAATCTAATATAATGTACAGTAGATCCGCATATAACTTCGTTTAACACTCAAATTATTTCTAACCAGCAATCTCTCTATATATACATGTATATATCCAGTAAAAAATATAGTTGTAAATATAATATATTCCATTTAAAGCCCTTCGTTCAGCATATCGATGGGGGATGTTTTAGAAAGATGGTTTCGCATATAACTAATCAATGCCATGCAAACAGATGTTGTTCTTGTAGAAATACACGAAGCGTTTTAAGTAGATATCAACGTCAGCGTCGCCTAAAACGTGCCGTGGGACATTTCTGTGGACATGGATTATTACGCATCATTTTACCATGCTTGGAGCAATTAACACTATAATACATGTATAGATTCAGAAGAAAAACAATATTTTATTTCTTCAGTCGTTTGCTTGCAATACACAAAGCATAAAACATAAAGAAGAAACGAAAATTACGGTTTACATAAAGAACGTATTTTTTACGCAAGTGGGACATTTCTGTGGACATAGAAAAACAAGGAAAAAACATTGTTTATGTCATTTTATCACTTGAGTTTTCACACATTTTTATCTAGGAAAAAACAATATTAGTGTATTCAAATATTTAATACGTGCGTTGAAAAAGATAGGTGTAATTCACATTTTAAATTCTTATTTGTAGCCGAAACGCTACTTTTTTCGAAATCTCTACATCAATATTTTTCTTCAAACCATGTTTATTTTACAACTTCCGGTTCCGTTAAGCAAATTTATGGAACTTATATCAGAAGCACATGGTTTCAATTCTTGTCATGTAAACTTTTAACGTCTTTTGGCGTAAAAATGTTGGTGAAAATTAGGTTTTACTGCAAGTGCTCGACAAAAAGTGTTACATCTCTACAACGTGTATTTTGTAGTTTTTTAGTCTTTCAAACAAACTGACGTCTTAATCATTTATCAGTTTTATGGGAAAATTACACATTTGTATAAAAGAATGGTTTCTCTTTAAAATGATGTATACCATTGTATAGTTACGTGACGGATGAACAACATAATCACTTAACAAGAAATAAAAACGCCGAAAAAGTGAAATAGCTCCAACTTGTGACGCGACGTTTATATAAATATGGTATACGAGGGTCATTCAATAAATTCGTGGACTGGACTCGTCGTTCTAATACATATTGACACATATAAGAATTAATTATATCACAGTAAACTACAGCCTTTCGGACACAAGTGCAGAAACTATTACACGAATCGACGCATTTTTAAAGAAAATATGAATAAAACAAAACTATCACCTTACCGCAACAACCACACAATGCAAATTCTGACGTCAGCGACGTTTTGCTATTTTCCAAATGGTAAACCCGATTTTTTTTATTATGTCATCACCATGGTAATGAACACGAATATTTAAGTTATATATTATTAAATAGATCTACTACAACGTGTTATGTATTCAAAGTTAAGTATTAAGCTAGACTTAATGGTTGTATGCTAAATTCAAACACCTCGCAAATTTTGACTGGTGTTTCCTCAAACGTCCATACGTTTGCCAATTTCGTTCGATCCCTTTATCATTTTTAATACCATGCTGCTATTCAGAAATTTTATTTTGTTGCTTAAAATAAGCGACACTGAATACTGCATGTTCTCCGTTTGCTCTCATTAGAAGCGTATGTGTGTTTGTTGTGTATTTCCAAGACAAGTGCACAATTCGATAGTTGCATGAATTTCCTTGCGTTAATTCATCGGCATTTTTACGTGACAGGCATAAATCAAATTCTTCTCAAATCAAACTCGATAGTCTAAACAACTTAATAATTTCACCAAATATTGTGATAATATCTTGCACTACCATGGCAAACCTATGAGAATGTAAACGAATTATTTCGTAATTTATAACTAGTTGAACTAGTGAAAAGGGTACGTAACGTCGGTCGGGAGTTGTAGCGCGTTATTATGGTAATACAACGGCTGCTGACATGCTACTGTGTTGCATAATTGAAGAACACTTTGTATCTATGGCAGGTAATAGATAAGTGTTTATAATGATATAAGAAAGTATCATTTAAACACAAATACAATAAAATGAGAACTATTGTCTACGAATATATTGAATGACCCTCGTAATAATAATTTCCGAAACCGACTGCTTACATTTAGTAAGTTCAAACAATACAGTCTTCTGTCTCAAGTAAAGTTGTCAAAGTTTCAACTTTCAGGCCTGTGTGCATTCAGTCGGTCGAAAAATGAGACCCTCTCAAGCACAGGTAGCTGTATCATTGATAAAAACTACCAGGAATCCACTTAAGAGTAGTTTTTGAACGAAAATCAGATAAACATCCCTGATAAACACATATATTCTATAGATCTAGTCTCATGTGACTATTTTAAAGTTCTTGGTCTTAGATCGCATTCTGTATAGCGAAGGTACGTTTCCAGGAAGCATATGTGGTCAACCGTATTTCAGTGCATGAAAGTAGTACCTATTGCAGACGCTGAAACACGATTTCAATCTTGAATTTTATAATGCAATTTGTGTACATCTTGAAGCGGAGATTTCGATGAAGATTGTTAGTAAGTTTCATTGAAACCGGTTCAGTCAATAAAAAGTTAGGGGACAATTTGCATTACTTTTCGAACACCCCTCGTAGTACAGACGGGATCGAATCCGAGATCTCTCGATTCTAAAACACTCGCTCTACCTCTAGATAAACAAGTAATCCAATGCGTAACCAGGGGCATTATTCACCAACGTAGAAAGTCTAAAATTCAGACTTAGAGTTAACATTGTCAAATGTTCTATTCGCTCTTATGTTGTTATAAATGTACCGATTTTGATATAAATTGGTATATATGTTCAGAGGATAACAACCAATAATAAGATAAAATTTCTCATGGTTAAATATAATTGCAAAGAAACGGCAGTGAATACAAATATTGTCAATTTTAAGTCTAAGTCTGAGTTTTAGACTTGCAGCGGTGGTGAATAATTCAACGTTGTAAGTCTAAAACTCAGACTTAGACTTAAAATTGGCATTATCTATAATCACTGTCATTTCTTTGACATTAGTTTTTACCAAGTGAAATTTCATCTGACTATTTGTTGTTACTCACTGAACATGTATACCGATTTATATCAAAATCGGTACATTTTTACCAACATGAGAACGAATAGAACATTTGACTTACAACGTTGGTGAATAAGGCCCCAGACGTACAAAAAGAATTCGCAAATCACAATTATGATACAAAATTACAAAATACATACCATACGCCATTGAGCTGTTTTCTGCAGGTGTATGTGGTTCTGTTGATGAGCATCCTACACACAAGCCATTCCCTGACGTGACGTGAAAATGCTCACATTCGGAACTTAATGTGCATAACCTTGCACATGTTGCTAGCGTATTGAACGTTTTGTTGAATACGTTCTGAATACACAACCTACCATCCAGGCCTTGAGCTCTTCTGAATTTGCTTAAATCCGCCGCAAAGCAAATGCAAAAAATAAGTCCGAATAACAAAATTGGACGAATCATTTTATGTAAAAACTTGTTTCGTATTATTTAGATGAAGAAGTATAATAATAATATTATCGCACTGAAGATCGTACGTATACCTAAGGTTAGTTTACGTCCGTTAATCTAAACACCCAAAGTCATTATAAGCTAATGGTGTACAGTTTTCTATATGACTGACTTTCAACCAACACCGATTGTGATCAGTTTTAGCATATTTATGAATAATTGATGCACGGGAACTCAAAGATCAGGACACGATTAAAGTTCATGTTAATGTAAAACATCAATTACGTTTCTTTGAATTCTATGGATACGAGCGTATAATTGAATGGAGCAGATTTTAAATATACTGAGTACATCTAGAAACGCAACACTGGGGTCACTGTCAACACTTTTTCAAACTTTCTAGCCCTGCAAATTTGATGAGCTTTATGGCATGCAACCGATCTCTCTCTGTAAACAGCAGGTTTCATATACCAAAATGTATGTCAAGGACTGTTGCATATGGAATGATATTCTATGATTGACAACCAAACTGTATTTACGTCATGATATGTTATTCCATGAACAATGCAACTGTAACATTGTTTTCTTAAAGTGTCATCGATGCATCGGAACAGTGTTTGTGTGTATAGTGCGGCTAGAAAGTAACGAAACACAAATTGTTAAAATCCTATTTTTTCAGATTCGCTGTTCTAAGTGAAAAGTTCAAATATTGATTAATTATTGATTGATTACATATTCATGACGTCCAAACAGTTGTTTAAAAGTGTATGAATCAGTTGTGAACTTCGCCTGGAGATGGTACATGAGGAGTTATTGGTCCTGTCAGAGAGTTGTTTCACATGGGTGACCTGGACATGGGTGGTTGTACACGGTACCAAAGTGCTAGTAAAGTGTCTCCAAATGAAACATTGTCGGTTCATGACAATTTAGCCGAAGTGGAACCTCACATTTGACGTCCGCGTCATAGGCATCCGAATCGCCCGATTTCGCACAGGTTCAGGACATCCTGACATTTTTATTTCGAAGCCTAGAATTTTTTTTTGTGATTTTTTTTTCCATTGGCATACCTTACGAAGGATTCGAAGCAATTAACACCAATCTTTATCATGCGTAAATGATGCACGTGGAATTCGTGCGTTTTGTGATTTTCTTGACGCACGGGAGTTGCGAAATCCGATCGATAAACTTTAGACAATAGACATGTTTCTACGCGATTATACAATAGTATTACACAAAATAAAAACATGTATGACCAATGGAAGTTAGAAAAAGGCAAGGATGAAAACGTTGCGTTTCTAGATGTACTGAGCATATTTATTAATTTAACAAAATGGATAGTTCACAGTGAAAACGTGTTCAAAGAACTATTGATTATTTTATATGACTGATTTGTACCCGGCGAATTTTCGTAACACAGTTATTTTGTAACCGCTTGAACGGCGATACGAGGGGTGTTCGAAAAGTAATGCAAATGAATGCATATCTTTGTAGTTCCGGGATTTTAAGGCGTTAAATTTGCCATGTTTAACTATGTAACTATCGTTTATAATTGGATAAAATTTGGTTGACTTAGATTCATCGGTTGTGTCAAAATGTAAGTTTAAAATGCATCAACTAATGCACACTAAGCTAAAAAGCGTTGGAAAAACTTATGGCAAAACTGACTGAAAATATGCCTTATATCAAAGAATGAACTTTACTTAGATAGAGTGACAAATTGATACACTAGGAACTTTTTAAGATTAACAGACATCGTAGGATGTCTTTAAGCAATGAATTATTTATTCAACATGTTTCAAAGCAGACCAATAGCTGCTGAAAGACAACAACAAAATTAATCAGTTGACAACAAAAACAAGCAAACAAAATGTTGATTAAAAGTTAGATATTAGTCTCAAAGCTGCAATATTGGTAGTAGGACAGGTAGCTGATCGCACATGCTGGATGTTATCCCACTTTCACATCATTTTGAAGAAAATTCTAGAAATTAACAACATTTGTACCCCATGGGTACCATGCTCACTGCGTGGTGTCTAAAACACCATCTTATTTTAAATGCCAACAAATATTTTATTTATACCCCTAATACGTACAAACTATCTTTTTACGAAGCGTAACAGATGGCGAAACACAGACTGACTATCATTTACGAAGACTGAACCAGAAATATTATGTATTTGATTCCTGAAATTCTAAGAAGCTCGTATTTGTAAATTACACGCAGTCAGTGACGAAGGTGGTGCATTTGAATTTTGTCCACCGACCAAGAAGCTACTGTTCAATTGCCCAAATTGGTAGATAATAGGTTCTACAGATAGTTTCTGCAGGAAAACTTTAAAACATTTCATATAGCGTCGATTTGTTACTGAAACTGAGCATTATGTCCCTTTCACATGAAAATACCTCTTTGCTCCAGGAATCCACTTAAGAGTAGTTTTTGAACAAAAAACAGATAAATATGCCTATTAAACATGCGACTATTTTTAAATGCTTGGTCTTAGATCGCATTCTGTATAGCGAAGGTACGTTTCCAGGAAGCCTATGTAGTCAACCGTATTTCAGTAGATGAAAGTAGTACCTATTGCAGACGCTGAAACATGATTTCAATCTTGAATTTAATAATGCAATTTGTGTACATCTTGAAGCGGAGATTTCGATGAAGATTGTTAGTAAGTTTCACTGAAACCAGTTCAGTCAATAAAAAGTTAGGGGGCAATTTGCATTACTTTTCGAACACCCCTTGTATCATAAATACTAACATTTGTACATCAGAAGCACCTATGTAGCATACATAGATGTACCGCACATCTTAATACGAGTATGCAAATTGATACACTCATACTATAAATAAATATCTCTCAACTTGTCACACAGTTTATATCAATGACTTATCGTTTATTTGAATCTATATTTGCCGACACCAACATTTCAAAGTACTTGGAAATAATTGGAAACATATGCTAGCTCGAAAAATCGCATGATCCATAAATTATTCTGAATTGGAATTTCTTGGGGTTTCATTAACCTGTTCTTTAGTGTTAGAGCTGTTTATAGCAACATCACTGGGCATTGTATTGCTCATGTTATCTTTTATGACGTGAGCGACATCCTCGTAGCTTGATGTTATGTCCTGCTTAGTTTCATTCGATGCTTTATTGTCACAAGTACATTTTGAAGCGCAGGCAGTGTCCTCGTAACTTGCACCTATCCCCGCGTCCAGTTTAGTTTCAGTCACTTGTTTGTTGTCACTAAGATCTTTTGAAACGCCTTTTGAAATGCACTCAACATCCTCGTAATTTGCAGTAATGTCATGTTTGATTTCAATAAATTTTTTATTATCACTAAGATATTTCGAACCACACACAACCTCCTCGTAACTAGCACTCACAGCCACGTCCATTTTATTACCAGTCACTTGTTTATGGCCACTCAACTGTTTTGAAAGGGGCACGACCTCCTCATAACTTTCACTCGCACTCACTTTATTTTCATTTACTTGTTTACTGGTGGCACTAAGATCTTTCGAGCTAGTCCTTGACTTGTTTTCCAAGGTACTGCTAGTGTTTCTCTTTAATTTCATTCTAATTGGATCGTCGTATGTGTTGGTGTACACTAAGTCTATTTCACTCTCCGGTAACGAATCTTTCGGCAAACTATAGTCATCAATTGTAACCACCTCTTGTTGATCACGTGGATCAGTTCCACCGTCTCGTTTTGGTAGAGGGGGTTTATAGCGTTCAACAACGGACGTACTAACTTCCATATCACTAATCAACGCATACTCTTCCACAGCGTCATCCTTCTCCCTGACACTACGAAAATATGTCTCGTTATTCATAAAATTGCTGACTGAATCCCCACGGCGTCTGTACTTACTGAAATTAAGATATAGAAAGTGTCATTGTTGAATATTTGCAAAACTGTTCAAACATAAAGTCTTTTAAAAGCCTAGGTTTGTTCCCTTTGTTTTTTGAAACTTGTATTTGATGTGTCGCTATTCAATTCTTTACCATTCAAATAATCCTGAGATTAGACACAACGTACCTGTGTTTTTACAATTTTATATATCCAGATATTTTTTGCATTTAGCGTTTCCTATTTTAACCTTATTACTACATGTTACAATGGTGGATAAAAAGCGTAGTATGCAGGTAATGGAACCCACACCCTACGTTCCCCAGAGATATAATAGTACACCGGAACATTCCGTTCCTTAAATGGAAAATAGAACCACAACTCGCCAACCAATTTGGTGAAAGAATAACCACCCTTTCGAGATGAGTGATTTAACTTACAACTGTTCATTCTCCTGTTGAGTGACCTAACCCGAAGACTGTCATCCCAGAAGCTTGTGAAGGAACGTATATAACAATGGACGCGTGTTTTCAATCTATCAATTACTTAGTGTAAGTAATATATTGTAATGTAAGTACTTACATGCATTTATACACCAAACAGATGACAAGAACTGCTGCTACAAGAACGATCAACGTAACCAGAACAATAACCACTGAAATATATAAAATGTTTTAAACGAAAATCAACTCAAATCGGTTAATTTATAATTGTATTTTTATGCCGTTTAGTTCATTATGAATACAAAATGTCGAACGAAAGTTTGAACCGACGTTTGAAAAGTTATCATTGCGGTGTATGATTGATTTTGAGTGGCTGACTAATGAACATTTTATCTCTGGTAAATATCTGTTGCATTTGCTATTTAATTTTTTTAAATATATAAATATACTAAATACACGTACGTGTACCTGAATTGTCATTTGTGTCATCATCGTTCGTTAGAACTGGTTCACTTTGTGGAGTGGTTGAGCCGATTTGATCTGCAATACAATTATGCATAGCTTGATGATCTGCTGTTATAAAATGCTGATGACCCATCCCGTAAATGACCATTGCATCATTAAGTACACCTACTTCTTTAAATAAACATGAAAATTGTCCTAGCTTTAATACAAGTAGATTTTTTTAATTCGTTTTATCCAACTGCGAAACAACATCTACCTTTACTTATATACGTTATGTGAATGGGTGAATTCAGTGTATTTGAATACTTAGATAATCAAAGCGCCGATGGCACTGGAAGAACAGGGATTGTTCCTGTCGTCAGAAAAATATTTTTCCAGTCACAAAGCATATGAGGGCATATGCCACCCCAACGCCATATGTATGTTCCAGCATCTAGTTAATACACTATTACCTCTACTGCCTATACTACACGTTGCGCGTTTATCACTGACCGGATGGTTACCTAACTTACGTAACATAATACAGTCGCTGTCTCGATATATTTACCAAGCTTCCTGCAATTAAGTGCTAAGTTATCATGCAACATTATAAACACTGTCTCGGCTAAAGATTAGGCGATAAAGTCCGAAGTCATCCCGCGGAATGCGCAATTGGACATGTTTTTAGCTCGCAATCATATCCAGTATATTTTTAACGCTTACACTGACCAGGAAGCAAAGCTCCCTGTCCAAGAAGTGCTCAACATCAATGGCATTTTGTACTTACCACGAGTAGGTTGTACAAACGACGGCAAATATGTACTGCAGTTCAGTACCTCCAACAATGGCCGCCCGTTCACAACTTTCACTGCTACACAGAAAAGTACGCGTCTGTTTTGTTCCATAATTAGCTTGAAGTTTATGTTTGCTTCAGGACAAGGTAAACGCTGAAACAAATATGAGTTTATAATTATTCCCAGACATTGTTTTTTTCTCAAAGGATGTCCAAACGTAAAATTGGTATTATCAGACACTATATATCATCAAATATCCGCAGTTAACTGTATCGTTGAAAAACGAAAAAAATGAAAAAAAAATTTGAAAATTTATATTTTTCTTTCAAATATAAAAATATAAATTTTAAAAAATATTGTTTTTTCTTCTTTTTTTTTCGTTTTCAACGATACAGTTACCTGTGCAATTAGCCTTTTGTCTGATAAAATGATAAATGTCTATTATTAATGAAACCAATTTCTTAAAACAATCCTAGTTGTACCAAATGTAAAGTCAACAATATCAATATGAATACTAATACAAGTAATTCAACTCATGACAAGAGTACAAGGGAAACTGTTCGTAAGAAAGATTTTTCATGCTGATACCCTGCTTTTCAAAATTAAGACAACCCTTCCTGAAGGAACTATTATTATGGTTATGAATCATACTTTGGTGAGGATAGCACATACATAAGGCTTGTTTTCATCATGCGCTGTTGTCGTCATGAGTTTGTTTAATCCATCGTTTGCACAGGATCTAATGGTGTCTATGACTACAATATTGCCTACTTTGGTGAGTTTGGTTCCATGCCTCCTTCTATGATTTCCAACCACTGTAACATTTAAAGAAAAGCCCCAAATAATTGTTACGAAATGATCAGATAATAAGATAACCTTTTAAGTGGCCCCTAGAAAATTTATCATATTCTAAAAAACCTTGTTCTTGAAAATTGACAGAAATATAAATTAAGAACATCACACATAACTATTTAAATAGAGGATCTTACATGAGTGACTTTTCATATTGCTTTTATTAAACGAGTTAGATATAAGTGATAACATACGAGGCTCTGTTTATTTATTTTTTTACAGCGCGTATGAATACATAAAAATAGTGATTAGCAGCCTTATTTGCATAGTTGTTATGTTGCTAAGTAGTGTAATGTCGTTTTTATGTAATGGGCTTTATTACACTCCCACACCGTGATTTATGTGATAAAAATATGTCACGCACGGCACGTGTATTCCGCTCGGTGGTTGCGGTAAGTATCAAAGGCACAGCTATGGATAAATAGTAAAACGAAAAATGTATTTGTACTATTCATATTTTTAGGAAGAAAAAAATAATTTTACAAAACAATCAATGATACAGTTACATGTGATCAAATGTCTGCATTATTTCAGTCATGTGGTACTGATTTAACAAATCATAAAACTCAATTCAATAAGGATAATTCCTTCACAGCTATACAGTATGGTGAATCTATTTAGTTAATGAACTAATCCAAAAAAGGTATGAAAAATCCGACAGGGAAGGTAGTACTCAACCCAACCAGCCGAGCACAGAAATCAGAAACACCACAAAACAACTATCCTGAGCAGTGCCCACAGAAACCAATGCCAAAACGGCGACCAAATGAGACACAACAACCCCGGGGCGTGACCTAGGTTAAAACAATAAGGAAAGTGACATAACGTGCACACTGTGAAGACTCGACAAAGATGCATTAACTGAAGATGTCAATGGACAGCCATTACCTTTGACAGCATACTTGGTCCACGACAGTTGTATATCTTTCTGGCCCGTGTCGTTATAAGGATAATCACGGATCTGTGCTATGGACGGCTTAGTAAATCTATGATGAATCTTTCGTTGCAAGGCTGCTGCCCAACTTGCACTACATCCTCCCCTGTTAGCTGTTGATGAATAAGCGATTCCATTTATTGGTACATTTGTATAAGTATAATGCCTTCCATTGGCTGGCTAATGCAGAACATAGGGGTATGTAGCATCTTCCATCCACATTCACTGTTTAAGAATAACTGTTATAACAGTGAATGGGGATGGAAGACGCTACAGACCCCCATGATGCAGAAGAGATTGGTACAAAGTTATTATTGATATAATATATGCCTCCGTAGCTCAGTGGTTAGTGCGATTACCGTCTAATCTGGCGACCGGGTTCAAATCCGGATGGAGGTACATATATATGCCTGCCATGTTTCAGTAGAAATAAAGCAAATAAAGGCTATGCTCGGCATAATTTAAGAAAATTATTGATGCAAATGACATTTAATGGCTGTTTAACTAATATTCTTTTACAAATACATGAAAATAAAATGCAATTGTAATTAATGCATTTAGCGACACCTATATAGCAATCTTTAGTTAATTTAAAAGCGGCGTTAGACCAGCCAAACACTCAAAGACTATACAGTAAATTTTATAAGTATCAACAAAATCAACTGAAACTTGTCTTACGTATTGGGTCCATAGAACTGTTACAGCACATGGAGACGACACTGCTGCAGTTAGATATGTTTGCCGTACAGTTGATACGACCAGAGGAACTCTTATGACAATGGGTAAGTTCTATCCCATCTTGCATCTGGTCAGCGTGAAATACGTTACCCACGTACCAGGCTGGTTTCCCATTGTTAGTGTTCCTTAAAATAGTTTGATAATCAGAATATTTTTTATTAGAAACAAATATGTAGAGGATGCATTAATGGTGAAAATGTAGGCATACACAGGCATGGGCTTACCATGTCGAGGACGTGTGCAGTTTTAAGAGGAACAGCACCTGTTGCAACAGCATCTCACAGGATGTAGCAGAGCCGGGATGAAGACAGCCTCAAATAAGCAGCCCTAGGTTCAGCAGCTTGTTCAATGACAACACCGCAATTTCCAAAAATGAACATCCTCACTGCGAACCAGGATATGCATATATAAAGGACCATGTTTTACATGGGGGACTCTTTATCAACACTGTCCTGATCTTTCGGGAAATCTTTGAGGCAAGGGCGAGGTTTAACTTGAATTTTATTTAAGCCACCGGTAGCATTTCGTCTCTTTCAGTACCAAGGCGGAGACCTTATTTTCAACAATGTAATGTCTTGTCTTAAAGGAATTAATCGTGCACTGCATGTTCCGAGTTCGATATAATACTTTCTTTTTGCTCTAAAAAGGTGTCCCTGGATTTGATCCTTTTCGTTACTATTTTTTCAGTAAGGTATCAACATAACTTACGACCCACAAACAAAATCTTCCAGGCCTGAAAGTATACGTCCATCTACAGCGCATAGATTCAACCATTGGTCAGCAACTTTGACAGTCACCAAACCTTCGTAGTGTCGTGGTCCTCCGATCAAAGTAGCGTTGTTAATAACCATAGACTGATCTGCAAAATATAAAATCATCAGATGTAATTTCCAAATATTGAATTCACGACTAAACATAAATTATTATGCAAAAAATACTCGACTGAACTGCAAAATTTAAATTCTCGACTCAACTGATAGGTAAAGTTGATGGCTAATTCGGAGATGAAACTGTTGTTCGCTCCGCATTGTCTTCGATATACACTAGTTGTGTTATGTTTGAATTTTTGTCTGCATTTTTGAAACTAAGATCGGCGTTGCTCAACACATTGCTGCGTTTGATATAACTTGTGACAGACAGGTGACCTAGCCTGTTAACACATGTAACTACTTGAAAAAGGATTTGAGAAAATCGGACAGGGAAGCAACACTCAAATTGACCAAACGAGCACAGAAAACATATCACACAACACAGACATATGGTACAATATCCACACATAACCGGTAAAATGCAATGTCTGAAATACCTATAATTATCCCCGCTGTCAAAAAGCGGAATGACCTAAAGTTTCATAAAGATATGCTAAAACAGTGATCCCAAGAAACCAAACGAGACATTACTTTGCCTTGACCCAGTTAGTAATCATGGATGGCCCCAAATACATGTACCATACCACTGTCATAGTATACACATGTGAAGGACAATGACTTTAATATATTAGCCACGTTCATCGATGAACACGGCCTCGATCTCCAGAAGCTTCTCAAATGGAATTCTTAGCTCAACTTGAGAGCCTTTTTCTTCAATTCAGATTTGGAATTTCAGATAAATCTGAAATTTTTAGTTGATACTAAGCCTCATCTAACCAATATATTTTCTGTTTTTTTTATATATAATTCTGAGTCAAGCCCTCAATGTAAACTAATATAAGAGATATCACTATGATATCTAGCTCGGATTGAAATGCTTACGCATGTGATCAAGGAAGTGTTTGTATTTCTCCTGCCTCGCGCGCATGCGCACTAAACGTAGTCGGACGAATATAACGCCTCTTACAACCGTTACATGACACCGGTTCTGCCGGGTAACAATCCAGCACTCTTCTAAGCGGACCAATCGTGACAGCTCGGATATTTCCGTTAGTCTCCGGTATATATCATGATATCATGTAATGTGTAGAGGTCAATGTAATCAGAATGCTTAAAAGCGGACTTGTCAACAAAAACAGTACTAGATTTCAGTCATAATTCGGTTACACTATTGTCGACTATGACTAGACTTCCTGTTAATTGTAGGAACATGTATATTTTGAGTACAGTACGCCCACACTTAAATTTACGCACATCAAAGTTTGCAATACAATCGTTTCCTTGGTGATTTAAGTACTTGAAGTAAGAATGCACGCGTCATCAAATAGCGCAATTGTTTCAATAAGACGTAAGTGCGCTTCTCTTTCCTCCTACCCTTGTGACAATGGACTACGCCAGGAATGGGGTTTCGAGAGTGATTAATATAAGTTGAAAAAACCTGATTCACAATCAACATTAAAAACATTAGTATAAAATATGCATTTTTTTCAATTCCAATGAAGTTGATACACATGATCATGCAATGCCCGGGTCCTAAACACAATGTCCCTATACCGACAGTATAGAAAGGGAAATGCAAATGCAAATGCATGGACATTTTTTGTACTTCGTAAAGAGGCGTTGCCTATAACTTTGATCGTTTAAATCGATTAAGGAATATTATACATTAAATGAGAATCAGTATTGCTTCAACTCTTCAAATTTCACCAAAAAGCTCCCACTAATTACCGAGAAAAGAATGAAAATATATTTCCGTAACGAGACAAAATAGTCACGAGTTGTTTCCCTTTGACCACATAATAATAATTATTGGTGATTTAAATATATATTTTTGACATTATAGAGACATATTTGCGCACACTTCCTTCTTTGTACCCGTAGCTCATTTAATGTGATAGTAGAGTAAAATATGCTAGTTATAGGGAAAGCCTCTTTAATGATGCAGTGCGTGTCCTCATGGAGTACATTAGTATTGTAAACAAACCACCACAAATCTAATTATAGATATGCAACATGTGCATCATCTTCAAACACAATCGACATCCTATTTTGGCTCTTCAGTCTCCGAAGCTGTTCAGCAGTAAACAAATAAGCAAATCAAGTGTAAATTCACAAATACAAAACTCAAGTGGGGAATTTAGTGTACATGTTTTCTAGCGATGATATATCTTCCCGGAATAAAATGAATCCAAGATAAAGCAAACTAATATGACGACAAAAGGATCGATCCTGGAACTTGCTGATCTCTAGCGGACGCTCTACCACTAGGCTATCGAGGAAAATACATGATAGACTCGTTTATAAAATCCAAAGTTGGCAATCGCACCAATATTGCTTCCTTTTATTTGTACCTGGCATTATTGCGTAATTACGAATCCTCAATATTTTATCATTGTTACAAAACATTTTAATGTATAATTTGAAATAGTAACGTCAGTTGCATTGCAACGGTATTTAAAAGTAAAGGTTAAATGTCTATTGTAATAACAACCCTATTGAAAGGGTTAGCCAATTTGACTTATCTTTCGTGCGCACAGTGCCCCCGATTCCCTCCTCGTATTACTAGGCACCTCGCAGAGATTGGCATACGGTAACCATTCTTATCACCAACCATTTCTAAACCACCTTCTTTGTAATTTGTAATTGTATTAATTTTCCATTGATCATTATTCGTATGTAACGTTACTGTATATTACATCCGCTTTTCATTGGCATGGATGACGTGTGTCCTACACACCTTAGGACAGTTGACGCACTATATACTAGTAATATAAGTTGACATTGGTGGTTTATGTACGCAATTAAATATGTTGGGTGCGACTTTAACTATACTAGGAACTAACATGGTAAGTCTAGATGGTAGAAAAAAAGCACTTTTCGGTGCACGAGTTAAAAGTGCTTGTAATGAAGCAGCAAAGATTGGCGTTGCATCTATAAATGTCAGTACGTAGCCTTGTTGGACCTCAAAGCAAAATCCAATCATATTATAGTATAACTGTTCTGTATTTTGCCAACAGTATTATTTTACTGAGAGGGGTGTTATAGGCCCAAATAGGGCTACTTACCAGCCGCATATGGTTGAGTTTATACACGACGAAATCACCTAAATGACGTGTGTAATAACGTTAGTTAGTACTATAAATGATTCTACAGCTTGTCTATGCTCAGAATAATGTCAGAAGGTTTATATAATATAAATATAATGCACAAATGTGAGTTTTCAAGCTAGTTTATGTGTAAGGAAAACATGACAATCAAACATTCATTCTGTTGATTTACTTTTTTACATACTTAATTGAATTGTCATCTATGGGTAGAGACAATCAAAGTATTTTAAAACCTTTTCCGAAGAGAAATGATCTATTAATGATCACCCTGTAATAGAGAAAGACTAGGGGGTCGGCCAATGGTGAAAGACTATTTACAAAGTTCTCCAAAAGATTTGGTACAGTTATGTTTTCCTGTCATAACATTTCTTGACTGTGAATATGTGTGCTCTATGCCATAAATCGCATGTTACGTAATTTCAAGCCCTACAGTTTAACCATAGCGATGAGAAAAAACTGATTTATAGTGTCCACAATGACCATCGGAAACTCTGGAAACTTTTTATGAAATACGCCTTCAAATATACATGTACGATATTTTCATGCTAGTCATTGGCCTAACAGAGTGTATTTTCGTAAGTCATACTTAAGTTCATACATAAAACCACTAAACACTTACTTTGTGTTTGTGAAAGTCCAAATTTTACAAAAATTATTTGACACAAAATGGCTATTTTCAATACAAAATGCCACATTTCCATGTTAATTAATCATTCATTCAATCCGATCTATACGCAAGTTAAGTATGAACACAATTATGTAGTTAATATTAACGTTAATTTATCATTGTTTAATAAATCTTCCTGTTATCAATGAACTTAAGCATCCGGAAGTCAGAGGACACTATCTGATTGCCATGTAATATCATTCAAGTATGGAAGTAATTTATCGCCACCAATTTATTAACCCATTATTTCATTATTTCAAGTTTAGTTTAATCATATTTTATTGAATGCATTTTTACAACAGTTGCATTACAAACGTTTGCACATACATGTATATAATCAATTGCAACAAATAGTAGCATTACATCAATGAAAACCATTAAAGGATCGGGCCACACTATATCAAGTATTTGGTTGTGATATGAAGTATCATTAAAGTACGGAAGAAAGTTATCGCCACATTTTATGAATTCAAGCATCAGATAACGATGTAAAATCATTCAAGTGTGAAAGAAAGCATTAGCCACCATTTCATGAATTCAAGTATCTTATTGCGATGTCTCTAACATCATTTTAGTATGGAAGAAATACATCGCCACCATTTCAAGAACTCAAGAATTTGGTTGTCACGTGTATATTATAGTAATAAATAATAATATAATGTAATGTATTATGCGTACTTAAGTGCGGTACCAAAGTTGGAAATAAAATAACATAAGATGGAAGAATATGAAAATACAACATATTCAGTTTGTTCCTTGGTAACTTAACGAATTGTAGGTAATAAATGCATTGTTTGTAGTCTAAGGGAAGCAACTATTGCAAATCGGAAAAAAATATTTGGATGACATAATGATACTTTAACATTTGCAAGACCTGTGACTGCGAAATGTCATACACACGACATATTCTTTTATAAATATGGTATGCGCCTTGGCAAAGAAAATAGTCCATATGTTGGACAGATTCCCTTCTTAAATGCTCTGGTACTTACGGTAGCTTTCGTGGCGGACTACTTAAAATACATCCGAGCCAATTGAATGATTTATGATTTGTATCAGATATGGTACTTAAATAGTCTCTCAAATTTCAATTAATTTATTGACAAGGATGTTGCAAATTTTCTAAACTCAAAATGCTATTCGCCGATGACATGTTATACGATGTTGTAAGCGAAACCGGAAATACGTATGAATTTAGACGTTAATATTCGAAACACCTCGAATATTATTGTGTATAAAAACATCGGAAGTTCAATGATAAAATCTCACTGAATTTACATTGACACAGAATATTCTATACTGTGGTATGTACTTGATACACAAGTAAAACTACTTACTAGTATATATATAACTGTTTTATATCAGTGCAAGTGATACATTCGGCCTTTTCGATTCGTGTTCCCAATATTACAGACGTAGTTACCAATGTAGTGTACTGAGCTTATGGAATAACCTGCTCAACGAAACGGCTCAGTCGAAAAGGCCAATCTTCAAAAAGTTATATACATCATGACTCATCTATGGTAGTTACCTACGTGAATCTCAATGGACAGGGTCAGGTCGACAGAAAATGAATGATGGGTCAGTTGTACTATATTCTGGACATAAAGAGAAAGCAAATACCTAATTTGAATGGGAACCAATCAATGACAGGCTCATGAGAGCTCGATTCAATTATGCATATAGCAAATTGACAATCACACAATGCTATGATCCTACCAACGATGCAGTCGAGGAGGACATAGAAGATTTGTATGACCAACTACAAATGCTGATATCTAAGGTACCAGAGCATAGTGTGCTCTTAGTAATGGGAAACCTTAAAGCTAAAGTTGGCAACGACAACACAAACTGTTAAAGAGTGCTTGAAAAGCATGGATGTGGAAACACATATTACAATGGCAAAAGACTAGTTGGACAACAACCTTACTGTAGGCAGCACCATATTTCCACATAAAGATATTCACAAACTGACATGGAAATCCCCAGATGGCAGAACTAAAAACGAAATTAAATATAATATAAAGGACAAAATTTAATGGAGAAGATCACTACAAGATGTAAGAGTCTACCGTGTAGCTGATGGTTAAACCGATCAATATCTTGTTGTAGCCTCAGTCAAACGTAAATTAAGACGTGCGATAACCATCAAAAGCAATAAACAACTAAACATTTCTAAGTTCAGATCACCAAAGACTAGCAAAAGGTTTGGAACTTAGAAATAAATTCGGTACACTAACCGACTATACCACTGACAAGAACCATGCCGAAAGCAAATGGACTGATATCAAAAACGCCTCATATTTAGAAACTGAAGAAACTGCGATTGGTCAAAAACAGAAAAGAAACAGTCTAAAACTTGGGATTACATAAACAAGCATAAATAGACCAAAGAGTAATACTATCTACTAGGTCTCCGAGAATACAAGAAAATATCCAACAAGACTACCAAAATATTGACAAAGAAGTAAAGAAAAGTGATAAGAAAGACAAAGAAACGATTCCTGGAACAATAATCTAGTGAAAGCAGAGTCTGCTGCAGCAAGAGGAGAGATGGGTGATGTCTACAAGATTACCAAACGTCTTTGTAGTCATACCAACATACCACCTCTAAATGTAAAAGACACACCAGGAAACATTTTAACCTCAGAGAAAGAACAAACTAACCCACTAGCTAACACTGCAAAGAAGTTTCAAATCATGCAGATCCTGAAAAAAACAGCAAACATCCAACCACCAGATGCTCAGTTAGACATTGATACAAGCATTCCAAGTAAATACTTAAAGCCATCAAAATAGGAAAGCTCCAGGAATTGACCAGGTACAAGCAGAATTACTGAAAGCTGACAACACAACAATACAGCTACAAAAGTACTTTGTGAACTAGTTAAAACCATTTGGGAGAGGGACACCATACCCGAAGGAATCATTGTCAAACAACCTAAACAGGTAACTTTCAAGCCTGTGGAAACTAGGGACGAATAACCCTCTTATCAATACCTCCTCAAGTATTCTGCAAGGTAGAATAGAAACAGCCACATGTTACAAGTTAAGAGAAGAATAAGCTGGTTTAGGAGGGGAAGAGGCTGCATAGACCAGCTTTTTACACTACGAAATATGACCGAGTAATGTATCGAATGAAACCATCCTCTCTTCACCAACTTCATTGACTTCAGAAAAGCTTTTGACAGTATTCATCTAGAAACGTTATGGAAAATCCTTCACTCTGATGGCATACCTTCAAAATGTATCACTATCGTCAGAAAATTAAGGACAACTTTGAATACAGCATACAACCTACCAATACTACATCTGAAAGTTTCCAAGTAAATTCTGGAGTCAGACAAGGTGGTATTATCTCACCTATACTCTTTCTTGTGACTGTGGATTGTATCCTGAAAGAAACAACTGACGACAAACCAACCACGATGAATACGGTGTACCCTCCTTTCACGTCTTGAAGACCTCGACATCGCAGACGACCTAGACACACTATCTTCATATCTAATTTACATCCAAGAAAAACCGGTTTCGCTTACAATATCGTATAACATGTCATTGGCGAATGGCATTTTGAGTTTAAAAATTTGTACCATCCTTGTTTACATATCTATTAAAATTTGACACATGGAGTGTCATATCTTACTTTAATCATAAGTCATTCGATTGTTCCGGATTGTTTATCAGACTTCCAAGATAGGTGAAGTCTTCGACAGATTCCAAGGGGGTGTTTTCTGAGGTGATTTGCATCACAAGGTTGGTGCTGAGTACATGCCTTTCGTTTTTGACTACGTTATTGACACGGAGGCCTGTTTGTGCAGCAAATTGGTTGAGTCTGTTAGTTTTATCTTGGTTGTTAGTTAGGTTTGAAGATAGTGTGGCTAGGTCGAATGCGAAGTCGAGGTCTTCAAGATGTGAAAGGAGGGTCCATTATATTCCTTGTGGTTTATCGCTAGTCGATTGTTTCATGATCCAGTCGACAGTCACAAGAAATAGTATAGGCAATATGATACTGCATTGTCAGCTTTCAGTGATTCTACTTGTACCTTGTCAATTCCGGGAGCTTTCCCATTTTTCAGTGATTAGGTGGCTTTAAGTAATTTCGTTGGAATGTTTGTACGAGCTCGTATCAATATCTAACAGAGCGTCTGGTGGTAGGATGTTTGATGGTTCTTCAGGATCTGTATGGTTTAAAACTTCTTCTTTGCAGTGTTAGTAAGTCAGTTAGTTTGTTCTTTCTCTGAGATACAAATGTTTCCGACCTTGTCTTTAATATTTGGGGGTGGTATGTTGTCATGACCACAGAGTCGATTTATGATCTTGTAGACAGCACTCATCTCTCCTCTCACTGCTGCAGACTCTGCTTCTCTTTGTTGTTCCAGGAATTGTTTTTTGTCTTTCTTAGCACTTTATTTACTTCTTTATCAATATGTCGGTAATCTTGTTGATATTTTCTTGTATTCTTGGAGACCTAGTAGCCAATACTTTCTTTTTGGTCTGTTTACGCTTGATAATGTAATTCCAAGTTTCAGACGGTTTCTTTTCTGTTTTGACAAATCGAAGTTTCTGTATGTTTTAAATACTGTAAACCTAGAAACTTTCGCGGCTACAAATTTTCGCGTTTAGCCGATTGTCGGCAAATTCGCGGCTACAAACTTTCGCGTTTTTTAGTCTCCCGCGAACTCCGCGAACACTAAGTCGCATAGTGACAAAATTATTGATATTATAACCTGTCACATACATTGCTCGGTTCGTATATAATTGCTTCTTAATTATACTTCTCACCTTTGTTAAACCCTCTCAAACACTTTTTGATGTAGATAGTTACCTTTTGTATATGTTTACACAAATTGAAAACTAGCTGGTGATGTTTTCACAGTTTTATTGATACTTACAGTCATTTTGTATTATGACATACCCGGTAATAAACTGCGCTATGTTCATATATTGAGTGTATTGTTAAACACGTTTTTAAGAATGTTTTTTAAAGTGTTTTCATTATTGTACCGTGATCATAAAAGGCTTATTCAGAAAAAGTACATACACTTAACATTCCATAATATGACAAAATAGCACTTATAAGACGGTCTTATATAAATGTCGTACCAAAATGATGAATTTCCTTCAAAAACGAGAAACTTTCGCGTTTTTCTTGTCCTAGACATGTTCGCGGCTATTTACTTTCGCGGATTTTTACTAACCGCGAACACCGCGAACTTAAATCGCGCGAAATAATTTCTAGGTTTACAGTAGGTGTTTTTGATATCAGTCCATTTGCTTTCCACGTAGTTCTTGTCAGTGGTATAGTCGGCACAAACATGCCTCCGCATCAATAAGACAAAAACGAAAGGCATACATGCATCAACACCAACCTTAGGACACAACTAACAGTAGATAAAACACCCTTGGAATCTGTCGAAGACTTCACCTATCTTGTAAGCCTGATAATCAAAGACAACGCAGCACATAAAGACATCCTACACCCAATCCAAATCCAACCAATATTCGCTGAAGACTAAAATAAAATTTTCTAACAGCAATATAACATCTGTCTTACTCTACGGATCTGAATGTTGGAGAGTCATCCAAAGTGGCATGAAGAAAACAGAAGGCGTTTACAATAGAATTTTGTCTACGAATAATATTCAGAATCTGTTGGCCAAACAAGATCACAAAGAATTATTCAAGAAATCCAACTGTAACAACATCACTACTGAGAGATAAAGCAGCAAAGGCTAAGATGGCTAGGGCATGCACTGGGAATGGACCAAACAAGAATACCAAAGGTTGCTCTTAGATGGACACCACCTGGACGAAGTTAACTTCGTCGACCGAAGACAACATGGCGTATTAATATGGTGTCAGGAAATACTTACATGACTCAAGAAAGATTCTGGTTAGGAAGTAATTGTGTCCTTTCTATAAAACTATAAAGAAATTCGCTGTATGGTACATGTATACTGTATCTATTATACAGTTTGGTGCTTATGGTTGAAGGGTAACGTCATGTTCGATTTGGTCAGGGTCCGAACAATGCAACTTACCTGACAATCAAGTAAAACGTATGTCTCTGTCGATGGGAACTGTTAGACCGAAAGGACTTGCACATCGTTAGTTGGTTAATCTTCAGCTGTCCTCTACTTCGTCTCCAGCTGTGTATTGCTTTTTCTTACCCTAACACGCGTAAAACAATACAAAGACCCAAGAGTAATGCTTGTTTCGCGTTGCGATGCCGCAATTATGGTGTAAAAACCTAAGCAATGACGTTTTTGAGCAGTGCCATTTTTGAGATCTAATTGGGCGACTTATGTACAAACTAGGGTGGAAGTGAATGAAGTTAGTATATATATTTCAAAGGAGGTGTGCGTCAAATCAAACGTTAAAATGTCGGTCGTTTACCAAAACAGTAGTCCAAATCAAACTTAACTGTATCATTGATAAATGCAAAAAAACACACGAAAAAAGTATCTTTTTCTTTCTTTGTATTTTTTGTAGAAACTTTATATTTTTTTGTAGAAAAATGTAAGTACATGTTCAAAAACATGTTTTTTCTTCTTCATTTTAGTCTTTATCAAATGACGCGGATATTATAACTAAATGTTCCGACATCTTACAAACATTATTATTATACGAAAAAGTAGCATGCGATATTTCTTTATCAGGCATAGGATCATCGGTTACTCTATCAAGAAACAAAACAAATGCAATATTAAATGTGACGAACTATTGTACTATATTACATTCTTCACGCGTGGCTCAAAGGGAGATCATTGTATAGGGTTTTGTTTAAAATGTCATTAAACGGTCTTGTATCGGTGGTGAAAATGAACATAATTTCATCAATGTATTACCAGAATCTAAACATAATTTTATTGCACTATATATATATACAATGTTAGAGAATGAAAATGTATGTCTTATGTAGAATTAATGCGTTTGCCGACTGGATGTCGCGGTGTATGAAAATGTCCGAATTTCTGATAAACATTATCAGTGTATTTAATCCAATTGTTCCTGTTATACTTTCCAATTCTGTCATAAACAGAATGGCACACACTACATCTTGTCGGACCAGAGCATTTATCTGACGCATCCGGGAAAGACAAGTTGCCGGTGGTCGAATTCGACCCGACCCGATCATCGACTGACATCGGTACCGTATTGTTACCATCACCATTGGCTGTCGTTGAGATCTGTGTCCCGGTACACGGGGCAGAGAATCGTTTAGCAACATCTTTGCAAAGTGAGTAACAGTTATCATCGGGTACAATAGTGATGCCAAACGCCTTTAAATGTTCCGAAGACAAACAATCAAGACATACGTGTTCTGTGAATAGTTTAGGTTTTGTTATCGCATCATCACTGTTTGTCAATGATGTTATTTCATATTCACTTGTATCCGAGGTAGAACCGTTGCCTCTCGTATCATTCTTAATTCTAAAGAAATTACTATCACTAGACTCTACAGCTATTTCATATTCACTTTCTCTGCCTGATGTTGCGAAGTCTGATTGCTTCAAATCTGTTTGTTTCAAATCAGCATCAATATCAGTTTCTTTAATCTCAATGTTGTCTTTAACACGTTCCTTACCGTCTGTTACAGTCGGACAAGGACCTTGTGACTCAGTATCTGAATTTGCAGTTTCTTTTTTAATTTCATTTGAGTCTTTCGAAGAGGACTTTTTCGAACTTTGTTTCTTTGAACTCTTTTGTGATCGTTTTGCACCACATATTTGATTAATGCGTATAGGATCATCATATGTGATGGAGTATTCGTCCTGTAGATTGCTAGCGAGGGTGTCATGTGGGGTACTGTATTGATCTAATGCTATCACTTCACCCTCTCTGCATGGTAAAGGTGGCTTGAACGAACCCGCCGATATATCAACCATTTCACAGTCTAAGATATCGGCGTATTCGTCCCCGGAGTTTTGCTTCTTTAGTGGCATTCTACAGGAATATGTCTTGTTCCCCTTATAATTATTTTTCGCATCTTCTTGGCATCGGTTCATTTTCCTGTAATTCAAGCATACCAATCAGGAAATATTTTATATTGTAAATACGCTTTTATGTTATATCACAGTTGAATGAAAAATCAAAATAACAATCTAGTATTTGAAGTGTATAGAGCTATATCGGAAGATATTTTTTTTTTAAAGTTTCAAAAACAAAAAAACAATTATGCTTTCATATCCATTAGATCATTTGTCGCTTCAGTTTTAACAGAAACTCTCTCTGTGATTTATTGGACATGCGAACTGTCCATTTTCATACGAAAGTGTTCCAGAACACCCTATGAAACTATAAGAATCGTCTATTCTTCGACGATTGAATCAAAGCACATGGAACCCATCCAAAGTTTTAATTTGCGATTAAGGTAGTCTGGTATCATACTTAACACGATGCAAATAAGTATTTTGACATTGAATGACTGTTAGAATATAGCACTATACACTTTAAAATATAATATCATAGAAATAGAAACTGAGCGTGTGAACATAAATAAATTCACCCTAGGAGACGAAGTCAAAACAAGCACTGAGGCTCTGCTACCAGTACTAAAAAGGAAACTCCCCTTAGTTATACCCAATACTACTAATCGTCCGGGTCCACACGGTGCCAAAACATCGAGAAAGGTATTCTTTGGATACACGCATTCAGCTGCTTTGTGACACAGACATTAGTTTGTACTAAGGTAATTTGTTGAATAGTCAATTTAGTGAATTTGCGCACAAATCAGCAGTAAGTTTGACTCCTGGGCACTTTTTTACTAACAATGCGTAAATGTCGCGTATATTTACGCATAGGTATCTACCTCACGCAAACTCGTAAGTGTGATTTACTAAACGATCGCAAGTACTTGCATACATGCACGCAAAAAATATTGAAGATTGAACGTAATTCGGGACACAATATAACCAATATAACCAATATAACAAATATAACGGGTACCACAAGGAATAAATATGCGTCAAGATTTGATGATTAATCACGCCTTAAACAACAAGTGACGGTCTAAAACAACAAACGACGGTCTAAAATAACATGCGACGGTCAAAAATCATCAGTGCGTGTTAAAAACTCTTCACTTACGTTCATATTTGCCATTTAGGGTTGCCCAGCCTTGACGTAGAAATACGCTAAAACTTACGACGGAATGTGAACTAAAATATCTTTGTAAAACGCATTTACGCAAATGTTATCGACGTACGCACTATTTTAGGAAATCTTAGGTTTACGCTGGCGTAAATGCTTTGATAAAACAGTGCCCTGTTTTACTAACAATGCGTAAATGTCGCATATATTTACGCGTAGATATCTACCTTACGCAAACTCGTAAACTTGTGTGTTTTACTAAACGATCGCAAGTACTCGCATACATTTACGCAAAAAATATTGAAGATTGAACGTAATTCGGGACACAATAGAACCAATATAACAAATATAACGGGTACCAGAATGAATAAATATGCGTCAAGATTTGATGATTAATCACGCCTAAAACAACAAGTGACGGTCTAAAACAACAAACGACGGTCTAAAATAACATGCGACGGTCAAAAATCATCAGTGCGTGTTAAAAACTCTTCACTTACGTTCATATTTACCATTTAGGGTTGCCCAGCCTTGGCGTAGAAATAAGTTAAAAATTACGACAGAATGAGAACTAAAATATCTTTGTAAAACGCATTTACGCAAATATTATCGACGTACGCAATATTTTAGGAAACCTTTGGTTTATGTTTGCGTAAATGCTTTGATAAAACAGTGCCCTGGACCGGTGATTATAAACATTGGAGTGCGCACTCCATGCTCCAACTCTTACACCGTACTCCAACTGGAGCATTTCTTTGTTACAAAAACCGCTGTAACTTTTTTATTACTAAATGGAAACATATGAAATGGGGGTTCATTTTCTGAATTAGATCATTTTCTACAAGTTGGTGTTGGTTATGATACAAAATTGCCAAAACATATGTTTTTTCAAGTTTGAGCATGGAGTACGGAGTTCGAGAATGAGAAATGTTTATGATCATCGGGCCTGATAAAAAAAAATTGTATATGAGTATAATACTGTACCTGACTTTGTAAACAACACAGACCACAGTGGCTACAACTATAATCAACACCAAAGACACTATGGCAATGAAATAATAACTCCATGTCGGTAACTTGAAAGCCTCGTCTGAGTTCAATGTAGCATCTACAATAAGAAACAGATACAAACAATATTATAATCCATCGTTTTCTGAAACATTATCTCATCCGGTGGAAAATATCACTTTGGAAGCCCCATTAAGCCTTATCAAACAGCTATTTTAAAAAAAGCAATTATTTGGTAAACGAACTGCTGAATAATGCATTTCCAGCACTTTAGTTAAGCCCAAAATGTGGAAAATCAGTGACATAAACAGAAGAAAACGAATTTCAGACTCCACTTTGTTTGTTGATGAAATAACAAATTTTAAACATTAAATTCTTCGTTTACAGTCTAAGGGAAGCGACTCTTACAAGCTTAAATATTTTATATTTTGTCTTCCAAACATCTTATTTAAATGTGATTTTTTTCATTTAGACAGATATAATTAACATTCTATCGTCAATTATTAGCCATGGGCGGAAAACATCATTATTCCCAGTATTTACTTGATGATACGAAAAAATGTTTTGGGAGCGATGATTCAATAACATGTTTGGTTGACAGATAGTTTGGTGACATAAGAACACATAAGAGGAGCGGTTGCCTAGAGGTAGGGCGCACGCTTCGGGATCGAGAGGTTCCGGGTTCTACCCACTCTGGACCACTAGTTAATTTCTCTGAGCAAGACCCACATGCTCCACTTCACCATGGTATAAAATGGTAGCTGTGAGGGCAGTGTCTATTCCTGGGCGCCGCAGATCGATGTTGGCTGCCACACCACAGGAGAGAAATAGTCTACCCAGGGAGACACGAGTGTAGGTTTACATAGGTAGCCCAATGGCCACGGGAAGTTGAAATGTCAACGGGTGCTTGAGCAACCAAACAGCTTAAAAGAGCCCTAGAAAATTGGTAACTTAACTTTTTTTTATAACATAACGTAAGAATCGACAAACAGTGTGACCTCCCTCTATAACGACAATCCTGTCTGGAGGAGAGCCTCATTTCAACGACCGCATTAACTGAGTTTCTTATCATATTGGTATATTGGCTAATCATAATTACGTTGAGATTTCAGTCGCACTTGGCATATAAATGACGGGTGCTAGTTTTATTTTCTCCTGCCATTGCTGATAACTATATTGAAATGTATGATGTTCTTTATCCTCGTCACTAGATAATCCATATGGGCGAGGCCCCGTAAGAGTTTAGTCATTTTAGGTTTCGGGGGATAGTGCAGATACAGGACGTGTAATCACTCCAGAGACATCACTGGTTCTTTTACATGACAGGTGTATAGCACCCATACATGGGACCTAGGTTTAAAGTCTCATCCGAAAATTTTGTTTTAGTAAATTGTAGTTGATCAGCCCGTAATTCGAACCTAAAACACTGAGATCATTAGTCACGTGCTCTACGTATAGACTGAGCTAAGCGGACTGGTGGTATTGAAATGTTTATGTGTTACGTTTGCAGTATGTTTTACCTGGTTCTGTTACAGTTCGCTTTATTGTGGAAGTTGTTGAAGTGTCTATCATTGAGGAACTTGTCGTACTGAAGTAGAAACGTGCAAATAAAACCGTTTTAATTTCTATACATAACACATGAAATGCATTTTACACCATTATATATTAATACATGACCGTGATAAGTAAATACTAGCTTACAACTGTATTCATTAAAATTTAGATAGTTCATACTGTAGATAAAACGTCCAACAATTACTTTCAAACATCATTAGTTTTGATTCTGAAGTAATAATGTTCGAATCTTTGTTGGATCTCCGTTGAATTTTAGTTTCGTTGTCAGTGAAGTGATAAATCCCTTACACTATCGACCAAATAACTCAGTTTGAATTTGTGAGATTCAAAAACACAAGTATGTCTTTAATTATTGGCCTTCTTTTGTATGTAATTCATATTTCTATTGCTTGTTCAGTTTTCAAAACCAACTTCATAACTTTGTTAGTCACAACTGTGTTTAAGCACACAGTTCATGTTTTTAGTTTTAACAACGAAATGTCTACATGAAAGCACACACATATAAATTATTATATAAGGTAGCCTTTGCACTCCTTTCCTTTTTCGCAACGATTTAAAACGTGTTTTTATGGCTCAGCCTTTACGTTAATTCAAGCACACTTTCGTTTCCTCTATGTGTAAATATAGGCAATTTTGTTGCTTGTGCTAGAACCAAAAACCACTGGGCTTTGATGTATTGATTGACGTGAAATACTTACTTAGTGGTGATGCCAGTCGGTGCGGGTACTGTTGGTGGTTGGAATTCTGAAAACGAAGTTAGATTGTACGATAATGATACATTTCTTGTTAAACAAATCTTTGAAACATACTATACAAAAAACTATTCTACATGCTCAGAATTAGCCGAAAACATTTACGTCATGAAAACCGGCAGCCATCTTGTTTTGTGACAACATTTGACCTAGTTCAACGAAGGTATGATGTTTTGAATTGTTTACATTTGTCAATAAAAGTTGTTTCTATCCAACCAGCACCATAATTTATTCGAAAAATAAAATAATCTCAAATGTGAAAAGCAAATTCCCGTTAGGTGCGCAGAATTATCAGACAGCACTGTAAGTAAAAGTGCATTGCTGCCATTTCAATCAGGATCAATATGTAAAACACTCTCATCATTGGGTTTCTCTGAATGCTAGTTATTGAGAGTATACATGTATAATATTTTATGACCATCAGGGCTCCAGTGGCACTCAGAAGTTTGTGAAGCTTGTAATACAAATTTATACGACAATATAATATAAAAAGAACAACAAACCAAGATTGTGTTGTAAATGGGCTTTTAATAAAGCCAGTAAAAACACATGTTTATAAAGTAACGTATATACAAGCAAAATAACATAATTAGATAAACAGTAACAATAAGCATACAAATGAAGTATAAATGTGGTAATATCTTGGCACAAGAAAAAACGCCCATCCTAAAACAATACATGTATACCTATTTATTAAAACAAGCCATAAAAACAAAGAGATCGAAGTAATTGAGCTAAATATGTCAGTGGATGGAGGAAAGGGAGGAGGTGGAAAATAAACAATTTAAAGCATAAAACGAAAGAATTGAATAACTGCGCAGAGAATTTTCACTGACGCAGCCTCCTTGTTAAAATAAGACAATAAACTGAGATGCGCATGCGCTTAGACTAGATAAACGCCGGACCGTGACGGACCCGAAGACGGAACGGAAGAAAAAAGGGGGCCCTATCATTCATAAATTATTTTATGACAAAAATTGTTTTTATGACCATCAGGGCTCCAGTGGAACTCAGAAGTTTGTGTAGCTTGTAATACAAATTTATACGACAATATAATATAAAAAGAACAACAAACCAAGATTGTGTTGTAAATGGGCTTTTAATAAAGCCAGTAAAAACACATGTTTATAAAGTAACGTATATACAAGCAAAATAACATAATTAGATAAACAGTAACAATAAGCATACAAATGAAGTATAAATGTGGTAATATCTGGGCACAAGAAAAAACGCCAAAACCGCTAAAAGGCACAAACATTAATGCCTAAATGATTGTGGCTTAAGGGACGCCCTGACAATTTGTAGTGCAATGTTATTTTAAACATGTCAATATAACACAACCATGTGATATCTACGCACTATTAAGATGTCACTAGGTTGTCGAGGAGGAGAATTAAATGAAGGTCTTACTTGTTTCATAGAATCTGTAGTCTCGGTACGTGTTGTTACAGTCCTCGGCGGTCAGTATAGGTTGTGAGTTGTTAAACTCAGCAACTATACATAACAGTATATCATCATCTGTGATCACTTCGGTATGCTCAAACGTTCTCGAGTTCTCAGAGTCTGGGGTTAGTTGAAAATCGCACGTTTCGTTCTGAAATCAAAAGCAATTTTATAAGTATTGATTGTTGAGGCCTATGTTCCACTTGTCATTTATGCTTCGGCTATTTACTTCCGATTTGATATAATTTTATGAGCATCGGAAGCCATCGGAAAAAGGTCCTCGTGGTCTAGGAAATATTGCGGGGAAGTCTTTAGAAATTTTGTGACACCCCTGTTACCTGTAGCTCATCTATATCAATCGGGAGTGTATTGCCGAGGCAAAAATGTCCAGTGGGACAAAAGTTTATGATAACCATTTGATGAGAGCAGGTGGATCTATCCCGGTCAGCTCAATTAATGCAACACTAGGGTGTTTTCCGGTAGATCCTGGTTTTAACACAGGTGTAAGAAATTACATAACTAAAATGCAGATATTTTATACTCGATACGTTTCGTCTACACTTTAAGTAAAATAACACAAATATTTACGTATGCCTCTGATAATATGATGCTACATTATGTACTTGTGTGACATTGACCATGGTCATGACATACATTTGTAGTTTGTTTTTGACCACTCTGATGATATTGATGATGTAAAATTGTTCAATACTCATGGATTGTACATATCAACTGTATTTGGAAATAAACTAAACTAAACTACATTTGTAAAGCCAAACTCCCCACAGACGCTGCTTGCTCTTGCAGATCTATACATTGGCATAGCAAGAGAGTTTGATGCAAGCGGAACATCATTTGTAAAGGAAGGACTTCATAGAGTTCAGGAAAATTTTCAGTTCTTTTACTTAAGAAAGCAACGTACATGCCGATCTGACAAAACGAACAAATAGCGGTGCACCAGTATGTTCCATATTCAAAAACATTGAAATAAATATTTCACAATTAACGAACAGTCTCTAGTATGGAATTAAGTCAGTAAAGTTATGTATAATGTACACCAATTCGTGTCTCGAAAGGTTGTAAGAACTTTACTTTGACTGTCAGACGTGTGAAAGGGCGATTCTTCTCAAGACAATCGTTGAAACAACTCATGACAACATCGTCATCTGGAAGACTGTTATTTGTGTTATTTCTTGGTTTCGAAATCTCTGAAAGCAGTTTAGAAACACCAGGTTTAGTCACAGGCAGCTGTATCATTGAAAAAATAATAAACATGAGTTGATGACATTTAAGTTACAAATCTTATACTATTTTGTTTCTTTTTATCGAAACAAAAAAAGTCTTATAAAGTAGTACCAAAACAATCAATCCGATTATATTGGTTTAATTTCACTGTTTTATGGCTGCTACATGTATCACTGCATTAGAAGGGATAGAGGATCTCGCGAAGTCCATACAAAGCCTGGTGTGACCGTTTCACAGACTGCGAGATGATACCACCCTGTCCACTCACAGCAAGGGTGGATAGGGTGGTATCATCAGCAAATATGTCAGCAATAGAATGTGGAAGAGAAAGAGGCAAGTCATTGATATATACATTGTTTGTATATCAGAAACAATAAAAGGAGTCACTCTTGGCTCTAGAATGCCGCAGCTTTACACACTGTGGGTCAAGGACGACGGGCTAAACAGTATCAATGTAACCACAGGTAATTGTATCATTGGTAAACAATAAAACATATTTTAAAAATATTCATCAATGATACATTTACTTGTGATTTTAACCCATTTAGTATATCAGTTGACGAACGGAGACTCTATATCGCTGGCTTAGAATGAGAAGGTCGTAACTACAAAATCAATATTTTGAGAAAACAAGAAAAACTGTTTGACAATCACTCTTTATGTATGGTAAAACAAGCTGTTTCAACTTCAGTTTGGTCAACAGATTGTAGATAAAGATTTCAAATAAGCATTAGTCTTATAAGGTCGTAAGTGGCCCTTCTCATTCTAAGCCGGTGATATATCGCTAACGTTGACAATGTCGAGTGCTTGTAACACGAATATGACAATATCGGAGCCACAGTTTACAGTTACACGAATTAATAGACAGTGTACTCTACCTTTAAATGCAGACGTCGTCCAGAACTTTTTATAATTTGCTTCTTCTTTCTTTAACTTGAGATGAAATACACTCTCTAAAGATGCCCTCTTGAAATCACGTTTGCATGCCACTGCATTGACAGACACCCAATCGTCGCTACATCCTTCTAAATTATACAATTCAACATTTTAACATCATACGGATAATATATTGATTCATTCCACGATAGCAAATGCTTAATAAAGTGTATAGAGCTATATTCTAACAGTCATTCAATGTCAAAATAATTACTTGCATCGTTTTTAGTATGATATTAGACTACCTAAATTGAAAATTAAAACTTTGGATGTGTTCCGTGTACTTTGATTCAGTCGTCAAAAAATAGACGATTCTTATAGTTTCACAGGGTGTTCTAGAACACGTTCGCATGAAAATGGACAGTTTGCATGTCAAATAAATCACAGAGAGAGTTTCTGTTAAAACTGAAGCGAAAATGATCTAATGGATATAAAAGCATAATTGTTTTTCAGCTTTTGAAACTTTAAAAAAAATCTTCCGATATAGCTATATACACTTTAAAATTACGTATTCGGCGAGGCTCTTTAAACCACTTCTAACGACACTCAAACCAAGTTATAAGCCGCCACCTAATATTATTGATATACTGTTATTTTTGAATGAAGAAATCGTTTGTTTCCTATATGTTTAATCTTATGACAATCAGCAATGTGTAATTTCATTAAATTCTAACAAGATTTAGGTGACTACAAATTATGAAATTCGGAATGGAAGTAGGTAGAAAGTTATGGTAGTTCTGTGTGTATTTTAACCAAATTCTGAAGAATAGATTTTCAGAAATCTTTAAAAAAAACACGAGTTTTTCTTTCGCAAACTAGCTATAAAAATAGACTGAATAGCATCTAAATATAGTAAAAATAGACAAAATTGCTTCTAAATACAGTAAAAATAGACTGAACAACTTCTAAATACAGTAAGAATAGACTGAATAACATCATAATACAGTAAGAACAGACTGAATAACTTCTAAATATAGTAAGAATAGACTGAATAACATCTAAATATAGTAAGAATAGACTGAATAACTTCTAAATATAGTAAAAATAGACTGAATAACTTCTAAATACAGTAAGAATAGACTGAATAACTTCTAAATACAGTAAGAATAGACTGAATAACATCATAATACAGTAAGAACAGACTGAATAACTTCTAAATATAGTAAGAATAGACTGAATAACATCATAATACAGTAAAAATAGACTGAATAACATCTGAATATAGTAAGAATAGACTGAATAACATCTAAATATAGTAAGAATAGACTGAATAACTTCTAAATATAGTAAGAATAGACTGAATAACTTCTAAATATAGTAAGAATAGACTGAATAACTTCTAAATATAGTAAGAATAGACTGAATAACTTCTAAATACAGTAGGAATAGCCTGAATAACTTCTAAATACAGTAAGAATAGACTGAATAACATCATAATACAGTAAGAACAGACTGAATAACTTCTAAATATAGTAAGAATAGACTGAATTACATCTAAATATAGTAAGAATAGACTGAATAACTTCTAAATACAGTAAGAATAGACTGAATAACATCATAATACAGTAAGAACAGACTGAATAACTTCTAAATATAGTAAGAATAGACTGAATAACATCATAATACAGTAAGAACAGACTGAATAACTTCTAAATATAGTAAGAATAGACTGAATAACATCATAATACAGTAAAAATAGACTGAATAACATCTAAATATAGTAAAAATAGACTGAATAACTTCTAAATATAGTAAGAATAGACTGAATAACTTCTAAATATAGTAAGAATAGACTGAATAACTTCTAAATACAGTAAGAATAGACTGAATAACTTCTAAATACAGTAAGAATAGACTGAATAACTTCTAAATATAGTAAGAATAGACTGAATAACTTCTAAATACAGTAAGAATAGACGGAACAGCGATCGCAAGACAAAATGCTAATTTTACTTCTCTTAGGTTATGAATAAAACATTGAATGTTTACAATTCGTTATTTTCTAGAGGCTGCATTTCGTTTACTCGAATCATATGTCTTTTCCACGTTTGGGGGCTCAATTAAAGTGTTCAAAATGTATCATTTTGCAGATAAGTTGCCAAGTTAATGCCTTTTTTTAATTGAGTGTTAATTACGCTCATTCAGCCATAGGGCCTTATTCACAAACAGTATAGTTCTAAAACTTAGACTTACACTTTACACTTTCCAATGTTCTATTCGCTCTCACTTGGTTATGTATGTACCGATTTTGATCAGTATGGATATACATGCTCAGTGGGTAAAACACATAAACAGATAAACTTTCATGCAGTAAAATATAATTGCAAAGAAATTGCATTGATTATAAATTTTGTCAATTTTAAGCTTAAGTTTCAGTCTTACAATGTTAGTGAATTAGACATCAGTTCTCTGGCTATC
This sequence comes from Spisula subtruncata, assembly GCA_963678985.1. NCBI lineage: Eukaryota > Metazoa > Mollusca > Bivalvia > Venerida > Mactridae > Spisula > Spisula subtruncata. The sequence continues at coordinate 18,719,292 of OY787668.1, forward strand.
GTATTGTAATGATGTACTAGTATATGCCTTACCGGAATCCTTTGACTCATCACAGCATATAGCAGCTTGCTCACATTCCGTGGTTTTCACATAACTAGTTTGGTGCTGGCAGTCTATATCTCCCGTGTCAGATAAACAACCATCGATCAAAATGGCGTCTGTTGTGTCATTGGTCCCAAAAACGTTTCTTGGGTAAACTTTTGGACTGCTGAAATAATACAATACACATTCTCGTTCAGTCAGCGTATGTTACATCTGAAATAATTGATAGTCCCGAAATTTGACTATAACCACTGAGTTATGAGGATGATAATAAATGATGTCTTACAAAACATTGTATAGTTGATTCAATAAGTAATACTAATGAGGGAACTATCCCATTCGGAAGCTTAGTGGGGACTAGGTTAAAGTATACTATGATTCAATGTAAAGTACCAATATATCAGGTATACACAGTTAAAGTAGATAAACATAATTTACCTGTCAGGCGACTCGATGTTGACAAACGATTCTCATTGAATTTTATTAGATTTGTAGTTATTGTGCAGTGCACCAAATTACCACTACGTTTACATAAACTCAACTGGTATTTCTTATTAATGACTCAATTTCTTAAATATATTGTAAAACTCCATCAGAAGATAGAAAAGTTGCATTCAATATGAAAAAAATGGAAGCAATATACATGTATACATACATAAATGCACCACAGAAGTGCCCAGCATGTTGAGTAAAATTCGTTGCGCAGATGTTTGTCCACGAACCATTGATGTTCACTTGAACGATTCCTTCAAATGTCTGTAACCCATTATATAGACGATGCTTCTTTTCTAAAATATAAGTTAAAAAGTTACCAATTTACTATGGCTCTTTTCAGCTCTTAGGCTGCTCAAGCACCCTCTGACATTTCAACTTCCCCTGGTCATTGGGCTACCTACGAAAACCTACACTCATGTCACCCTGGGGATACCATTTCTCTCCTGTGGTGTGGCAACCAACATCGATTTGCGGCGCCCAGGAATAGAAACTGCCCTCACAGGTACCATTTTACACCATTGTGGAGTGTAGCATGTGGGTCTTGCTCAGAGAAATTAACCAGTGGTCCAGATGGGATCGAACCCAGGACCTCTCGATCCCGAAGCGCGCGCCCTCCCTCTAGGCCACCGCTCCCCAAATACATAATGCAGCGTACGGAATGCATTTGACTACTACGACGAAGTTTCAATTCATGTTTAAAAACATTTTAGAAACCATCCAACACATCTCTATGCAAGCAAATGTGATTTCAAGTCGTAAGAATGTCAATTATTTGTTCCGAATCGTTGTTTTCTTTGCAATAAATGTTGTTTTCTTTGCAATAAATAGTTTTAAGCAATTTGCACTGTGTACGAGTATGCTGCAAGTGTGTAGCTTATTCTGGGGCGCGAAAACACACATTGCCCAAATCTCCAAAAACATCTCAATCTGAGCTAAACCTTATCTCAAATATTGTCATGTGGTGATTGAAAAATTTGAAACATTATTCTTAGTCTATTACTGTAAATTTTAAAGAGTTCTAACTCCAGATTCATCTTAAATTCGGACAATGATTGGATCTCAATTTGAGATGAGATTCCTGCTTGAGATACTCGCGGGATCAGTACAAGGGTGTTATAACGAACGTTCGATTTGATGACTATGCAGAAAAGATGATAATAAATATTACAAGATAAGTAGGATAAGCATCTGTATACATCGGAATTAGGACTTATTCTCAATTCAGGTCCGATCTCCTGAAACATTTCAAGTAGATGTCTCATCTCAAAATTGAGATTTTGCTAAAACCAGATTTGAATTTGAGAAAAACTCAAGTCCAAACTCATTATTTTACACTGTAAAAAATTCAGAACAATATTTTCTGTGTTGTGGTGCAAATGATTGCGAATCCAATCTCCAACGAAAATTAACTCACGGACACATGACAATATTTGAGATGAGATTGCACTCAACTCAGATTGAGATGTTTTGAGAGATCGGGACCAGTTGAAAACAAATTGTTCAATCCAACACAACAATTGAAAAACGTCATAAAAGTTTATGCTCACGTTCACAGTCATACAGTCATAAGTGGCTGATATACAGTAAAGTAGCATCACTTGACCCGTAGGTTAGATATATATTTATAACACTATTCAGGAAATTAAATGAGTATTGTGATTTAAAGGAAGTTATTTTATTTGTCTCAAGCTCATACGATTGTCTTACTGAAACACTGTCTGATTGCGGCGTGAAATAGATATAAAGATCGGGCGTTCCCGTGTGCATCAACTAGCTATAAGTATTATGTTGATTTCCTTAGACTCACTGCCGCAACGATGTTGACGTAAGTAAAGAGAGATGACACCAGTTTTGTGTACATGTACATGTATGTACTGACTATTAGTGTTATGTTGACTTACTGAGACAAACACTGTCACAATGACGCTGACGTGAGCTGCTGGGAGAGAACCGTATTGCTGTGCACATGATGTGTGTGTCCTATATATATCCCATCTCATTGAGATATCTGGTGTTGTGTTGGTGTTTATTAGCAAAGTAACCTCTCTCGTGCGTTTTATTTTTCGATCTCCAGCAGCTGACATCACAACTACTAATATACCGACTGTTTCGGTCGGAAGTCCGACTGTTCTTCAATCATTTAAGTAAACAAATATCCTCCATATGTATGCAACAAATAACACACCAATTTCTGAGAATTTGTAAACACATGGAAACTGTTTCAGCATGTATGTTTCTCTTGCGTCACAATAAATATAATTTACGCAAGTTCTTATGCAGCAGTTTAATCACGTTACCAATATTTTGAAACTTTTGTTGCATTAACTTAAATGTACAAAAGTCTTTGTGTATGCGTATTATGTAAACACGAAAACGACGTTTGTGTTCCAAGAATGATGATAGATACAGATTAGTTCTGGGATTTCGGGGAAAAGTTTTCTAAGACCGAACTGTTTGAACCATCGTTGTAAGCAGATAGCTTAGCCTACTAGTCAATACCATCGGATATAGAATCAGCAACCCTTCGTTTGGCCAATCTTTGACATTCAAGTTCCCCTGGACATAAGGATGTCAAAGAAGAAAACGTGTGTCCAAGTCTCCTGGGTGGACTACGTGTCTCCTAGTTTGTGTACAGCCAACTTCGAGAAACGGCGTAAAGGAATATTAAACAAGTTCAAACACCGCCCTTTTTTACTAATTCAAATTAACACTAAGTCGGGTGGAACAATGTGGGTTATTCTTGTTCTGAGAAATTAAGGAGTGTTGTAGACAGGGGTCGAACCCAAGACTTCTCAACCCAAATCGCGCACCCTACCTTAAGACATCTGTTCCCCCATATAAATCTTACTTGAATTTGGTCTCGTATCTCACTAAGTATAGAACTTTGTGTGACTACTCACTCAAATATAATAGACAAAGAGGTTTAAGTAAATGTACAATCGTACATGTATTTAAATCATTGAGAAATGACTTATTATGACGCATTGTCTTTGGAGTTCATTGAGAAATGGCTTATTGTGACGCATTGTCTTCGGCGGTCAACTATCTCTAAATCAGACTTTGTATCAGGGTGTGGTATGGTTTTCAAACACGCCCCCAACGTATACATTTAACAACTGTTGAAATCAGTCTTTCTAATTTTGTAAATCTACGAAACATGATTAAATTCCGTCTTGAGATATATCTTTCTCCATCGAATATACCCGTGAGAACTATATAATTCTAACGATAAACACATTCTACATAAATGGGATGTTAATATGGTAACGCTCGCCCCTTCCTGGAAACCATCGCTCTTATTGGACAGCTTGGTCAATGTGATGAAAACCTTACTCCTCTTTTCTTTTTTCTTTTATTATAATGGTGATCGTTCATAACATTGACCATTAATGCCATGCGTGGGAGTTAAAATAGAAAAAAGTATGTTGGTGTCCCAGGCTACTCAATTCAATGGTACTTTCTAACAGAATGGAATAAAAATGTGTGCTATGTATAATATACATGTTTACCTATCCCTTACTGCAAGAACAAATATACATCCTAACTTAGTGTGCAGTAGAGGATATTAGTAGGGTTAAAAAAGGATAAAAGCATAAGTATTGACATATCTATTGCATGAACATCAGTGTAGCCAACGCTGACTTAAATCCGGACAATCACAGTCAAAAAGGGTGTGACAGCCGTCTCCTCCAGACGCAATTCATCAAATATTTACAATTTTAAAACTATTTACATAATGCTGGTTAGTTAGGCTTTGAAGGTGAAGGAACCACCGTTGATTAAATCATCCAGAGCGGCTGAAAATCCTTTGCAAACATCGATGTATGTGATGCTGGTCGGGAGTTGGTTCCATTCACGTATAGTTCTTGGATAGAATGATTGGCGATATACTGTTGACTTGGTGCTCAGCTGTTTGGTGAACTTGGGGCCAGTTGTTCAGTAATCCATTGTTATAGTGCTTTTTGTTGTTGCGTTACATACAGCATTAAAGTATCGCAACCGTTGAGACTGCCGTTCTGTACGCACTATTGACATTATGTTTGTTGTCATAGAATGCACTAAACATAACGTATGTTCGGCTATGAGTGTACATGTATTGCTATATAGATCTACACCAACAATGTTGGGTATTGAGTACATTTGTATACATTTTATAACACCGATTTTATTGTTTACGGGAGATTTGGGCCAGTGGCCAATGTTGATATTCTAAACATATTCGAAGAAGGCACCAAACATGATGTATGATCGGCTTCGATTATATTACTCTATATATTTACACCAACAATTTTGAGTATTGAGGATACATTTTAAACAGATTTCACTGCATAGTGGCATGAATCTACCCGGTTACTTTTTAGCTACGTAATATCACTGGCTTAGAATGAGAAGATCGTAAATACTACTTACCAACATACATAAGACATATACGTATGTGATATTTGCATGATAAGGTCCTTCTTATGAGTCTATTTTCATGAAAATCTGAATTTATCATGTTGACCAAACTGAAGTCAGAAATGTTTGTTTTTCCATAAGTAGAGAATAGTTTTCAGACAGTTTTTTTCTTGTTTTCTCAAAATATCAATTGTGTACTTACATCCTTCTCATTCTGAGTCAGCGATACACATGTAATTGTTCCCCTGAAAATAAGTTTTTTTATTAAATTTACAGCATCTTCTTAAACAGGTTTGTACAGATTAAGCATTGATATATATATATATAAAATAAAAATAACAACATTTAATATAGAATACATACCTTGTGTTTGTATGTCAAATGTCCATACTGGATACAATACCAAAATAGTGTTGACAAAGAATACGAATTGATATAAACGTGTTTCCATGGTAACACTAACGAAAAGACGAGTTTTATCACAAAAAATACATACAGTGTATTTAGCAACGTTACTATTTACAAAGGCAATAATCCACTGTTGCTTATAACACGTTAGCAGTCGGCACATACAACTTTATTCTTATTCTCACATAATTGTATTTATTCATCCAACATCAACATATTTCGAACCCCGCGGAACATCCTTGAATTGACGAGTTTGATGAATTTGAAACACCTCCTCTTTAGAATATAATGATAGAAATCAATATAATTTAATAATGTTTAATATAATGTTGCTAAATATGAGTGATCATAAAGATATGTCCTACATCCGATCTAGATTGCGAGTGAGCGAACAACAGCTTGAAACTATACTAATGTGAGATTGTTGGTTGCTTAGTGATATATTTCATATAGTAGTACATGTATTAGTATTGTTTCAGCATATTTCGTTTGAACAGTAAAGCTGCGTGTACATGTACATGTTGGTATAGTTTACAAAATTCTGAACATATGAAGCAAGATAATGTCATTTTGTGGCAGAACAAGTTCGTCGATCAGTAAGAAATACGAAGTACTGGGTTAACCATTAATAAAATGGTCGGGTCTAATATAAGGATGATTACTTCCGTTTTAAACGATATCCGCCTCCTTGCATAGATTCCTCCATTGAAGTGGTCGTGTGGTGTCAAACCGCTTCAAACAAAAGTTGTCAACGGCTTAAGTGTGACATTATACCACACTGTATGTAACTATGCTTTGTGTTGAAATAGCCTACATAATTGAATTAAAGCTTGATCTCATTTCAACGTGTGACATGTTTATACTTTTTTTTCGTTTTAGGTTGATTGTATAAATCATTCTCGACACCTCATTCCTGATGTTATCATCGATAATTACAAATGATAGTCACGCTTTAAGCACTACGACATCAATAACTCTTCTTCTCTTACAAATAATTTGCAAGGTTCACCCTTGGGCATTATCGTAAATTAAGAAACATAGGAGAGATGCAAGGAATCTGGGTGCATTAAAACCCTAACTCATTTTGGATAGATTCCTTGGTTCTTAAACGTTGCCGGTTTAAGCATCGATACACATGAGACTTCTTCTTCTTCTTCCACTTTCCGGCCACTATCAACAGGTTGAGGATTTGGCCCGTGTGTTTCCTCTGGGTTTCCAACCAGTTCATCGCTAGATCTCCAAACGCGATACCACTATAAGTATAGTTACAATGGCGACGACATCGCCAACAATATTTCCTGTCGTCTTATCAGCATCCTTCTATCGTATTGAAGCGTTTTCAATATCGTACTGTCGCCTTACCAATGACTATCACTACTTTATCCGAGCTTCGCTGCCGTCCATATACACTACTTGGGCTGGCTAGCACACCACACTTGAATATACTCGAAGCATTTAATACCAGACCCTAGATACAAATGTATACTCGACCATTTTCAAACTATAGTTTATATTAGTTTTATTTTGGGGGCAGCAGAAGACTTAGAAGGTTTTTATAGTAATGTTTTAACTATTTATCCCCGCCGTCGGGTTCTACGAATTCGAGACCTACTGCCACGTCTGTAAGACGACCTATTATAACTGTATGTAGTCGCTGGTGGAGACGACCCTGTATAGCTGTATGTTGTCACTGGTGGAGATGTCGTTATCGGAACGGAGGTTATCTGTGATGAGGTTATTGTTGAAGACAATGTTACTGGAACTAACGTGGTCTGTGTTGTGGGTATTCGTGAAGACGGTGTTGCTGGAGCACGTGTGGTCTGTGTCGACTGTATTATTGTTGAGGACGGTGTTACTGGAACTCGCGTGGTCTGTATGGATGGTATTATTGTTGAAGACGGTGTTACTGGAGCACGCGTGGTCTGTGCCGACGTTGTAATTGGTGAAGACGGTGTTTCTGGAACTCGCGTGGTCTGTGTCGACGATGTTATTGTTGAAGACGGTGTTTCTGGAGCGAATGTGGTCTGTGCCGACGTTGATATTGTAGAAGCCGGTGTTTCTGGAACTTGCGTGGTCTGTGTCGACGATGTTATAGTTGAAGGCGGTGTAACTGTTGAAAACGGTGTTACTGGAACAAGTGTGGTCTGTTTCGATGGTGTCAGTGTTGAAGACGGGGTTACTGGAACAGGTGTGGTCTGTGTGGACCGTATTATTGTTGAAGACGGGGTTACTGGAACAGGTGTGGTCTGTATGGACCGTATTATTCTTGAAGACGGTGTTACTGGAACAGGTGTGGTCTGTATGGACAGTATTATTCTTGAAGACGGTGTTACTGGAACACGCGTGGTATGTATCGACGGTATTATTGTTGAAGACGTTGTTACTGGAACACGTGTGGTCTGTGCCGACGTTGTTATTGTTGAAGACGGTGTTACTGGAACTCGCGTGGTCTGTGTCGACGGTATTATTGTTGAAAACGGCGTTACTGGAACTTTAGCGGTCTGTGTCGACGGTATTATTTTTGAAGACGGTGTTACTGGAACACGTGTGGTCTGTGTGGACGGTATTATTGTTGAAGACGGTTTTACTGGAACTTTAGCGGTCTGTGTCGACGGTATTATTGTTGAAGACGGTGTAACTGGAACACGTGTGGTCTGTGTGGACGGTATAATTGTTGAATACGGTGTTACTGGAACACGTGTGGCACTGAAATGGATGTGGTTGGCGCCGAAGATGACAATGTTGATGACAGCGACACTGGAATGGATGTTGTTTGCGCCAACGATGCCAATGTTGATGACAGCGGCACTGGAAAGGATGTGAATGGCGCCAATGATGCCAATGTTGATGACAGCGGCACTGAAATGGGTGTGGTTTGTGCCGACGATGACAATGTTACAGACAGTGGTTCTGAATCCGTAATGGTTGACGCCGACGGTGCAAATGTTGATAACAGTGGTTCTAAAGCCGTAATGGTTGACGCCGACGGTGCAAATGTTGATGACAGTGGTTCTAAAGCCGTAATGGTTGACGCCGACGGTGCAAATGTTGATGACAGTGGTTCTAAAGCCGTAATGGTTGACGCCGACGGTGCAAATGTTGATGACAGTGGTTCTAAAGCCGTAATGGTTGACGCCGACGGTGCAAATGTTGATAACAGTGGTTCTAAAGCCGTAATGGTTGACGCCGACGGTGCAAATGTTGATGACAGTGGTTCTGAAACAGATATAGCTGGTGCCGACGGGGCAAATGGTGATGACAATGGTTCTGAAATCCTTATGGTTGACGCCGATGGTGCAAATGTTGATGACAGTGGTAATGGAATGGATGTTGTCTCTTCCAACGATTTCAACGTTGATGAAGGCTGTACTGGAAAGAATGTTTTCTCTTCCGATGGTGCAAATGTTGACGACAGTGGTAATGTTAGCGTCGATGTTGCTAAAGTTGATGACAGTGGTTGTGAAACCGATATGGTTCCCGCCGATGGTGCAAATGTTGATGACAGTGGTTCTGGAATGGTTGTTGTTCCTTTCGATGTTTTTGGTGTAGATGACGGTGGTTCTGGTGCGCCTGTTGTCACTCCCAATGTTGTTGAAGCTATAGACGGTGGTTCTGGAGCGCATGTTGTCACTCCTAATGGTGTTAAAGTCGTAGACGGTGGTTCTTGAATAGACGTGGTCACTCCCAATGTTGTTAAAGTTGTAAACGGTGGTTCCAGAGCATTTGTCACTCCCAATTGAGTTAAAGTTGTAGACTGTGGTTCGGGAGCGCCTGTTGTTACTCTCAATGGTGTTAAAGTTGTAGACGGTGGTTCTGGAGCGCCTGTTGTCTCTCCCAATGTTGTTAAAGTAGTAGACGGTGGTTCTGGAACGTCTGTTGTCTCTCCCAATGGTGTTAAAGTAGTAGACGGTGGTTCTGGAACGTCTGTTGTCTCTCCCAATGTTGTTAAAGTAGTAGACGGTGGTTCTGGAGCGCCTGTTGTCAATTCCAATGTTGTTGAAGTTGTAGACGGTGCTTCTGTTGTCACTCCCAATGTTGTTAAAGTAGTAGACGGTGGTTCTGGAACGTCTGTTGTCTCTCCACGTGTTGTTAAAGTAGTAGACGGTGGTTCTGGAGCGCCTGTTGTCTCTCCCAATGGTGTTAAAGTAGTAGCCGGTGGTTCTGGAACGTCTGTTGTCAATCCCAATGTTGTTAAAGTGGTAGACGGTGGTTCTGGAGCGCCTGTTGTCTCTCCCAATGTTGTTAAAGTAGTAGCCGGTGGTTCTGGAACGTCTGTTGTCAATTCCAATGTTCCTGAAGTTGTAGACGGTGCGTCTGTTGTCACTCCCAATGGTGTTAACGTTGTGGACAGTGGTTCTGGAACGTCTGTTGTCTCTCCAAATGCTGTTAAAGTTGTAGACGGTGTGTTTGTTGTCAGGCCCAATGGTGTTAAAGTAGTAGACAGTGCGTCTGTTGTCACTCCCAATGGTGTTAAAGTTGTAGACGGTGCGTCGGTTGTCACTCCCAATGTTGTTAAAGAGGTAGACGGTGGTTCTGGAGCGTCTGTTGTCACTCCCAATGGTGTTAAAGTAGTAGACGGTGTGTCTGTTGTCACTCCCAATGGTGTTAAAGTTGTAGACGGTGCGCCTGTTGTCAATTCCAATGTTGTTATAGTTGTAGACGGTGGTTCTTGAACGTCTGTTGTCAATTCCAATGTTGTTAAAGTTGTAGACGGTGGTTCTTGAACGTCTGTTGTCAATTCCAATGTTGTTAAAGTTGTAGACGGTGGTTCTTGAACGTCTGTTGTCATTTCCAATGTTGTTAAAGTTGTAGACGGTGGTTCTTGAACGTCTGTTGTCAATTCCAATGTTGTTAAAGTTGTAGACGGTGCGCCTGTTGTCACTTCCAATGTTGTTAAAGTTGTAGACGGTGTGCCTGTTGTCAATTCCAATGTTGTTAAAGTTGTAGACGGTGGTTCTTGAACGTCTGTTGTCAATTCCAATGTTGTTAAAGTTGTAGACGGTGGTTCTTGAACGTCTGTTGTCAATTCCAATGTTGTTAAAGTTGTAGACGGTGGTTCTTGAACGTCTGTTGTCAATTCCAATGTTGTTAAAGTTGTAGACGGTGGTTCTTGAACGTCTGTTGTCAATCCCAATGTTGTTAAAGTTGTAGACGGTGGTTTTTGAACGTCTGTTGTCAATTCCAATGTTGTTGAAGTTGTAGACGGTGTGTCTGTTGTCACTCCCAATGGTTTTAACGTTGTGAACGGTGGTTCTGGAACGTCTGTTGTCTCTCCCAATGTTGTTAAAGTAGTAGACGGTGGTTCTTGAACGTCTGTTGTCTCTCCCAATGGTGTTAATGTAGTAGACGGTGGTTCTGGAACGTCTGTTGTTACTCTCAATGTTGTTAAAGTAGTAGCCGGTGGTTCTTGAACGTCTGTTGTTACTCTCAATGTTGTTAAAGTAGTAGACGGTGGTTCTTGAACGTCTGTTGTCTCTCCCAATGGTGTTAATGTAGTAGACGGTGGTTCTGGAACGTCTGTTGTCAATCCCAATGTTGTTAAAGTAGTAGCCGGTGGTTCTGGAACGCCTGTTGTTACTCTCAATGGTGTTAAAGTAGTAGACGGTGGTTCTGGAACGTCTGTTGTCAATCCCAATGTTGTTAAAGTAGTAGACGGTGGTTCTGGAACGCCTGTTGTCTCTCCCAATGGTGTTAAAGTAGTAGACGGTGGTTCTGTTGTCAATCCCAATGTTGTTAAAGTAGTAGACGGTGGTTCTGGAACGCCTGTTGTCTCTCCCAATGGTGTTAAAGTAGTAGACGGTGGTTCTGTTGTCAATCCCAATGTTGTTAAAGTTGTAGACGGTGGTTCTGGAACGCCTGTTGTCTCTCCCAATGTTGTTAAAGTAGTAGACGGTGGTTCTGTTGTCAATCCCAATGTTGTTAAAGTTGTAGACGGTGGTTCTGGAACGCCTGTTGTCTCTCCCAATGGTGTTAAAGAAGTAGACGGTGGTTCTGTTGTCAATCCCAATGTTGTTAAAGTAGTAGACGGTGGTTCTGGAACGCCTGTTGTCTCTCCCAATGGTGTTAAAGTAGTAGACGGTGGTTCTGTTGTCAATCCCAATGTTGTTAAAGTAGTAGACGGTGGTTCTGGAACGCCTGTTGTCTCTCCCAATGGTGTTAAAGTAGTAGACGGTGGTTCTGTTGTCAATCCCAATGTTGTTAAAGTTGTAGACGGTGGTTCTGGAACGTCTGTTGTGTCTGCCAATGGTGTTAAAGTAGTAGACGGTGGTTCTGTTGTCAATCCCAATGGTGTTAAAGTAGTAGACGGTGGTTCTTGAACGTCTGTTGTCAATTCCAATGTTGTTAAAGTTGTAGACGGTGGTTCTTGAACGTCTGTTGTCAATCTTAATGTTGTTAAAGTAGTAGACGGTGGTTCTGGAACGTCTGTTGTGTCTGCCAAAGGTGTTAAAGTTGTAGACGGTGCTTCTGTTGTCACTCCCAATGGTGTTAAAGTTGTAGACGGTGCGCCTGTTGTCAATTCCAATGTTGCAAATGTTGTAGACGTTGGTTCTGGGGCGGGTGATGTAGGCGACGATGTAGGTATTGTTTGGAGCGTTGTTAAAGACGTTTCAGGTGTCGGACCATCAAGGCTAGTGATTGATGACGTTTCTTCTCCATGGTCTGAAATATTATAAATTTCGTATAATACGTAATGAAATGAAGTCGTCGCACTAGTTTGTCTTTAAATGCACGACATCAATGTGAAGGAGAAGTTTGTTCTCTGGAATATCTTGAAAACAATCGATCAGACCCTCAAATAATGCGAATTATAGTAAATGTATAACAGCTTTGTAATCTGACCTAGATGTGCAAGCGGCTCAAATCTGAGTCTGGGTTTGAGATAAATTTCACGACAGAGCAATTTAAATGTCTCTGTAATTACATGTATCGCGACGAGTTTAAACGAAAACACACTAAAATTTTATTTGAACTCAAATGTCCTTAATATTTTACCTGAAACACATTCTGCTATTTCACTCCATGAGCCATCGCTCAGACAAGTTGCATGCTTTATTGTCCTTGTTTCTTTGTAACCTCTGTTGCACATAAATCGCACAGTGTCCCCTACACTATGTCTGTTTCCGAATACTCTTCCGTTTGTAAGGGTCTGTGCGGGTAGACAGTCTGAAATCAGTACAGAATATGTTTATTGTTATTCCGACACCAGCTCGAACAAGGAGTTTGTTATAATGTCTTGAAAGATCTCGCTCTGTGCCATAATACCCCGAAGCTTATCAAATGGAATTATCAGCTTAACATAGATCATTTACATCGGCTCTTGAAAATCAGAGTTTCGATTCGAGAAAAGTTTAAAGATGTAGTAGTACATGTATAAAATTCCCTTTAAAATCACAGTGATCAGTACGAAAGGTTGAAAATGCATATAAATTGTCCTAGCCATTAGGGAGTTTTAAAATTTATACCTTCATAAAAAACCTGTTACCTTTAATTTGACATTCTTCTGTTGCTATGTCGCATGCTGTCCTAGAATTACATGAATCTTTGCACGGCAACTGGAAGAATGACAGTATGTAAAAGTTTGATTAAAAGCTAATTTTATCTGCATGAGTTGCATTGTTTGGGTATGGTGGAATGGCATCTGTAACAAAGCAAATGAGGTACATTTGTATATTACTGATATCAGCTTATTCCCGGAAGAATTTATAAAAGTGCTTACAAAATATATTCTCTTTTGCAAATGAAAACAGATTGATGTGTATTTATATATGCATTTTACAATGTGTACCCGTCATCAATCGGGTGCGACTCTTTTCTATAGTCCACACTGTGGCTATAGTCGATAATTTGGCTATGGTCCTAGGTATACACCGCTAAATATATTTGGAATGAATAGACCCTTACCCCTAAATATACCCCTAATATCTAAGCCTAGCCCCTAACCCAAACTCTAACCTCTAAAACTTATCCGAACCCTAATTCTAGCCCTAACCAAAACCCTAACCCCTAAAACTTACCCTAATCCTAGCCCTAGCCTCTAAACCCTAAATGTAACCCAAACCAGAATCCCTAGTCTAAAACATTAAACATTACCCTAACATGGCTTCTACTGCGGCTATAGGTGACTGCTAAAGGCTACCTGGACTATAGCCACAAGACTGAACTATAATCGCCAGAACTATTGAAAGGAGTCTTTGTCTCGTTAAATAGGGACAGTCCAACATACATCCCTAAGATTCATGTAAAACGCCTAGAACAAACATATGGCACATGGACGCTAGCACCATCGGGATAATAGACCTACCGGGTAAAAATTAATGATAGTAATGTCATCACAGACCACAATCATTCAAACAAATATCTAACAAAAAATTGTGCAATCTATTTGGAAGGTCAAATGTAACACTTCGCCTTGTTGAACAATGTGCTCCGGTCTCACCATAGGACAAAATTGGTCACGAACCAGATGCGTACAAATGAAAACCATTAATTGAATTAGTTAAACATGTTTGTTGCATATATTTAAAGCTAGCATATTCCGATGGATTCCCTTGCTAACCTTCGACAAAATCTTTCACAAACAAATAGGCGGAGCGTTCTCTTCACTAACATCTGGTCAATTGTCGTGTTACTTCAAAACGACGATGTCGTTCATGTGAAAATAAACTAAAGCAAAAGAAAAACACATTACCTGCGTTATTCTTATATTTTTGCGCCTGACAAAGAAGCATTTCCCTGAACTTCCGGTTGATGTGCCAATTTCTCCTCCGTCAGTGAAGAGCATACAAAGTGACATTGGTTCATTGTACTGAAGTCCTGAACAGAGATCTCGCAATCCACATTGTATAACACAATCATTGAGTGTAAAATGAAAATAAAATATAAACTGATGGTCAACGTCTTGACATGGCATCACACCCGTAAGTGTATAGCTGGCTGTTACACCTGACCGTTCAATCCTTACTCCCGCGAGTTTTTCTTGGCATAAACACACTAATAACAACAGAAAGTGCCACATTTTAAACAGACTCCGTGAAAAATATTCTGTTTTTATATAGACATTTCCTGGGACTGTCGATACACCATCATTTATCAAATAATTCTAAAAAATTAAGAAGCCGTAGAAAACTATCAGAAAGTTCCTTGTACGAAGACAGACACTGGTCTCCATCAGGGAAATGTGTGGGTGTGGCCGGCATATTTTAAAAAAGGGTCATCAAAATAAATCTAATGATCAATATTTTATGTGTTTTTCTAATTTTCAGATCATTCACTTATGTCCCAGTGGCTTTCTATTTAATTACGAAATGATATGCGGATAAAATAAATAACAAATATGCAAACTAAACGCTCACTATTAAACATTATTCATGTTGTATTAAAAGTGATTTGTGGGTGCGATGTTAAACTACGTCAGCTCGAAACTTTTTTGTAAATGAATAATTAATGTTTGTTGCGGAATCACTCTAAACTCAATGTTTCGACCTAACGGTCTTCGACTGGAGCTATTACGCACTTTCAATATATCTACATTTTTAATTAAGTTTATCGTAAAATCATCAGTTTTCGTTGGTATTACCTTTCATGGATTTTGGTAAATGGGGGATGAAAAGAATTGAAAGATAAATTATCGATTTACCGGATTATTTGAATGGGTTATAATGTACTTTAGTAATACACGCATCCTTAATTAACTCTGCGTTTCATATAAAAGTTTCAAAAGAAATAATCGTTTGCAACTAAAATATATTTATGTATTCTAACATCAAAATAACCACGACTGGACATGCTGGACGCCTAAGCTTTTCACTGTACATTTTTTGTATGTTATTATTAATCCCCACCACGTAAACTGCTAATGCAGGTATGGTTGTCCAGTAGATCTATCTGTTCGTAGGTTACATTGAAAAGGTTAACTAAAATCTTCAAGTTCTTGAAACTCAATACGTTTTCTATGTTGATGGCCTGCATAACCTATCTCTGGCAGTCACCATTCTGTTGAAATATAGCAGGCTTATTAATTATTTACAAGTGCCTCCACCCGGATTTGAACAAGGATCGCCATATTAGACGACAAGCGCACTAACTATTCACCAAGCCATTGTTTTCCGATTCGGCACATTTGCAACATGTTTATCATCATAGAAACCTCACATTTTCAATGCCATGGTAACACTATCCAACATTTCGATAGAAATATGGCCCCTGAATTACGTAGCTAGAAAGTATATGCAATGTGTCTACCGCTGCGTAAGCGTTTATTGAACTCGTCAATAAATTTGAAATATTCATTTACCTAACATGACTATGGACATAATATCTGAAATAAATAATTTATTGACCTGGATCTGGATAAATACGTTGTAGGACCTTTCGGCATATACACAACGGCCGAGATATTATTGGCAGTGTCTGGCAGGGGCAGACAATCAATGAAGAAACGGAAGTGAGATACAAGGAATCCGGGTGCGATACCCTAGCTCGTTTCGAATAGATTCCTTGGTTCTTTAACGTGCCCGGTGTAAAGCACCGATACACGCGAGACTACCCCTGGGTTACCAACCAGGATCATCTCTAGTTGGGTGGGAAACACTAAATAGCGTTCCTGAAATGACCAAGTGTCCCGGCCGAGAATCGAACCCGGGACCTCTCGATCAGCAGTCTAGCGTCTTGACGAACTCGGTAGCAAACCTAGAAAATAGCATATTTGTACATTTATTCAAGTTAATATTTCACGAGTTATAATTTCCCTATAAATTACATTGAATAATAATGAATAATTAATACACTTGTTACTAAATATAGTAACAAAAATGAGCTAATTTCAGGCTGATTATGACCATCACGTGATTGATTATTGCCTATCGGCCCGGGGGCCGTTTCATTAAACTTCGTACGCATGAAATGTTCGTAGGTTTCTTCGTACGAACTTCGTAGACCCAAAATAGCGTTTCAGTAAACTTAAATTCGTACGAAGATTCTTAAGAATTTCGTAGATTTCTTCGTAAGCCTACGACGGGCGAGTACCTTGCGTAAACTAAGAAACAAGATGGCGGCGTTTGTTGTTTCACACAGCCCGATAAGCAGAAAAAGCTGTGTTTTAAGAGAAAGCACGGATTCTAGAACGAACTGTGTGAGGAGGAAGTTACAGACAGGTGTTGGCTATCATGCGAAGGTGTAATTCGGTTGGTGGAGCTTATCAAAGGCGATATTTAACATTTTGACAACCACAAACTATCCTTAGATGCAACTGCAAAGGTACAGAAAACGTAAATTAATAAATTTTCGCTACCTTGGACGACTTAAATTGACGTCCGGTAGCACAGAGGGTGATTTTACAGTTAACACCGATGTTAATGTAAACAACTACATGGTAACGGTGCCATTCGTACTTAGGTCAATTCGTACTGCTCATTTGTATCATTATTTTTTAAAAATAATACTGTATCCATTTCATAATTACCGGCTCGAATATTTGCTTTATAATGTGGCTGAGTTAACATTATGACATTTTATTTTCTATCAGTATCCTGGTTTACTGCTAGTTTATTTAAAGATGGAGTAGAATTGCTATTTTTTACAGTTTAGTTGAGTTTACCTATAAGAAATTACTAAATAATCATGTTTTTGCATACAAGTACCAACAGTATAGATTTTATTTCACATATTTGCTTGATGTGGATATAGTTTCATATGTCATAGCACAGTAGGCCCTCAATAGGTGCACGTTCATATAAATGCAGGTGCTCATGGCTCAGTTACTAAGGCCCTCAATATTGTATATGAAAGTGGACCTTTTGAGGGCCTACTGTATAAGTCCCTAAATAGGTGAGCTTTCATATAAATGCAGGTGCTCTGGACCCACTATAGACCCTAATATATGCACTTTCATATAAATACAGGTGCTCTGGACCCACTATAGGCCCTAATATGTGCACTTTCTTATAAATGCAGGTACTCTGGACCGACTGTAGGCCCTAATATGTGCATTTTCATACAAATACAGGTGCTCTGGACCCACTATAGGCCCTAATATGTGCACATTCATATAAATACAGTTGCTCTGGGCCCACTGTAGGTCCTAAATAGGTGCACATTCACATAAATACATGTGCTCTGGACCCACTGTAGGCCCTAAATAGGTGCACATTCACATAAATACAGGTGTCAAGGACCCACTTTATGCAGTGTTTATTTTATATCACACTTCTATTCATTAATATCATGTCACATGTGGCTATAATGCTCATGTGTACAATATGACCTCATAATATACATAATTATGTATCCTTACCTAGAAGCTGTCTAACCTGACTGGTGCAAATTCTATTGCAGAATCTCAAGAAGAAAGAACAAACTGGTGGTTTTATTCATACTCATGTTGGAATATTTTACCAAAATCTCTCACTGGTAGATGTCTGTGGTGAAATGTTTTAACATGGACACATTTAACCAACTTGCACCAATGAACTCATGAATATCAGAATGTGGATAAAGGTTAACAATGAATAAGTAAGTCACATTTACATTTTCTACATTAAATGACATAAATATACAACTGTTGTATTGTATATTCAATAACTGTTTTAAAAATATATATAAAGTGTAACACATTTAAATACATGTGATATTTCTAGCTACCTGAGCATTTAATCTCAGGGAAAGGGACTTTAAAGGCCCTTTAAGTTGATTTTGGCCTTGAGAGATACTTGCACCAGTAATTAACACCTTGATTTACACCAACATTAATGCCAAATTGAACTAGAATTTAGCAGAAAATATTTGAATTTAGGCCTAGATTATCTCTAGAAGAATATATTATGTTGTCAAGATAGTATATTATCTGGCAAAAAACTGAAATACAAATATGTGTTTTTGCACAAACTGAAAGTGTATTAAAATTAACATGTTTAGGCAGGTCACTGGTGTATTCCATTGATACATAATATATTGGTACTCATGTCTATGCCATTACAATACAATATTACCTTGGTAAATGCTTGGAGAATTTTGTATGAACCATGCTTAATATTTTTTTAATTAATTAATTAATTTAAAACAATATATCTTCCTGTATTTTTGAAATGGTCATATATAATGGATTCTGCCATTGATAGATATTTGGTTTTACTGATGGCTGGAAATTGTAAAATTGGTTTATTCATATTTCAGGAAGTCATACACATCACCCTGCTGGTGCACTGGAAACAGTCAACATTGAATCCACATAGAACTTTATTGAAATATTGCTGTGTTAAACACTAATTAACCACTTACACAGATATACAGATATACAGTGAACATTTGTTTAAAAAGGTCACCTGCCATGGAAGACCACTATGCAAATACATGTGTAAAGAGACCAATAATTTTCTCATGCATGAGACAATTGTAATGATAGTTTTCCTGTTGCCAGATACCACCTTTGTTAGTCCCATATATCTGATCTATTATTATATATGTGTTTGATATACAACAGCTGTTTTAATTCCCATACCTATGTTTAGAAATGGGATTTATTCTTTGTATCTTTGATTGATTTTACATTTCATGTTGGAAATGGATAAATAGCCTAGCATCTTGAGAACATGTATTTATATAGTACATTTTGCAGACATTGTTACTCTTAATCATCATATACATATAAAAAAAACAGGTGTAATCCCACAAATTCATATTATATTGTGATAACTATGTTTATTTCAAATGATAATTCTATTTATGAGGCTAACATACACATTGCATGCATACAATTAAATATATAAATACTGATTATTAAGACAAACTCTAAAATGGTACTATGTCTGATATTTAGGTTATTTTGTATAACACAAACTCATATATATGAAAACATTCATGACTTAAGTGTAAGTTTGCTAACAAGTATTGTTCTGATTTATCAAATAATTGCATTAGAAATTTAATTACTATTCTATTTTAAATTTGTTATTGAAAACAGGTTGTGGGAATAGTATTTAAAGTTTTTATGTGGACTTACTAGTATTTACCACATTTGTAGAACATATGTCAAGGGAAAAAAGATCATGAAATGTGGAGGGAATGATAAGCTCTTTTATTATGATAATAGATTCAATTATATGATGCAATGCAGATTAAATGACCATTCAATAAAAACATATTACTGGTGAATACACTGTGTTTCTTCTGTGTTTTAACATAAATTAGATCTAAACTAACTGACAATGTATGTTATCAACTATACTGATTCCAGCAAATGAAGGCAATAATTCCATGAAAAATCATTGCTTAGCCAAGACTGCTATTTCAAAATAATTATTTGAGAGTTAAATGAGCTCAATGTTTTCTGTAACTAGAATATAGTGTGACATCTTATTGAGTTGTAACTGGTTATATATCATTGACCTACTGATTCTGTATGCTGACTCAAGCAAGTGGTTAAGATATGAATGTACATTCAGGCAACGGTTTAAGTATGTCCACACAAAAACCTGACTGACTTGTTTTATATTCCCACTTTTTGCAACTGACTGGCTGAGTTGGCACCTCAAGCAACTGGGTATGTCAACTGGTTTTTATCCATCTGCTTGTTAATCATGTAATGACTGCTAACATGTGTCAATTCAAGGAAGTAACTGGTACAGACTTGAGCTTCTGAGTGGTTTGATATGTTGACTCAATAAACTGGCTGGTTTAATTTGCCATCTCCCGTCATTGATTATCTTAGTATACAGACACAAGCAACAACTGGGATTGAATTCCACTATGCAAGCAACCGCTCGCATTGAATCAAACTATTCAAGCAACCATTGGGATTGAATCCCACTATTCAAGCAACCACTGTGATTGAATCCCACAATTCAAGCAACCACTGGGTTTAAATCCCACTATGCAGGCAACCACTTGGATTGAATCCCACTATTCAAGCAACCACTGGGATTGAATCCCACTATTCAAGCAACCACTGGGATTGAATTCCACTATTCAAGCAACCACTGGGATTGAATTCCACTATTCCAGCAACCACTTGGATTGAATTCCACTTTTCAAGCAACCACTGGGATTGAATCCCACTATTCAAGCAAACCACTGGGATTGAATCCCACTATTCAAGCAACCACTGGGTTTGTACCCCACTATGCAAAAAACCACTGGGTTCGAATCCAACTATAGGTGTAAGCAACCACTGATTTTGAATCCCTCAATATGTGCAAACTCTTATGTAGGTTGGCAGCTTCTTACTGGCATATTAATAATCTATTAAACACAAAACAAATACATGTCATACTTTAGTTATTTATTTATACCACAAATTATGAGTCGACAAAATGTATTATTTACATATAACCATAACAACTGTACTTGTTTGATGAACTAGCAATTTAAAGATTAAAAAGTTGATATAAAACATATATAACATTTATCTGGTGCAGTATGTTTCTAACGTATGATTACAGACTTTTATCATCATACATGCAGGGAGCATGCTATTTTTCTGAGAAGCTAGGAGTGGTCAACCTGAAATCACATACGAGAAAGTTGAATATGAGAACAGCGTTTTGATAGAGAGTCGATCCATGTTTCCAAACTAGTTTTCAATAACAGTATGATCTCTCCAGTGCAGCCCTCTGTAGAGCAACACTATCTCTATGATAACAACCCTTTCAAAATTACCCTTAGATTATATTTAACCTCTGTAGAGCAACAACTTCTATACTTAAGTCATTTTGCAGCCCCTAAAGGGTGTTGTTCCACAGAGGTGGTTCTGAATTACTCCTACAAAAAATCTGGGATATATAGGAGTAAGCCTTTCACTTAGTTGGTCTGTTGGTAACTCATTCCAAAACAATCTAGTGATAACCATCCTTTGTTTTATACTATTGAGAAAGCATGTGATAAAAGGGTAAACAACTATATTAACATGACTATCATATATCATTTATAAACCCAAAAGAAGCTGTGTGATATAGATGCTTTTCTCATAGCACACAAATTCCACCCTTTAATTAGACACAAATTTATCATGAAGACATATCTGATCAGTTCCAATCATGAAGAATGATGTCAAGGTGAATCATGTCATGTGACACACACTTTAGAGCAATTGTCAAATTATTAGAGACAACTTTTGCTATTATGGGACCATCATATCATCAAATATTCCCCACTTTGACAATCATCTTGTTGCAAACCGGGCACAATACTTCCATGGACGACATCTCATAAGTTGTGTAGAGCCTTAAATAAAAAAACATAATATGGTGTTACAGCTTTAATAATGTGACAGTGTATACCAATGCATTCATTTTTAATTGACAAGTTATTTGTGTTATTATACAGTTAAAAACAAATTAAAACATTTGTGTTTAAATTTAGATCACATTGACCCAACCAAGCAAATGCTACATAGTACATTCAACTACATACATATGCAGTTAATTAAGGAAATAAGCATTATGCCTATATTGATGTGTATGATATAACTGACTCTAGTTAGAGTAAAATTATTATTGGAATCCAATAAATTGTTTATAAGAAATTTTATTACAAGGAGGGCCTATACAGTATCTAGATAGATTCTATACATAAATTAAATCTAGATTTTTTTTTCACAAACATTTCTTAGAGAAAATATAGTACCTGTTAATACTTTCTCCTTCTTATCAATATGAATATTCATAGCTTCATCACCCATTACCAACACTGCTTCATCATTCATCATCATCATGTAATATGAAGTTTCCTGGAAACCTTTTCCTGAAATATACATAATTTTTTTTTATGAATATATTTACATGAAGCAATTAATCAACATGTAGGACTGTGTGTTGTTTCAAGTAAATTAAGACAAGTACCCACAGTATCTTGGACTTGGTGGGGACGTTTCAACATGCTTGCATTCAGAATTGCAATTGTGTCTTCTTATTCTTCCAATTAATTTGCAGGGCCCATTCTGATCAGAGCATAATCCACTATTCGTTGATACAATGATGTGTGCAGTTGCATGTTGTCCAAAACAAACCAGCAGTTAACAGATTTTTATACGAAAACAATTTCAACAAACGTAAAAGATCACGAGATTTGAGCTATTTTACTTACCATTTTGCTATATCTAGCCACAATTTGGAGTGGATATGTACAGATTCACTTGTCGTTTAATACCCTTGAATGATCCCAATGCTTTGAACCACTTATTTAACGAGTACGACCAATGTTTCGCTATTTTCGTCGGTCAAGTTGCTTTTCGCTGTCGTCTGTAAACGTGCTCTCTCAGCGGTCCGCGCGACAGCGGAAGTCGCAGTAATTTTATCTTCAGCAACGAAGAGTCGTTACGAAGTTCGTAAGTGATGCGTACTTAAGAAAGTTCGTACGAAGGTGTTACTGAAACGCTCATAACTTTTTCGTAAGAAGTTCGTACAAAGACCTTCGTAAGGCTACGAAGATAAGTTACGTACGAAGTTTAATGAAACGGCCCCCCGGTCCGCAATCTCATAATCGTAATCGGCCCGTTGAACGGACGCACGTTGCGTTATCCAGGTTAACATGACGTCACGTCGAAGTCATAATGACGTCACGTTGGAGCAAAAATGACGTTACGTTGAAATTGCTTTGACACTTTTATGAATGTATAAGATTTTCATCATAAATGACTGTAGATCTTCATGATCTTTACTAAACGTGAGTTGTTGTTACTCCCATTGAGTTTTTAAATTGAACAATTGTATTAAAGACTTTAATACACTTCAGGGGGGCGTTTTATCAACGTGTCGTACGACAATACTATTAGCGTTTTGTCGCAAGTTGTGTCTTACGTCGCCGGATCTGCGACCAAGGCGTTTTATCAACGTTTTGTCTTAGCTACGATGTCGCAACTTGGTCGATTTTTGTCTCAAGTTCTAAGACAGGGTGGAGGCTGTCGTAACTCACAGGTTTTGTCGTAAACCCAAACAAAATGGCTACCATTCGTCTGCTTTTAGCTCGATTCGATAGCAATTTTGACATTTTTGTCCCATAAACGATGTTTCGAATAGTTTTGGGCCGATGTGTTGCGGGTGAGTCACGAAGTAGGACATGCGACAACCGCTCAAATGAGTAAAGTGTAAACAATTCAGAAGAAAATCCAACTTTAAAATCTTCACAAGACCAATGTCATGATGATAGCTAACAAGGTAGCTGTTTGTTTTAAATTATTTAAACTACGTAAATTAGATCTAGTTTATTTCAATTGACGGGAATTGTCATAACACCAAGCAGCCAAGGGAGATTACTCAAACTTCAGTGTATTCTTCTCTACAGTACTGTACAGTATATCAGGATGTTATTTGACATTAAAAAACTGAAATTAGTCGCTAAATGTATGATTAAGTGTGTTATTGATAGGCATATTTATGATAAATATCATATTGCGTTACTGTGCTACTTCAAACTAGCTACCAAAGAAGACCAAAGAAACTACCAAAGTAAAAAAACATACCCCACCCACTAAGTTTCATAGTGACTTTGAAAATCATGTTGATTTATTGAAAACAAATGGCCTACATCAATCAAACCAAAATGCGACCTGCCTTTTCAGCATTCAAACAAAGCCCCTCACTCAATGGGTGTAATGCACCAGTTAGTTGCATCCATTGGCCCCAGCCCCTGGGAAACAGTCATGTTTTTACCTCTTCCAGCTCCCCCATGTTGGGAATTTTTTCTCCGAACAATACCCCGGGGAAATATTTAGTTGTCAAGGGGCCCGGGAAATAACGTAGATTGTACCACGAGCTGTCCCCCGCAGGGCCATGGACGGGTGGGGTTTTGACAACCCAAAAGTAAAATCCCATCTTACATGTATCCCCGGGGTAGGGGGAGAGGGCTGTGGATGCAACTGACCGGTAACAGTGTAAAACAGGTGATATAAATGGCAAGTAGACCGGGCTTGCATCCTGGACCCTTCCCATCATACTGCTGGGTAAAATTCCTGCCCCCCCCCCCAGGAACATGCAGAAGGTAGACATCCCTACACATTGTTCCTGTCCTAATCTAAGTATATTGATTTTAATTAATATATTATCAATATCATTAAAATCAAATTCTAACATTCACTCCATTCTTTGGCGCTGTTAGTTATCCTATATCAGTGTAAAGTAGTGGAGTTTATATATTGGTCTGATTTTTATGTTAATATATGTGCCTAAATTAGTGAAATATAGTCTAGGTTATATGTCAAATCCCAACGCTGGCCCGGCTTGGAAAGATAAAAACATGGGACTATTCCTCTATTATTCTACAGTCTTAATTAATTGTAAGATTCTTGCATAATTGGCAAAGATAGCCTATACAGTGCATTTAAAATTATTTTTGTTTGCTGGAAAGCCAAAAACCTGAGTCAAATACCACCTGCAATCAAAGACCACCAACATAAAGGCACTATATATGTTAAGCATGTCTGTCAAAACATACATTTAACTACCATTTGACATCTGGTTGTCCATTTAACTCATCCTGTGAAGAGAAACCACCTGTCAACAAAGATTTGCTGCTCCCATGAATGATCTTAATGCAGCAAAACATGTTTGTAAACTGTAAAATATTGTCTAGAAATTAAAAGTGATTTTGACCAAAAATGATGCTGTAAATTTAAAATGCACCTCATTTCTTTATTGCAGATTCATATCCAGATAGAACATATATACTAAAAGATGTACAATTGTATGTGGTAAAATGAGAATCACTCATAACAGAGTCATATATAGACAGTAATACCAGCATTATGGATAAAAGGTAATTAATTGTTCTGATCTTACTTATATTTGCTGATCATAGCTTTTATTTTCTTTATTTCTACTGACATATGGCAGGCCTTCGTGGTTAAGTGATTAAGGCATATGCCTTCTGAGCAGGAGGACGAAGGTTTGAGTCCTGGCGGAAGCTGGGTTAGAACTGACGCGGCCGGTTGGTTAGCCGCCTGCAGCTAGTTTAAGAACAGTTACCGTAGGCCAATCTCTGCCAGGCAATACAAGAAGGGATTTGGGAGGTACTGTGCGCATGAAAGAAAGAGTGTCTCATAAGCCAAATTGGCTGGCCCTTTCAATGGGGGTGACAGTACAATAAATGAACAATTTACCTTTAATATGTGCTCCACCGGGATTTGAACACAGGTCGCCAGATTACCCTAACCATTAAAATACGGAGACACATATCTTTAAGAAACTGAACTAATTAATAGTCTTAATCCCAGCATGCATGCACATTACTGATAGTACATGGTGTTTATCATTAACACAAGCTGCAAATAAAAAGTGTCAATCTTTACTGAAACAGATTATACATGTATAACTAAAGCAATGTGTTCTGTAAACATTTCATTTATAACTAAATTAAGTCAAATAAATGACTTCTGTTTTGTTGTATTATGCTTTCAGCTGAGCATTGATGTAGATAAATTAAAGTCTAGTATTATAAAAAAAATATTTTAAATTACAAAAGTTCATGAAATTTAAATTTAATTAATTAATTCCGTAACTAACTCCAACATTTATAGTTATTTAATTGTTTTGGCATATTAAACATTTGGTGTTTTATTATTAATTTTTGAATATTATTTGTTTATTTTCAGGAAGTATATCTCTGCTTGTTCAACTGGATGGTGGCGACTTAAACTAGATAAATTTGAAAGTACATTGGGAAAATTCCTGTGGCCAGTGGAAGTACATTGGTGTTATTAAAAGATGAACTTTTGATGCAACACTGCCATGATCCTGAAAAGCTCTATAGATATTGTAATGCTTATAATATGCTTTAGGTAAATAACCACTAAATGCCTACGCGGACCAAATTCAGATACAGTCAAATAGTCTGTTAAAAAACTTTGAAGCGACTGGAAATGGGGGTATGTCTTGACAAATCAGCATCAGAATCATGAAATTGGTGTTAAATGCTTTGTATGCATGTATGTGATGTAGTGAAATGGTTTTATTCAGAAAAAATTTGTATTCTGGCTTAAATATGAAAGTGAAAGTAAGGTTGGGGCTAACGGACAGTGAGTAAATCCGTACATGTGAGAAAATCTGTTCACCGCGTTTGACGAACCAAATTTTTCTTATATGATACATGACCCCCTACTTTTTTTTCATTTTCTTCAAGCCGGATGCTATTTCTATTGATTAAAAGATTTTGAGAGGGCCCCATGGACAAAAAGTTGACATTTTTTTTGGCTGACCTAGGTCACTTTACATTGAGTTAAAGAACAACTCTATTTGGTGGTTTGTGACCTTTAGAAATTTGTCATTTTGCAACAAACATAAAGACAAAGCAACATGTGACAGTAATTTTTAAAACCTTCCTAAATGGTTCTAATATGACCTATTTTATATCTCCTAAAATGTCTGAATTCATTTTTGAACACTTCTTAACATTATTAGGTGAATGTATCTTATTGAGGGAAAGTTCAGTGCACAAGAACTCAAACTCTGATTTTCTATATTTTTGAGTTATTTCCCTTTGTAATTTTTCATACTTGCTCTGGCCACAACTCGCACAGTACTGGAGAAATCAATTTGAAACTAAATATGTAAATAGATCTCAGTGAGCCCAAGAATCATAACTCTGTGTTGCATATTTTTGTAGTAATTTAGTATGCTTAGTACTGGCTCATGCCATAGCTCATAAAATATTCGAGATTTCAATTTAATCTTCATAAGTGAAAAGATCTCATCATTCATAACTTTCTTTTGTACGTTTTTGTAGAAGTTTTGCTATGACCGCCCAATTGGAGAAAATTACCCGTTTGTGACGACTCTTAGCATCAGTATGTTTTGCATTGTTTCATTAAGATTTTATAGCCTTACAAAATTAATTGTATTAATCAAACTTTATTTGTATACATAGAAACTGGATTTATTATGTCCCACCTTTCATGAGAGGGTATATTGATTTGCAAATGTTGGTTGGTCTGTCTGTTAGTTGGTTGGTAAATGGTTTGCATTCCACAGCTCAAGAATACTTTGTCCTAGGACCTAGCAACAGTAGAAGATATATATTAATTTTGAGGTCAGTAGGTCAAGATCAATGTGACCTTAACCATCTCCGACTGTTGAGCTGTTATAAGGCGTAATTGTTTTTAGGACTATAAGTTTGCCCTCCGTCAGTCAGTGAGTCCGTCCGTCAAGAAAATCTGGACTCAAACAGTTTTTAAGCTATGAAATTTGGTATGCAGATAGCGACCAATATGGAGATTATGCACGGCTAATTTTTGTTGACTCGGACAAACAATTCCGTTGCCATGGCAACAGAAAGATTGACAACCTGGAAACCAGATAGGGGACTTCTGTATTGCTTGCAATTCCTAATTACTTGTTTTAAACATCTCTTGTTAAGATATGATCAATACAAATTGCTGTTAAATACTTTCAAAATTTTGCTCTACAGTGATTTATGCTTGCAAATATAAGATTGGGAAATACACAGAAGAAAAACAGTACTTGTGTCATTATTTTATGTATTATCAATTATTTCTTATTCTGCCCCAATAATCAAAGGACAGTATACAAAATCAAGGTTGCTGCATTTGAGAGGTAAAAGTAAATTGTTTCTTCTGGAACAAACTTATTATGCTGTTCAACATTGGTTTTTGCTACAGGCAAGATCGACCTGGCACTGTAACGCATTGTACTTCAGTGTGTACTGTTATGTACCTACCTCCAGTACAAAAGCACCCACAAGCTGCTTATTCAACTCGAACATAGAAAAGAACGCAAAATGGTACTGTGATTGCCAGATGCTGCTCTGTATAGACCCCTTTTTTATAAAGAGGCGGTTGAATACAGTTCGAATGTCGCCGTCACGGAATCCACGCTTCTAACTTCCATCGTTCGATCATGTGCGTTCGGAATATTCAATATAATATCCGAATCTAAAGCATTGGATATTTTCTTATTGAAGGAGGACCAGAAACTATATAACACTGCTAATTGCTACACACTAGCTTTGGCCTTATTGAGATTGGTTGTACCAGCATTACGTCATCACGTTCATACTATTCATCGTACAAACAAATACTCTGGAGTGTGTAGTGAAAATAGAATTTAGTGCATATGTACGGGCAAATTCAAACCCGTAGCTTATTTAGATTGAAGTCTGCAGGTTCTGGGAATAAGTAGGGGTACGGTGAGCAGAACACGTCGAATCAACGTCACAACGTCGGCTAAACGTTCACTGGTTTTACATTTGTTAAATGCAAATGCCTGTGTATGTCTTTCGCGGGGGTAGGTTAGGAGATAATGATGAGTTCTAGCCGATTTCAAAGTCAATTGGGTATACATGTATCTTGATCTGTGAGCGTTCTGATATGTCTTTATTGTGATGGGCTTTTCGGTGTTCCGTAGTGATGATCATGAAGAACAATCCATCTTCTTACCTGTAGTATCGTACATGGAACTTTTAGGATAAGTCATTATCCTATCCGAGTGAAATGTGGCTATAAAGATGCACCAGTCAGTTGCATTCACGACCCCCTTCATCCTTGGGGATGGACTGGGATTTTATTTTGTAAAATTTCCGGTATTTCCCCGACCCCTTACAACTATATATTGTCCCCGGGGTATTGGTTCGGAAAAAACCCTCCCCGCAGTATGGGGAAGCTGGAATTCAAAATCACGGCTATTTTTTCCGACTATCCACCGCCCGTCCCCGGGGTTGAGGGTGTGCTTGCAACTGACTGGTGCATAATGTCGCGCATAACCAAAATACTACAATGTCGATGCTGGTGGATTTTTGTCATGCTAACATCGATAATATTTCTGTTAAAAAATAATCTTTTTACCTATTCTCTTGAAAAAATCTAAGATTGTGAACATGCATTCCTAATTAAAAAAGTTACGACAATTAAAACAGTCTCTGTAGATCTAATTATTCTTTAACACCCCTCGTACTCCACGATCTAGATATCTTTATCTATCTAGAGAATCAAGTACTTCACAAGATTACAACAGCTAGAGAAAAACTCCGAAAGAAATAAGTTCGTGTCTACTATGGATGCCTTTTCCTCCAAATACATGCTTATTTCCAACTATGCTCACTTTTCACAGAGGCTGCCGGCTGGTCGACTCAGCCGGTCTATTGACCTGCCGAAATCGCCTACAAATTGTAGATCTATCAGATGATATTATTTGAATTTCTGTTAATTCGTCAATCTATGAGTATTTGTGACTTTTGTCTATATCAATGTATGTACTAACACATTTATAGTTGTTAAATCGCTTTTCCTAGACCTACTACCAGATGGCGACACAATATCATTAATTGTTTACATTGACAACGCTTATTTGACAGGTGCGCGTCACGTAGCGGAAGTAACGTTTCTGGACTGTGTCTCAAATATTAATGACTTACGACAAATGTTTGTCTTAGCTGCGACACTCGATTTACGACACCGTTCATAAAACGGTTTAGTCACGTCTTATCTTTTTGTCGTAAGTCACAGAGTTAAGATAAGACGATGTCTTAGCTACGACATGTTGATAAAACGCCCCCCAGGGGGGCGTTTTATCAACGTGTCGTACGACAATACTATTAGCGTTTTGTCGCAAGTTGTGTCTTACGTCGCCGGATCTGCGACCAAGGCGTTTTATCAACGTTTTGTCTTAGCTACGATGTCGCAACTTGGTCGATTTTTGTCTCAAGTTCTAAGACAGGGTGGAGGCTGTCGTAACTCACAGGTTTTGTCGTAAACCAAAACAAAATGGCTGCCATTCGTCTGCTTTTAGCTCGATTCGAAAGTAATTTTGACATTTTTGTCCCATAAACGTTGTTTCGAATAGTTTTGAGACGATGTGTTACGTGTGAGTCACGAAGTAGGACATGCGGCAACCGCTCAAATGAGCGAAGTGTAAACAAATCTGAAGAAAATCCAACTTTAAAATCTTCACAAGACCAATGTCATGTTGCTAGCTAACAAGGTAGTTATTTTTTTCAATTTCTTCATTAAAACTACGTTAATTTCTTAATTTGTTTATCTCTATTAAAAGGAATTGTCACAACACCATGCAGTCAAGGGAGATAACTCAAACTTGAATGTATTCTGCTCTATTTCATGATGTTATTTGACTGTAAAAAAATGAAATAATTCACTAAAATATGCTTAAGTGTGTTATAAATAGGCATATTTATGATGATTATCATAATGTCGCTACTGTGCTACTTCAAACTACCAAAGTAAAAAAACCTACCCCACCCACTAAGTTTCATAGTGACTATGAAAATCATGTTGATTCATTGAAAACAAATGACCTACATCCATTCAACCAAATAGCACCTGCTTTCTCATCATTTTAACAAAGTCCCTCACTCACCTGTAATGCACCAGTCAGTTGCATCCATGGCCCCAACCCCTGGGATAGGCGTCGGATAGCCGGGAAAACAGGCATATTTTTACCTTCCAGCTTCCCCCATGGTGGGAATTTTTTCTCCTAACCAATACCCTGGGGAATATTTACTTGTGTGAGGGGCCGGGAAATACCAAAGATATTACCATCAGCAGCCCCCCCAGGGCCATGGATGGGCGGGTTTTGACAACCCAAAGGTAAAACCCCAACCCAACTCCGGGGTAGTGTGGGGGGATGTGGATGCAACTGCATGACTGGTGCATAACAGGTGGGATAAATGGCAACCAGACTGGGCTCCCGCCCTGGACCCTTCCCTAAGGGCGAATTTTCCAACGACTGAGCTAGCCGGCTGCTTACATAAGTTTCTCACTTATAAGTAATTAATTCTTATACACAACACTACATAGGTCATTGTGATATCGGAAAAGTAAATTATTTGGTTTATTTCCCCCCTCGCACTCTGGACCCTTCCCTAAGGACAATTGACTGGCGCATAAGTGCAACTACGTCATGTTATACACTTGTTGATGAAAACAGTTGGGGGTCTACTCCCATACATACCTCATGCACCCCCCCCCCCAGCAGAAATCCTGGGTCCGGGCCTCTATATATGACATATGTGCCTAAACCAATGAAATATAATATAGGCTGTATGTCAATTTCCCACACTCACTCGGCTAGGAAAGGGTAAAAACCTGGGACTATTCCCCTACTATTCTCAACTCTTAATTAATTGTAAGATTAGCTAGCATAATTGGCAAAGATATATAGCCTATAATATATAGTGCATGTTAAATTGTTTTTGTTTGCCAAATATTGCTGGAAAGCCAAAAACTCGAGTTAAATACCGCCTGCAATCAAAGACCACCAACATAAAGGCACTATGTTAAGCATGTCTGCAAAAACACACATTTAACTACCATTATACTCATCCTGTGAAGAGAAACCACCTGTCAACAAAGATTTGCTGCTCTCATGAATGGTATTTATGAAGCAAAACATCTTTGTAAACTGTAAAATGTTTACTGTGTGGAGACAAATTTAATTACATGTATTTTATTATATTGCCTAAAAATGATTTTGACCAAAAATAATGCTGTAAATTTAAAATGCACCTTATTTCTTTATTGCAGATTCATATCCAGATAGAACATACATACTAAAAGATGTACAAAAATGTATGTGGTAAAATGAAAATCACTCATAACAGAGTCATATATAGACAGTAAGATAAAAGGTAATTAATTGTCCTGATCTTACTTATATTTGCTGATCAAAGCTTTTATTTTCTTTATTTATACTGAAATATGACAGGCCATTGTTGCCAAGTGGTTAGGGCATCCGCCTTCGAAGCAGGAGGGCGAAGGTTTGAATCCTGGCGGAAGCTGGGGTAGAACTGACTCGGCCGGTTAGTCAGCCGCCAGCTTGTTTTAGAATGGTTACCGTTGACCAATCTCTGCCTGGCACCGGTAATACAAGAAGGGATTTGGGAGGTAGTGTGCGCATGAAAGAGACAGTGTTGGCTGGCCCTTTAAATGGGGGTGACACTTCAATGAATAACCAGTTTACCTTTAATATGTGACTGGGATTTGAACACAGGTCGCAGATTACCCTAACCATTGAGCTACAGAGACACATATATCTTTAAGAAACTGAACTAATTAATAGTCTTAATCCCAGCATGCATGCACATTACTTCTAGTACATGAAGTTTATTATTAACACATGCTGCAAATAAAAGTATGTGTCAATATTTACTGAAACATATTCATATAACTTTTAGCTATGCGTTCTGTAAACATTTTTTTAAAACTAAATTAAGCCAAATAAATGACTACTGTTTTGTTATGTTATGCTTTCAGCTGAGCATTCATGTAGATTAATGTAAGTCTAATATTATAATAATCTTTTTTAAATTTTAAATAACATGCAATTTAAAATAAATTAATTTTTTCAGTAAGTAACTCGAATGTTTATAGTTATTTAATTGTTTTGGCATATTAAACATTTGGTGTTTTATTATTAATGTTTGAATATTATTTATGTATTTTCAGGAAGTGCATCCCTGTTTGTTCAACTGGATGGTGGCGGCTAAAACTAGATAAAATTGAAAGTACATTGGGAACATGCCTGTGGCCAGTGGAAGTACATTGATGTTATTAAAACATGAACTTTTGAAGCAATTTTTAAAACCTGTACTTGTATAATCAAAAATCACATGCACATTTTGATTTACTGCTGGTATTTTTAAATGTATCTAGGTATAGAAAAGATTAAAAATAATATGCATATTTATGATGCTCCCTAAAGGGTGAGCATATATTTTTCATACTTAAATTTTGCACAACTCACCCAGTACTGGAGAAATCAATTTGAAACTTTATAGGTAAATAGATCTCAGTGTAGTGCCCAAGAATCATAACTCTCGAGTTGCATATTTTTGGAGTAATAATTCCTCTTTGTAATTTAGCATGCTTAATACTGGTCCATACCATAGCTCATAAAGTATTGGAGACTTCAATTTAAAACTTCATAATGGAAAAATTACATCAATCACAAGTTAATAACTGTCTTTTGTACGTTTTTGAAGTCGTTTTCCTATGACCACCCCATGGGAGAAAATTACCCGTCTGTGACGGCTCTTGGTATCAGTATGTTTTTAATTGTTTTCAGTAACATTTTCTAGCCTTACAAAATTAATTGTCTTAATCAAACTTTAATACATAAAAAACTTAATTTATTATGCCCCACCTTCCATGAGGGAGTATATTGCTTTGCAAATGTTGGTTGGTCTGTCTGTTAGTTGGTCGGTAAATGGTTTGCATTCCACAGCTCAAGAATACTTTGTCCTTGGTCCTAGCAACAGTGGATGATACATATTGATTTTGAGGTCAGTAGGTCAAGATCACTGTGACCTTAACCATTTCATAGGGGACAGTATTGCTTGCAATTCCTAATTACTTGTTTTAAATATCTATTGTTAAGATATGATCGATGCAAATTGCTGTTCAATATTTTCAAATTTTGGTTTATGCTGAAAACTTGATACTTATTTGCTAATGATCGGAGTGATAAATACACAGAAGAAATACAGTACTTGTGTCATTATTTTATGTATTATCAATTATTCTTATTCTGTCCCAATAATCAAAGGATAGTATACAAAATGCTAGATTATCATCGAGGTTATTATTATGCTGTTCAACAGTGGTGTTTGCTACAGACAAGGTCGCCCTGTCGCTGTATCGTATTGTACTTCAGTGTGTACTGTAATGTACAATCCCCCCCCCCGGCACAAAGCACACACAATCTGACCACACTGTGTAAATACTCGCCGAGAGGGCGACTCCAACATAGAAAACGAACGCAAATCGGTACTGCGACTGCCAGATGCTGCTCTGTATAGACCCCTTTGTATATAAATAGTCGCTTGAATACAGTCCGAATGTCACGGACAGAAGACATGGAATCTACGCTTCTAACTGCCATGTTCAATCATGTGCGTTCGGAATATTCAATCTAAAGTATTAGACATTTTCTTATTGAAGAAGGCCCAGCAATTATATAACACTGCTATGGATTGGCCAATTTGACAGGAGCCAGACCTTTTGATTAGCATAATTAAACAGTCGATATATTGCCTACGTTAACAATACTGATTGTATCACGAAGACACAAATTTGAAGTACCGATATCTCACGATTTGCTTGCGGAAATTGATATATTCAAAGCAAGAATCATGTAATATATTCTTGCATAAAGGTCATGCTCAGGTCAAAATAGCCAAGCTATAATTGCTACACACTAGCTTTGGCCTTATTGAGACTATTGATCTACGGGGGTTGTACCAGAATTACGTCATCACTTCCCTACTATTCATCGTACAAACAAATACTCGTGAGTGTGTAGTGAACATAGCATCTATTGCATATGTACTTGACAATTCAAAGCCGTATCTCATTAACATCGAAGTCTGCAGGTTCCGGGAATAGGTAGGGATGCGGTGCCCAGAGCACGTCGAATCAACGCCGGCTAAACGTCCACTAGTCCAGTCATTTTAACTTTTAACCTCAAACTAATTGCAAAACAAACAGTTTTGTGTTTATATGGTGCGTAAAGCTATCCTTAGCAATGTACAAAATGTCCTAATTGAATATTTGTGGGACTTTTTGAGATATTCACAAATATATTCAATTGTCACATGTTTTCGCGATATTTGTCACTTTTGATGTAAATAAATCTTGACTTGTACCAGTAACTTATTTTTACATCGTGCTTAGAGGTCGCTATAGTGGTCTGATTTTTATGAAACTTGGCAGCAATGATCATCGTAAGCTTATCTAGGTAAAATAAAATTTTGAGTTAACCGGAGCCAAAATCTAGGTCACTAGGTCAAAACATAGAAAAAACAAGATATAGTCACCAGGGGTCGCAATATCGACCTTACACTTGTGAAGTTTAGTCACATTGATCACCTTACAAAAATCAAGGTCATGTATGAAAATGGATTAACCTGAGTTAAAAACTAGGTCACTATGCCAATTTATAGAACAAATTTTTAGAATGCACCCTTTTTACCTAATCTTTATGAAACTTTGTCACATGGATCATGAAGACAAAATGTAGGTCAAATTCAATATTTACTTATCATGAGTTAAAACTAGGTCACTAGGTCAAATAATAGACAACCCTTCATGCGCCAAAAAGTCGCATCAAATATTTTAACCTATTGACCTAATTTTGACCCAAATAACTCAATAACATACTTGTCCTAGATGTTTTGATATGAGCATTGTGACCAAGTTGCATAAATATTAGATCAAAATTGTGAATTTTGTACCTACACAATGTTTACCTTTGATTTTAACTAGCGACCTACTTTTTGACCCCGGATGACCCAATTTATAACTTTGACATATATTTTGTTGATATTATTATTGTGACAGAGTTTCATAAATATAAGGTCAACATTATGACCTCTAGCGACTACACAAGGTTTTGCAACAATTTGACCTAGTGACCTAGTTTTTTACCCTTGATCATCCATTTTCTACCTTGGCCTTAATTTTGTTCAGATGATCACTCTGACCAAGTTCCATAATCATAGAGTCAAAATTGTGAATACAAATGCAATTGTGGACGAACAGACAAAGAGAAAAAATCACTATTTCTCCAGAATCGATAGATTCGTGTACATTTTGTATATTGTCTGTATGGTATACTGTCCAAACACATATATCCTTTTTCCATAAGACACACATGTATACAACACATGATATGTGTAAATTTTAAACAAATTGGATAAATATTAAAGAAATGAATTAAACTTTTGTTTCCCCTTCCAAGTGCTATTTTGAGTCATTTTGTCGACATTTGAATGGGTAGTATACCAACACGTAGACTGGCATATATATGAAAAGTAAATTGTCTGATGATAAAATCAATATTTGTATTCGATAGAAGAAGGTTGTATCTTTCAGAAAATATAAGCTTTAAGGTGCAATTAGTAAATATTAAAGACTTACACGGGAATTATTAGAACTTAAAATTCCCCATGTAGTATGAAGTAAGGAAAATGCTGAAATTGATACCAAAAGTGACCTTAAACATGTTTTTTTTTTTTTTTATTTTCCCCACTGAACTCGCATATTTGACGTTTTGTCTGTAGTCAATACTAGTCTGTAGATGATGAAAATGCAAAGAAACTCTGTTTTGCAATTTGTTTGAGGTTGACCATATTTTTTAGCTTCAATGACTGGACTACACTGTCTTTACATTTGTTAAGTGCCTGCCAATGTGTATACATGTACATTCGCAGGGGTAGGTTAGGAGATAATGATGAGTTCTAGCGGATTTCAAAGTCAATTGGGTATACATGTACATGTATCTTGATTTGTGAGGGTTCTGATATGTCGTCATTGTGATGGGCTTTGCGATTTCCGTAATGATGATCACGAAGAACAATCCATCTTCTTACCTGTGGTATCGTACTTGGAACTTCCAGGATGAGATATTATCCTATCTGTGTGAAATGTGGCTATAAAGATGCATCAGTCAGCTGCATTCACGACCCCACCACTGGGGATTGTCGGGGATTTTATTTTTGATTTGACAAAGCCCCCGCCAGTCCACAGCTGGTTGTAAAATCTCCGGTATTTCCCCGACCCCTTACACCTATATATTGTCCCCGGGGTATTGGTTCGGAGACAAAATCCCCCCCCCCAGTACGGGGAAGCTGGAGTGTAAAATCAAGGCTGTTTTTCCGACTAGCCACCACCCGTCCCCGGTGGTGAGAGTGTGCTTGCAACTTACTGGTGGCGTGCATAATGTCGCGCATAATCAAAATACTACAACTTCGGAGTCGATGTTGGGGAATTTTTGTCATGTCGCATTCCGCTAACATCGATCATATTTTCATTGGTGACGCGCAGCTGTTACTATGGCGACATATTAAAAAGCTTTATAACATTCTGTTAGAAAATAATATTTTTATTTATTCACTTGAAAAAAATCTACGACAGAGTTTGTTATCATGCACACCTATTTAAAAAAGTTATGGCAATTAAAACAGTATCCGTAGATCTAATTCTCTGACACCCCTCGTACATCAAGATCTTGATAATAGCTGAAATACCTGAACATTCTTCACAAATTAACTGTTCAGTAACAGAAGGCTTACATTCACATAATCATATTTACTTGACACACGTAAACGATGCAGTATATCATCATAACAAGTTTTAGATTCTACACACAATTGCAAAAGTAGACCCAAATATTGTACAATAAATATGCCTGAGACAACCCCTTACAAACAAACTAAGGTAGGTCGATTGATGACGTAGTCAGGTGAGAAATCACGGCGGGTAGTCTAGTCACCGAAAATATTAACACGGGTCTAAGATCAATTTAACTGTATATCCATCTAGAATAGCAAGTACTTCGCAAGATTACAACAGCT
The DNA here is from genome assembly GCA_963678985.1 of Spisula subtruncata. Taxonomy (NCBI): domain Eukaryota; kingdom Metazoa; phylum Mollusca; class Bivalvia; order Venerida; family Mactridae; genus Spisula; species Spisula subtruncata. Next base: position 18,756,939 of record OY787668.1, read on the forward strand.
AGAGAACAAAACACCGAAACAAATAAGTTAGTGTCTCCAAATACATGCTTTTTCCAACTATATATGCTCAACATTTCACAGAGGCTGGTCGACTCAGCCGGGTTATTGACCTGTCGAAATCGCCTACATATTGTAGGTCTATCAGATGATTCCATTTGCATTTCTTTGAATTCGTCATTCTATGAGTATTTGTGACTTTTGTCTAAATTAATTTTTGTACTAACACATTTATAGTTGTTAAATGGCTTTTCCTAGACCCACTACCAGATTGTCGGCACAATAGCATTATAATTGTTTACATTGACAACGCTTATTTGACAGGTGCGCGTCACGTAGCGGAAGTAACGTTTCTGGACTGTGTCTCAAATATTAATGACTTACGACAAATGTTTGTCTTAGCTGCGACACTCGATTTACGACACCGTTGATAAAACGGTTGAGTCACGTCTTATCTTTTTGTCGTAAGTCACAGAGTTAAGATAAGACGATGTCTTAGCTACGACATGTTGATAAAACGCCCCCCAGAGCCTGGCCGGAAGTTGATAATCGGCCCGGCATGAATAATCACCCTCGGGCTAAAGCCCTCGCGGTGATTATTAATTTTTTCGGGCCGATTATCGCCTTCCGGCCCGGCTCTGTCGTGTATTAACCTCTTAATAAATCATTGTACAAACGGATCGATTTATCTGGATATGTCATACATCGTGTTTGTATTTTTTTTTATTTATTTATTATGTTGGTTGCATAAAGCTTCTGCAACGAAGTGATCTAAAGACAAGTTACATGGACGTTGATCGGTAAAATCTCTAATTCAGCAATTCAGAGATAACCAGCGGTAGTCTCGTGTGTAACGGTGATGTACAACGGGCATATTATAAAGAACCAATGAGTCTGTTCGAAAAGAGCCAGGTTATCGCACCCGGACTCAAAACATTATAAAAAATACTGTCGCTCTGTCGCTCTGTCGCTATGTCGCTCTGTCATGTCTTTTAGAGTGCAGGTCAGACAAAATAGCAAAATAACACATGTTTTATCATTCAAATTCTATATCAACATTTACAGTATTATACCTCATAACCATCGTAGGAACCAACGTTCGATACATTACAATATTCTAGGCCTACATCTGTCACCAGTGCATGCCAGATCTACTAAATGTAGAACTTTATGTACGACGATGAATATAACATAAAACTGAACATGCATTCTGAACGTCAATCGACGTTTATTACACTTCTGCTATGTTTTTTTTATTTTACATAAATGTAAGGTGGTTCACTGTTGATTGTTTAAGTGTTACGGGACAGGCTATAATTAATTGTTTAAGCAAAGGTTTAAAATACAATTTACTAAGGCTCAAGCTTTTGACCATGTACTTTTTAAAATTTTATCTACATAAAATATATGTTTTAGCATTACAAAGTACCAAACAGCACTTGGTCGATGTCTCGGTTCAACGACAGTTTGAGCCTTTTACGCAAGCCTAGTGCGTGAGTGCAGTTGGATAATCACAGTTGCAGATCTTGCCAGAGTCTCTAGCATCAAGCCTACTAACACCACCGATAACCCTCATTCGCCATAACGACACCAAACTCTTATTAACTCAAACCCCCTCGTTAATAAATGCCCAAGAGGATTTTGAAGAGCACCAATATTGAAGTTGAAGTGAAGCAGGAACAGTAGGCCCTACAGTATGACAGGAAATTTTTTATACATCAATGAATGCTTAGAAGATCAAAATATTTGAAAAATAATGTCTTATTATATGTATAGTGCTGTCATATGATATTGTCTGTATAATTTGTAATAATACAATTATGTACTAGATAATGCAATACTAATGTTGTGTTCTAGTCAATGATAACACAATTGTTTATAGTGCCAGTTTATCATTATTCATGATTGTTATTATATTTTTTTTTCTTTTCTTTGAATTGTTTTTGTTTTATTATTTCCTGATCAGTATTATTTACATGTTTGTATGTTGTGTGTGTGTGTTTCATTTAAACTTTGGATTGTATTTATGTACATTTCAAAATTGTATACCCGAGAGGGTCCATAATTTGGAAAAATAAAATATTCTATTCTATTCTTGTACATTAGTACTGCTCCTGCTCATACACATTACCAAACAAATAGTTTTTAATTATATCCAGTAAATAATTTGATACAGCAGTATAGCAGTCACAGCACCATCTGCTTTGAAGTACGAAGTTTAATTATTTTAATTACTGAAATAATTTTCCGTGCCGTTTATTCCGGACTCGTAGTGATTCGGAATTTATACACTCTTCACGGGTCGGACCGAAATAAACAGAATTTAGTCACTCTCGTCGTCACTTTCACTTTGATTGCACAATTATTTCGTTATTTTAGTGAAATAATAGATCATAGACAATCATGTCCGCTCCGTTAGACAAACTAAATGTTAAACATGATTCTGGAAAAGGAAAAGTCACAGTGCCTGCTTTAGTAAGTACACAGCAAGTTGTAAATTATACAAATTCGAAAAGTTTTGCCAATCTGAAAAACCGTGTCTCATAAAAAAAAGAGAGTCATATTTCCGTGGTATCCGTATGTCCGTGGTATGGGTTATGAGAAACTGTGTCACATACACGAAACACACATTATCAGTGCACTTTCAATGACGTACCAGTCAATTGGAACCCTGGCCACTCTAAACCTAGAGAATGGCAGTGATTTATACTTGCCTTTTCAAACTCCATGTAAAATCCCTGCCACCCCCCCACGCCCACGGGCCAGACTAGTGATGTAACATCTGTTGCAAATCACAATTGATCATTGGTTAGAATCGTTAGGCACTTCCAATTAATAATCCGTAAGATGGTAATTGAATATGAATTCATTATTCCTCTTTGTAGGACCCCAGATGGATTGAACAAGTTCAGTTTGTTAGTTATCAAGCACCGCCAGCCGATGTATGTGATCGAGGACAGTGTGAGGCTTGGATGGAAAGACTCAAGTTTATAGAAGACGACTTACATTGGTTGTTGCAGCTTCCACATGACAAATTTTGGTGTCAGGTAGATTACAGGCTATAATTAAACACAAAATCACGATATTGCATTACTGGCCCATCCTAAATATTTTAATATGATAGGGCAATGTCAATGATGAGGGTTGTATTCACCAACATTAGTCAAGTTCAACAGTATTTGTCAAGTGGAATAACTCCATTTTGAATTTACATTGTACTATGTAATTTGAGTGGTCCGGCTTTTTAACTTAAAATCTGTCTTGGTAAAAGTTTGATGATTATCTTATTTTCAGAATTAAACATTATTCCCTGAGCATTAGGACTGATTGTAGTATTTTAATCCACCATTTTAATCATCCATAACTTGATATGTAAATGACTGTTTTTTCTTTTGCTGATGTGTAGGCATTGCTCAGGGTTGTGGCGTTTCTGATTTCTGTGTTCGGCTGGTTAGGTTGAGTGCTACCTTCCCTGTCGGATTTTCTCATTCCTTTTTTAGTCAAGAGTAATTTGTTCTAGAACTACTTTTATGTAGGTCTCTATATTTTATCATTATTTTTTTACCTATGATTCTTACAGGCTATATTTGATGAGACCCTGTTACGATTACTGGACTCATACTTACGACATGCTCCGAGATCTTGCCATGTTCTCCAGGGATTTCCAATGGAAGTCAGAGATTGTCATAATGAGGTACACAGACTGGTGTTTATGACATGTATAAGAATGGCTACATACAAAGAATCTAAGGTACAGTAAACTTTGAAGATATCTAATAATACCACCAAAATTTTTCATCTGATTAAATGATTTATGTGAAATTAAGCCCAACTGCTCCGGAGCCACATACTTCGATAGATGGAAATTTTGGCTGTGCCGCTGTTGTGGAGTAGTTGTTGTTTGAGATAAATAATGATCTTCATGCGTCATAAAAAAAGGTGTGACATCACTTCTTATGGTATATAATATTGACTGATATACAACAGTGTGATTTAAAAATATAGGCAAACTCCCCGGTCATATTAAAATATTGTATAAGTGATGAAATAAACTTATAAACATCATAAAAAAATGGCCAAATTCACAAAATACAGTAATTTTCCTTCAGCATAGATTTTGACCAACAGAGACAAACTTGTCTTAGCACAGAAATAAAAGTTACGTAATGTATTAAAATAATGGTTTTCTCTTTTTCAGGATTGTCATATCACACCGAGTGTGTTTGGAGATATCTTATATGAGAACTTCATCTTCGACATACCCAAGCTGATGGATCTATGTGTATTATATGGTCAGGGTAACGGTACATTGTTAGCCAAGATGATTGATAACATATTTACACAACAACCAAAATATACTGATGATCTGGCTCATACTATCAGCACTTTATCTGAGGTAAGCTTACTTCTGCCTGGGTCACAATGTGTCCAGACGTCAGCCAGTGTCTACGTACAGTAATTGGTCTAATTGGAAAAAATATGTTGAAATTACCCCATGACAGTTAATATGGTATCACTATGGCATAACCCATGATTTTTATCCGAGTTTGTAGATGATGTTGTATGCCCCTACAGGATTTCAAAAGGTTTGTTGTCCTTACGTCAGTCAGTCAGTCAAGAAAATCTGGATCCTAATTTGGATAAAAATTGTGGTTGCCAAGGCAACAGAAACATTGACAACCTGTGAACCAGGAAGTGGAATTATGTATTCCTGGCAACTCCTAATTACAAATGAACTTGTTTTCATTGTTATTTTACTGATATATCGAATCCATTGAAAGCAGTTAATAAATTGACATATTTCAGGTGTTTGATGGAGTTCTCATTAAATGTGGTATACAGTTAGATGAGTCACAAACACCACAGAAACTCAGTGATCTTAGCAACAGTAAACAATCCTTGACAACCATGGAACCCGTGGAGTTTAGAGACGTTATACTGTATCTGTGTGATATTGGGATGACCTTGAGCTCTTTTCTTGAAGTTTATCCGAATGCCTGCCAGTCTTTTCACGACAGTGATTTCTTATTGAGGTGAATATTCACAGTTATGTCTATAGAATTTTTGTTATTACTTCAAATAGCACTAACATGCACCCATATAGCCAATTATGGCAGTAGATTTGTGTCAATTTTTAAAATTCTTATTACTGATAAATAGGTGTGAAGGTCCCTTGGTCAGTACCGGTATCTCAGCTAGGGCACTGAAAATGTCAGAAATTCTTTTCAGTGTTTCCCATTCAATTGGAGGTTGGAAACTGGATTGCCACACACTACAACTGTTCCTGACTCAAATAGAGTTATTACAGAGGAGTTCTGATGTCAAATTAGAGCTCAAAACAACATTTTAGTTTCAGACACATCTGTAAATAATATTCAACATTAAACACAATGTCCTAGACTTGATGCTTCTGAGAGATTGTTCTTGATGCTTGAGAGGAAATAGATTCTTAACTGAACTTTAAAACTTTTCATATTATTAAGATTTTTTATTTCTGTATTCTTGTATTATATTTCAATAGTGTATCATTTATTTGTAGATTGCCAACATTTTACGAGTCTGTCATCCCAGAGTTATTGTCTGCCTTGAAGCTGAGAAATATGGACCTAAAGTAAGATTTGTGCATCCTAGTTATAGACACCTAAACCATGAATTTAAGTTTCTGAGATCACTTTGTGAAATAAAATTGGATCTTACACCAAAATCAACAAATATCCTCTGTATGTACTTGTATGTTACAAGCTTCTTGGGTCCATGGTCCAGTGGTTTGTGCACAGGATTTGTTACAGTACTAGACAATCCAGGTTCGATTCTTGTGTGATGCAAGACATTCCTATCCTGGAAAATTAGACTATTTATTACTCATAGTCATTGTTGATTTTTTTCCACATGCATGTGGGCAAGTTGCTTGATCACTGTGGAAGGTTAAATTAGTACCGGATACAATCCAAAAAATTGCTTTAGAAAATCAGCTGCAGTATACATGTATATTAAATGAGAAATTGTTGAGTAACAGTGTTAACTAAACAAATTTTCATTTTTTGTTTCAGAGAACGACAAATGTTGAAGCAGAAAGTTTTACAAGCCAGAAAATGTTTGCTGACTGTGTTCCAGGCCATCATTGGATTCTGTTGTATACAACCTATACTAGAGAAAAAGTATGTAGTCCTTTAAGGCCCCCGTTGCACATAACAAATCTATTTTTTAAAGCCTGATGAAAAGAGTAATGTCTTGATGTTAAAAAATTCTAGCCAATTGCAAGCAACACTTATCTCAAAGAATAGTAACGCTCACACACTCGTCTATACTATCCATACGAACACCACCAAAGCTCGACAGCGTACACTTACTAATGCAAAAAAATTAGTGACACGAGTCTCTTATCGTCAATATTTGCATGTAGGTGGTTTCGTTAAGGGCTGAAGAGCCTTTAAACTTTAAAGTAAAATAACAACCTCATTGCTTTATCTGATTTCCCTCTTAATTTCTATTTCCCTTTTTTAAAAATAAGCTTTGCATATGTTTGTCTGTCTATCATTGACCAAACCATGTTCATTTGATAACTAGGATGTATGAATGTGAGTTGTCTTAGGTTCGAATCCTGATGGAGACATACCCAAGTCATTAACATTAAGAAACTGCTGGTTTGCCTTGTTGGCTTGATAATGTGAATTGGTAGTCTGCTTTTAACTGAAATACTACTGACCTCTGGGACTTAAAACAATATTATAAAAAATATGGGTTATCATGCATTCTTTAATTAAGGTTATGACTTGAAGAATTGATGAAGGTCAGCATGTCAAAGCTGGCAGTGAAAATAAATGAAGTTATTTGGGCCTTGTATAATGACAATTTTTCAGGATTTCATGACTTGCAAGATTTCTCAAACTTTAATCTGTGGAATTGTTGTTTCAGAGGGAATGTTTTAGAACATGTTGAAGACTATCTACACATTATGGCTTCTGTATTATCTGAGAGAAGGTAACACACATTTGTTATCAATCAATGTATGTATTGTCCAAATTGCAGACCAATTTGTTGAACATAACATGATGGATCACATTTTCCATGTACGAGGGTCATTCAATATGTTCGTAGACAAGCGTTCTCATTTTGTTACATTTATGTTTAAATAATAATTTCTTATATCATTATAAACATTTATCTACTACCTACCGTAGATGCAAATTTATCTTTGATTATGCATCACAGTAGCATGGCATGAGCCTTTGTATTGCCATAGTAACGCGCTACCACCCCTGACAGACGTAACATAACTTTGTCACTAGTTCTGCTAGTTATAAATTCTGAACTAATTAATTTATAATCCCCTATGTTTGCCAGATTATTGCAATACAGTATCTGAAGATTTTGTGAATTTATTTCAATATTTGGACATTTGAGTTTGAATTGAGAAGTATTTGACCTATGCATGTCACGTTTTTATTTACGTCAAAATGACAAACAAATCATGCAAGGAAATTTGTGCAACTATCAAATTGTGTACTTGTCTTGAAAATACACAACAAACACACACACGCTGCTAATTAGAGCAAATGGAGACCATGCAGTATTTAGTGTCCTTGTGTTTTAGTAGCAAATTCAAATTTCTGAAGAGCAACATTGTATTAAAAACCAAAGAGGGATCGGACAAATTTGCAAACGCAGGGACGTTTAAAGGAAACGCCTGTCAAAATATACGAGGTGTTCAATTTAACATACAACCATTAAGTCTAGTTTAATTCATTACTTTGAATACATAAAACTTTGTGGTAGATATATTCAATAATATACATCTTAAATATTTATGTTTAATTCCATACTAATGACATAATTTAATTTCGGATAAAACGTCTGAGAAAACAGCAAACGTCAATAACATGGCTGACGTCAGAATATATTTTCGCTGTGTGGTGGTTGCGGTAAGGTGATAGTTTTGTTTTAGCGATATTTTCTTAAAAAATGTCTCGTTTTTAAACGAAATTACTGCACTTGTGTCAGAAAGGCTGTAGTTAAGTGCGATATACTTAGTTTTTCTCTGGATCAATGTGTATTAAAATGATGGATCCAGTCCACGAATTTATTGAATGATCCTCGTATGATACATGTTTTGTTTTTCTGAATTTGTATCATGCTTGTATGGTGTGTTAAGTGCTGAAAATTTATGCTTAAATACTTTAACCAGGGAAATAAATGCGCTTTGACCAATCAACAGAAATAACTGAAGTAGTCTCCCTTTTGTATATACATTACACAAGAAATAAAAATAAGGCAAAACAACATCTATGGACAATGAAACAAATATTTCAAAAACGCATGATAAAATCAATTGTTTTCTAATGTAATTAAAATAAGAATTCCATGTTTTGTCTTCTTTTCAGGTTTCTAGCAGACTATGAGAGTTTACACAGTTTTCAAGGTGATCTGGAGATTCTATCACAGGCTTCATGTGAAGTGTATCCTTTTGATGAAGTTAAATGTTCTATAACATTGAGGATAATGTGTCCTTCAACTTCCAACTCTGTACACATAATAAAAATATATCAACTATGACACCAAAGTGTAAATGTAGCGTCACTATCAAAGCAGGTTATTTTTAAAATAATTATAATAATGTTCAGTGATAATGGAGAAGCAATTTGTACCTTTGGTGCAACATGTTTGTATCTCACTTTATAGTAAATGCATGTAGTAAGGTACAACCTTGTTGTGCCCGCCTAAGGGACTGAATTATCTTCGCAGTTCATATTTGATTCAGAAGTTTCACATCTACGAAAAATCTTCAATGATTTATAAATAATAGAACAGGTAGTCAGGCCACACAGTGAAATTTGAAACATTTCCAAGCTTTCTTTATGCAAATTCTTATCAAATCTGATATTGCCAACTTATACAGGTGGCTAGGCACTTATGCATTTTCTGTATGGCTAAGTTGTATGTGTGTAAATTGTTTAATTTACAGTGAAAATTATTGGAGTAAAGGTGTTACGTCATTCAGACTTATAATTATTTATAGTCCTTTATCATTTATAGTTTACAAAAACTACTTGTGTTTGATTTATGGTGAATTGCTTCATAATTGATCTGTAATTATTGTATTTTGTTGTTTTGTTGTTATATTTGCTTAACATAATGAAGGGATGAAACTAGATTGCAATATATACAAGATGCTGTTAACTCGGCATTTGCAACATTTGGAAAAAGAAAGGCTCCTAAAGGGGCCATGAATAGAGGTGGTAGACGTAGTCCTGATGGATCGACTGGGGACAGTGACGGTGCTGTTGGAGGGGCCACAGGAGGAGCAATGGGAGGGGCCACTGGAGGGGCAAGTGCATCAGCTTCCAGTATCAGTGTGCCCAATGATGTGTATCAAGTGGAAGATCCTGTAGGTTTCACTTATATTTCCTTGTTAATTTGTATTTATAAATAATCACTGCATTACATCATGATGGTTGTACATACAAGACATTATGTGAGACCCCCTGAATTATACAACCTTGTTTCTGCCTCAATAAAGAATGAACAATTCTGCAGATAATAAAGATCTAAGTTACTTTTAGATGAAATTGTAAAAAGCAAAACGAAATGTTACAATCAGTTAAATTTTAAATACAAAATTGTCAGAATAGTGTTTGAAACAGAGTTTCGTTGTAGGGACATGTGGTAATGGCACCTGAAACAACCTTCATTTTCATATTTTATTCAAAGCCTCAGACCCCTCCTAGATATTTGACAGTTTACACAGCCCTACGGTTAAGTCTGACTAAGAGGTTTCCAACAAATATACAAAGACATGATACTCATGGGCGCAACAAGTTGGTTTCTTACTATGTACTATATGGAGAGATACAATCTTAGGCCATCCTTAAAAAATTGTATGTTTTCCCTAAAGCTACCTACTAATTGAAATCGCCCCTACTCAAACTTTTTTAAGCCTATTTCCTTATATGACTATATCGACTAGATTTTTTTACAGGTTCCACAAAAATTATTTCCATACAAAAAAAAATTCGGCCTACCTACCCACCTTAAAAATCTTGGGTCGCTTGAGGGCAATCAAACAATATTTTAAGGATGGCTTTATTATGCCTATGGGATGAGGTGTTGATTTCTATAATATTGACTATGATTCCAGGATGATATGGGAGCGTGTGCACCAACAGTATCTGGTATAGAATTAGAGTCCATGGTCTCATCAGTCAAAGATCTTCTTCCTGAACTTGGTGACGGATTTGTTGAGGTAAGGTTATACCACTCATTCAAACTCAAAGAACATCTCCTTAATAAACACAACACTAGAATCTTTGATCAAATGTGTGATAACCCATTGGTCTAAATTCTTTCCCATTTCTATGTGATTGTGCTCCATAGCATGTTGTGTTTTCCGTATAAACTGAATGCCTATGGAATTCAATGTTTAAAAATATATGTCAATTGGTTGTTTTTCTTAAAAAATAATTATTTGATATGATTATTAGTGCTATTTGAATGGCTCAACCAGATTTTTGCTGACAATGAGTTGTCAATAGCTGTCTTTAACAATTGTTATTTATCAAAGTGGTTTATTATTTCAGTTATATTTGATATTTTTGCAGTTATGTTTGATGTTTTCAGTTATATTTTGATATTTTCAGTTATGTTTAGAAGAGCTGGGTTATGATATGGAGAGAGTTATAAATGCTGTATTAGAGGATAGACTGCCACAATCATTGAAGGATATTGATAGAACAATGCCTAGGTTAGTTGGGCGATTATTTCAAGTTAGAGCCTACATAGGTGGTACTTGCCCCTCACTTTTTACATTTCAATGTTTATGCCTCGGCATCTACTGATGCAGGCACATAGCCATTAACCTGTCTGTCGGGTTTGTCATCTGTTCATTTGTTTGTCGCTCGTTTGTCTGTCTGAAAGTGTTAACTTTGCATACTTTTTTACCATAATAAACATCTCACATTGTCACTTTCCAAAATTTAATAAAATTATTGCCCCCTGATTTAAGATGTTAACCAATATTTTAAAATTCTTAAAACTAAAATATTTTTAATCTGTATCAAAGTATTGTTTTCAAACTTGGCATTCATGTTGACCATTATAAACATTTCAAAGTCATGTAAAACTATCCAACATTTCAACAGAATTATGGTCGCTGATTTGACTTAGCTAGTATTAGCATTTCTTGAATGCAGTCTTGCTCTCTGTAGTATAGCTTGGCTAATTTGACATGAGCCTGACCTTTTGATTAGCATAATTAAACAGTCGATATTTTACCTACGTTTATAACACCGATTGTTTGTTTTCATAATCTGGGAGTATCACGAAGACGCTTTAGATGTAGTACAAACACAAATCTGAAATACCGATATTGCACGATTTGCTTGCTGAAATTGATATATTCAAAGCAAGACCCATGTAATATATTCTTACATAAAGGTCAGGCTCAGGTCAAAATAGCCAAGCTATATATGCGTTCACTATAATCTAAGATGTAACAGAAACAAATGTATTGCTATAGTTACATCATATTGTTTGTCACTACAGAAAGAAGCGGGCAGTAACTCCACCAAGCTTGGTACATCAAAGAAAGAATATCTATGACTTTGATGAGTTTGATGTATTCCATAGAAGTGATATAGATGTACAGAAAGTCAGGAGGGGAAAACTGTAAGTAATACTGTAATATCTGACATATTTGAGGGGGGTCAATTTTTGCTTAATTTGCAAATTAGATAAACTTTAACAACGACCTGAACCTTAAAAATTGGGAACATTTAACCTTAAAATCATTAATACCTTTAACTGCTGCAGAGCTACAGATAAGGTTTTAGTCCATTGGGTATTTTACCCCCAGTTTCAATTTTGATTGGGTTTTGACAAATTTTATTTGGGTATTTAATCAAACTCATAGGGCAAATGATCTTCTTTGTACTGTTTTTCACTATATCATCCTATTCTATTTGGGTATTTCAGATTGTAATTGCTTTTTCTTTCTCCCTCCTCTCAAAAATCTATTGGGTTTTTAAGAAAATTAATTGAGTAATTACCCCAATACTTAGCTTACCTGTAGCTCTGCAGTCTGCTTCAAAAGAACAAATTTGCAAAATTTTGAGCTTACACAAATTTAGATTTTATGTCTGTGCTGTATTTCTCCCTTGAGAGTTGTCTTGACAAGTTAATGATTACATATCTGTTACTTAGGTCTTAATTGTAAATATGGTTGAAAATAAGTGATTACACAAAATGTAAAATCACTGTATTTTAATGCTTAAAATTTGACATTTATTGCATTGCTATCATCTATGTATGTTTAAAGGCAACATGTACCACTGAAATTAGCTGACTTATCTATGTGCTTGTACCATTTAACTTTTTGGATTAGTTCTGCTTATTGTCTCGCATATGATCTCATTTGTTTTCGACTTTTAAAACATTTATCTTCTTTCATAACATAATTTTGACAGTTATAACAAAGATTATGGCTGTAGGAATGTGTAGGCTTACATACCAGCATAATTCATTTCTTGAAAATATAAGTCTATGTATGTCTCCATTTATGACAGAGTTACTCCCCTTGGGGAATTATTTGCTACTATTACTTTCAACGGTTATTACATTCATTTACTGTAAAGCTGTTGGTTGGGGATGAATTTTAAAATATTCCTCTACGGCATAGATGAATATTTTCTTTCTAGTTTTTAAATTTTTGAAATATGTGAATTTACAACCCAACCCATGGTCGGACATTCCTTTGTGACTCCTTGTTAGAAATTACTATGTAGATATTTCATATATGTAAATAGTTGCGTGTAAAAATTTGTCATCATACTTACATTTTCCATTAAAAAAGATTTGTATGAAGAATGGCTATGACCTACTTCTAAGTATAGGTCATGGCATTGTGTCAGTCCTCATGAATACATTTGTTAGTGGTATAGTAAATATAGCTTGGCCACATTGACATGAGCCTGACCTACTGATAACCATAATTTAACAGTCGATTAGTGTCTACGTTTACTACACCGATTGTATGTTTTCATAATCAGGGAGTTTCACAATGACGCTCAAGATGTACTACAAACACAAATCTTGAATGCCGATATTGCATGATTTGCTTGCAAAAATTGATATATTCAAAGCAAGAACCTTGTAATATATTCTTGCATAAAGGTCGGGGTCAGGTCAATATAGCCAAGCTATACATATTTTGTTAACATTCCATATGGCACCTTTGATATATTTATTTATTGCGGTGGGGGGGGGGGGGTGTTTGATATATATTATTTCTTGTCTGTATACTGGTCTTCTATAGTTTTAACGTCGTGATACAGAGCCTTGTAATTAATGTTCTTAAGAGTTATCATATATTTTATATGTCTGTACATAAACAATTTCCTGATTTAGTGTATTGTAGCTACCTAGGCCCAACCATAAACTTCATTTCCTAGGATTGAAAACATAATGAAATATATTAATATCAGTAATTGCAGGCTCATTCTTTTTCCCTGACATTGTGGTCAATGACCACTGACTTCCAGGGAAGAGACACGGGCTTGATTAATGGAATATGGGTGATGCTTTTGTTCTTCCTGATATAATTCTTGGTTGTTTAACACACCCAGTGTATTGCACCATAACAGCAATATATGGTTATGTTGTATGTTCTATGCATTTTAAACACGTCATTTGTCCTACGAAAATAATACATAACATACTTTCTATGTCTTATATACAAACAGGAAACAGGATTGTAACATTAAAATGAATTATTACCCTATCTGTTTTTAGTAAAGATGTGTTTGTTCAACTTTGTTGCCATTACCTGTCCAATATGACATAAGGTTCATCCAGTCATGTTTACTGCTTTTAATTTCGCTGCTGAACTTGTCTTGTCTAAAAAAGGTAATAACCTACCAACTACCTAGCATGCCATCTCCAAAATTTTATAAAGTTTTGATATCTGTGGCACAAATTCCAATTGCTCATACTATAAAATCATTTAATTTCAATGGGACGTAAATTCGTGGATTTTGCATTTCATATAAAGAATACAAGGGTCAAAATTATTGTTTGATGGGATTTAATTTCATAGTAGAAGGTGAACCACGAAATCCACCAAATTTAATCCCCCTCGAAAAATTTATGATTTTACAGTATGTCCACCCTATCTCTGTTACTGTAATTCTTGGTTAGTGGATCATCTCTGAAAAAATGTTTTCATGTCTGTAATCAGAATATCTCATTTTTCGCAGGGATAAGACTAAAGACATCACTCTAGGTGATGCTGACGAGCTACGAGATATTAAGTCAAATATAAGCAGAGATTATGGTGTGATTAAGGAGGTTGTTATTGACGACGGTGATGAGACCTCAGGATATATACGAGATATGTACGATGATGAATATGATGACACATATGATACTAATGTTGTTGGTGCTGATGATGCCGATTCTGCTGATGAATTGTCTACTAGAAGGTAATAATCCATACAATTGTGCTTTTTCTCGTCAAATAATATTCTTCAAAATTACAAAAAGAATCAACATTACAAGTATAATTAATTTAAAGTTGGGTGTCTGTTATACTGTCCTTTTGTAGTAGAGGGGTTGGTTGTAGCGACTTGAATTTAGCAAAGAGGATATACTGTTAGGGCTGGATTGAAGCAGGGGTAATACATGCAGATGGATGGAGAAGTTTGACAAAAAATGTGTCTGCAAGACAACCAACAAAAAGAGAAGGATTTGCCCAAAAGACGGGTGTCTCACAAAATTAGCTGCCCCTCAAAATAGGGTCGAAAAAGCATTTAATTGTACCTATTTAAAACAGTTTTATTCAGTATTACATAGGTTCATGGAGACTCTTTACAAGTGATTGTTTAAAGGGCCTGCCTCACAGATGGAGCGATTTAAAAAAAAAAAATTTCTTACCAAATTAAGTATAGTGAATATTTAACCATTTTATTTGATTTTTGCTATACGCTGAAACATGACACAGTCCCTTTAAGACAGTTGTTTGCTTAATTGAGATGTTCACAAACACAGGTTTAACACAATATAAAATACTATTCAAATCGTACAAATCATCTGATTAATCTAATTCTAATGTATGCATTAAAGTATATCTTGTCCTGGGCCCGTATTCATAAAGCTCCTAAGGGGAAAATATTCATTAGGTTGATATATTTACCTTAGGTTTTATAGGAATTCCCTTAGTTTTATATGCTTTCATCTTAGATATCTGAATAATACTTAAGGATGTTTCAGATATCTAAGATGAAATCATATAAAACTAAGGAAATTCCTATCAAACCTTAGATAAATATATCAACCAAAAGAATATTTTCCCTAAAGTTAGGAGCTTTATGAGTACGGGCCCAGGTTAATGTACAATAATAAAGATGACAAAATTTACTGTCTGTGTCTCTTCGTTGAAGAGTTCTTGTGAACTGTTATAACGACATTATAATGAAAGTATGACATATTTATAAACATTTATTGTCCTAGGTTTATATCGTGAAAATGGTGACATTTTGTTAAATAATATTTTTTATTTTCCAACTGTCATCTTAAAGGTACACATTTAAGTAGTGAAGGGATTATGATGGTTTAGCTCATAAAGTCATTTAGGTATACATAATAAAGGCACTAGTCTACTTGTCCTTCAGTAATGACCCTTATGTATGGTCCCAACCCCAATATCTAAGAACTCTCTGCTAGAACCTTATTTAGAATTGTCTAGTCTTGTAAAAGAATCTGGAATATTATAGTGGTATTAAGTACAGAGAATAAGGCGGGATCCTTTATTTCAATTATTACAAGGTTCTTTCAAGCAAAATCAGTCCTTTAGATTTGTTTGATTACACCTTGATTGTCTTCATCAGGCCTGTTTTTGATAATATACAGCCTGGTTACAAATATAGACAATTTATCAGCTGTTAAATAATGAAAATAGGAAGTCGAGGATTGGGTCAAATTCTCTGTGCTATACCACTTTGTAACTGGTTTGTATCACAACATGTAATCATATATATGTTTCTTGTTATATTGTAGACCATTTACAACACCTCGAGTACTTGGTGGACTGAGTAGGGGAGATAATCAAGCTTCTAATCAATATTATGAGGTCAGTATTACTTGGATAAATAAACCTGTTTCTGGTCCTGATCGCCTGAAGTATCTCACTCTGAGAGCAAGATCTCATCTCAAGTTTTGGCATGTGTCTTTATCCTTATTTCCGTGTGATGCTGGACTCAAAATTAGCATCACTAAACAGACATAATTTTTTGAGTTGATTTCAGTAAACTTTCAAATACTTGGACTTAAATTTTATCTATAATTTGGATTCTGGTTTAAGCAAAATCTCAGGTTGAGTTGAGATTTCTACTTGAGATACTAGGAGAGATCGGGACCTGGTGTCCTCTAGTCTTGCATACTGTTCCACAGCTGGCTTTCTTACCAAACTCTTTATCCTTCTTTGCTCCACAACAATACACAATACAATGCAATCTTTATTTTTAAGTCGGATTACATTTACAACAATATAACACTGTATTAGAAATAGGGGAGCTATTGCAGTCACCAGAGTGTTGGCATCAGAGTAATGCTAATGTTAAAGGGACTCAACTTAAGTTGGTAAATTGCAAAATTTATCAAAATTCTCTCTTTAAATCGCATTTTTTTGGCTTGACCCACCTAATACATTTATATACCAATCTGGACTTATTGACCTAGAAGAAAAATATTGCATAACTTTGGTTTATTACCTTTTAAACCCATAAAATCTATTGCGTGAATTAACGCAGTAAAATATATATTTAACGCCGTTGCCATGTAGAGTAGTGATTAAATGCCATGAAAAGCTGTGACCTAATTAAAAAAACGGTAAAACATGTTTGGGAGTTTTCATCAATAGCGCCTTTGATCGTGATGTAAGTTGTAAGAATACTTTATGTATTAGTAAAACATAGTGTTGTGATTAAAACATCTGCAAAACATGTTTTATCATTGAAATGGAGTTTAGTCCCTTTAAAGTTTAGGTACAACCTCAAATATTTTCAAAGTCCATATTCATATTGCTTTAATGCTTTCTTACGTTTTTAGAATCATGGATCCCAATCCTTACACATGAGTAGGTAACTCTAGCAAGTATGTTTGTACAAATTATCTGCCCTTGACGACTTATAAATCCATGTTCTAGTTAAGGAAGAACCTCAAATATTTTCGAAGTCGATTGCCATGCGGCTTTGATACTTGGCAAACCTGTTCACCGTCATGCCACAACCCTTACTCAGGAGTAGGTAATTCTATCAAGCAATTTGCC
Organism: Spisula subtruncata; assembly: GCA_963678985.1. Taxonomy (NCBI): domain Eukaryota; kingdom Metazoa; phylum Mollusca; class Bivalvia; order Venerida; family Mactridae; genus Spisula; species Spisula subtruncata. The sequence continues at coordinate 18,774,250 of OY787668.1, forward strand.
CAAACTTCTAAACTTTGCCTTACTTACAATTGACCTCAGTCATAGAAGAATTTCATAAAAACAACTGATTTTTTAGAATTTCATTTGTTGACAGCATATGTCACATTTAACAGCACCTGTTTGTGCCAAGGTATCTGTGACATTAAATTTCTCAGTGGAAAGTGAGGGTTTTATTAACTTATTATTACAAATTATGACAAAATGTGTGCAATAAACATGCTTTTTACTGGGAAGACTGTCATTTTGTCCAAAACATGCAAAATAGTGTTTTAATTTACATTTAATGCATAAAATATGTGATGCTTTTAGCTCTGTTTACAATTCAGTGTTAATTCCAGAGTATTATTGAGAGGGTTTAATCACTTACAGTATAGTAAAACCTTGATATCTCGAGGACACTCGGGACAAGTCCAATGATTGAAATAAACCTGAACATCAACATTTTGGAGTCATTATAGTAAACAACAAATAAAGCAAATTTGCTGGGACTTTGAAATTTGCTTGAAATAAGCTGGATGTTGTAATATTGATGCTCGTCTTAAACAAAGTTTTACTGTATTATGCTTTGAGCTGTGTTTACTTTCCATGTGAGCTCTGTGTTAAAAACTATTGGGTTTCAGCACAATTCAGCGTTATCATAATGCATTTAGCCTTATCATGACCTTCAAATATACAAGAAATATAAACTTAAGGTTTAAAGTTATTAATTGCTTGGCGAACAACTAGTTAGTCCTAGTTGGAAATTGATTCCATGCATATTAATTGCAGCACTTTTTGTCTGTATACAACTAGCATATCTTCTGCTTATTTTCTGTTAAGTTTGTTTTCGTAATTCTATTTTGTGGTTTAAACAATCATATGTTATTATTACCTTACTACATGATGCAGTTCAGTGAAATATTGGTGCAATATCATATAACACCAAAACCAGTTACTGCGTTATTGTATATACTACTGGGGATATATAGAATGGGAAATGCTATTTTCAGTTTTATGACTGTACTAACTACATAAACTGTCAGACTGTGTCCGTCTTTCATATTATATAACATGTTGTGATACATCATCTGTTACCATAAACCACTTTAAATATTGCAAAGTCTGGTAAAGACTTGTTTTCCAGATTTATGAATGTTTGGTTGTAAGTTCCATTATTGGTTGTCATGTAACACTGATTTGCATAATTTGCCGTAAACTTATTGGCAAATTATAGCAAGAATGTAAACATTGCAAAAAATGTGTGACTATTAGAATTTGGGTGACATACTGAAATATTACTTACAATATATAGTCCATGTGACAGACCGAAATCCATTACCAAATTGGTGAACAGATCCAACAATGATTTTCGGTTAGCTTGATATCTAACCTGTCCGAAATCAGTTGATGGACTTGCCGGACATTTTGCCAAATGACCTTTTGGCGGCCATCTTTAAAGATGGCCGCCGTTATTTTAAGCTAGCAGAGGGTTTAGGAAAACTTCGATTATGCCTCACTCACATGGGCTATCGACTTGTAATATGTCTTAAAATGTTTGCAATTGAACCCTGCATGTGGTAATATATAAATATAAATATTATGATATGATTATTAATTAATAATTATTGATTTTTTAAGGAAATTGTGATATTTTTCGATTTTTGTCGTTAATTTTTCGCTTTAAAATCGGATCTGAGTGTGTATTTGACCATTTGTTGATTGTTATATGCAGTGGTTGATTCTATGCGTCTAAAATAATCATTACATTGACATATTTTCATTTAAAAATCCTTCATGAGCCAGGAATATTGTATACCTGAAAGTTGAATGATAGTCCTGTCTATAAATGGGATATTTTGGTTAGACCCAACATTGGATTGTATTGTAAATATTTTTATGCCCCCGGAACCGATGGTTCGGGGGCATATTAAAATCGCACCGTCCGTCCGTCAGTCCGTCCGTCAGTCCGTCCGTCCGTCCGGATTCGTTTCCGCTCAATAATTCAAGCAGTGTTTATCCGATCTTCACCAAACTTCATAAAAATGTGTAAGGCCATGAGATCTAGGTCAAGTTCGATAAACAGTCAAATTGACCTAGCCGCTTCAGAGTTACGGCCCTTGACACATAGAAAAATGGCGTTTTTTTTGGTTTCCGCTCAATAACTCAAGCATTTGTCATTGGATCTTCACCAAACCTCATGAAAATGTGAAAGGCTACGAGATCTAGGTCAGGTTTGATAACCAGTCAAATTGACGTAGCCACTTTAGAGTTACGGCCCTTGACACATAGAAAAATGGCGTTTTTTTTGGTTTCCGCTCAATAACTCAAGCATTTGTCATCGGATCTTCACCAAACCTCATGAAAATGTGTAAGGCTACGAGATCTAGGTCAAGTTCGATAACCAGTCAAATTGACCTAGCCGTTTTAGAGTTACGGCCCTTGACACATAGAAAAATGGCGTTTTTTTTGGTTTCCGCTCAATAACTTAAGCATTTGTCATTGGATCTTCACCAAACCTCATGAAAATGTGAAAGGCTATGAGATCTAGGTCAGGTTTGATAACCAGTCAAATTGACGTAGCCACTTTAGAGTTACGGCCCTTGACACGTAGGAAAATGGCGGTTTTTTTTGGTTTCCGCTCACTAACTTAAGCATTTGTCATTGGATCTTCACCAAACCTCATGAAAATGTGAAAGGCTATGAGATCTAGGTCAGGTTTGATAACCAGTCAAATTGACGTAGCCACTTTAGAGTTACGGCCCTTGACACGTAGGAAAATGGTGGTTTTTTTTGGTTTCCGCTCAATAACTCAAGCATTTGTCATCGGATCTTCGTCAAACCTTTTGAAACATGAAAAGGTGTACGGCCATAAGATCTAGGTCATGTTAGATAACAAGATTTCAAATTGACCTACACGCTTAAGAGTTATGGCCCTTTACACAAAGAAAAATATGTCAATATCACATTTGCCCAATATATTATGACACATCTGTGACGGTGCTGATATCTTAACGTTACGTTACTATCAAAGCATGCACGGGGGCATGTGTCGTCCTATGGAGACAGCTCTTGTTTGGTTTTCTGTTAGGGCATTTGTTGCAATTGAAGAATATGAATGATGACCAGCTGTCATCATTGAGCATTTTGTGAAAATCAAGATGGCGTCCAAAATGGCCGCCAAAATCAGAAAAACAATCAGAGATGCCAGAAATTAGTTACAAATTTCTTTTTTGCCGATTGGTTGTAGTTAAAATGTTTTTAAAACATGTATTTATATTTTATCTATCGTTATTCGTCGATTAAAATATTGTGGGATGGCATCCATGTCGGCTGAAATCAAAATGGCGGTTACAACGGCCGCAATAATTGACATATTGATATATTCATTAAAACATTTATTTTAATGATTTTTGTTGATATCGGAATTAAAATAGTTAACTCACATTCAAATAAAAGTTCGATTCGACTCAATTGACCAGTTGCCTTATTCAAAATGGCGTCCAAGATGGCCGCCAAAATAAGGAAATATGTCGGTGGTGCAAGAGATTAGTTACATAAATTACTATTGTTGCTCATTGGCAGTTGTGTAGATGTTAAACATAGTATCTATTCAATCATAGCATTATTAATTGTTTGCAATTATTTAAGATAGCATACTAAGAAATCAACTACCGGCTGTAATGGCCATCATAATTGCTGAATAAGCATATTTCATTAAAATCGTATAGTGTGTTCAAATAGTTTTTATTTGTATTGAACATTATATTTATCAGACATGCATTATGGTTTAACTTCAAAATGGCAGCAAAAATGACCACTTAACATTACATAAGTGGGGAATAAATTGTAGATTATTCTTCTTTCTGTATAGTATGTATGGTTGTCCTCTTGGGCATTATCGTACCATTGATATTAGATTACAAGATTGTGTGAGAGGCGAGTTATTTTTGTTAAAAACAAATAATCATGATTATCCACTATAAATAAGACCCCTCGAGAAGGCATCATCGCTATCGACAATGCTTATGGATCTGGATCTAGAGTTTCCAACCAAAGTCACCAATGATCTGCCTGATGTTGCTTGTTGTGCTCAAGTATCGTTTGACGAATTGCGTCCAATATGCTGAACTGCCTCCAGATGACAAATATTTGAGCTGGATGATCCTTTTCCGAATTTGCGTATTCAAGGATTGATTTGACATGTGTCTGGTAACATCGTACCCTAATCTGTTTCGATAGTTTGTTAAGTTTGATGCTGTTGTATGCTTTCCTCATAATGGTAGCAACATTTGTACTCATGGATACCTCATCTATGTATTCCCCGATGTACTTATCTCTGCCACAGCTTGTCACGTGTCATGCTGTTGTGGATGTTAAACGGAGTCTTAACACGAGCTCTCTTCCTAGTGATGCGGGTGACCATATACTTGTAAGGATTAAATGACATCAACATGGACCCTCCCATTCATTGCTGTAGTCTGCCCATGTCATCTTGTTAGGCGTAAGCATTTTCTTTAGTAATTACCCTGTTCAAGAGGTTGTTGTCAGCAAGAAGATGGTGAGTAGATATTGCATATATAAGAAGGTGGTAGATATACAACAGACAAAAGTGGTCCAATGGCTGATCCCTGAGGTACGCCTGGTGTGGCTGGTGCTGTGTTGGTGGACTGTTCTCCGACCAGTACATGTTGGGTTCTAATTTAGTACTATTCCTGCCCAGCAGGATCCACTGATATTGTAATAACTCAGTTTGTTGGCTTGCCTCTCCTTAGACCCAAGGCTTTGTTGAAGTCCCGAATGACGGGCCAATCCGATCTCCACCATCTAGGTTACAGTTGTAGTTGTTTATGTTCTGAACCATGTGGTTAGTCAACTAGTATCTAAAACGTGTCAAGAAGGGCCATGATCTGGCTTTGAAGTAACAGTGTGTCCTCGACCAGTTCACTTCACGCAGACTTGATTGAGATGGACCAGTCGTTGCTAGGTCGCTATAAATTGTTCTCCCGTTTTGAAAATGGTGTGACGCTCTAGTCTGATGGGAGTATAGTATTCCAAAAACTTGTGTGGATGTTGTTTGGAATCGTTGCTTCATACGGACCGTGACCAGTTATATTCTTTCTCACATCCAGTTAGTCCTCACCTCACCTCAGTCGTTCGTCCTACACTATCATCCCAGTGTCTGTGATGAACTTTCTGGTCTTCCGCAGATCATCAGCGTCTCCATAGAGCTTCTCTTGAAGAGTTGTGTCTGTGAGCCACGTTGCAATTCGATCCTGGTTGTGTCTTCTGCATCTTTGGGGGACATGCTCGACAGTTTGTTCTTCTTCCCCGCATGGACAGATCGGAGGCGGCACCCATTTGTACTTCCGGTACATGTGATGGTTCAGCCTGTTGTGCCTTGAGTGTAGTCGTCATACCATAATCACTTGTTCTGACCTGTCGAGGCGATGGTAGGGATCAGCATCTTGTCTTGGTCTTGTGAAGTTCTTAATAATGGTAACTTTCTCTTTATATCTCACATGTACTGGTGGTTGTGCTGACTGAGCTGCTAGTTTTGCCAAATCATATGCTGTTTCATTTCCAGGCATTCCACAGTGGGCAGGAATCCACTGTATGGCTAGTTTGCAGTGAGTACTAAGGTTATGTAGTATTTTAGCTAGTTCTGATGTTTTGTTGTGAGCTTCGGTCTACGCTCTGTAGTTACTGCAGTGCTTCCATGTGGCTCAGCGATGTCTCTCTTTGTTGTCTGGTGTAGATTGGATGAAGATTCCAGTACCCCCATCTTTGATAGCTTTGATGGCTGAGCCATCAGTATAGACATGGGTCCATATCTCAGAAGGGTATTCATGGCTTATCATGGCCAGTGTCAGGCTCCTTCGAACACATTCATCTTCTTGCTTGCATGGCTCGAGCTGAGGAACTTTGAGTCTCACAGTTACTGCTGACAGATCATTTGCTAATGGGTTGAGTATATCATCCATGACAAGAGGTGTACTTGCTATGGTCAAATCAGGTGCAAATTATTTGTCTAACTTCTTGGTTTCGTGTACAAAGCTGCTTCGTTTGATCCGATTTTTGGTAAATCCAGCTAATCTTGTTGTGATTGGGTGGTTCGGTATTGATCTGACCTTCTCCGCTGGGAGCATGACTTTGGCTTGCCTTCGTTTGTATAATGGCTTGATACCAGTGAACATTTCCATCAATTCAATCGGTGAACGCTTAGTTCTGGACCTTGTCGAGAGCTTGGTTGTTTTTATCCAGTTTGTCTATACTGAAGTTGTGCGAAATGCCCACTTCTTCACCATAGACGTTTGACTTTTCTGATTACTACTAACAATGGTTGGAAATACCTGGGATGGTATATGGGTTTATAACTTTATATGGTACGTTGGCATAGTCTCTGAAATAACATTCATAATGTGTCAATATCAGTGGTATGAGAGAAGTGCTTGGCAAGGGCAATGCTGACGCCCTGGACCATGCTTATGATGGTAATATCAGCCTTCTTCCACAAAAGTGTTGTTCTTATCCGGGTATTCTATCTTGCCGCTGTGGTCCTCGCCACTATGAATACAGCGCTACGGTCGCTAACCCAAGATAGTGCTGTATTGGTTATAAAGAGGATACGTTTGTTGTTTACCTCTATCGTGAAGTTGACAAATTGTTCTCAGCTTGTTTCTGTGACCGTGTCTATAAATATTGGGCAAGTATGGCGATGGTAGGTGTTGTCTGTAATCATGCCAGTTTCCAAGTCGATATGTGGTAAGTTGATGTCGCCTGTTAGCCATTTTGTCGATGTTGGGTAGGCAGGGCGGAGGTGGTTGGCTCCATAAAAGCTGGGTTGCTGATGGTGGTGGGTCACTGCTGGGTGAACGGTAGATTAGTGTAATGGTGAGCGGATCGCTTCCGTGGCATATTGATGGTGATGCTGTGAATTCGGTGTATGCGTCGAGTTTGATGTATATGCAGATTAGCTACAACTATTCTTTGACGGCAATGTGTAAATAAACACGTATAACTATGTATGAAAAATATCTTATACATACACCGTACCACGTTACCAACCCAACATACATTGGACAATCAGGTATCGGTGGTACACAATATTGATCGTAATTGACTTGAGTCAGCTAACGTTTCAATGCTTAAAACTCATATTACAGTTCAACAATTTATTTTACACCACTTCAACTTAAATTGTGATAAAAACAAATTATTTTCAGCTTGGCATTTTTTAGCCACCATGTTGATTCCAGCCATCCCGGATGCCTTTTTACATTCACTAACTCAATCGATAATATTAAATATAAATAAATAATTATGTTTTAAACATCTAAACTACAACCAATCTGCAAAAAAGCAATTTGATCGTAATTTCTGGCACCTTTTATTGTTTTTTCTGAATTTTGGCGGCTATCTTGGACGCCATCTTGATTTTCACAAAATGCTCAATGATCTCAGCTGGGCATTATTCATATTCTTCAATTACAACAAATTTCCTAACCGAAAACCAAAAAATATTCACTATACAATCCAATGCCGGGTATAACCTAAATATCCCATTTATAGACTTGACTATTAATCAACTTCCAGTTATCCAATATTCCTTGCTATTGAAGGATTTTTAAATGAAAATCTGTCAATGTAATGTTTATTATGGACGCCTAGAACCAACCTCTGCATATAACAATCAACAAATGGTCAAATACACACTCAGATCCGATTTGAAAGAGAAAAATTAACGACAAAAGTCGAAAAATATCATAATTTCCTTAAAAATCAATAATTCTTAATAAATAATCAAGCTATAATATTTATATTTATATATTACCACATGCGGGGTTCAATTGCAAACATTTTAAGACATATTACAAGCCGATAGCCCATGTGAGTGAGGAATAATCGAAGTTTTCCTAAACCCTCTGCTAGCTTAAAACAACGGCGGCCATCTTTAAAGATGGCCGCCAAAAGGTCATTTGGCAAAATGTCCCGCAAGTCCATCAACTAATTTCGGACAGCTTAGATATCAAGCTAACCGAAAATCATTGTTGGATCTGTTCACCTCTTTGGTAATGGATCTTCAATTTTCAAGACCTGGGACATGGACTAATAAATAGAACCAGATCTCAAGGCTGAAATGTTAAACAATTCACTATTATAAAGTATACTGCTAAAAGTGTCACTGTTTAATATGCTGTTTCGGTCTATATAGTACTCTATATCGCCATGTTTTAGTCTGAGAGCCCACATTTGTTGTTTACTAAACATCACAAATATCAAATAGTATAGGTATATAAAAAATATCCAGAGTCATTATATCCTGATTGATGATCATGTCCATGTATTAATGTCTTGTTTTGTACTTGTCACTACATGCTTACTACATGGTTAACCATGTATTACTTGTGTTTAACCATGGTTTATATCTATGTAGACCTTTGTGGAAGTTTATGATGTTTTTGTTTTGATAAATTATAATGTAGGCCAGCTGTTTTATAGTTGAGACAATATTTAAGTCTGCTTGGCTGTATCCAGAAGTCAAAAAGCACTGAGGCAAATCCTTGCTTGTGTCTACTTGCATGATTTTAGGCATATAGTTTTCTTTGAAAACATGCATATTTTGGGAATTCCTCAAATTTTCACCTTGATTTACCTCAGCGTGGCTACAGGCCTGGTCTGATAGTATAAAATGTTAATAAAATACAAAACACAAATTTGTATTAAGAATCTAATTAAACGTTTTGCGGTTTGAAAGTAGTACTAGTTATTTATGAAAAATGGTCACTTGTAAATTAATTAAACATCAAAGGAAGAATGCCTGTGGTCAGCTAAGTGTCAGTCTTGGTTGGAAGGATATCCGGACAGAAGGTCAGAAGACCTGTGTGGTATTGGAACAAAGAGTGGTAATAAGTAAAATAAAAAAACAGGTCATTTTAATTGGCCAATGACCCTCATCAGTGGTCAGTCACACACACAATGAGTGTTTCTTTTATTTAGAAAGGAGGTCCTTTGTATGTAGGTCAAGGCACCTGTACTATATACATTGATGAACAGCTTGTTTGAATCTTTGAGGCTACGGACAGGCTATCATCAGGGCAAACAACATTTATTATTGGCTTTTCGAGGGCTGTTTTCTGCAGTTGAACCACCCCTTGACATGTAACTTTCAATTTGAATTGCAAATAATGTCATATGAAGATATTTTCGGTATTAGTGGACCATATTGAAAATTGGTACTTACTGTTCCCCAACCCTCTCCCACCAATCATGGATGGGGGTTAATAAATAGGCTAGATCCATGTGACAAAGCCGGGAAAAAAAAGCTTACTGTCAAATTTGTAATCCATTATAATTAATGTAATTATTATTATTCACCAAGTTTCTCCTATTTCCAGGAATCGGATGAGGATGACAAGCCAAATCGTGATCATTTTATCGAGGATCCGGCTGTGTTACGTCAACGCGCTGAAGACAAGGCTAGATGGAAAGCTCAAAGGTCAAAACCGGCTCAGAATCAGAACCAATCACAGAAGACACATGATGTCAAAGGTGGACCCAAAGGTCAAGGTCAAAGTAATGAAGTATTGCGCAATAGACGATGGAAGACTCAACATAAAGGGGACTTCAAGAAAGCTGGTGCAGATAGAAAAAGAAGAGTTTAAAACATTTGACATTTTAGAACTATCGTGCGTTACTGTAAAGTGTGAAAATTTCATAACACTGTGATTCAATACTATGTAGGCTGTCATGTTGTTTTGTCAAGTTTAGGGTTATGTGGTTTTGTTCGTTTTGCAATTAAATGATGTTGTACAATAAACATAACATGACAAGCACATTTGCGGTTGCTGATATGGCAAAAGCTAAGCTTACACTTTGAAAATCTATTGTACTCGGTCATTGAAATAAGTGGTTTTTTGGTATTTATAACATATGTGTCTGTGATTTAGTTAAGAGTTAAGATTAAGTTTAAAGGTTACATTATATTAAAGCTGTGTTACTGTTTTGTTTCTAGTATTTAAATAGTTTATGCGTTTAGTTGGATTCAAACTTATACTGTATGGTGCCATCACCTGGAAATGTGAAGTACAGCAGCATTAGACCAATCAGTCACTGTAACAACCCCATAAAATATTGTACAAATAACTAAAATCAATGTGGCTTCATCACACCAGTAACCAGTGTATATGGATAATGATCTAAAATACGCAAGTTAAGGTCTTTGATAGGGATTTCACTCTTGAGTGTATGTAAAAACCCAAAGCTCTTGAGATCTTTGGCAAACCTTACTGGCTTGCTTGGCAATGGTACCTGCTGTTCCAGAATGACACACATTCTCAAGGATGTAAAGTTATCGAGATTGTCTTCCCAGCTATGGACAGATCGATTGACATTATGCCAAATGATGTTTGTTACTTCATGCTGTGTGGTTGAAACCCCTTATGGTGATGTACATACTGGTCAAACTCCATACATTGTACTCGCACAATCAAAGTGATACTTCTGTTTATAAAGCCGGATGTTCATCGGGGCACATTTCATGTTAGTCCTACATGTAAATCCCATTGTTAAAATCGGTAAACATTAAGAAATTAGATTGATGACCACTTCATGTTTGCCCATGAATGGGGTTCAGTTATGCATGTATGTTTCATGTCATTATATCTCATTAAAGGTTATCCCGAGGTTAAGATGTAGTCAACCATCTTCTAACAACATTTACCAACTCTCATTCAAGGTCGTTTTTAAAACACTTACAACCAGTACACGACTACCAGCAAATAATGAATTGCGATCGTTACACTGGCTGGTGTCCATTTGAACGCCGGGACAAGCTCATCTGAACGCCGAGACAACCTCATCGGAACACCGGGGCAAGCTCATCTGAACGCCGGGACAAGCTTATCTAAACGCCGGGACAAGCTCATCTGAACACCGGGACAAGCTTATCTAAACGCCGGGACAAGCTCATCTGAACACCGGGCAAGCTTATCTAAACGCCGGGACAAGCTCATCTGAACACCGGGCAAGCTTATCTAAACGCCGGGACAAGCTCATCTGAACACCGGGACAAGCTCATCTGAACGCCGGGACAAGCTTATCTGAACGCCGGGACAAGCTCTTTGGAACTGCACAAGGCGGAACATTCGGAATAAGGCTTCTACTCATGTAATTGTTATTTTGAATGAGTGTGCGTAGACAGTATAGCAGAAAATACCCCTTGTACATACGTTTCTTTGCTTTTATAATTAGTCAACAATACTGCAATCACTCGCGGCTCAGTGACTCACAGTTGACAAATTCAGTTTTCCTCAGTTATCAGCCTGTTCTCTGACTTGTTCTTTCGGCAAGAAACTGTTAACTTATCCATATGTTAGGGGTAGGCCTGGTTCCATGACCACTGGTCAACTTGCTCTGAGACCCGTGATCTCTGCCTTAGCTGGTTGGACTTGCCCAGCTGATGGGGAATGGCTTCTTGGGTGGGTAACAGAAAACAACTGATATATACGTATTAGAAAATGTGCATCATACATTTTATTTTCAGTAAAACGTAACATAACTGCAATATACAACACAATAAGGTTCGATTACAAAATATGAACCCACAAAGTCAAAACGAAGTTTCTTTGAATTCATTCGATGGGTGTTCGAAAGGAAAAAATACAACCCAACGCATATCTTTGTATTGGGGGGGGGGGGGGCTTCAAACTTGACATGTTTACCTCTTAGATTATTGTCTTCTCCTGGAAAAGTTTTATTCACAATGCATAAAGGATCTTATGTATTAAAGGTTTTCTGTGAGTTTCATTGTAAATGCTGATGTCAATAAAAAGTAAGAGGATTGGTTTCCTTTCGAACATCCCTCGTATATTGTAAACCAAACATGTTGTTCGTGTAGAATGGAAATGTTAATCAGGAAGGTTAGAAATATTTTTAATTCTAATTTCCATGATAAAATGTAAACACTATCAAGTTATTTTAGACTTTTTATGCTCACTAATTTAATACCTTTGTAATTGGACTTGTGCCAAGAAAACGTGTTTTAACTTTCGCCGTAAGTTGTAAATCTGAAAAGCATTAAATCTAGAAAATATATAATAAATCCTTTCCACGATGCATACAAACAGCCTACACTTGAAACATGGACGCGTCCACGATGTACAAGGTGCAGGTCACACACGTTCAGGGAGCACGACGCATGCATGTACATGGGACCTTGCCATCACACGCATGGCGTGTCACGGAGGGCACAAATGTGACCCATACAAAGAAGCAATGCGTCGCTGTCCCGAATTATTTTCTGGTGTTTTGACCCAATAGTGTTTGAGGCAAATTCATATAACTTGTGTGAAATATGTACAAATTGTAGTAAAAAACACAATAGTCGACTGTATCAAAGATATGTATATTATATATATGCATGATATTATCATATATACTCATCTACTAGTCAATATAAATATATATAGATTATATAACTATTAAACATATAATATCATTCTTGCAAACATAATACTATTTCAACAATCGTTACTCGTATTTTGATGTTCTTTCAAAATTTGTGTTGATAATCCGACATGTTTTGGTCAGCCGAACATTAAAAACGTATAACACCAAAGGGAAACGGAGTTGCAGTTACTCATTGAATGGCTTTCACGATTATTGCCGTACCATTTCAAATAAAAAGGGTATGTTGGCGGTTCCAAAGCATTCGCTGTGAGTGTTCATTTATTGATAAATTAGGCTAAGGAAACTAATATAGTACATGTACAATGTATACGCTTAAGGCACACCCAATTTACCCGTGCAGACAATGTGTACCTGTACATATTTCTTTTAGACAAGCCAAGGAACAGCCTATAAACTATTACAGAATTGAGACTTAAGATAATGTTTCCGAAAGTGAACATCGAATATACATGTTTACTGATATTATTTACATAATTAAATACAAGACTTACACACACTACACAACCAGCGGCGTTCGTGATAGCCACTGTCGCTACGCTCTACCTAAAACGTAAAGGTGCACATTGTAGCACCGTGTAGTGCAATTGCTGTTGGAAGTTTGAACAATTTCTCATCAAAATTATAAATATTATTATGATATATCCTTCCAGGTACTGCAATTATTATACATGATATTCACAAGTGACTATTACATACATGTACATTAAACGTGTATACATTAAAAGTCCCTCATGCAAAATTTCAAAATACTTCATTGTCTTATCACATAGTCCTCCAACTCACACTGGATTAAATCGCGGTCAAATATCTCCTTCCAAGTCGTTATCCGTACCAGTTAGAACGCCCCCATCCATGTAAGTCCACAATTTTAACTTCCGGGTCATATACCGTCCTGAAAAATTGATAAAAAAATGTTTTATTTATTTGATTTTTTATCTATTTTATTAAAAAAATTATTTATTAATTTTGTTTTGATCTGTTTCAAACATAGGATTTTCAATTATGGGCATACCATAACTTAAATTTTACATGACGATATATTCGGAATAAATCGGTCACTTAGTCAATAAATTGTAAAGCTATTCTGTATCCTGCAAAATGTGGACAATTATAAAATGGTAAAATATATATTTTTACAAATAATTCAACGTATCGAATGATATATAAACATGTACGTGTATATTGTATTAATGTCATTTATGTAGGATGTGCTAAAAACGTTAATTAATAGAAACATATTTTAAGATTAAACATAAGATTTCAATCCCAACCACCAAAAACAAAACATGTTACGCTGCTATAATTATACTGGGCCCGTAATCATAAAGATCCTAAGGAGATAATATTCCTTAAGTGGATATATTTACCTAAGGTGTATACGATTTCCCTTAGTTTTATATGATTTCACCTTAGATATCTAAAACATCATTTTAAGTATACAATACAGTAAACATTAAGAAATGTAACAAGAAATATAAACGTTATACTACTCCTTTAATACTTTTAGGAGTTTTTTACCAGTAAAATATAAGTTTTAACTTTTATCATTATACTCGTACATATCAACACCCCATGTTCATGATGTTAATTAAGTTGTTCTAATCCCTGCCTAGTCAGTAAAATATGTTGAAACAATTCAAGTTATTTACATATTTGTCTTCACAATTTTGAATACTGCATACACCACGAGAGCCATAAATATAAAGCACGAAAACGGAGACAAATCATGTCATTATATGTCCACAACCGAAGCAAAAATATCGTTGACAAATTACAACAAGAAGATTTAGTAAGAAAGAATAACTTTCAAAAATGTGAATATAGTGTTATACATGGCTACAGTAAACTTTTTCGAAGTGTCTCATTCTAATACCCGTAACTCAGTTGAAAAGTCGCTGATAAATAGTAATTTATAGTTAATTGGTTAGAAAATAAATACAACATTTTCGACACTGTAGAATGGAATAATGCTACATTGTCAGAACAGTTAGAAATGAAATTAAACAACAGCAATACTACACTTTCAATAAGTTGCCTATTTGGTAAGAAGATTTGGCAAGAAAATACTTTAGAAAATGTGGACATAGTGTTAGACATGGTAAAACAAAAAATTTCCGAAGTTTCTCATTCTTATACCTGTAACCAAATTGGAAATTCGTTGACAAATTGCAATATGAATACTTTTTTAGAAAATAAAATCTTATCAACACCGTGGGCATGGGCTTAGGCAACATAGTCATAAACAGTTAGAAATGAAATATATCAACACCAATACCTAATCTGTCACCTGAAATCCAGTTTGAAATAATAATGAAAAAAAATATGACAAAAATAACAAACACTGCGGACAAATGTTAAGTTTAGTAACATTTTCATAACCTTTGAATTGGTTTAACAAACATACGATGTCCCATCTTATTCATAAGAGAAATGAGTTACTCATGAGTTACTATATAGTAGTCACACTTAAAATTTAATGCCAGATGAGCCAACTTTTTTACGCAACAGGTACAAGTATCCAATAATTCGTGTGACTTCCATTGGCATTCGTCAGTAATCCATTTATCGTGTGACAGAGACTCCCCGTGATACATGAACAAAAATTGAACATAAACGTGTTAATATATTTATAAGATCAGCTCTGGTTTTTATTAATTATCCCAATTTTCCAATGACCTTTCTCAGCCAGTGCGCCATTGCGACTTGGCAGAAGCCACTGATGATCCAGTACCTAGTTTATATGAGGTCACGTGATACAGGCTAATAATGTACACCCCTGCTCATATCAATAAACTTCACTTCCGGGTCATATACAGTTCTGAAACAAGAAGGTCATGTTTACATATGTAGCATGCAGTATTATTTAGCATGCATCGTTATTGCTCAAATAGTGTCCATTTACTTTTTGAACACGGTGTCGTGGTCAGGAGCCAGGCACATGTTTATCGCCTCTTTGTTCCCGTGGTCCACGCTACACCAAAACAACATGTCTACATATTCAACAATATTTTATGTAGTTTAAATCATTGGCAACAAGCACCAATGTAGTGATTTGTATGTTTTAAGGCATAAATGATATGTAAGCTATAAACAGCTCTGTTTTGGGAACCTCAGAACATTTCTGTGCCCTACAACGAGCTCGCCACTTCATTGCATGTTCATTGGATCACTTTAATTGTTATCGTTAAAGTATGCTGATTTTGTAACGGCATAGAACTGCTCTAAATAGCACCTTATTGAATTGAATTAATTCACCACCCATGTGTTTCATGACTCTTAAAATATGTTTAAAACTGGCAAATCAAACTTGTGGACTATTGGCTTACAGATATTCGGAACATCTCAGCATTGGGTGTACATACAGTTCCCGTTTGCAAGGAACAGTCGGTGAAATAGAATGTAATTTTGTCATTTAATGACACCTTACCCCCATTTACTCTGAAAGATGCATCTGGACACAGATTGATGAACTATATAAACCAATGTACATACATGCAATAGTAAATGTTTCATATAAATATAATGTATAATGTACATGCATAGGGACAAATAACTATTAAATATATGTACACATATACAAGACACGAAGAAAGTCTACATATGTTAAATACCAATTGATTTTGGTTCAAGACATGCATATCGACGGTGCCGAACTAAAGCCCTGTAACTCAATTTTGGCGCTAAAACTTTTTTTGCAGCATCCGCATCTACTAGACGTCCCACGCATTTCTGTCTTGTCGCCATCTAAGTAACGCAATTGGCTATCTAAATGGCGACAAGACAGAAATGCGCGGGACGTCTAGCAGATGCGGACGCTGCAAAAAAGTTTTCGAGCCAAAATTGAGTTACGGGGTTTTGGTTCGGCACCGTCGATATGGGATTTTCATCTGCAAATGTATCCTAATTAAAAAATATTACCCCTCTCCGGCTTAACTGTACATATGGATGCTATACAGTAAGACCTCAATAAGACGACCACCCTTGAAACTGGACACATTACTTTGTTGGTCTTGATATAAAAGTTAATTTAAGAACAACACGGTAGAAATGGAGTAAAAAGGGTGATTTTAATTTTGAAGTGGACTTATAATATACCGATTTACAAACATGTGCATGCAATAGTCAATGTTTCATTCATATTCGTGTAGTACAGTGTAATATACATGCATAGTGTAATACATGCATATGTAATGATATAGACTAAATAGTGTACGAAAAAACGAAGTAAGTCTACATAATAATTATGTTTAAATATCCTGACTACAGCATCACCTGTCTTAAAGAGTCAATCGGGGATACATCAAAGATGACGACATAAAATAGGTGGTTGCTTAATAGAGTTCCCGTGCTATCAAAATATTATTTTTCGGGAGCAGGATCAAGTTCAAATAATTTCCCTTTAAATTTTAGAATAATAAGTTGGGAAATCTTTATTCGAGTAGAGGTGGACAAACTCTCAAAAATCTTCTAATATTGGAAATTCTTTTTCTGCTCAAATTTGATCGATATCAATTTCTTCTTTGTAAAGTTGGGGCTCGATTTTTCAATCATATTGACTGTTAAAGACAAGTGGTTGCTGTATACAGGTAAGATTGGTATGAGGTTGTCTAAGACGTACCTGTAAATCCATTCTACACTATTACCCAACCATGTATTGTGGTAGATTGGTTCTCGCTTGTAACGTGCATTAAACGTGATTTGTCTGAAACGAGAATATGGTAACATTATAAGAGAGTTACAATATAAAGGGCACCGAAACGTATAATTATGTCGCTGGCTTAGAATGAGAAGGACTTAACAACAATATCGATATTTTGAGAAAACAAGAAAACAACTGTCTGAAAGTTACGAGGGCCTCGTACCATTTACTTATGCATGGTATGAATCGTGTTACGCTGCTTTTAACTGAAAACAGACGGAACTCAGGATACATGACATTTGAATTCCGGCTGAGCGTTACATCAGTTTCGTCAGAGCTATATAAAAACATAACAATTCTCTGAAGGAACTGAGAAGTAGCGTAACACGATTCATACCGTATTATGGAAAAAGAAGCTTTAAACAACTTAATTGTGGTCAATATGACATGTTCCGATTTTCATAAAAATATGAACATAAAAAGCACCTTGTGATGCTGATTGAATATATGTAGCAGTCATATAAGGTCGTTAGTAGTAGTCACGACCTTCTCATTCTACAGCGATGTATCTGCACCATCAACGTGTTCTTCCTCACACCAGGTTAATGAATATGCGTATTTATTATCCCGCTTGTCACAACACAAGGACAAGACATCAACACAGCCAGTCTGCTCATATTTATTATAGTATTCTCATTTACTGCCCGAAGCGGCATAAAACTCTCTCTTTCACACACATACAGACAGACTATGTCACCGCATACAGTTTCATACTGAATATGTGCATATAGAATTATTTAATTAGACTAGTAGAGCTGTACGTACGCACGGTGTACTCATACATGCACTCATTGATTGTTTTGCCCCAAATCACATGACTTTTGTTTGAATTGTCAGACAGTCTACGCTTACAGTCTCAATTTGTGCGCATATTGAATTAATTAATTAATTAGACAAGTAGAAGTGTGTGCCATTAATTGTTTTGCCCCAGTCAAATGACCGGCAATGAGCTTTTGCTTGAATTGTCAAAATGGATTAGAACATTCAAACCAAAATGAAATTCCGATGGTTGTACATTACCCATTTGTTTGGCTATATGTTATTGTTTTTGTCTGGAACATACATATACAGAGTCCTTGTCAGGCCTAGACAACTTCCATCGATTTATCGATTAGGAAGTTATTGTCATTTGCATTCATCGTGACGGTGTCCCCATTGGCTCATGGTGATGGTACCACAATGTTTTATATTCTCTAACCATATTACTTTGGGGTATTGCATGTTTTATCCCTTTCAAATCGTTTTAACCTTGCTTGTTTAGTTTATACTGACTTAGTTTATAGTTTATATTAATTTATTGAAGGTCGATTGTAAAACAAAATTTTCCAACTTATATTTATCACTCTCGACACCTCATTCCTGATGGTATCCATCGCCACGAGGGTATGAGAGAAGAGAAGCCAGTTTCCTTTGCTGAGCGTCTAGCAACCTTGCTGGTGACCGTAAAGCACTTTCGGGCGTGTACTAGTGTATGTACTAGTTTTTGTTTGGTGTATTAATAAATGTTATATATATTGTATAATAAATAAATTAATAAATACATCTTGACATACTTTACCATTTATATTACTATTATGTGACATTTTTACAGCATTGTAAACATATCGTCTTCACATCTGCTGTATGACAAGTAGGACCATGTCGACCTTGCGTCCACCTTTTATACCCATCGGGAAAATGTTAAATATTTCTCACACTCCGACATTGGCGTAGTTATGTATTTATCATAAGAGATAACTTTTTACACTTGTGCTTGTACTGTTCTTGTATATTTATCTTATTTTGATTAAACATATTCATAATATAATATAAACCGGGACGACCCTTCATAACCATTTATGGATTATTTAATGCACTCTGTCACTGTGTTAGTTATGTACTTATCATCCTACAACTTTTTGTACTAGTGCTGTACTGGTGTTTCATATTTATTTTCTTTTGATTAAACATGTTTATCATAACGCCAAAGAAACAGAATTAATGATGAAATGGTAACCTACTGACATATAGTATCCAAAATTCCTTTTTTAGGTCAGTCAGTCAGGTTTATATAACATTAAGATCAAGTACATAAACTTTGCAATGTCTCTTATTAATAGTTTTTAATAATAAACATAATATTTATAGTACTCGTATATGGATTAGTGAACAAGGTATTGGGGTTTTGAGCATTCACGTTTTCTAACTTTTATTAATCACTCTCGAAAGCTCATTCCTGATAGTCACGGTCAGCTAAATTTAAGTTTCGTGAACATATTGACAAGCCGGTGAGCAATTAATAATGCACATGTCCATGTATTAACTGTGTACTTGTTACTGCCTACACGCAATGACCAGTATGACATGTCGCCGCACTAATTGTTTACATCGACATGCTTGTCAATAAACAAGTAAACATATGTTAATTATCCTCAACGATTGTGGGAAGATATACTGACGAGACTCTAGTTTTGGACGTTTCATTATCACTTACATGTTCACTGTTTATAATTGAATAACACGATTGTCAACGGCGTGGTTTCAACTGGGCAACACACTATATGCTTTACAAGAAATTTCTAAAATACTTTATTATTATATACAAATGTAAGTAGTTTGGCAACAATTACTTTGGCATGCATTTAGGTACCTCGGTATTTATAGACAAAGACCCGTTGTCCTAACCAGCTTCTTGGAATTGATACTTTGTATCCAACAATCATTAGTAATGCCTTCAACCACCATTTAACAAATTATCCAGTGTTAATAGCCAATATCACAGTTAAACTTAATTTGTGCAACGCCGGAAGTAAAGCCAAACTTATCGTTCCGGGCGGGCCCCAAAACATAGGTTAAAAAACAGCACTACAGTTTATCAAAACAATTATGTAGAATAT
This sequence comes from Spisula subtruncata, assembly GCA_963678985.1. Classification (NCBI taxonomy): domain Eukaryota; kingdom Metazoa; phylum Mollusca; class Bivalvia; order Venerida; family Mactridae; genus Spisula; species Spisula subtruncata. The sequence continues at coordinate 18,794,272 of OY787668.1, forward strand.
TCAGTATAAAAATGTCACAAAGGTAGCATAAAATAGTAACATCGCAATAAATATGTCTCATAAAACTGACGACGGTAGAGTTGTCAAACATACCGTTTAGCGCGTAGTCAAGTGTCTGTCCGTAAGGTACCGGCTGACAATTTGGCTCGGTTTCATGCGTCAAAGTACACAAAGGGGACAAAGTAAATATGGTAGAATTCGGCCATTCCGCCGAAAAGAAGCTGTGCTGTATTACGTACATGTATTTTGCACACGTTTTTTAATTTAAACATTTAATATCATGAACTCGTCTGAACCAAATAATACCATTAAAGGTCAAATTAGTGTATTCGCGTGTCGTTTTGGCATTCAATAGGTTGAAATGCACTTGCTAACTGAACAGATTGACGCATTGTCGTATTAATTTGCTGCTTCGAATTCAGTTCTAATAATGCGGTTCCGTAAATCTCAGCAGTTCAGGGCCAACAGGAAGGAGCATCATTTGCAAGGGAATTATGTGTATGCAAATATCGGTACAATGGCATTCGTATGTCGGTTTTTCGAATTCACAGCAAGAGAGATTGCTTTATACACAGGCAATTTCGCCACATATGATTTTCGTATGAGTATCATATGATTCTCATATGAAACCTTTCATATGATTCTCATATGAAACGTGGGCAATATGATTCTCATATGAAACCTTTCATATGATTCTCATATGAACAACATTTCATATGATTCTCATATTATCTCATTTTCATATGAGAATCATATGAAACCTTTCATATGAGAATCATATGAAACCTTTCATATGAGAATCATATTATCTCATTTTCATATGAGAATCATATGAGAATCATATGAGTATCATATGCAGATCCTTTCGTATGAGAATCATATGTGGCGAAATTGCCTATGTAAAGTAATTTGAATCTTTTAGTTCATGTTCAAAAAATGTATACATGGTATGTACGAGTAGGAGGCGTGTAGGAATGTAAGCAAGTTATTTCGTTTTATTGTAGGTTGCTCCAACTATTTATATCTGGTTAAGTGACGCCTGTAGTCTCTACATGGTATTTTTTTGCAAATCCCTATTGGTTCGCATTTTATGTCCAAAAAGAGTTAAGTTACCAATTTTCTAGGGCTCTTTTCAGCTGTTAGGCCGCTCAAGCACCCTTTGATATTTCAACTTCCCCTGGTCAATGGACTTCCTATGGAAACCTGGGGAGAGTATTTCTCTCCTGTGGTGTGGCAGCCAACATCGATCTGTGGCGCCCAGGAATCGACACTGCCCTCACAGGTACCATTTTACACCATGGTGGAGTGGAGCTGTGGGTCTTGCTCAGAGAAATTAACCAGTGGTCCAGAGGGGGATCGAACCCGGGACCTCTCGATCTCGAAGCGCGCGCCCTACCTCTAGGCCACCGCTCCCCACAGGAGCATAAATTTCAGACCTAATAGTAAACATTTACCGACATATCAATCACCAAGCTTAATTGGTTTTTTTTGTTATCGTATTAATACACTCATCATTACGTATTTGTACTGTTTGGACAATGGCTACGATGCTTACCCACTGTTACAGATGTGTGATATGTTACCCGAGTATAATTATCAAAATCTATAGAACTTTGATTGCACTTACGCATGGACTAGTTTTTGAGAAAAAAATGACAAAGATCTCACCAAGACACTTTGGCTACAGGGTGTTGTCGTATACTTTGTGACTTAGGCCATATAGACAGAATCTGCGTTACTCCATGAACGGTCTAACTTCCACATTTCGATTTATTCACATGTACAAATGACATGTGTGCCAAAGAGGTGCATTAATTTTATGTACATTTTGTTTGGTAATACAAACACGTAATTAATGTAAAGTGTGAACATGTGCATCCTACGCATCGGACAACGCATGTCTCTGACAGCTGACGAATTAGGCGGGAAATTAATAGCCATATTCTTAACACCGACACCTAAACAAGTGAATCTAAGAAGCAACAATGTTTTCAAGTTCACATTAAGTTTAGCTATTTGTTCTGAATTCTACTTTTAACCACAAAACCATGTTACGAGGATTTATAATTTATAGTTCAAACCACAACATTATACGAGTGTCATCCAATTAAACCGAATATCTTGTATTTTAAGCTAAACGCGGAATTGGAAGACGGTGGCGTATTTGTTCCTTTCGATATAAAAAATCGCAGGTTCAATCATTAAACATGTTCAATGTGCTTAATAGCATACGTTTCTGGACAAGAGTGCAGCAGCAGCAGCAATAACAGAGCAAAATAGTGCGCTATACGCAATATTCAACTGAAAGAGAGCAGTAACTACAACGCTGCATTGGACAGAGTGCAATGACTGAAATAGTGCACCGGAAAGAGTTCGTTAACTGCAATACTGCACTAAGAAAGCGATAACTACAATTTATCTTTGATTTCAATTTTCATAAACTAATCACACATGGTCATATGAATAAATTTTAAGTAACGAAATAATTCGCTGTACATTGAATATCAATAACAGGGCGATTTCCTGTTTACATTAGAAGGACTAATAACAAAATTAGAACTAAAGATCCTACTTACACCATGCAGAGTCTAGCTTTAGTCTCCAGGTACACTGTGAAGTCCTGCCATCGTGCACGCCCAGTTGGACACACGTGATTATCGCTCGCATACGTTATGTTCACAGGAACTGAAGAATTAACAGACGATATTGTCACAAACACAACAATAAGAAATAATCCACATTTCATCGAGAAAACACCATTCATTGTTGCAACTTTGCACTTTGTCTTATAATTCAAAAACTTCTACAAAGAATAGAATAATGTTACATGTAAAACAAGTGAAGGGTCCAGCGACCACAACGATATCGACGTGGCTGAGACGTTGGTGAATTTTAGCGTACCTCAAAGTTTTGATTTGAAGCTAGCGAAGCTGTTGTTGCCGACGTTACGCTTGTCAACAAATGCGCTGTCAACAATCATTTGCCTGGATACCTTGAAGGGACAGACCGTTACAAAAAGATGACAGACAAATAGGCACGGAGAAATGGTCAAATTACTGTCATGTTTCGTAAATCATCCACGCGCTTTTTGTCAGTTAATGTTGGAACGATCATATAGGTAACGTAAGACGAAAGAAAAAAGTGTGATAAGTTTATGGTCAGACCATTGCTAGGTTCATATATAAACGAATCGGACCAATGCTCTCTATGAACGGAAATGTAACAATCCACAAACCCTCAGTACATTGTATGCATCTATAACAGTATATGATAGGGGTGTGGTGGTTACCATTCCCTGTGTGTCGTATTTAATGCTAGTTAATGCATCAGTAAGTCGCATCCACGGCAAATCCCCGAGGATGGGTGGGGATTTTTAGTTTTGGGTTGACAAACCCCTGCCATTCCCCAGCACTCCGGGGTACGGCTGGTAAAATCTCCGGTATTTCCACTGTCACTGCCAACTAAATATTGTCCCCGGGGTATTGCACTGGGTACACCCTCTGTTTTAGAACTGGAAAAACCGTTACTTTGGACGGGTGATTTTCGGTTTGGGCGAGGTAAATATTTGATTTTCTTTCTAACAACTTATGATCCATAAACCTCAACTAGCGCTGCGTATCCCTTAGGAGTTGCCACGTTCAGGTGGTCATCAATTTCTTTGAAAAGGTTCCCGGATTAAATAAAATAGCCGGTACCATTTTTTTTATTTCAAAATTAAAATTTTGTAACGTTACCGGCTATTTTATTTAATCCGGGAATCTTGTCAAAGAAATTAATGACAACCTGAATGTGGCAACCCTTAAGGCATACGTTGCGCTAGTTGAGGTTTATGTACCACACGTTTTTAGGAAGAAAATCAACTATTTACCAAAAAATCACCCGTCTCAAGTAACGTTTTTTTTCAGTTCTAAAAATAAACGGTGTAATCCAGTGTATTGGTTTGGAAAAAAACCCCGGCAGTGCAGGGGAAGCAGGAAGGTAAAGACACGGCCATTTCCTCGGCCGTCCACAGCCCATCCCCGTGGATGCAACTGACCGGTACATCATAGGGATGCGACGGGTACCGTTCACTGTGTGCCATCTATAATGTTAGTTACAATGTAAGAGCCATTGCGTACAGCAAATACAATCTATATGTGTAAACTGATTGCCTAGGACGCCTAAAAGTAAACAATACTTGAGGACATAAAACTGATTGATATCTACTCGAAAAGTCCAATTATTTTATGTGTTGGAGAAATGCCTTGCTAAATAGTATGATTGAAGAATAGAGGGAGGTAATTGTGATATAATAATTGTGAGATTTAAGTTGAACACTACTTACTTCCCCCTTGTTTAAGCCAATAGTCATCTTGAGGTCGATTTGCTCTTGGTCTTTTCGTAGTTTTAATAGTAGACGGCAAAGTAGTCGCTCTTAGAGTTGTAGTTGTTGCCGGATGTGCTGATGGTGCTGCGTGGTGAACTGCCGGTGCCGCCGGATGTGCCGAAGATGAAGCCGGGTGTACTGAGGGAGCTGCCGGGTGCTGTGCTGGGTGTGCCGGAGATGACGCCGGGTGTGCTGAGGGTGCAGCCGGTTGTGGTGCTGCCTGATGCGGTGCTGGATGTGCCGATGGTGATGCCGTGTGTGGTGCGGATGTTCCCGGTAGCTGTGCATGTGTGACAGGTCTTGGAGTTGCAGGTACGTGTTTTACTACAGGTGGCACAGTTACGTTGTCATAGAAATTATTGTAATGGTCGTTTGTAACGAAAGTACTGCTGCTGTTCCAGAAATCTGTGGTAAAATTATACATATCGACCACTGATATACCTCCGCTAGGGCTAACATACTGTTGCTTGGTTGATAGACGGGGACTTTTTGTAAATGCCTTTGTTGCGGCGGCTGTGGCTGCAGCTGTGGCGGCGGCTGTTGGTGCCTGTGACGGAGCCATAGTACGCAAGGCTTGCTGCACCAGAGCTTGATGCACAACTTGTTGAGATGTTGTTGGATGAGCTGCAGCCATGGTAGGGGGTAGTCGAGCAAGGCTCGGAAGTTTAGTATAATGTACGCGTGATGTTGTTAATGCCATTACTGTCGGCTTAGTTTGGTTTTTACTCATGACAGCGGTGGAGAATAGACGCGGTGGTTTGGTTGCGCGGGTGACTAAGGATGCTCTGGTTGTTTTTGGCTTACGTAACCGTGGATGAAGGCCATAGTCCACTATAGAACCGTTTGGAAGCACTTTGAATCTTTGTTCTTCAGTGGTTTGTCTAGCATCACTATAACGATTACGCGGTGTTGATTTTCCGTATCTAGGTCCTTGTGTGACCAAATGTTGCGAGTGAGCAGTTGCCGCTCCGTACGACGGTGGTTTTGTCGCGGAATAGGCACTCGGCGCGCTAGGAGCAACCGGATTAGGTACAGCAGGACTCGGCGCAGCCGCCCAGGACTGTGTTCCGTGCCCGTGACCATCATAAGCATACAGAGCAATGGGATCCTTGCCTACAGTACCTTGAATGTCATATCGACTATTCGCGTTATGTGAATTGTGCGCGCCGGCACCAGTGTCAAACATACTGGACTCTTCTACGAGGATGCTCTTTGGTTTACCCCTCGTGTTATGTTGGACTCGTCGATCACTTGGTGAACCCAAATTATCACGAGCAATTATATCAGGCATTGTGTTTGGATTAGAGTTAGATCTCCAATTATTGTTAACGTTTGTGTTTGTCTGGGGCCTACTACGACCCCTTGAACGGTCGTCATTTAAACTGAATTCAGGGCGCCAATTGGTATTATCAGTTTTAGGTTTGGCGTTGTTAAGAGAGGCCGACACTAGACCATAACGACTGCTGACCGGCCTAGATGTTGCTGCCCTGTCCCATAAATTATTTTTATTGAGCATTTGTCCAAAACGTGTTTCTGCCGTTGGTTTGGCAACTTGAGGTTCTGCGTAATGCGCATGCGTCCTTTCTTGTATCCGGCTTGAGACTGTATTCCGGACGTACCCTCGCGCGGACGGTTGTCTCCCGGCTTCATGGACCGGGTAGGAGGATTTATTTATTATTCTCATAGGTTTTACCACTTTCTCAGTATAACCAGCACTACTGCTGTATAAACGTTTGCTGGCTTCAGCGGCTGCTCTGATTGTATCCAGGACACTTAGACGTCGAGCGTGTGTTGGTTTCGGGGACGTAGGAGGTGTCATAGTGGTCCAGATATTATTCCAATTTCGAATGTTGTGTCCCCGCTGACTTGCAATAACTGCAAATATAATTGGAATATATAAGTTTAAGTTTAAATTTATTTTCCAACAACCAGAAGTGTCTTGACGACAACGATACAACAACGCTGTTAGTCGTAAATATTATAACGAGTTCACACACAATTTTGAGCATGATAGTGGATGAAATGTTAGGTTACTTTTTTTCACACGCGAAACCTTCTTGTGATTTCGCAGAGCATCGCACTGCTTGAAAGTCGCTATCAATATAGCAATTGTAGTCATACGCTGGTGCAATAATGTCATTGTTTCTACGACGAGTGTAATTTTATTATCAGAGGACACTTCCGTAATCAGGACATGATTTTATGAGTTCATACTACGTAGATCTAGCAGACTAGCACCAGTTTGGGCCACAAGGTAGTTTTAACTAGTTGACACAGTATTTGATCCTACGTGATTTATATTCATCCTTGACCTAGATATCACTGATACAAACATTCTGCCCAAGTTTCATGATGATTATGCTGTTTTGTAAACTTAACATTACTTCTCTAAGATTTGACCTGGTGACCTAGTTGTTAACCCAATGTGGCCAATATTTGACTGTGAGTCTAAAGTAAACATGTTACAATACACATTCAAAAGCAAAGAGTAATTAAAATAAGCATTCCGACAGAAAGATAATAAAGCAATTAGGAATAGATGACGGTAATAATTGTATTTTAAAGACACAAAATAACATGTTCTTGAACAATAACTGCCATCTAGATGTAGACAAAAACTGATGAGTGCACAGGCATGTAATGGGGTCATAGGGTATTCAAATATGAAGACAAGAATGTTTGCGGGATCAGGCAATTAAGTAATGCATGACCAAATAACCAGGTCATTATGCCTTGTATAGAAAACATGAAGCAAAGTATAAGTTTGATAAATTCAAGGGAGGCAAATCGTCCCTGAAATATACTAAACTTAACACAGTTACTTCCCTTAGTCTACGATTGGGTATTTGACATACATATTAATGGTCGTGTAACACCACGCAGTGATAAACATGACATTTGTGTGATGAATCACTGTATAAAGTATATAAATCCTCATTTTGTGTCATAAATATGCAGTGTAATCCATTATCTAGTTGTCCAAATGAGATATGGCTGGTAACATACTTTCTGGTATAAATATTGTGACCGCATCATTTATACTACATACTTAGTAAACAAACATACACATATATTTTAGACTTTAATTTTATATAATTTCTTAATGAGTAACGTTAATGCATGGTGGCTACCTTCTTGATAAAACCAACCAATTATATATAACACTAAATACAATTTAAAATGTTGTACAATATATCTACGTATTCTTGTACGGAGCACATACATAATCACTACAAATAATTTACTGGAAGACTAATTGATTGGATTATATTATGAAGCAGAAAAATAAGCAAAGAAGAGGTAGTACATGGTCCATGTTGACAAGAATACCTTAACTTCGCCGATGGCACAGCCCTTCTGTAAACAAATTGGATCATATGCAAGAAAATAAATGTCACCTTAGCCACTATGCAAGTCAAGTAGGACCACAAAGCAACGCTTAAAAGACTCAATAAATACGTTTCAACAGCACACTCAAATTCACGACTATTTGCCGAAAATGTAAAAAATCGATCAGGTCGAAAACTTAACACACTTAGGATTGATCGTTTAACCTGCAAAGAACATACAAAAATGTACTTTCAACAGCATGGTCCGTACTCTTTAGACTACCTCGTAAATCCAATCAGTAGAATCCCTACAGTCGAAAAACAAGTTACGAATCTATGTAGCAACAGCTTTTATTCCAATTTGCAGTGCAGAAGCGAATGGTGGAGAGTACCCCAAATTAGACATGCAGTTACTGTTAAGTTTCGCCCACATCTGCCAACGTCAAATCGGCCGACTACTTTGGCCAAACATAATCTACAAAAAAACTACTAGTATTATATCTCACGCATTCCACCGGTATCTCCAAACAAACACGACATAGACACTTTTGATGGTTAGTACACGTCCTCCGAATGAAGGGACCAACACACATACTTAAACTACTTGGAAAAGAACGGAGACCGAGTTAAGAGTGGGGAGAAACCAGAAACCAAAGCTAAGAACTGGACTGATAAAATCTATTCCAAGTAAGCCTAAGCACACAAACCAACGTGTTAATGCAAACTCTCTGACGCAAGAACTGTTAAAGCAAAATTATAGTAAATGATATGCCTTATAAGCAATTAATTGTCCAAGATGAAAATATTCGTACGATTGCATTGCATTTTAAGTTGGACTTTAATGATCAATTCAATAGAATTTATCGCAGTATGACAAGACAGTACACACTATTTTAAGACAGAAACATCCTGTATAAACAATATACAATCAAATTATAACGAGGCCATTAATGACAACACTTGGCACTTAAATGTGCACCATTAGATATACACCCCATGTTAATGAATGCACTCAGTCAATATTCACCTTTGAAGTTCGGTGATGTTGGAAACCAGTTGTTCAATCAATGTAAACATTTGCTTAGCAAAAGCTCTCTTACTGAACACGTGTTGCTCGAAAATATATGTATGTTTGTTTGTACATCGCAGTCTTAGAATGAGAAGGCCGTAAGTACTATACTTATGACCCTATAAGACTGATACATGTTAAAAATCAGCATCATAAGCTTATTTTCATGAAATAGGAACTTGTCATATTGACCAAACAATAAGTAAAGAGTAATGTTCGGACAGTTTGTGTTGTTTTCTCAAACTATTATTCTGTACTTACGACCTTCTCATTCTCAGCCAGCGACATGTCATTGGTCTATTTAGACGAATAAGGTCTAAACGCTTCTCTACTTTCATATTTGGAATCTACACCACAATGCAAAAGAATAACGTTTTTATCGGGCACTTTTTGCTTGCTTTCTCAAAAGTCCGTTTAACTATGACTTAACAGACCGAGAGCAAATACGGTTAATAATACCGGGCTTATAAGATGTGTCCAGATCCAAGCAAGGTTTGCATCATTTTCACAATAAGTATAGTTTGTAGAGTGGTTGTATTAGGGTCTAAAAGAGAAACTTTTCTGCATTATGTTATATTCATAATGTGTGTGAGAGGCCAGAGAGGCAAATTCGTGTCCTAGTGGTAACACTCGTCCTTTACGACCAGTCTGTTTCGTGGAGCGGATTTTAACCTGGCCCCTTCCCCCAAATATTTCAGTACATGTACTGCTGTATCACTTCTCATATAATATTTGGTACGAGAATAATACTATAGCCTGCTCCACGAAACAGACAATAACAATTCGAAAAGGCCTAAAATTGAATTGAATCCATGTACCTACAACAAAGTCTAAGGTGAAATACAATTTCAGTGTATTGAAGTTTCATTAATAATTTATTGCTGAGTCGGCGCTAAGCACATTGTCAAACTATTTTGAATATTTATCAAGATCATGTTTTGTCTACAATAAATATGTCATACTTGTTTGACATGTGTGTCATTTAGTAAATCTTAAATTGGTGTAGGTATGCTTATCTGAATGTTACACAACTTTGTTGTGATACCAAACACTGGTCTTAATTATAAAAATGATGAGGTGAACTTGTCATAAATCTATGCATTTCAACAACAGGAAGGACAGAGTTTGAACGTTTAGTATTACAATTAATTTTTTGAAATACCATGACGATGTTGTGTATTGTTTTCTAATTTATTTTAAGTCGATCATGGAACAAGTTTTTCCCACTTAATTAATAACTCTCGGCACCTCATTTCTCATGTTATCATCCATCGCCACGAGGGTATGAGAGAAAAGAAGCCAGTTGCATTTGTAAATTCTAGCAGGGGAATTGCTATAATCGTACGACAAAATAATTGACGGCCATTTGTCGTACGCCCTTCGTACGATTGACGAGAGTCCGTCGTTCGACAATACGATTCTCAAACTATTTGCTAGATTCAGCAGCTGGATATGATTAGTCATACCGTAAAAGGGAACCTTGGTGAGTTTTCGAATAATAAATATTTATTATTTTAAGTATTTGTAAATAGAAACTTGTTAAATATTAAACTGAAATACATACAGAACCAATGTTTCAAAATACAAGTGTTAATCATTACATCATAATGCATTTGGTGGTCTGCTCAAGTCAAACGCGGCATTATTTCGGTTTAACGTTGTTGTCACTCGAGGTATTGTATTCTATGCGATGTCAAATTGAGCAACACCCTCTCTTGAACAACATGAACAGTTTGTTCAAACACCAGAAGTAAGAAAAATAACTCGATCTGTTCCATGACCTTAATGATTTAATAATCAAACTGTATACGCAGGTTGTTGACAACTTTATTGACGTATGACACATTGGCGAATAATGCGGATGGCCACACTCAGTTGTCTTTGATATACCTAACCTAAATAACACACCAAGGCAGTTAACTCAGAGGTGACTTGATATATCTGAAAAGTATTTAAGCTTCAACATATGCGTGTACAATAGGGTTTGTTAGCAGGCGACCAAATAAATCAGAACATTAAGAAGAGAAAAACGTGATAAGTGTATGGCATCAATGCTAAGCCATACTTGCATGTATTCGATGGAATAATGCTACCAGTTTTGTCGAGTATGTAGTATGAGTATGAGTACGAGCGTGTAGCATGAAAATACATTCTGGACAACTCGGTATATATACCCATACATTGCCAATACACCTAGACTTGAACTTTGGAACGCCCGAGCTATCTTACGATGACCGTTTTCTGTTTCTTGCGTTCATTCTTGATTATTTTATGTCAATTTTTCATTATGCTGTCATAATTATAATAAAGAATGAACACAACAAACAGAAAATGATCATCGTAAGACATCTCGGGCGTTCCATCTGGTTCCACTTGCCTCCTTGTCATCTTGGCAAGTTCCTATTTTCATGAAAATAGGTTCATAAGAAACGCCTTGTAATGTCGATTTCAAATGTGCTTAGGTCTTTTAATGTTATAAAAAGAACTTACGATCTTTCTTATTATAAGCCAGCGAAACAATGAGTGGAGTTGTCAATTGTGAAATTGTTAAAAGAGCACCAAATTAATGTGTTGGAAAATAAACTATCAAGTAAAACAACAAAGATGACCGGGTTAGTATGTTTTTTCACATGAATAAACGCCACAAAACGAGTACATATATATTTCATTCAACTAATGTTCCTGTCATGTTTTAAAGTCACATTGTCAAAATGTTAAAAAAAAATTTAAAGAACTACAAATGTACGTTTTTATTATCACACGTGTGTGTCAGCTGATTGTCAGACACACGAGTAGTACGATAATTAGACTGTTAGTCATGTATAAGGCCATACCAAATCGTAATTTTCGTTTAGCGTTGACCCTGGGTTCGAAAACATGTAGCTATCCTGAGACAAAAAAACACTCGAAAAAAAACAAGTCATAGCGACTTCCATGCTCATCATTTTATGGCTAAAACTATAGCTTTCAAGCATTGCCAATCATAATTACTTCCTGCAATAACTTGAAACATGTTTATGTGAAACCTACTCCGGTGTAGAAGATGGGAACATAATGTTAAACAAGTATGAAAAGTATGAAACTCGGACACTAAACGAAGAAACGAATTGGTATGGCCTTATATATCAACGCTGTAGCCTTCAACAACTAGTATATTAATTGACTTTGACAATCTGGAAAAAATAAGTTTGTCACAAGTAAATACAATTACCATGACATCAATATCTGGCCGTAACAAGTGTATGACAAAGTACTCAGAAGCTTATTTACTTAAATCGGGAGTACATCGCCGAGGCCAAAAATGCTCAGGGGGACCTATGCATTAGTAACAAGCTTAAACATGTTGTACCTTCATTTATACATTTTTATTTATATATAATACGACGGTCAGGCAAAAAAAAAACTGAGAGTTGATAGATAATGATCAGGAGAATAAGTGTTCGTACATTGTCGTGAAATATGGTATCTCATCGTTATTATGGCGAATACCAATTTTGGGTATGAATATTTGATTTTTGTTGCCAGGCAACCGAAGAAGACAACTCGAAGGCATGCGTTCAACACAATTGTGCGTTTCTATGGAAACATAAAGTTATATCGAATATTTTCAAACTTATTTTTTATTTTGTAATACATTAATCTACCAAATATATTTAATTATGGTTGATTTTTTCCTCCGATATAGAAAATATACTTGCTGGATCTATTAATTGTCACTTTATCTGTTAGTATTGAGACCACAATTTTACCCCACCCAAAAGAACGCATGATGTTTTTCAAAAGCGAAGTACTTTTTTTATTTCTATTACGGTCACTGGATTCCATTGCATACATTCATAGTCCTCCTGAACAGAAATTGTGAATTCAATTATTAGTTTTAGAATACCATGGCAACGCAAAGAACACAGGTCGAGAAAATCGATAAAATACGGGTAAAAGTGTTGCTAGGCAACTAAACAATACATCATTAGTGACCATTCTGTAACACACGCCCAATTTTATTTGATATAAACTATTGTACAAGATACAAATGATAGTTATACTAAATTACGGTATATAAAATTGAAATAAACGTTCAAATTGACAACAAAATCAGTCTCCCAGTCGCTGGCGCGAACGCAAAGCCATTAGTGATGTTCTTTGGTTGCTTGGCAACTTTATTTATCAGCCTATATCCGATCACAGAAGTCATCAGAATATCCACAATGATATCAAGTTGACGATTATTGGTAGAAACTATAATTGTATATACATTTTGAAGGCTTAATTTAACAACTCTCAGTTTTTATTGGCTGACCCTCGTAAAACATACAAATCGTCTGTTCAAAACCAGAACCTCGTATCTGCATATTGTGGAATTTTTCAGGAACAAAAGAAAATGTTCTCATTGTTTATTGAATTATTTTTTCTTGGTAATTTTCGACTATGTTATGCATTATAACATTATTTAAACTTATTTAAATGTTTTGAATCAATTAGCCTAAAAATGGTGACTGTAGTAGCCTATTTTAGTTTGGCTCTATAAAATCGTCTGTTTTTCAATTAAATCATGCAGGTAGAACATAGTATCTGTTGATAATAGATTCTGGCTTTAAACCATTAACAGACATAATTGAAAAACTTATCAGCCAGAACCTGCTATCTTGCGATGCGACAGTTTGGCGTATCTCATTATCGGACGGTGATTGTCATAATTACTGCCAGAACCTTGTATCTGACGATAATACACACTGGCTGTTTATGCAAGTAAATAAACCATGATTAAATTGATATGAAGACTGTGGTATGTAACAATACAACATTGTGGCATTCAAAATAAACATCATATAGATGTTAAATTGAGATGATGACTATAGTATAAAACAATACAGTATTATGGCGTTCAACATAAGCAGTATATAGCTCCATATTTTATTAGCCAGAATAATACATCATTGAATTAAGATTTGCTTTTTCGGTTCTGTCTATAATATCTGAAGATAATGTATGATAATAATCGCACGATATTGATAAGTGTCTTTGTATCTGAGTCATAAACAATTACATTGTCGGTACCCTCTGTGATTGTGGTGTCATAACCAGTAACATTAAGATCACTAACAGTTCCCTCTGTGATTGTGACATCATAAACAGTACCAATGTCGGCAATCATCAATTCAGCACCAGCAGTGTCCCCAGTAAATTTGGTGTCACAATCAGTAGCATTATCAGCAATCGCGGTTCCCTCTGTTAATGTGATATCATAAACAGTACCAATGTCGGCAAATCAGCACTAGAAATCCCCTCTATTAGTACGGTGTCATAATCAGTGACATTATCAGCACTTGCAGTCCCCTCAGTGGTGTCATATCCATAAACAATATCAGCACTAGCAGTCCCCTCAGCGGTGTCGTAACCATTAAGATTATCAGCTCTAGCAGTCCCCTTAGTGGTGACATGACCAGTAACAATATCAGCTCTAGCTGTACCCTTAGTGGTGTCATGACCAGTAACAATATCAGCACTAGCAGAGCCCTCAGTGGTGTCATAAACATTAACATTACCAGCACTGGCAGTCCCCTAAAAGGTGTCATAACCAGTACCATTATCAGCACAAGCAGTCCCCTTAGTGGTGTCATAACCAGTAATATTATCAGCTCTAGCAGTCCCCTTAGTGGTATCATAACCAGTAACATTATCAGCTCTAGCAGTCCCCTTAGTGGTATCATAACCAGTAACATTATCAGCTCTAGCAGTCCCCTTAGTGGTATCATAACCAGTAACATTATCAGCACTAGCAGTCCCCTTAGTGGTATCATAACCAGTAACATTATCAGCACTAGCAGTCCCCTTTGTTGAATCAGCTCTTTTATTTACAAACTCGCTTAAAAGGGAATGTCCTCATCGGAGCTTGAAATATATTTCAAATTAATCCTTGTTGAAGACGTTTGTGTTTCATAAGTGTCTTTGTATTGGAGTCATGAACAATTACATTGTCTTGTCGGTACTTATTGTCAAATCAGCACAAAAAGTCCCCCCTGTGATTGTGGTGTATTAACCAGTAACATTGAAAGGACTAACATTCCCCTCAAAGATTATGGTATCAATAACCGTACTGGTGTCGGCAATCATCAATTCAGCCATAGCAGTTTCCTTTGTGAATTAGGTGTCACAACCAGTAGCATTATCAGCACTAACAGTCCACTCAGTGGTGTCATAACCAGTAACAATATCAGCCCTAGCAATCCCCTCACTGGTGTCATAACCAGTAAAGTTATCGGCACTAGCAGTCCCCTCATTGGTGTCATAACCAGTAACAATATCAGCACTAGCAGTCCCTGGTGGTGTCATAACCAGTAAAATTATCAGTCCCCTCTGTTAAATCAGCTCTTTTATTTACAAACTCACTTAAAAGGGAATGTCCTCAACGGAACTTGAAATATATTTCAATTTACATTGTCTTGTCGGTACTCACTGTCAAATCAGCACAAAATGCTCCCGCTGTGAGTGTGGTGTCATAAACAGTAACATAAAGAGCACTGACAGTCCCCTCAGAGCATTATCAGCATTAGCAGTGTCCCTGTGAATTTGTAGTCACAACCAGTAGCATTATCAGCAATTGCAGTTCCCTCTGTGATTGTGACATCATAAACAGTACCAATGTCGGCACTCGTCAAGTCAGCACTAGCAGTGTCCCCTGAAAATTTGGTGTCACAACCAGTAGCATTATCAGCAATCGCGGTTCCCTCTGTTAATGTGATATCATAAATAGTATTAATGTCGGCAAATCAGCACTAGAAATCCCCTCTATGAGTACGGTGTCATAATCAGTGACATTATCAGCACTTGCAGTCCCCTCAGTGGTGTCATATCCATAAACAATATCAGTTCTATCAGTCCCCTCAGTGGTGTCATAACCAGTAACAATATCAGCCCTAGCAGTCCCCTCAGTGGTGTCATAACCAGTAACATAATCAGCACTAGCAGTCCCCTCAGTGGTGTCATAACCAGTAACAATATCAACACTAGCAGTCCACACAGTGATGTCATAACCAGTAACAATATCAGCCCTAGCAGTCCCCTCAGTGGTGTCATAACCAGTAACATAATCAGCGCTAGCAGTCCACTCAGTGGTGTCATAACTAGTAACATTATCAGCACTAGCAGTCCCCTCAGTGGTGTCATAACTAGTAACATTATTAGCACTAGCAGTCCCCTCAGTGGTGTCATAACCAGTAACAATATCAGCACTAGCAGTCCCCTCAGCGGTGTCATAACTAGTAACATTATCAGCACTAGCAGTCCCCTTAATGGTGTCATAACCAGTTACAATATCAGCACTAGCAGTCCCTCAGTGGTGTCATATCCAGTAACAATAACAGCCCTAGCAGTCCCCTTATTGGTGTCATAACCAGTAACAATATCAGCCCTAGCAGTCCCCTTATTGGTGTCATAACCAGTAACAATATCAGCACTAGCAGTCCTCTTAGTGGTGTCATAACCAGTAACATTATAAGCACTAGCAGTCCCCTCAGTGGTGTCATAACTAGTAACATTATCAGCACTAGCAGTCCCCTTAGTGGTGTCATAACCAGTAACATTATCAGCACTAGCAGTCCCCTCAGTGGTGTCATAACCAGTAACATTATCAGCACTAGCAGTCCCCTTAGTGGTGTCATAAACAGTAACATTATCAGCACTAGCAGTCCCCTGTGCTGAATAAGCTCTTACAGTTCACTGTTGTTCAAACAGTTCGACCAATGTTACAAGTTTTTCATCGTTATCGTCAGACCACATCTAAAATACATCAACTATTTTATTTTAATTGTTTATGTTTGTTTTTTTGAATTCATTGTTATAAGTTAAATACTTATCAAGGTGAATGATTAAATTTCAATCATTCCATTGAAACGTGGATAAAATCCATTTGATATAAAAACTGTAGTTTAAATGTACATTAATTATTACAAACTTATTCAGCCGTAATAATAACACTGTCACCTCAAAAATATTTTTGTTATATTGAAATACAAATACTGAGAATATTTTAAAATATGTACATCCTATTAGTTTATTCTTCACAAATATATTATTAAGTTGTATTTTGGTCAAATACCGCATCAGTTATGCTAATTATCTGGTCGACAACAGGTTCTGGAAATTTGAGATACCAGCTTATTAACACTAATTAGCTACAATTTGGAGGAATTTAATATTCCTAAAGGTGTTATCTTTTGATAGGGTATTCTGGTCTGAAGACAGAGCAGATACACACTATAAATCACAGACAGCTAAAATAAACCATCACCACATACAAGAGTATGGTTACAACAATTCAGTATTTAATCCTGCTACGGCTGTACGTATCTGCAGATAAAATATTCTGGCATTGTTTATAAATATAGAAACTGATGATTACCTCAAAGCCAAATTCAAGTATGTTCAGATACAATATTCTGGTTTGAAAAATGATATAAAATTATTCATGGTTAAAGAAAACCAAAATGTAGTATGTTTATATGATACATTCTGGCATAAATATCTGCTTCACAAATTTGGAAACCCCCTTGTATCTTTACATACAATATTCTGGCTCAACAGAATTGAACTTATTACAGATACAATGATTGATCTCTGATCAATATCTTTAAAACTAATGCAGATATAGAAATGAAATTTTGACACATTATGCAATTTCACCCAATAATCAGAAATATGTAAAAATCTTATTTTCACAAAATCCTGTAGATACAAGGTTCTGGTTTTCAATAGACGAAATATATATTACAGTTGTGCTAGCTATACAATATTACGGTAATTAGGACTGTTAAATTCAAGACATTGTATTGTTTTATATGTTAACTTGAACGTAAGACATCATGATAGTCAAATTAGAAAGAACATAGAAAACTAAAGCGTATGATAAACCAAAAACATGGAAGAAAAGAAACAGAATGAATTAAATTAAAGTTTTATTGTATACAGGAAATTGCTTGAATTATTTTGGTGTAAAATTTAAAATATAAACATAAAATAAAATTAATTACTCATAAATCGTGTCCATAGTGACACTGGTTTTGCATTTTAACGAAAACGCATTGATGAGAGTGCATGTGCCTGTCAGCGTAACCTCGTAAAGCAGTAACAAGCACTGACATTCCCATATATTTATATAATTTACATATAATATTACACTAGACCATAGTAATGTGATAATCTAAGAATAGTGCGCAATTTCCTTATGACCGAGTATTATAAGTTAAGTTAAGTTACCAATTTTCTAGGGCTCTTTTCAGCTGTTAGGCCGTTCAAGCACCCTTTGACATTTCTACTTCCCCTGGTCATTGGGTTACATATGAAAACCTACACTCGTGTCTCCCTGGGGAGACTATTTCTCTCCTGTGGTGTGGCAGCCAGTATCGATCTGCGGCGCCCAGGAATAGACACTGCCCTGGACACCATGGCGGAGTGGAGCTTGCTTAGAGAAATTAAACAGTGGTCCAGAGGGGGATCAACCCGGGACCTCTCGATCCCGAAGCGCGCGCCCTACCTCTAGGCCACCGCTCCCCACTATTATTACATAACGATGCTTATATAACCCTGGTTCCACAGGTCATTTATACTCTGGATGTAGAGGTTGCTTTTTTACAATGGTGTAAAGACAAATATAAATTTCCAAAAAATGTTGTGTTTTTTAATCTTTTTCAATCATACAGTTACCTGTGCTAAGTCGCATTGCTTCAAACAATTTGGATTTTGAATTTCCCTACTACGGTCGTACAGTTTTGTGCCACCAATTATAATAAAGTCTTTTTAATATCTTAAAAACATCGTCTAAAGTGAGACCTAACCAACACCACAATGTACCAACGCATACCAATGTGGGGCACGAGAGCAACAGAACAACCTTACACGCGTCAACCACAAAAAGTCCGTGCGAACAACTGACATAGTTAGTGCAACACCACATATCGTCACACCATCATTAACGCACAAGAAAGTTCGATTCGCTTGTGATGCTAACTATTCTGGCAATCTTATACCCGAAATTCAGTTGTACCATGGTAAAAACTATTCAATCGAAAAGACATTAGAAACAGACTTGAAAAGGCGAGAACATCCTTCCTCCAACTAAACTAGATATGGCAGTTAGCTAACATAAGTGGAAGGACTAATTGCAAAAGACATAAAGGACGGCAAAAAGAGACATGAAGAAGAACAATCGCTAGTGAAATCAAAAGTATGGGAAAAGACTCTTGGCGAAATCGATGAGGTTGCAAAGAACATACGTCATTGAAGGGACATGGTATCAGCCTTATGTGCCAGCGGGTACGAAGAGGATAAGTAACTAAGTTAATTGTACAAACATGAGACATAATGTGGAAATATTTTGAAGGCTGTCTGAAAATTATTCATAATTATTCACATTTGGACTTGTTGGAGGGACGTGTGTAAAATCCTCAACATGACAGTTTAATTTTAATTATACGCGTCTCATAAGTCTATCAAATATTTTGTTGGCACACAAAACACAACTTGACGCGTTATGTAATTTCTTTTGCAGCTATTTAAGATGATAGCATTTCGTATACTAGTATTCAGAATTACTGTAACGGATACCATAGTTAAGTTCTAGTAAATTATATCACAGAAATCTTTTTTGTCTTGGTACAAACATAAAGCGACTGGGAGACGTAACAGTCAAAAGTGTTCGGGCTGATACTTTCCAAAAAATTCAAGAAAATACTAGATCTGGCAACATTCGTTTTCTGATTTAACGTCTTGTTTTGTTTTACTCATTGTAATCATTCGCCATACCGAGGGAATACTTTTTTATTTTTTGTAAGTGCCACAGCCAAGATTCGAACCATGGTCATCTCGATGGTCCGTAGCCAATGGCGTCACCCAACACTCGACCACCTTACCCACCAATACGGTTAGTAATATGGTTACTCGTTCATGCGTATCAGAACAAATAATGATATGCAAACCAGAGCTAAGCGAAATAAATCAAATGCACCTATTTGTTTACAAATCAAGAACAAAAGTGACCCTATTTCAACCTTTTCGATAACCATTATGCAGAAACTGAAACGGAACTGAAACTTGTCCAATAATGTAGTGACACATTTAGGCCTTATAGTACAGATGTGTGTTATGGTGTCACTGTGTATCATCAGGCAAAACAAAACAATTAGGCAAAACAAAACAATGTGGAAGATGATTGCTGTCAACATACGGTCATCATAAATACTCACATCAAACAAGTGTTGATATATTATGTTAATGCAAGAAGCTGGTGTTTGACTGTATATATACATGTATGTAAACACAAGCTGTACGTGTATTTTGGAAATGTAATAATAAATCAGACAAGACAAGACAAGGAAAGCAGCACTACTTACAGAAAACAACACGACACAAAGGAGTACAATGCAACAGCGATCAAACACGACATACACTAACATAGTACATGGATACC
The DNA here is from genome assembly GCA_963678985.1 of Spisula subtruncata. Classification (NCBI taxonomy): domain Eukaryota; kingdom Metazoa; phylum Mollusca; class Bivalvia; order Venerida; family Mactridae; genus Spisula; species Spisula subtruncata. Next base: position 18,814,497 of record OY787668.1, read on the forward strand.
AAAGAAATTCGTTAATTACATCTTAGTCCATTAATTACCCTACTTAATACATTTTATCAACGCACAGGCATGCATACGCTTGATGAAGTACCTTTCACTATTATTTATAATTTTGAGTCCTGTATTATTAACGTCATAAAATCTAAAAATAACGCGTGTGTTTTTTTTACATTTCGCTTACTTTAAGTATAACACGTTTTTGTCCTATAACAACAAAATGCGATTTTAAGAGAGTTTTTTTATATAAATTTTGCAATTTGCCAACTCGAGTATAGTCCCTTTAAGGTAATTTTACTTTAATAGATATGTGAAATGTACATTTGGGAGTAGTGTTGAGATATGTTGTTGAACTAGGAAACAGACGTCAAGTGTGTGATTCCAATCAAAGCTTGACATAGATTGTAAGAGAAAAACCAAGTGTGGTCAGGTTCCATTACGATCAATAGTCCTACTCCGGATCTCCACTAATATGCAGGTACAAATATATTTTTACAGTTATAATCGTTTTCACACTTCAATATTCATATCTGGACTACAGAGTTTGGGGTCAGTTGTGTTTGCATATGAATAACGTTACAAAACCTGGCTAACTATAGATAAACCATGTTTTTTAGCCGTGACGGAAGGTTACACTTCTTAGTTAAGGTATGTGAATATACCTGGTTAAAATATCTTTGGGTCATGGATTGGTTACTGTCATTGATCACATAATTGCTTAAGCCTTAATACATACCCCAAATCTATCCTTTGATGCATAAATTAGTCACGGCTAAAAAAACATGGTTTATCTATAGGCCAGAGTTGTTCGTACCTTAAAGGGGAAACCACATTGTACGGAGTTCCGGATATATTAACTTTTAAGTCAAAACTATGGTCAAAACTATTGACGACGAACGACGTGCATATTATGTTGATCATAATGCAAAGTATAACGAGTTAACTGTAAACTTAAGTGATAGTTGTATTATTAAACTGGATACTACGAGCTGGTACACAGTATATCATGGAGGAGGAACCAAATGTTGACACAACAGTTCTTCATTATGATAATTTATAGTCGTGTTATAAATCAATCAAACGTTGCCATTTCTTTTTCCAAATGTGTATCTTAGCAATCGGTCAGCGTTCCTTTAGTTGTCGTAAGTGTGGAATATCGTATGCATGATATCAAGCATACAGTCAAAAGTCTGTGAATGTTCATATACACTCATTAAATGTTATAAGTACACCAACACAGTACATAGCGTTACAGTGCAAATAGTCGGTCGGTCGACGTGCCGAATGGTTTTTCAACAATAACTCCAAAACGATTCGACCTAGGATTCTAAAAATTTAATTGGAGATTATTCATCCTCCACAGACGGCCCGACTCAATTTCAAGGTCATTTGGATCAAAGGTCAAACTCACCATGACCTTTGAACACACAATAATCACTGGTCCACACCATAAGAAATATAGGACCTTAGATCGTAAAACTTTACAGAGAGGTTATTAATCATCAGATGTAGGCTCCCACTAATTTTGAGGTCGATAGGTCAAAGGTCAAGATCGTGTTGACCTTAGCTACACTAGGCTAATTACTGCCATGAGACGTGTATGTTTCACAAACCTCTCTTGTACGGTCTGTTATCGTAATTCTATCGGTTTTGTGTTTTCCTGGTGTGGGTATTGATGGATAATGTGTATGTAACATTTTTATAGTTCTTGCGAAAATCATTTGTTTTGCACGTGCATTTGGCATAATTTGAAAATCCACGGTTCATTGCTCGCAGCGTGCAAATTATAATCATCGAATTATTGGATATTGCTGCTATACTACTCACATGAGGACATGCAAAAATGACCATGATATCATGCATAATAAAAAAGATACAGGCATTACATGCTGGTGTACTTATAACATTTAACAAGTGTATACATGTACATTAATTGTTTTAAAGCTTTTAGTTGTAGCTGTCGTTACAGCAACATTGTCCAGATCTGTTACATATGTAACACGTAACTGTAACTTTAGGATGGGCACATACTATAAGTCAGTCTGAAACATAATTATGTATACATACGTCCCAGCTGAAAGCGAGCTATTTCATTACGCGGGGCCTGGATGCCCCGTGTATGTGGCGAACCTTTTGTTCGTTTGCAATGGGGAGCACGTGACAACATGCCGGTACCTGATTGGCTAATTCCTAGACGGGCGTTCGTACATGAAGTCTCGGGAAGCTTTATGAACATAATATCGTAACCCAGTCAAAGTATTGGATGTGTTCGTAAAAGTCTAACTCGACCAGTTATTGAACCATGTTCCATTTGTTAAGACGAAGCAGATGATACAGTCCTAAGACTCCTAACTGTCACATGAATGAACAACCAAGAAGATAACCGGAAACTTAACGAAATATGTTATATTCTGAGGTGCGAATGAAGTTAGGCGTGAGTGTCTTTGCTGGCATTATTGGCCAATGATACCGTTTGCATCACTAGAAACATTTGTGGGATCACGATTTGAGGGGTGACAGGTAAGATTCTGTTCCATATTGAACTGTCTAACGGAGTGTAATGACAGTGGCATATACCCCTCAAGGGAGTGCGAGCACATTGTCAGTTGATGCATGAAAAGCACTGCATTGTTTTCTGAAATGGATGACGAAGTTAACAGTTTCTTGTATAGATTGATAGGGTTATAGCTTGGCCACATTGACATGAGCCTGACCTATCGATTACCATAATTTAACAGTCGATATATTGCCTACGTTTACAAGACCGAATGTATGTTTTCATAATCGGGGAGTTTCACGATGACACTCGAGGTGTAATACAAACACAAATCTTAAATGCCGATAGTTCACAATTTGCTTGCGGAAGTTGATATATTCAAAGCAAGAACCTTGTAATATATTCTTGCATAAAGGTCAGGCTCACATCAAAATAGCCAAGCTGTACTACACGGATCAAACCACATGTCTCGGTACGATGTTTTGGTTCGAAAAGTTATGTTTAGAGTATCAGTTTTGTCGGACTGTAAAATCGCATAGAGATCATGTTGGTCAGACAGAGCCAGTCAACTTTGCGAATATTGAGGGCATACATGTACATAACCCACTTGTCAGTGTTATAGTTTTTTATAACATTGAACTGACGTATTTTCATAAAGGTGTCAAATTAATAATAAAATTGCGTTGGTCAGTTTAATTGTTGGAAACAAAGCATATCTGGATGTTACGAAGCATGATAGGCAGAACTCGTATACATGTACAACATCTAAATATGACTGTAGCCATGAAAGAAATGAAACACTATGCCATATATACTTGTGCTTTGCAGTATTCACGATAATTGCGCCATTATATGATGTATCCTTTAATTGTAGTAAAATATATCAAACGGCAAGTTATACAGTCATGCATGTGTTTTCATACAATAGTTTGATAGTATTGAATGACGTAGCCATGAACCTAAGACACGTGTTCGAGTTTTGTGCAAGCGCTTGTGTACAAAACGAATACCCACAGTAGAAGTTCATATCGGGTTGGTAATTATTACAGAATGGCACGCGTGTCCGATATCATATATCATATCTTGGTGCTAACATCAAATGGTCTAGTCAAACGCATCCAGATTCATGTATAGATGATGCTTCCCAAACTAAACTAAACGGTGCAGAAAACTATCACAGTAACTCTACTGGGTCTACTAAACCTTGGCGAGTTAATAGAAAATAATTGCGACTTTGCAAAACTACTTTAACGACAGCTAGTAGTTATTCACGATATATCGTGTCAGGTAGCTGAAAGAACTAGTATTGCATTTCAAAAATTTGATACCAAAACAACCAGAGAGCCAGACTACAAGAGAAACAGTGGAGCATGAAAGTCGCATGAACATGCCCCGGTAACAATCAGGATAAGAAATGGTGAATTGTGATGGATTATTACAGTGTAGTTTGCTTTATCTTTTGACTTAGTCCTCTTCATCCCGGCTGTGAAATAGGGCCGTCACCACAGCTCGCCATTTGGTATGATCTTGTGTTGTCTGTTTTTCCTCTCTCCATGACATCCAAGATCTTTGGAGCTCTGTGTTGAGGGTTCTTCTCCATGTCATGTTTTGTCTGCCTCTTCTCCTGCTGCCTTGCGAGTTCCAGTTTAGCTTTAGCTTACAAATGACCGTGAAAATGTTGGTAATGAACTGGATTATGGAAGCAGTGCTTGGTTATTGGAGCAAAACGTTCGTGTAAGATTTATGGTGTCCCTAGCATGTCCAATTAATATAACACCTACACGCTCGATCGAATCAAGGACATGTTACATAAAACCTACATTCTTGCTTACTTGTATACACGCGGCTTGACCTATACCTACACGTTGGGGTTTCGCGTGACGACAATAAATAACATTAAGTAATGATAGTTTGGTTACCAATAGTCTTACTTTATTAACTAACGCACTGACAAATACCTTGATGAGTTTTATGGCAATACACCTTGTACATATCACCTATCCATTGAGGGAAATATTTCGTAAGACACCATCACATGGTCGTATTGACGTGTGTAATAGAATGTTTATACTTGCTATGTTAAGGACATGTGTTAAAAATGTGTTTAACACATCACATCCACCCTTGACAAGAATGTTTAAGCATGTACATGTAAATTATCTGTATATATGAGTTACTTATGTATGCATTACATATAAGCGTATATATGTCTGTGCTGTGTAAAATGCGCATTTATCACAATAAATATATGTCTATGCGATATTTGTCCTAAGTGTTTATCGAAATAATTGAAACTATTGATTGATTTAAATGTAACGTCAAATTAAACGTCAACACCATAGTCGTTGAGCAGTCCATCCTCTGCTTTTGAAAAACCAATCCATATCAAACATATTAATTATACAGTTGTTATTTATCAGCAACTTGTTAAACTGATCGGGGCTTGTCGCAAATTTTAGTTTCGAGGAATCCTGCTTATAATGTGGGCATCTATTTCAATCATCAGTTGCTACCATTTAGGGCTTTTCAGTTTTGAAGCAGCGTATACATGCTTTCATATCGACTCACGTTATATAATAATGCTAAAAAATAAATTAATAACTAATTGAATTTAGTTAAAATGTGTCATGTTTTCTATGTAATACACTGATGATTACAAGTAAAATGGATCCTTCTGATAGTCGATGACAAGAGTATTTATATATTTTATTAGTTTTTATTACTGACTGACAGTTCATTGTCGTTACATGATTGTATATAATATCGAACTAATATTATTCAGTTCAACGACCGTATGCTAATTACGACACGAAAGCAACCATTGTATCAAAATTGCGTCTGATATACTAGTATGTGCAATAACGGCAACACTGCGCTGAATGTGCAGTTTTATCACCACACCAAACACTTCCTCAGATAGGGATAACAAACTATGGGACCGGTGTACGGCGAAATCTTGTTTAATTTGTGTTTCAGTGTTCCAAGGTTACAAAATATTAGGTGTAGCATAGTGACATTCTAGGGATCCTTCTGCCGATAATAGGCATGCTTGTTTAATTATTCGCTGTACATGTGCTGGTATACCTATTACGTGCATGAACAGTTGACCACGGATTCATGAGAGTAATCAATCATGACATGTCGATTACTATGATCGGTTTATATAATTGTCATAAACAAAGTATTCACTCGGAATAGTCTGACTAATAGTTTTCCAAATTGACGTCAGATCTGAGGTGGTAACCCAATTAACATGTATTTTAATTATTTATTTATTTACATCTCATCAACACATACATATTACAACACAATACATATACACTTTGTTAATTATACATGTGTTGCCACTCATAAGTTTGAGTTATAGGAGATGGCAAGATTGCTAAAACACACTAGGTGTCATTTAGACACTAGTCTCATAAGAATATATGCTAAAATACATATATACAAGTACCAGACTAGGATTCACACATAATATATCATAGGCTTACTATCTCATTATCCCCGACTGTGCTATATTGGTTGTGTCAATGTAGTAGCCAAAAGCAGTGTAAAACAACTGGCATAGAAAGCATTCTAAAGTGGAATTTCTAGATATCATATATTTATGACTTAAAATGAAATAAAAGCAACCATGTATCATAATGAGATTGACATTATTATGAATAACTGGCACATGAGAAGGCCAGAGAATAGATCATCACACAACCATTATATTACTGTTCTTGGGATCTGGATATAGTCTTAGCAATGAACATGTATGTACATGTATACCAAATGGTAACAAAGACATATTCTGTTAAAATTGGTCCTCATAAAGAGGTCTGACTAAAAATAGCACGAACGTCCTAAACAAACTCTTACATTTTACAGATTCATATATAAAACATATACATATGTGTATGATGCATCATGTCTGATATAATAATCACAATGCGACCTGAATTGCAGCTTATTCGGTAATAATAATGACGTCGCGTCACAAGTTGGAGCTATTTTGCGTAACGTCAAAAACGCCGTTATTTTAGCTAAATATGACGGACATAAGGCGTACAGTTGACAGAATAACTTAATCATGGGCGTACAACAACCATAAACACATAAATTGTGTAACTATGTGTAAAGGGGGATATATTCAGCAACCTTAGGAATTACAGAACTTAGATTTAGGCAAAATAACTTGTAATTAACGATATTGCTGTAATGTGTACATTTATCCATTTGCCCTTTGTACAGTTTAGACCTACTTGGTGGCACCCCAATGAACACAAAATGCAAAATAAAAATCCCTTTATGAATAAAGTACTGTATACATTTCCTAGTATATAAAAAACATTTTCATACCATTCTTTAAAATTTCAATTTCAATTTTGCATTGAATTCTCGAATCTACAACATAAACACTAAGATATTTTGACGTTACTTAGTACGTAATTTCGCTGATGGGACATTTTGTGTCGACATTGAAAAATACTAATAACTTTGCCGTATATTGAACGATTTTGATAGTCTAGTAGTCGAAGTTTCGCAACAATAGTTTATTATAAATATAAGGTGGCCGAGTCACTAAAAACGTTTCCCTGGGGTGCACGCCCTAAGCAATACTAACATACCGTTCCAGCGACTTCTCGCATGTGCATGGAGCCCAAAAACTAACCAATGGGCATTTGGTCGGAAGGAGTGGACTACACGCACTCAGCACTAGGTTCCCTTGTAAAATCAAATTAACGTCAAACGTGGTGTCGAAACGACAACAAACACTCATAGAAAATCGTGTTGCAAAATCATGCTAAGTATATAATCAATCAACTAATCAGTCATTAATGACCACTGTATATCATATTCAAAACATGATAAAATAATTACAGCCAGAAAAACATATCAATAAGTCATACAAACAAATGCATGTACATGGTGTACATTCATGAGAAGTAACATGCAGACACACCTTCGGAAACATATTACGTTTTATACCTAACATGCTCGATAAAAACATGTATATATCGAGAAACAATGGTCAGCAGTGGTCAGTCCATGGTCAATCTCCTTATTTGTATTCGTTTGTATTCAGTCACAAAAAGTGACCAAAGCAATGATTGTCAACATTTTCAACTCGTTAGTTACAATCATTCGCGGATCCAGCAATTTACCTCAGGGGAGAAGGGCGATCTGCTATTTTTTTTTCTCAGAACATAATTTTACCTGGTATTTTTCTCAAAAGTGTATTCTTTCATATTGTCCAGGTCAGGTTCTTAGCTCTAACAAGCGAATGTAATTATATAAAATCAGTCAATGTTATTACCTATAAGTTCAAAATCGATTGGCATCAACAGCATATAAGAAATGTAAGTATGTTCCTCAAATTACATAGTTATATTTCTATGTTCATAAACAACATAAACAACATATTCGTGAAAATCAAAGTCGTGATATATGCAACAGTCCCATGACGTTTTCTTTATGAAAACTAAATCATTATTATGATGAATGTCCAAAACATGATGACAAGTAACTAATTATATCACCTTTTACACTGCAAAATATAAGTTTAATATTCGGGAAATTAATTGTTAATGCAATTAATGATAACGTGATGCAGGTTTTGTTTGTAGCTTCTAAACATAGGTAAAAACTTCCAGACATAAACAAAATAAACAACATAAACACCAGCTTCATGTTAACGAGTGTAGTTCGGTGAAAGTAAAGTGTTTGGTTATTTAGTATAGTGTATTTGCTAATTAAATGGCTAGCCGTGTTGACTTATGAGACACCTGTTATATCTGAGCACTGAACTTCCTGACTAGTGTCACCTTATGTAAGGATCAAAACACATAGATATTATGTTTAAATAGTAAATTGACATTGCGATTCTTAAAAATAGTATTCAAAAGTAAACTATTTCATTATTAAATTCATCTTTGATTCAACTGTTTTGTCGCCAAACTGTCACGGATACATGCTCGCAACACTGCTACATGAATTTGTGCCAAACTATGTATACTGGTCACTTAGTGCGCTTATTTTGCAGACACAAAACTAAAGTCTTTCAAATCAGTTCATGCAATATATGACATGAATTACCCATAGAAGTATGGAATGTGATTGAAATACGAACTAGTGCAGCTGCCGAAACCGTCAACAACACGTGAAACCGTCAACAACACGTAAAACCGTCAACAACACGTTAACCGTCAACAACACGTGAAACCGTCAACAACACGTGAAACCGTCAACAACACATGAAACCGTCAACAACACGTAAAACCGTCAACAACACATGAAACCGTCAACAACACGTGAAACCGTCAACAACACGTGAAACCGTCAACAACACGTGAAACCGTCAACAACACATGAAACCGTCAACAACACGTAAAACCGTCAACAACACATGAAACCGTCAACAACACGTGAAACCGTCAACAACACGTGAAACCGTCAACAACACGTGAAACCGTCAACAACACATGAAACCGTCAACAACACGTAAAACCGTCAACAACACATGAAACCGTCAACAACACGTAAAACCGTCAACAACACATGAAACCGTCAACAACACGTAAAACCGTCAACAACACGTGAAACCGTCAACAACACATGAAACCGTCAACAACACGTGAAACCGTCAACAACACATGAAACCGTCAACAACACATGAAACCGTCAACAACACGTGAAACCGTCAACAACACGTGAAACCGTCAACAACACGTGAAACCGTCAACAACACGTTAACCGTCAACAACACGTGAAACCGTCAACAACACGTTAACCGTCAACAACACGTGAAACCGTCAACAACACGTTAACCGTCAACAACACGTGAAACCGTCAACAACACGTTAACCGTCAACAACACGTGCCCGTCAACAACATGTACTTAGAGGACATTGACAGTTGAATAATTGCGGGTGTCATTCCTCTTCATGAACTCAATAGGGTTCATGTAATCAAATAACATAAATCAGACAATTTGCACGCGAATGGATGGAAAGTGACTTTCATTCAATTTCTTACTCAGTGGTGTGCATGTGTGTAGAAGTGGTATGACCCTTGAGATGCAGGGTGTGTAGCTACACTTGGTACTATAATAAATGAGCATGGTAGCTCAGGACTGAGCAGTTGACTTGAAAGTAGCTTTACTAATTGGCTACTTTCAACTTTACAAAGACAAATGCAACTGTATATTATGGTATTTAGACTATTGCCTTGGTAGACAAATAATAGATGAGATGTTTGTGTTTTTCTTTAATCTGCACCTGTTAATAAACGTACAAAAATGTAACAAGATACAAAAAGAAGAAAAGAGTACTTAATATAGTTGACAGGTGCGATCACTGAGTTATAAAACATTTAATTAATCTCTCCTTCCGGTGGGCTGAATAAATTTACAAGTTGAGTAATGTTCTGCATTCGAAGTATTAAAGCACCATGGATCAAAAAGAGAAAGCGTTTCAATATTCACCAATGCATGTTCCTTCCTCTTAAACAATTTATTTGTGACTATTATTAGGATATACAACTACATTTTGTAGTTTCAACTTGATTATAGTCTGCGTGACCAATGTTCCAATATTCCCATGACCATCGAGTCAATGCCACAGAAAAAATAGCCTGTCCAACCTTTATCTATTGGCATGTGACAGTCTTATGATTAAGACGCATTAAAAGACTTCAACTTTTTGGTGACGTTCGCGACGTCATGGAAAACGTCATAAAAGACGCCGATACGATACTTGATGTACCATCTACTGTCGGACAGGAGGTGTGTCATACTAATGTGTTATAATGAATGCCTAATGATATTGGTTTCATAATTGGATAACGACATAATCACTCGACTTAATGCCTGCGCATTAGGAAACTAGGAACATTCGTATAAATTTAAATGAATTTTGAAATCGTCCACATGGTGGTGCCATACATGGTGAATGCCTAATGGTGTTTCTTCATGTTAATATATCATGACAGCCATATTCATAAATTTATCTTATAACCACTCTACTTAAAGCCTACTCGTACTAATATAAGGTTCAAAATACAAGGTACGTTTGTATGTATTTATTAACATACGATGTCCATTTGCCATAATATACTAAGATCGTGTATAGGTCTAGTATGCCTTGGTCGTAAATAAAGGTAAGGTAAATATATCTGATTATAGTCAACTTCCCGTAAGAATTTATCAATGATATGTCTTGTTGACAGAAATCATACTTCTTGAGGAAAGTGCAGTAATAAAGTTATGATTTATTCGCCTTCTTATAATACATGACCAAAAACAAGGGCCAGTACCAACTAGCGACTTCAGAGCACAACACCATTGGTCTTGGAATACAAATAGTACATGTAACATAAACAACACGTAGCTATACACAACATATCGGGTTTGACAGAATTCCGAATATCGTAGAAATCGGTTTTCTCAGAGTTTACTGTATGCACCAATACCAAAACATACCCGTGTTGGAACATGCTATGCAGCAGTGTATGTAATATGTTTTTTATTATTATTTGACGTTTCTGAAATTTTGATAACATTGTAAGAGTCAACTTCATTTTTGCGGAGCATACTGTGTTTTTAGTTTCACTATAGTTTTTTTATTCATTTTGACATACTAGTACTCATGAAAGCTTTGAGATGCAAATGTATGTGATAATCACAACTACACTTCTTATTCTGGCTACGAAGAAATATTACTTCTTCGTAGCCAGAATAAGAAATGAAGTTGTTACGCTAAAACGGAATAATTAGTTGTCAACATACAGATACCCCCTTAGTTTAATTTAGCGTTTAAAGTTAAAGAAACATTGTAAATCATGGAATGGGATTTTCAAATAATTGTATTTCAAATGAAATGACACAATTGTCATTATTAATGCTATAAAAATAGCGCAAAAATTACCTGTAAAACATAGTGACACTAGAATAATCCTAAACATCTTCGTCTTTTTCTTTTAAATTCACGAAAAATGGTAACAAATATATTCCAATGTCTGAATAAAATAGTAAATTCACGAAATAATATCCTATGTCGGCTAACACGAGCAAGCGCTTATGTCACAATGACGTTTGACAAGCGCTTTTACGATGATGACCAAATCGAGGACTCGGTGCAAAACTATGGTACGCACCTATATAAATTGATGTAGTTATCATAGTTTTGCACTGAACCCTCGAAATGCAATCACTAAAACCCGCTAGCTTAACAGCTCTATTGTATATTCGTACATTAATAAATGCACCATTTAATATAAATATTATCACCAAACCATAGCAACTAAATGCATAAATGTCCATACGTGCGTGAATAGTGATCAGTCTTGCAGCATACAGTACGGGAAGCGATATATTAGGTAGGCGGGATGAAAAAACTACAAGTATTCTATATTTGGCCTAATATACATAAAGAACGTATTAGTTTTTAGGTCGATTGTGAAAATACATGAATTTTTATAACGCACACATATTAATCGACAGCTTATTCCTGTTGGTATTCATAGCTTAGGATCGAACCAGGCACCTACCTCACTCAAGCTTGATATAATACAAAAAAGACATTCACCACTTTGGAACGCATCATAAAAGTAATGTTGAACTTTGATGATTAGATTAAATTATACAATTGTTTATTGTGGAGTGTGAAGGGGCGCATCTTTAAATTGCTTCATTGATCGAGTTTCCATTCTTTTATTCGTTTCTTTTAAACAATGCACACAGTACGCGTATATCGCCACGACAACATTGGTGCGTGGATTGGGACAATCTAAGACATTATTTAATCAGGCATTTATGACTTCATTCTTGTTCAGCAGCGTATTATAGAATAGAAACTTGACTACCCACTGTCTTTTAGGATGGTCTTACTTATATTTCCAGGCATCACACGTATGCTTAGTTATGTGTCGCAGATACAGTCGATACATTTTACATATAAAGTATCGAGCAGTCGGTCGAGGGCACACATGTGGTAAGATTCATTTTGTTGCCGGTTGGTGAGGCGTCATGACGACATGATACGTTCCTGTTCGGTGACTGATGTTGAGGAAAAATAATCAGGAAATAAAAGTCTATGTTTTGTGACCACAAATGTTAAAATGACTGGTCTTTTAAATACAGACATGACATTGTAATAAATAAACACTAAATGTTTTTGTGTACGACATAATTGTGGCCTTAGTTAATTAACCGAAATGCTAAACAATGCACGACTCTTGCATTATTACACCTTATTTACGACGTAAACGGTCGTTTCCACGAAAAAGCTTACATAATGGCGAAGACCAACGTAATACATTAGGAAATACAGTACGAGAAACTTGTTTCAAATAACCACAAGTTTACAAGTTTATTCAAAATAACTTTTACATGTGTCACTATAAGATTGTTTAGGTCAAAAACGATCCACGAACAAACAACATAATACTAAGCAATGTAATGATTGAATGTGTACAATAATTGTTATGTATACAATAAAGAATTATGAAAATTTGTAATATTTCAACTATTAAACAGAGCAATTTCCATGTCTACATAAAATAATAAGGAATGGTTCTAGTCTGAAGGTAAGTAATAAAGGTCTCTTCATTATTCTAGAAATGAATGATATTATTAACTTGTTCACGTACATCATGGTGCATTATTGTATTTTCAACGTTTCCATTTACCAACAAATGTTGATTTATGTACCGCCCATGGCGGGTGATTTTTACATGACGTACATGACGTCCCTACGTTTTATTGGGTAGGTAGGTTCGAAAATTAAAGATCCTGTCAAATGGTGACTGTAGTTACAAGACAATTACATGTAATACAATTAACAGACTGTCTCGTTTGTGGTTTGAAGGCGTCTGTAGTAGGAACTACACTTAAACGAATTTCTAATTGGCCACCCTAAAAAACATTATATCATCTGGTAAATTATCTCAATAAATCTTAGGCTGTGTTATTTGTTCATTCCACGCACTTATTTATCTATTTCTGGAAAGAAATGGAGTATTCTTATACAAAATCATCCATGCGTAACGGTTGGTGCGAAATTGCTTTTTTTCACGTTGGCCTCGTGCACAGCTTGGAATAGTATCGTATTTGGTATACATTTGTTCCCTGTAGATCGACTTTTCTTTAAACACTATAATTTGTGAAAATGAGCAATGTGGAACGCGCTCATGACGTCAGATACGTGCATACATTGAACGAATTTTTGATTTGCCACGTGTTTTTATAAATAAGTTTAAAAAAAAAATGCTTTTAGAAAAATATAAATAATCGAAACCCCGATACTGTCCAATTTTAATGATGGAAAATGTGTTTATCGCAGAAATTCGAGCTAAACCCCACGTTGTTATAAATATCGCTTTTTATAAAAAGATGTTTTGACGCACATGTCTGGATTTCGGTGCTGGTACTCGTCATTCTAACGGCCTCAGCACGCCCCGTATTACTTATCTCGTCAGTATTAATACCTTTCAATGAGCCAATCGACAGAGAATACATTTTGACAGATTTCAAAAATCTAAAATGTCGGGCACGTGAGCCACCTGCACGTTAGCCATTTTGCACTTACTGTTCCGCATGGATGATTTTATGCATGCATGCGTAATTTATTTCTTGAAATCGATAAATAAGTGCATGGAATGATAATAACCACAATTTTAGAAATATTGACTGAATATATCGCGTAATATAATATTTCATTGGGTGGCCAATTAGAAATTCGTTTAAGTGTACAAACAATATGTAGACTGTTAAACACCTTTGAATATATGAAAACCAATTAGAGAACTCGTCCAAGCATTGTTCATTATACATAGCCAGGGGTGATGGACTCGTATGTCCATAAAGTATAAACTGCATGTTATTATTAATGGTATTCTAAGTTTAATTCGACAGGTTTATGAAACAAAGGCGCTGGTACAGGTACATTTGTTTTACGTTGTTGCATTCTTGCTAATGCTACGGTCACAAAGCTCGTACGTATCTAAAACATTTGAATCCTAACGGTATTTGAACTTCTTAGCATCTGGTCACAGCTCGTACGGACCTCTTACGAGCTGCACAGAATGTACCGTACGCTTTCCGTTTTCACCAAATCGTCGAGTCCTCTACGGGTTGTGAAAGTCCGAACGGGCTCCAAGCAAAATCAGTTCAGCAAAATCAACCCGTGAGGAGCTCGTAGGTTAATTGTGACCATGGTATAAATCAAATACGAGTACATGTACATCTATTAAAATTTAAAAATGAACGCATTCATCATGAACATCCGCGATAAAACACTAAAATTAGATTCACTGTGGCACTCTCTCATGTTGATACATGTACGAATCATGATCAAATACAAATGTATAATATATGGTAATTCACCACTCTAAGATATACAAGTAGTTATCACAAAAATAAAAATATATGTATATATAGTTTTGACATCTACTAATTTGTAATAGATTTACGACGTATACACGAGAAAAGCAAAAGAGCGAAAAATTGGGGATATCAAAACTTCAAAGTTTGTGATAGTATTTCTAAGGCCTGTGGCTAATTATTATTACTAACGATTAACCTGGCAAATTATGTGGATGTTGCTGCCGACATCTTCAGTGATGAACAGTTTTTTTGTTAAAATGATGTTCAGGAAAGATGGTTTCTGTCCTTAATCAGCTCGACTGAGCCCTAATGTCAATCAAGTTTATACAGCTAAAACTAGGTCATTTGGTTTATTATTGCCATTGTAACTTTTGGCAGCTGGGAATTGGACTTTCGACTTTTTGACAGCTAAAACTTGGTCAGCGGTTCAGTTCATTTTCTCTTTAAACTGTGTGTTGGGTATTGTGCCGTCATGGTAATTGTGGGGTATAATATTTATTTAATGTTTTCTATGCTTGGCTGTTGGTGTTGAGTACTGCCTTTTCTGTCTGATATTCTTTTATGTTTTGAGATTAACCACTAATATAAGTTCCATCATTCCTTCCAACCATTGGTGGGCTAGAAGCTTCTGGGACCGGCCATACACACAATCATGAAACGCTCAACCAGGTTGACCTCTGGTCCCGATCTCACGAAGCAACTCAATCTGAGCTAGATCTCATCTCAAATATTGGCACGTGTCTTAATAATTTTGACGCATGGCTTGTCTGTAAATTGGCATCACTATACAGAAATTACATATGGGTTAATTACAGCGTTTAGCATTTTAGCAAAATATCAATTTGAGTTGAGATTTCTACTTGACAGACTTCAGGAGATGGGATCAACACTTGATTTTATTCAGATTTTGGTCTTCTGTCATATTTGTTAAGGAACAGTTGTCAGTAATCGTCGGTTATTTACTGAAATGTACTTCTTCTTTTGTTCATTCCTTTTTACGATTCAAAGTTCACTCGTACACGGAAACTGTTTGGGTCAAATTGTCACCGCGACAAAATGTAGAAAAACTGCATTATATAACTAGATAAACCCCAACACGGTCGCTGACTGAATAAAGAAATCTAAATATTGGACATCTGACAAATGGGTTTTAAAAAAGTTTACGTCACGGCATTCTGAACTGTCAAACAACCACGACGTCTTTAACAAAAACACCCAAGAATTTTATTAACAAGATTAACTGTCACTGACTGACATATGAATTTATTTTGTCACAAACGAGGTGTTAAACAACGCCACATATCACGAGTAATGCTGTGAACAATAATGAAGTTATAGCATATTATTCAACAGCTAAGGCGTTTCAATACCTCATATTCAAATCTGAAACAAAGCCATGTTTGTTCATGTTTTACCATAGTCTCAACCTCCACTATATACGTACGTACACCTTGTCCTTTTCGTGAACGCAATTTTGGAGAAAACATATCGCTGGCTGTCGTAACTACAAAATCAATATTTTGAGAAAACAAGAAAAACTGTCTGACAATCACTTTTTATTTATGATAAAACAAGCTTTTTCAACTTCAGTTTTGTCAACATGACAAGTTCCGATTTTCCTAAAAATAGGCTCTTAAGAAGGGCCTTATTCCCTTAAGATGTTGATTTCAAATATGCATTAGTCTTATAAGGTCGTAAGTGGCACATACGACCTTCTCATTCTAAGCCAGCGATATGTGTGTTTACCACTAAAAAGATAAATCAAAACAATATTTCGAGATTTTTTTTAGCGAATTAACTTATCATGATCATACGTTATAACTGATTTCGCGATTATTTAAAAAGATCTTGAGGAATAAAGAAGGGAATTTGTGGTGCTGCGAAACACACACCAGGCACGGATCCAGGCACTTAGCACGAGCGCCCGTGCCCCCCCCCCAGTTGGCTGAGATTTTTTTTTTAAATTGAATAAATAATAAAACAGATATTGAACAGGCCTACAGAAAATGAAGTGATTAATACGCCATATTCCAACCTTAATCAATGTTTGCGAATGGTACTTCTTACGACGAGCCCAGATTGTTCATTTTTGCCAAATATTTATGTCACATTTGTGGTTACTTGTGACGACAACAACATAACCACTGGCGACCGTTACACTGATTCACGGGCCCCAAAAAAACCCAAAGAATAATTGACTATTTTGACTATGTGAATGAGCACTTAAAATATACGAAAAATGCTTCTGAAGGTTACAATTAATAGGTGTAGGAGTCATGGGACCTGCAGGGGTCAGGTCCCCGATGTCAGAACAAGGAGCCATACATAGTTTTGCTTCCTCAATAATTCAGATCAAATTTATAATGTTCGGCCTAAACTAGTCTTACATATATCTAAATAATATGGGTACTTTTTCTTATGTATTTGTAAGATGGGCATTTTTCGTGCTCGCTTCGCTCGCGGAATATTTTTTAATATACATGTATATGTTAATACGTAGCTGTTGCATCACAGAAATCAATTACAAGAGAAATTTTGCCCTAGCTCATTATGTTACCTTTCATTACTAAACTATTAAGGTTAACTCTCAGAATTAAGAAAAAAGATAGTTCAGGGCTCACAGGTTTAGAATGCATTAGATTCATCCATTGCTTTGAAAATTTTCCAGGGAGAGTATGCCCCCGGACCCCCCTACTTATGTTATAATATTCCAATGACCAAAAAGATGAAACCTGGTATAAAAAAATACTGTATCTGAACACGTACTTATATGCACGATCATACACAATTTACATGTTGACACTGATAACATAAAAAGGTAACTAAAGATTCTCCCACATCTACAAATGTACCCCTTCCTGTGCATTTCACACAATTGCCCCCCCCCCCCGCAGAATTCCGTACATACCTCTTGCCCCCCACTCAGAAATTTCTGGAGCCGGGCCTGCACACATACATTTAGCCATAAAAATTTACTATGCGTGTGAATACAATTCAACATGAATAAGACTAAGATTAATGACAACAATATGCACATGTCTTGTAAAAAGTAATGTACACCACATTGTATATCCGAATTAAACAGCTGTATACTAAACATCAACTGTTACTAACGCACATTTCGTGACCATGAGGTGACAACACTAAGTACTTGTTTTAACATGTGTCTTCGACTTGTGGTCTGCTTTTAGTACCACGATACATGTACACTCACATAATGTTCCAGGATTCGATTACTAGTAGTCAGTCAGTAATTATTATAACCAAACCTGATAACCACTTTGCACTTACATACGTAATATTTAGATGAAAATTTTGTATTGATAAATTAGTAAATCTGTAATATTGCCTTGACCGCATTGGGTGGAATAAAACTGAAGTGCCTCGCACTAAACGACTGTCTCGGTCGAACGCAAACCAAATATTCATATGTGACTCACAGTGAATACTTGAAGGAAGTGTGTCCGCTCAACATCTTTTGAACATCTTGGCTGAATTTTAATTTTCAGCATAGTTTGTATACCAAATGTGTAACACATGCAGACAACATGCAGTTCCTACTTTCCAACTACTAGTATGCTGACTCAAATGTTTGAGTTTGAGATTTCATGTCTGCTTCATAACTTTGTAACCCCTTAACGGATTCCGTGAAAGTTGTAACAATGTGTAACTAATGGAGATGTACAGCTGTGCTGACTTATAGTGACATTAAGGCAATCATCACGGTCGCAGTTCATGATGTGGGCCTTTGGTTTTGTATCCGCTCCAACCTTAAGAAATAGACGTCGTTGAGAGAAATTGGACCCTTTTATTGGTCAACTGAATTCTGGATAACATTAGCTGTAAGGCCAATTTGTAAGTTGCTTCAGTGTTTCGATTTCTGGCATCCAAATTCTTCAAGGGCGGACTGACTGACAAAGGGCAAACATTTAGTCCGCTCTGATTGAAAAATAATTAGTAACAAACAAATGCCTATATGATTTCTTTAATGTTATCTGCTTTAATTCTTCATCAATAACAACAACACATAATTAAATAACACAAATGTGAACCACATAATAATAACACATACTGCAAGTTATCGAGTGTAGGACAAAATACCGGCTGGACATAATACCCACTGCTCATTTTTGACAGGGTGGACATTATCCCGCACTGTGGCTTTTACTTTACTTTTACACTTGCTGGAAATACATGCTATAAGGTCACAAACCACTAAATAAATTTGTTCTTTAGCTCAATGTAAAGTTACAATAGTCAGTCCCAGGTTGATACATGTTAAAGTCTATGGCCAGGTGGCAGACATATATCAATGAAAAGAAGGGGCTACCAGCTTTAAGAAAATACAAAAAAAACAGGGGGTCACGTATCATATAAGAAAAATTTTGTCCGTCCAACACGGTGAACATATTTTTACAGGCGCGCGGACCGACCAAATCCGGGTTTTACCCTACCCTACTTTCGCTTTGGTATTTTGGCCAAAATCTCAAAATATGTAAAATAAAACAGTTTCAATACATCACATACATGTATACAATGCCTTTAAACCCAATTAGATGATTCCAGTTCCACCTTGTCAAAGCATACTACCATTTAAACACAATCACAAGTTTATTTAGGGACTATTTGAGTGTATCCTATTTTGGTTCGCGGAGGCATTTAGTGGTTTGTAACCTTAAGACAACCCTTTTCCCCCATTTTGATTGATGTAAACACTTATTTGACAACTACTATGTATATACAACTCCAAATGATGACTTTCCAGACTGAAATGACATGATTTCTCAAAATTTTGACAAAAGAGAGTAAGCACCTTTAACGCAATTTCTTGGATTCTGCTGGCCATATTGTATGAATACTGGCAAATTAAACAGTTGCAGTTTTGTATAAACCTTAAATTGGGCAATTATTTTATGTTGGGTGCTTAATTATGTGACTATTCCTCATATATATACACAATAACCCAGGTCTGATACCTAAATAAGGTCAAAATTGGTATGAAAATGTCATTTTGTGGAGGAAAAATCTTCATTTTTTTCTTAAATTTTCACCCCAAGACACAATTTTTTTCACATTTTGAGACAAATTTCACTGAAAAATGGAATAAAACCCACAGAAAAATGTATTTCTAAACATTTAAAGTCAAAATATTGAAAATATACATTTTAATTTTTTGGGTCATTTCTTAAGGTCACAAACCACTAAATAAATTTGTTCTTTAGCTCAATGTAAAGTTACAATAGTCAGTCCCAGGTTGATACATGTTAAAGTCTATGGCCAGGTGGCAGACATATATCAATGAAAAGAAGGGGCTACCAGCTTTAAGAAAATACAAAAAAAACAGGGGGTCACGTATCATATAAGAAAAATTTTGTCCGTCCAACACGGTGAACATATTTTTACAGGCGCGCGGACCGACCAAATCCGGGTTTTACCCTACCCTACTTTCGCTTTGGTATTTTGGCCAAAATCTCAAAATATGTAAAATAAAACAGTTTCAATACATCACATACATGTATACAATGCCTTTAAACCCAATTAGATGATTCCAGTTCCACCTTGTCAAAGCATACTACCATTTAAACACAATCACAAGTTTATTTAGGGACTATTTGAGTGTATCCTATTTTGGTTCGCGGAGGCATTTAGTGGTTTGTAACCTATAACACAATGAAATGACTGTAAGGCCTAAAATATAATATTGTTTGTTTCCCCTCCTGTAACCAATGTCATTTTTTTGATTTCTCAAAAATTTCTTTGGAGTAGACGCAATTTCGGTGGGTGGGTTGAGAAAGGGGAAGCAGACAATATCTTATTTCATCTTCGAGCAAAATGTACAAATTTTATGTATATTGGAATGTACAAAAGAAATGTTATTCTAAAAACAAACAAGACAGCATTTAGTAAACGTGTATGCTGCGATGGAAGCTTTATTCATAACAAAAGTAATTCAGATGTCACCATTCTGATTTGAAAGCAATGCTTTAATGGACTTCAAAAATATTTGAGTTTCATTATTTTGTAACAGACAGATGGACAAAAACTATAGCTAAGACAATCAGGGGCCATAATTTTGTTCAAATGTTGGATAGTGTCATATAACTTTGACAATGTTATGTGTTTATGGTGGTAAACACACATGCCAGGTTTGAAAGCAATGCATTGATGGACCTCAAAAATATTTGAATTTCAACATTTTGTAAAGGACGGAAACACGGATTGACAGGTGCATCACTATATGCCTCTGCATCAGCAGAAGATCCAAGCCAAGGTGGTCTATAAATTTTCCTGTTTAGTACTTTTATACCATTCCCCAAGGCAAAATGACCAAGAAGATTGCATAGCTTAACAAAACAAGATATTCATTTTGTAAATTGCATAAACATGATGAAAAAAGAAGCATCATACAGTTATTTTGTTCCGAATTTCATTAAATCTTCCAATAATTGGAAAAATACTGGCTCAACAAATCTATAACATTATTATTCGTAAATTCATCAACACATTTTTGGCATGCAGTCACAAAATGGTTTTGAGTTCAGTTGATTACTTAATATTTAAAACTGCAAAAATAAAACAAATAGCTTTATTACATAGTAAACCAAGGTACCGTATATCAAGCATAGCCGAGGCCAATCATACAAGGGAAGTAACCCCAACTAGATTACACCAAATATTTGCTAGAGTTATCATTGAGAACTAGTGTTACAAAAACACTAAATATTTAGACAGAAT
The DNA here is from genome assembly GCA_963678985.1 of Spisula subtruncata. NCBI lineage: Eukaryota > Metazoa > Mollusca > Bivalvia > Venerida > Mactridae > Spisula > Spisula subtruncata. Next base: position 18,836,093 of record OY787668.1, read on the forward strand.
GACCAACCAGCATTGTGTGCAAGACAAAATATCGCTGGCTTGGAATCAATGATTAGTACAAACAAGAAAAAACTGTCTGAAATTACAATTAAATAGTAAAAATAGGAAAATTTACTCAAGTGTCAGCTTAACAAGGTCAATAATGTTAATTTTTATTCTGTCTTGAAGCTTCTATAATTGTGAAAAAAAAAATTCAGTCTGTGGGAAACAAGTGGAAATGTTTTTTTAGATTGAACTGGAGCCAAAATAGTTTAGTTTTCTACTTAAGATACTTGTGAATATTAGCCCAGGGATAGTATTCAATATTAATCTTACTTGACTTAAGGATCAGGACAACCAATCAGATCACAGCATATCAAACTCTTTGTCACTAACACTAACAGGTGATATGATTGGCTATCCTTATTCTCAAATTAAGAAAGTTCATCACATTTAACTTGTTATTTATACACCATGTTCTTTCATCATATGATGATCATACGCTTCAACAAGAGGGAATTTCTCACCACAAACATCACAAATATTAGCACACATTTGTTCTCTCAACTCACGTGCTTTACTATTCAAAGCTAGTGCAGCTTCACCGTCGATAGAATGAAGGTCTTTCATGTGATCCTTGTACTTAGAAGATTTGTTGAATGTTTTTTTACACACCGTACATGCATAGTCGTAGGCACCTTTGTGAGACTTCTCGTGTGTCATCCATGTGCGCTTGTCTTTGAATGCCTTATCACAGTACGTACAGCGATACCGAAACCCCTCGTGTTGTATGGATACGTGTGATCGGTATATACTCTGCTTCAAGAAAGATTTCCCACAAAACTCGCAAGTGTAAGTTTCCTTCATATGGTGTGACCTGACATGATAATTTAACGAGCCTTTCAGTTTGAACGTCTTTGAGCACATGTCACATTTATATGGGTTAACATTATGCTTGTTAGCTAAATGTAGACTCATTGGCTTGTTTCCTTTACAGCTAAACTCACAATAATCACAATTCTGGAACGGTCGAAGTTTACACACAAGTTCATGTAACTTCATTTTATCTGCGGATAAACAACTTTTATTGCAATATTGACACTGTATAGGATTTTCTTCCTCGGTAAAATTCTCAATTTTAATACCAGCTGACAGTATTTCCTTCTGGCAATGCAACTTGTGGTCAGGTAAATTTTGAAAAGTGACGACGTTTTCACAATGTTTACAGACCACTAATTTCAAATTATCATCAACATCAGCATCAGTAAATTCGCCTACAGTATGCTTAATCTTTTCAACAATACCATTAACTCTGTCCTGATACGCTATTCGTCGCGAGCAGAAATTTTTGTGATAATCTAGCTCAGACCTTGTCTTAAATATCATACCGCAGCCTTGAAAACATTTAAGAACATTTTTTTGCACTCTACACAATGAAGAATGTCTTAAACAATCTGTCACAAAATTAAAACCAGCTCCACAGTTATCACAAACAAATTCCTTTCTAGGTAACACAGTCTCCTTTTCTTTCCTTTTCCTCTTCCCACAAACATTCTCTTTCAACCAAGTTGGATTACTTTTTCTCTTACGAGTCCGTCTTGATCTTCTAGTCTTTTTTTCAATGATTAAACCATGTTGTAGATCATCCCTTTCTTGTTGAATGTCATCCATTTCATCCACTGCATCAGCTGCTTCGCTAACATATTCCGGATCAGAGTCTGCAGTTAAAGTGTCATCATCGGAAGCGCAAGTTCCGTCAAGTTTCAGATTGTTTTCATTGGAAGCAGTGTATACCTTATGTTCCAACATATGTTGCTGAAGGTCAGCTTTAGCTGGTAATATAATATCACATATAATACAATAGAAGAGTCCATCATCCAATGTCTCAACTTCCTCGCAGATAGAATTCTCCAAATTCACTTTTATATTATCTTGAATGGATGGCATTTCGTTTACTTTTATATCATCTTGAATAGATGGAATTTGAATTTCATTTTGCTTTGACTCTAAAGAATCTATCTTACTTTTCTTACACAAGTTCTCAGCAAGCCCATGCTCTATTAGTTTATCCTCACAATCGAAAGTCTCATGGCAAGCAAGGCAAGCAAAATCACCGTCTGTATTAACAAGTTCTACATCTTCATGTTCGCTATCATGTGATTCTGCATGTTCAGTAGGTCTATGAACATCAGATGTGTGTTCATCAGTAGCAGGCCCAGTATCACCTACTTCAATATCTAATCTATCACTCATTACTTTACCATCTTTTTCAGGTTCTGTTTGATATACAGTTAACTGATTCTCAGAGTCATGCTCTACATGTATTATTGTTAAGTCATCAGTATTCTTATCAGTTCTTTGAATCTGCTCAGAGTCTGTATTTGATTGAAGCAATGAATTTTCAGAATCCCCAATCACTTTCATCAGTCGTGGGGGACTGTCAACCTTCTTCAGCAATTCATTTAAGATTACCCTTGTTACACATTTAGAAGAGGTTTTGTAGTCTGAAGTGGAACTTTCAAGCTTGCGATTTGATTGGTTGGCAGTTCTACCACGTTCTTCAGGATGTTCCATGGTTCCTACTTTGACCTTCGATTTAACAGCACTTGTATTTTCATTAATGGGTATAAACTGTTTAATTTGACTGCCCATTACCGTACCACCAATAACAGCATCATCATTTGGACTAGATATACTTATTTCAGTAACATCTTTTGTTTTTGACAATTCTTGATTTTGAATTTTACTCTTAGACAAATGTTTATCGGTTTGTATAATAGTTTCACCAGTCATTGTTTCCAAGTATTTAACAACCGCTGGATTTTTCAGCAACTCTGGTATAATATTTTTTGGTAGTTCTTTCTGAAGATCACATTTCACTAAAGGTTCTTTGTACTTGTAGACTTCCATTTTCTGACCATTACGCCGGTCACCTAGATTTAGGACAGCACTAGGTTTCACTTTGATAGGATTTTTCTGGCCAGATCGTCGGAGACCTAGACATAGGACACCACTTGGTTTGATCGGGTCTATCACTATATCGGGACTTTCAGATAATCTTCCAGGTGTGTTGTTATTGTACTGTTCATAATTACAGTCACTGTCCGTATCGTCCTCAATAATATCCTCTAAGCTCATACCTGTGTTTTCATTGTACGTATGCGTGTAAAAATTTCTGAATTCTGGAATTGGTTGAACTGGTTCATTTACCGCTTGCTGAGGGTCAGTAATGAATCGGTTGAAAACGATCGAGCATTCACAAAACAATCTTTCAGTGCCCAAATTTCCGAGATACGGTAGACAGATGGTATCTATAATGTCACCGGGATTTAACGGTTTCTGGACGGGAATATTGTTGGCAGGTTGGCCAATGTCTTCTATCTCAGTGTAGTCTAGAATGTCATTTTCTTCGGCTTTCTTACTCAAAGATTCTGCAGCGTTTGCTATCATACGAATACCGGTCAGGTTTTGTACCGAATCCAGGCAAATAGTTCCAGTATGTTCATTAGTATATTGCCCTCTCTCAGGTATTACAAAGGTTGCATTAGTATGAGTAGTAGAATATTTTTGTTCAGAGAAATTAACATTCTGTAACGAGGAACTCCCTGGATGGAGAACTGTAGTGTTGTCTGGTGTCACATTGTCTGTAGGTATGGTACTGTAGTTTAGATGAGCTGCTTCATACAGGCTACTCACAGGATATGTAGCACCAGTAGTGTAGTCATTGTTAACCATCTGAGAAGTGTCAGCACTCACATTGTCTGGTTGTTGACTTTCCTGGAAGTAGAATAAAACGACATAAGGCCAAATATAAAATATTGTTTGTTTCCCCATCCCCTACCTACCCGATTAAAAAGGGCCTTACCCAAAGAGAAACTTTGAACTAGAACACAGGTGCCCCTATAGGAGTATATAGTAAACCATGGTACTGAATTCTGGATAAATCAGGGAAATTGACATCTCTGTAGTTGACATCTTGTAATTATGTGGGGAGTGGTGGCCTAGAGATAGGGCGAGCGCATCATGATCAAGACGTCCCAGGTTTAACCCCCATCTGAATCACTGATTAATTTCTCTGAGTAAGAATAACCCACATGCTCCACTCCACAAAGGTATAAATTGGTACCAGGTCACTACCAGTGTCCTGGGCGCCTCAGTTTATAAAGAATCTATCACTCATCAATTGATATATTTACATTAAACTCAATCAGGAAATATTATTAAGCTTGCCAAAGGCTCACTTAACAAAATTTCCAGAACTTGTTTAATATAAAATGATAATAATTCACAACTAGTGATAGTATGTAATGTATATAGTTATACAATACCTCCCGGTCATCCTCATCATGAAGCAATGGTTCAATAATTCTCGTCGTCTCATTGTAGGTAAACGCCGAGTACTCCTCATGTAGTAGAACATGTTCAGTTAGATTGTCTAGAATAATACTCAAACCACAAACTCTACATGTGTATAAGTCAGACATCTTGCTCAGTCTCTCTTCAAGTGGCTACAATAGACAATGAATTATAATGAATACCAGTATGTAATGCATGTTTAAGTGGCATGGTATTTGTGGGGTCTGGTTTCTTTTTGACAACAATTGATTGCTTAAAGTAACAGTTTTGGCGATATGGAGCAGGAAATCTGTAGTTAATAGTTTTGATCCTAAATTCACAGACTGACATTGCAAACAAGACCAGGTTTGCTATGCAATTTCCACAATTACCATATTTTTTTTCTTATTTTAAAACATTAACCTTGACCCCACGGACCCCAAATAGATCCCACTCCCAGTCTAGGTCTAAATGCAAGCCTGCTGTATACAAATTTTTATGACGATGTGTCAATCCAAACTGTTAAAAGTTATTGCAGGGTTTTCGCTGTCGGTCGTCAATGGCGCCAATTGCGCAAGAAAATAAAATCTGGCTGGCGAATTTCAGTTGGTGCCCAACTGCTCAAAATTATTGACCAAAAATCCTCCTGGTTGAAGTTGTTGCTGCCCGCCATACCCTTATCTAATATTAACTAGGAATGTTGAAAAACCTGGTTAATAAAGTTAAGCCATAAAAAAGCCACTACCTATTCTATAAATTAATGCTGGGTTAATGCATGCTTTTTCTTGTTATTACATAGATCTGTAGAATCCCTAGGGGGGTCGGTGCCCAAGCCGTAAATGCTATCACAGCCTACAGCATATCAAATTATTAGTATGTATTTCCAAATAATGCCACTTTGGCAGGAAATTGTGTGTGATGTCGCGAAAAAAAATCTAATACACCAGTCAGTTGCATCAACTACCCAGGACTCTTTCCCTCAAAAGTGAAAAGAAATGCTGTACTGACAAAGGAGATAATTCCGGACAGAAATAGCATAAAAAGCTTCCCCTGGAATTAAAAATAAATTTTTTCTCAAGATTTTTTGTGTTTACGAATACCTTGGTTCAGGTTCTTTCCTAAAATAGGTTTCCCGAAAAATGACGTCACATGAACAGCAAAATATTGGGGCCTGAAAAGGGGCACTTTTGAGCTATTTTCAACGATATTACCGTAGATACACCGGACAGTCTGCTTCAAATATTTCACGACCAATATTTAGAAACGATATTACCAGGAATATTTAGAACAGGGTTCTTTCTTCACAATCATGCAAAAATATGTCAATATTTCCGACATGACAACACGTGACGCACATATTTTCAACCCAGGGGGCGCTCATGACAGGTTAAATTCCAATCCATACTGTATCTTGTTTACTGGCTGAAAATCAAAACAAAATGTGGAAAAAGTTTTTCAGATTTATGGACAAGATATCAAAAAAAAATCGCAACAGATAATAAGGATAAATTTTGACTATTGCGCTAAACTAAGTGCTGGATGAAAAAAATATAAATTTTGGAGACGCCGTGATTCGATCGCTGGACCTTAGCATCAGAAAATTACTAAGCAAGCTGCTTAACCACTCGGCCACGATCTCGTTACAGAATATAGAAATCAATAATTGAACATTATAAAATCATTGATGCACACGCTATATCTTGATGCGCACTAAATTTGTTGATTTTGATTTTTTTTCTTCCAGATTTCCTTTAAATACGCCCCTGAGATAATTGATACCAATATCAATAAATTATCTAAATAAATAAACCGTCTAGACCGTTTGTCCGGAACCTTCACCTGTCCGGAATCAGGGTGGCCACAGAAAATGAAGAATGAAATTCCCTGATTATTCCCTGATTATTCCCTGATTTTTCCCTGACCAAAAGGTTATTTTCCATGATTTGTGCGGCATTTGCGACCATGGTTTGAAAAAGGCCGTTTTATTATTTAACATAAAACCTAAAGGCAATTAATGATATGGGGCAAACTTTATCTTACTATTTCTATTTGAAGCTACCTGATAAGATTGTGATAAAAATTAAATTTATTTTGCGAGCGAAGCGAGCACGAAAATTCACATTTCATACTTTTTCACCAAAACAAACTGCAAATTAACAATAACAAGATTATTTGATTTCTCCAATTTTGTAAAATTCCCTGATAATTCCCTGATTTTTGCCCAATTTTGAAATTCCCTGATTTTTCCCTGCAGGGAATTTATTTTGGACATTTTCCCTGTTTTCCCTGTTTTCCAGAGTCTGTGGCCACCCTGGGAATAATCTCCCTTGGCAGTACCAGTACAGTATTTCCCCGGGCCCTGACAAATAAGTAAAACTCTGGTTTATATGTTCGGAAAAAATCCCCCACATTTCCCCGGTAGAGCGGGAGAATCTGAAAGATGACCACACAGTGGTCACACCGGCTATCCACCGCCCATCCCCGGAATTAACCGTGGATGCAAATTACTGGTGCATACACTGCCTAAATCATACCAGTTTTTGTAACCAAGTGCTACTTCTCTTTTTATGAGTCTTTGAGTAATGAATGACATCCCTTAAATTAGGAAAAATTACCAGCATATTTTCGTAGGCGTGACCAAAAATGAAAAATTCTGTTCACATTTCCAGCTTCGAAGTATTGATACACAACATAAGCACCATCATTAGGGCATTGAATATTAAACATTATCAATTCCAATGTTGCAACCAAACTGATAATTTAATATGATCAACCGGCAATGCGACCAATCCTAGACAACAAATGATTACTAAGTACGAAGGAGTTCGAGGCCGAGTGTGCAAGATCTACGCTAAAATATCGTTTATTATCGAGTCGGCAAACTTACAGACTATTGCAATAGAAAAGGTAGATATAAACGAGTTCATGGACTTTTGTTGCTCGAGGAGAGGTTGTTAACATTGTTAATGTATCCTATTTTCCTGGATACAATTTTTCTGTCGAGAAAGGTAAACATCACAGTCGTCCTGTAGACTGTGTCACAATATGCCGGATACCAGTCTGTTAGTCCGGAAATTTTGTGTATCGAAATGGTGATTTTCGCGAATTTGATTTAAAAAAATAAACATGTATATATTGCATGCATAAACTGTACGGTACATTCATTAAGACTTTTAAGAACATAAAACTGTAAATAAGCCAATAGAAACAGTGTATATACGTTATTCTACGTTGGAGGTGATGGTGTTATTGGGAAATAAATAATTCTTGTATCCCGAGAGGGTGTGCCGCGTGAAGACGAGGGAAAGTACAAGAACAGAAGAAGAAGAAGAATGACGTTTTACCTCCGGTATACCAGGGCATTTGGCCAGGACCTCTCTATATAAATACAGGACTGGACCTTCTCTATAAACATATTGAAGAGCTCCCAATCTGGCATAGATGGTCCAAAATATAATTAACCTGACCAAATATCACTGGCTTATACATACGAACACATAACATAATTATAACATACTCATAAGTACACAAAACATAACTTATTCACATAAAATACATATAACATAAAATAAACATAACATGAAACCTAACATATATACATTATCTTATTAAAACCCAATTGCATACATAAACAATTTATAGCCAAACATACAATACATGTAAAACATAATAATTTATCAGTTCCTTATAAATATAACCTATGTCATTCTCGTTTAACCCGCTTATAATGTCGTCCATATTCTGGAGACTTCACTCGAACTCAGGATAATGACCCTATGTAAGACCACAGGTGCTTGGCATGTGGATATGATCCCATGGCTCCTCTACAACACAAAAAAGTCAATATTAAAAAAAATCAAATCTCTATTTTACCTTTGAGATTTGATTTTTTTTTCATTTGGGGGTGGAGGGGTCATCCATGAGGGCAGGCACGGATCCAGGCAGTGGGCACGAGGGCCCGTGCCCCCCCCAGTTGGTTGAGATTTAAAAAAAAATGAATAAATAATAAAACAGATATTGAACAGACACACTTTGTTTTGTTCCTGAATGAAATGAAAGAAAATAACTTAAAATATTACGACTAGCCTACAGAAAATGAAGTAACCCAGCAGGCACACAACGTTTAATCCACGTGGATTAAACGTTGAATAAACGTTGACAATCGTTGCAACCATTTTCAACGCGAGTACAACCTTATATCAACGAAAAAATGAATGGTTTCTTCTTCAACGTTTTATCAACGTTGAATAAACGTTGGCATTCGTCAGAAAGTTTCTTCTTAGCTTTAAAACAAGGATTATAAAGGATTATATCACCATACTGGATTCTTATCAGATAAAAGTAAATAGCTCAACAGGAGATTGATAAATTGTGCACTTAATACATGGACTTAACATCACCATAAATTTGCCAAAGAGATTAAATTGATTATTGCAGATCTTAGTGACATATAACATCCTCCTTTAATGGTGAAGCCAGCAAAACTATTAACCAAGCGCTATACCTTATGTTCAACTAAAGACCAGAAAGGCCAGATTATAAATAACAGTTACTATAGAATTTGCCTTTTTGAAAGTTGTGGTTACTTTGTACAATACCAAGACTCTGCTTGTCAGCGAGTGTTGCTATACGGACAGGAGTTTTATGGTGGTAATTAACTAAATACCAGCAGAGTTCAAGAATCAACATTTAAACTAGGATACAGCTGTAGAACAAGTGATTTTATATACAGTTCTATGAAACAGCCTCAGTGTTATAATCGACAGAAATGTAAGTAAAACTATACATGTATATTGATTTTAATACTTTATATGCGCTTCATTATGTCATAATTTTTATCATATTTTTATGGTCCATTGAAGCATATCGCTGGCTTAGAATGAGAAGGTCGTAACTACAAAATCAATATTTTGAGAAAACAAGAAAAACTGTCAGATAATCACTCTGTTCTATGATTTTCAGAATTATATCTTTCATTTTAGGTCTAATTTATTTACATCATAGACAGAAAATATACTACCTTTCAAAATATACTGGTAATCTAAGTCATTTAGGGTGCTAAACTCATGAAAATAGCATTTCTGATACCGCGCCACAAACCATCATGCCTTGAGAAATTGAAATGTCCTTGAATTTACGCACCAGTCAGTTACAACCACAGCCCCCTACCCCAGGGATGGAGGTCAATAGACGGGGACACGGTCATGTTATTACCTTCCAGCTTACCCTGCACTGACGGGAAATGTGGCAGATTCTTTGTCTGAACCACTACCCCGGGAACAATATTTAGTTCTCAGGGCCAGGGAAGTACCGGAGATTTAGAAACAGCTGTCACCCACTTCAATTTCATACTTAAATAACATTGATAAATTGTGAACACAGGTAAATCAACTGATGTGGGTCATACCAAATTTTCCCACCTTTCTTGTTATCCTGGGCACACTATTTCATAATGTTTTATTGATCAATGTATTTTCAGAAGCTGTTGATCAGTGTCATCTTAGTACTAAGTAAATGGGGGATCAAGAAGAAGAAGACAGGAACTAAAGAAGGAGAAATAGGCTGCCAAGGAGAGACGGGCTAGGAAGGAGGCGATAGACTTGGGCTGATAATGTCAATTGCTTGTTAACTTACATAGACAACTAATAAAATAATAATTGATATTTGTTTGAATTCGAATATTTATGTAAAGTTGGTAGTGATGAACCTCAGATGTATTCTAAAACATGCTGACTTGTTCATTTGACCAGGAAGTTTGGTACATATTAAGCTTTCCGTTTTTACTTATTTATTTAAGGTCGATTGGGAAACCAGTTTTTCTAACTTATATTAATCACTTTCTACACCTCATTGCTGATGTTATCCATCACCAAAAAGGTATACATACTGAGAGAAGAGATAAAAGTTTTCCTTTTATAGGGAATTTCTGGTACCATTTAAAGTTCATCTTTGGTATGACACGGCCACACATAGGATCGAACCAAGAACCTCACACACTCAAAGCAGACACTCTACCACTAGGCCATCAAGATTTTGTGATCACTTTTCAGATACAGATTTTCTGGTATCATTTTAAATTGCATCTTTGGTATGAGTACTATGACACGGCCACACATGGGATCGAACCCAGGACCTCCTTACACACTCGAAGCAGACTCGTTACCACTATGCCATCACTTTTTGTCCGCTTTTCAAGTACAGAAATTCTGGCGGACAAAGTTTATGCAACCTTATTTCAACGTTGATGCAACCTTATTTCAACGTTAATGCAACCTTATTTCAACGTTGATGCAACCTTATTTCAACGATGATGCAACCTTATTTCAACGTTAATGCAACCTTATTTCAACGTTAATGCAACCTTATTTCCACGTTCATGCAACCTTATTTCAACGTTGATGCAACCTTATTTCAACGTTGATGCAACGTTATTTCAACGTTAATGCAACGTTGCATTTAGGTTGTATTAACGTTGAAGTTTCGTTGCAACATAGTGGTTGCAAATGAAACGCTTATACAACCTTATTTCAACGTTGCCCCGCAACGTTTTTTCAACGTTGTATAAACGTTGCTGTGCCTGCTGGGAATAATACGCCATATTCCCACCTTAATCAAAGTTTGCGAATGGTACTTCTTACGACGAGCCCAGATTGTTCATTATTGCCAAACATTTATGTCACATTTGTGGTAACTTGTGACGACAACAACATAACCACTGGTGGCCGTTACACTGATTCACGGGGTCCCAAAAAAACCAAAGAATAATGTGTTGAAAGCGACTGCCACAGACTTTATAGGTGTACATCAATTACTACTGTTTGAACTGTGTTTTATTCTGTGCCCTTTAAAGAATGTTATGACTCTGGCGATAAAAACAACGTTTCTTAAAACGAACTGATATAATTCTGTCTGAAAGAAATATGTACCTGTACATAGAACAGCATAGGTATCATTGTTCTATCGTTTTATTAGGGTTAACTAGCTGACAGTGTGTCTACAAAACTTATTATTAAAATATACGAAAAATGCTTCTTAAGGTCACAATTCATGGGTCTAGGAGTCATTGGACCTGCAGGGGTCAGGTCCCCGATGTCAGAACAAGGAGGCATACATAGTTTTGCCTCCTCAATAATTCAGATCAAATGTATAATGTTCGGCCTAAACTAGTCTTACATATATTATATTAATTGTCTCTCATAGGAAAGAAATGTTCGTTGTATAACAAATAACTGACTCGTAAATCGAATTTTCAGGCCCATGCCCTTCATCAGGATATATTTCAATTTCATATACTTAAGTTACATCCATTTTAAATTTTTCATAATGTTGTTATAAACAACATAACAACAATATACATAACAACATTATGAAAAATTTAAAATGGATGTAACTTAAGTATATGAAATTGAAATATATCCTGATGAAGGGCATGGGCCTGAAAATTCGATTTACGAGTCAGTTATTAGTCTTACATATCTCTAAATAATATGGATACTTTTTCTTACGTTCTAGATGAAAAAGTATTTGTAAGCTGGGCATTTTTCGTGCTCGCTTCGCTCGCAGAATATTTTCTAATATACATGTGTATGTTAATACGTAGCTGTAAAAAAAAAAAAAAAAAAAAAAAAAAAATGTAATAGAAAACGTTGTTCTCACTGTCTGCGAATAAGCCCTGGGTCGTCATTTAGCAGTGCTATAACGGGAGAAACATTCTCTTTACGTTATGATACAAACTGTCAATCGAAAGATGTTATTTATCTAATTACGTGCAAACAATGCAGCATGCAATATGTTGGACAAACGATGCAGCCAGTATCACGCCGTATGAATAGCCATAAATTTGATATATCCAACTTTTCTAATATAACCCTGCATTTTCCACTTTGGTTGCCGGTCACTTTAATTTGCGTAACCATAGTATTAGTGATTTCTCATTCATGCCAATCGATGTAGTTAATAATCAAATTGACCGATTGTGTAAAGAAACATTTTGGATTCATAAATTACAAACACTACATCCAAACGGACTGAATTCGAAAGCATTATTTAATGTATAATCAGTGATTTTTATGTTCAATACTATACGTTTATTCCTATTAATGTTTTTTTATATATATACTTCTATAGGAATTCATGTATTCTGATCCGTATATTATTGAACTCGAACTTTATTGATTTGTTACATTGTTTGTTTTTCCCGCAATTGTGCGACGTCATGTAACGTTAACGTCATGACGTCACATCCGTTGTTTTGTTATTCTGAAGAAGGCCTCGGCCGAAACGTTACTATAATAATAATAATTCTACAGAATACGTGTTGTTGTTGAAAAAATTCCCAATTAATACGTAGCTGTTGCATCATAGAAATCAATACAAGACAAATTTTACCCTAGCTCTTTATATTACCTTATGACTGTTAAATAATAATTACTAAACCATTAAGGTTAACTCTCAGAATTAACAAATAAAAAGATATTTCAGGGCTCCCAGATAGGTTTAGAATACCCTAGATTCATCCATTGCTTTAAAAATTTTCCTGGGGGAGTATGCCCCCGGAACCCCCTACTTATGTTATAATAATCCAATGGCCAAAAGGTTGAAAGTTGGTATATACATATACTGTATCTGAACACTTACTAATATACGCGAACATACACAATGTACATGTTTACGCTGATAACATAAAAAGATAACTATGGATTCCCCCACATCTACAAATGTACCCCTTCCTGTGCATTTGCACAAACATATTAAGCAATTGCCACCCCCCCCCCGGAATCCCGTACATACCTCGTGCCCCCCACCGAGTCAGAAATTTCTGGATCCGGGCCTGGAGGGTCATATCCACATGTCAAGCACATGTGTGTAAGACGACCAATCCGTAGCTCGTATTGCCACAGACATATACAACTATACAGATTGTTCAAAAGCCGTTTCGATATCCGTGCCGTTTCTATACATTCTTGGTAATTTCTCGGAAGAATGGGAATTTCCAATATTCTTACTTTCGTTTTGAAAAAGCATGCAGGTAGGTACAAACTTAAATATTGTTTTCAATACTAATAACATTGTATTACTTTCTTCATTTCTTCATATTTATTTTTATTAGTTTGGTTCGTCTTCAGAGAACCCTATTGTAAGTATGAGTCATTTCGCTTGGAATATGTCAAATGTAGGTATTTTTATCGTTCAGGTGACCGTATCGATTTACACGTGTAATTTGCGTATGATGGTTAAGAGTTACGTTTACGTTGAATTCAGTGTACCTCGTCATTTTAAACACATCACATACTTAGAGGAATGATTTTGAGGTGCATATATAATATCTTCTTGAAATCGGTGGAAATGAGAAATAATATTTTGAGCGATAAAATATTGGCCTATGCATGCAATGATTACCTAGACTCATTTGACGGTCAGACCGCATCATTAAAACATAAAAGAAAGTGTTTGTTTGAAATTGGTTGTTTGTATTAAAAACCATTGAAATGGTTAAATTTGGCTTCAAATGGGAAAGGAGTCATGGTATCAGTCCATAACGTTTCTGTTTTGAATTTGAGTGTGATACATGTAGGTATTAATTCAGCTAGTGACATACGTGTGTCTATTAAATATGTTATGGGCTCAGTGTATAGCTGCCTACACGCATGTACCTGGTTGAATCCACTTGGCCTAACAATAACTAACAATTTCGGGAGAGAATCGGATACCCCAGGCCCTTGAACAGTTATCATTTCACATGGGCAGGGATCTAGCTGTAATCATGGTGTCTGCTTTGTATGAATGTGGGTCATGGATAGTTCTGGATGCCATAACTAAATGATCTTTTGTTTACACTGGCGTCGACCTTTTGAAATGGAATGATAACTACCAAGTAGCTTGGACTAGGTCATGGATTGATCCGTACGTGTCATATGTGGTACGGTCGAAACGGGTATAAAACTCGTAACTGACTATTGGTATATCGTTCTAAAACTTTAGGTGATGCATTAATTTCGACAGCTGGGGCTTGGGCATTTCATTTTATGCGTGTCATGTATTTTATTAATAGCAGACGTTACGCACGATGTTGCGATACCTTTCTGTAACATGACGTTATTTTAGTTCAAAATGTACGTCACACTCATCGTTACGTGTTGTAGTTTTAGCTGTTATCTAGATCATTGATTACACGTGTAGATAATAAGCATTATCATTAAATGAGAAATATTCGATAGCACATGTACGTAGAACTTTTAATTTTTCGCGGACAAATGTGCGAATATTACGTCTATTTGGATTGTCCTTTAAACGAAAGAAAATGTTAAAAATAATGTAAACATATACCATACTTTTACTTTTACACATGCGTTTTATCTGTTTATTACATTTATACCGTGTTTGAATTTGTTATATCATTACATAATGCACTCTAACTAGTTTGTTTCTTGTCGAGATCCAACTTAATTAACTCCTGGTTTGACATAGATAATGACACAATTTAAATCATAATCATCACAGGAAGCAGAACTGTTTAATCCTTTACGAGTCTTCAATTGTCATGATCAGTTTAATTAAATTATAATCCTTCAACCACATTTGAACCCCAGGCAAACAATAACCCACATACCTTTTACGGTATTACATTGTATTTCCTTTGGTCTGCATTTGATAGTTCTTTGAAATATTTTTAATGATTGCATTTACTGTTTTCATTGGGTTATTTTGCTGCCAATTCATTATGAAAATAATAATGCAAAGAAAAATTGTAAATGTTTCATATTTATTCCGTTACCAATAATATTTCAAATATATTCCGTCTTAAAATGATTAAAGTACGATGTCGGGTTAATTTCACTGGAAACAAAGCACCAATTTAGATATAAAAATGGTATACAACGCTCATTTGCAAATTATAACGTCAACTATCGCGTTTTAGTCAGTTTTGCGCCGTGGCTAGACCTAGCTCAATAACTATAACTTTTATAGTTTTGCACGTATCACAACACAAATTACTGCTAAAGAAACTCCGTTAAATGAGTCATACATATTCCAGTTACTGTTTTCATACAGAGAACGGAATTTTATTTATTTGCTTTGAAAATGCACAACTTTACCGGTACCGATGAAAATTATTAAAAAATGTCGCCGTGGCTAGACTTTTTCAAACAAATATATCGCAATACTTAAATTTTATATTTCTTAGGATAATGATACTAACATAATCGTTATCAAATGAGATTTCATTACGTACATTATATATCACATTTCTCTGCTATGATTTCTTTCTGAAACAACTTCTTGCACTACCAGTCGACCTTTCTTCTTATGAAAATATCAAATGGGACATTTTACGCATCATCACACAAATCTATATATCCGGAACACGCCCGACGTTTTGTCATTTCTGATTTCATATACGTATAACCTCATTTCCTGCCAGTATTATGGGGAAATTTAGGTTAATTTGATGGAAGAATAAAAAAGATGTACTATATTTTGTTTATTGCGCGAGGAAATCATGTTACGTTGGGACATCGTATTTTAATACCCGCGCGTCAACTAAAGCTTAATAATCACGGCTATTGTAATTAATTAATCACGTTTGAATGGATTAGATTTATTGCATTTTCGTTTCTGAATAGTTTGATATCTTATTTATTTAAGTATTCTTAATAATAAGCGTACTACTGCATATCATGCGTGTGCTACTCGCATATTTTCGACATTTCTCGCAACATCGTGCGTAACGTCAGCAGTGATTCATTGACAATAACAGCTTTTATTCGGTTTAAAATATTATATTGACTTCCAAAGCAATCGAAGAAATTGTTCGAGCATAATTTCACGATCAGGCGCATAGTAAGGAGAATCACCGAATTACCCGTTTGGACAAATCCCTTACTAAAATGAGGCGAAATTACTTTATATAGTTTAAACGTTCTATTTTAGGTTATTTCTACTAAACATAACAATACTGCAAGACTACCTTCATACATACCTTAGTACCCACGTCATTTGTATACCCAATGACTTTGGAGTTGAAAACAGAACACGAGAATCAGAATCGGTAGGTACAGTCATAGCTACATCATCTTGCTACACATAATCGCTGTTTTGTAAAAAATAAATCACATGTCGAAATCAAAATCCAAAATAAAGTACACATTTTCAAAAGGAGTAATTTCCCAAGCCACCAAAGGTGTGTTTAAAACAGTTTCAACACTGAAGTTTGGGATACGTTAACGAGAGAAATCACAAACAGTTTTACATTATCTAAATGAAGTTTTTGAATTTAATTTTTTTTATACAATTCTCCTAATTTTGAAAAAGTGCATTCAATATAGGTCATATTACATGTATTTCATTATTTATTATCCAAAGGCTAATTGTGCAAATCTATCATTAATCACGACTGTAATAATATATTACAAAAATGTACATATTACACGCGTATATTTCTATGCCCCCGTATCGAATGATTATGGGTATATTGTTTTTTATCTGTCTGTTTGGCTGTCTGTCCAAAAATTTAACCTTGCTTATAACATGAACACGCTTTGGCCTAGGTTCTTCATACTTCATGTGTCCATGCAACCCTTTGAGACCTACAACCTCCACCTGTTTTGTGGTCACTAGGTCAAAGGCCAAGGTCGCCATTGTGCTCAAGTGTTTCTGGGACACATCTTATTGTTAATTACATTTTGTATTTCTATTTCAGATCACTGATTTGGCCACTGACGTGTATCGGAAACATTTAGAATTGACAAAATGGCGATGCGAGTATACAATAATTTTAGTAATGCATTTAGGTCACCAATAGGAAAAGAAGAGTTTGACGATGTAAACACTATACGAGTTCTCAACTGGAAAGAAATCAATAAGGGAGATCATATCATCATGAAATGTGATGATACGTTTATAAATATTGGAGGGATTCACATATCTCTAGGCACCGATCATGTAATTGTGAAGGATGTTCTTCCCATTGTTGACGGCTATACAGCATTAGTAGCTGGGATACATTTCTATACAACCCCGTTTAATATGATCTGCAGAATTCATGATAAAATGGAAATGCTGGAATTACAGCGTCACGAAGTTTATGTTGTAAGATACCGAAATCCTACGCATAATCCTAATGGCATAGTTGAAAGAGCAGAAGCAGCAATGGCTAGTAATGATAATGCTCATTATTGTGGTTCTTTAGCATGTAAGCGTTTCTGTGAATGGTGTTGTGTTGGTTAAGAGAAGGAGTTTTCACGTACACGTTATAGAATTGTTTAGTTTGCCTAGTCTGGTACCCGGCTCCAATCTTACAGTATTGGCAATACTGTAAGAAAGATTGAAGCCGAGTTCCAGACTATAGTTTGCCTTGCTACTGGACAAATTATTCTGAGATTATTTGAATCACTTTTAAAGTAGTGTACCCATATCAAGCTACATATCGCTGGCTTAGAATGAGAAGGTCGTAAGTGCCACTTACGACCTTATAAGGCTAATGCATATTTGCAATCTACATCATAAGACGCTTCTTATGAGCTTATTTTCATGACAATGGGAACTTTTCATGTTGACCAAAATGAAGTTGTCAACGCTTGTTTTACCATACGTAAAGAGTAAATTTCAGACATTTTTTTCTTGTTTTCTCAAAGTATCGATTTTGTAGTTACGACCTTCTCATTCTAAGCCATCGATATGGTATTGCTGTGCCACCTTTTGATATGCGTGCTATATAACTGCTTAGATATTTCTCATATTTTATGATATTTAATGTATTATTTATATAAACAATTTGGAAGCGCCATATGAAAAACTCAATGATAAAAAAAGAACTTTAAGTGTTTATCGCTAGCTTAGAATGAAAAGGTCTTAAGCTCCTTACGACCTTGTATGATCTATGTACACAAGTAGATCTATAGGCGCTTCTTACGAGCATATTTTAATGAATTTTAAAAACTATATTAAGAGAAAATTTCAGTCAGTTTTTTCTTGCTTTTCCAAGAATAGCGTTCTACTTACGAACCTTTTTCTTCAATGTCAGTGATTTATATCGACTGTAATTACGTTTATGTCTAACTGTTGTTGCGCTCATCTAAAGATGTCTCGTTGGTGTATTGTTGTTATATAGTAGTGTCTTTCTTGTCTTTGGAGTCGTCATTGTTCGTATCGATGGCTTAGAATGAGAAGGTCGTAAGTATAAAAACGATATTTGGGTAAAACAAGAACTAATTGTTCGAAAATTGCTATTTACTTATAAATGGTAAAACGAACTGTTTCAACTTCAGTTTGGTCAACATGACAAGTTCCGATTTTCATGACAATAGGCTCATAATGACTCATAAGAAACGCCTTGTAGTGCTGATTTTAAATATGTATGAGTCTTATAAGAACTTACGACCTTCTTATTTTAAATCAGCGGCATGTTTTCTTTGATTATGACATTTTGTACTTAGACGTACATGTACATGTTTAGTTGTTTGCTTTTGTTCCATCGAATATTAATGTATTTTCTGATACCCAATGGTAAAGGCGTTTGTTCCGTGCGTAAATTTTTATAGTCTCTGTATTATTTTATTAAATCGTCTATATTGTAAGTATGAGCATGTGTTGAAAATATTATCCGAATTTGCTTTACTGTTATATATATGAAAACGGAATACTCTCTGCTACCAATTAAAGAGACCACACACATCGCTGGTTTAGAATGAGAATATCGTAGCTACTACTTACGACCTTATAAGACTGATACATATCTTAGTCTGGTTCCCGGATTTTGCTGATTACAGAGCAAAGGTCTGTTAACGTAGTGGTAAGGGAAGGAACTCCAGACTAATACATATTTGACATCTGCATTGATCATAAATGGCTTCTTGTGAACCTATTTTCATGAAATCGGAAATTGTAATGTTGACCAAATTGAAGTTGTAAAAGCTTGTTTTTCCATAGTAGGTAAAGAGTAAAAAAAGTGAGTTTTCTCTTGTTTTCTCAATAAACATGTATTGGTTTTGTAGTTACTCCTTTCTCATTCTTAGCCAGCGATATGACAGTACTGTGTATACAATATTCAAGTACTAGTATAATATATTGATATTGTTTTGAATTTTATGTAAATGTACTATCGTAGCGAAAATGGTTGTTCCTGTGCAGTTACGATAATGAAAATGTGACACACGATCATAAATGAACAAAATCTGCTTGAAACTATATTTCTTAATCTTTCCTTGTATGGGCATTTGGATGTTTCAATCACAAGTGATGAGAGCGCTCTAGTTGAAATAAATACAGCTACTAGTATTTAACATTGAAAACATTCGGCCATATCTATTAGATTAATCTCTTTATGTATATGACTTCTACACCTAGCTACCACGTAGGGGACGTAGACATTTCACACGTCAAATTGAGCGATGCTATGGTGGGGAGACTGACTACGGTATATATGAAGCTATTCCAGTGGTATATGGTCCTAGGGAAGAAAGCACACTTATAGTAGTCAGTAGTAGTGCTAATTAACCTTTAATCTAGTGGATGTGATGATCTTGAGGGGCTAGATAGGGGCAACATTCAATGAGGATAGCTACACATGTACAAGTTTGTAAGTGATTTTGTACATAGCCACTACTTGTATATCATCTTTTGATTCATTCGATACTGATTATAGCAATACTTCCATTATTATAAATACCTGACAAAGTGGAACAGAATATCGTCTAAAACTCATTCAGTCTTCAAAAATCTCGTAGTTAATACCATAAGAAATTCAGCAAACGCAGTTGACCACGCAATTCATTGACAAACACTAAGGCTGTTGTTGCCGTTTGGATCAACGGTACCAATACGCTTTCAAATGGTATAAACAATTTCCAAAAACCGGACTGCGAATATATATATATTTAGTAACAATGTGCCCATTCTAGTTCACCAATCTCATAACATCCTTTTTCGGAAGGATGACAACAAATGATTGTTTTATCAATTTGTGCCATATTAAACTGCATACGACCTATATATTTTTGCTACATGACATTGTTTTAAAGTTGGTTTGTCTTTTATAGTTTGTAATTTTGTACGATATTATAATTATATACTTTGTAAAGGTATATATGAAGAACAAAGGTACTGGATATTCTCAAATATGTTGTCTCGTTTAATAATGTTCGAATGTATTATTATTCATATTATAATGTACATTTTGTATATTGTATAAGACTCAAAGGATTCTACAAATATTGATATCTTATCAAGTTGTTCACCATAATTAGTGTGTGTTATTAAATTTCTCATGTAGCACTTCGAAAGTCTATGTGTACACGTTTGTAGAGAAAGGCTCTTGAATATATGGGATTTTTTCTTAGCACTTTCAATCCAGAAAATGTGGAAACATTTGTTACATAGTATCTGTGTAAAATAGAAAATCTGAAAAGCGATGGGTGCTGGACTTGTAAAGCTGCTGATATCCTACCACTTGCACTTGTCAACTATGCTGACTGTTTAGTTATAATATATACCAGCAAAATGGACCAACAAAAGATAACAGTCTCGCCTACTTTATCACCAAATTAACTAAACAATGAAGTGAATGAATTAGCATACATAGCAATACCAGGAATTATTGAGCATTATGATGCATGTCAAGCTTAAACATCAGAAATTGAACCTGTACCATTATTAGCAACCTATATCCTTACTGTTCCACCTCATAAATCAAAACAAACCCCAAAGAAGACTGCACAATTTGTAAGCCCTGTTAAGAAAACACTGTTCTGAAAAGGAAAACCATGCCCCAGAATTGGAAAAATAATGTCAGAAAAAAAAGACTTAGTGGTGAAGAACATATTTCAACCTCTGGGAAAGCAGTTCAAAAGAAGGACATGAAGAACTGTGCCTGTTCAAAATGTAAATTTAAATGTAGAGAAAAGTTGTCACACCGAAGAGGTGACAATCAACAATTTTTACGATGGACTTGAATCCTTTGAAAGACAAAAAAGGATTACATTTGTTCAAATATACTAGAAAAGAACACCAAAAACATATATCGACGAAACAGGATTAAAAGCTAATAAGAGAAAGCAAGTCACAATAATATATTCTTTTGAAGTGGATAACAAACAGATTTCTTTCTAACAACATTGTACATTAGTCACAGGAGCTATGTCAAAAAAGATGTTTGGCCACTTCAAAGGGAAAGACAGAACTGATGAAGAGAAACTCGAAGAAATACGAAATCACATTAAAACCTTTCCATCTGTTGAGTCACATTACGTTCGACAGTCCAGTAAACGAAAATACCTTGCAACGGATTTGAACATCAGAAGAATGTACGAAGCCTATGTGAGCAATTGTAAGAGCAATAATATGCAGTCTGTGACAGACGTGTTTAATGGGAATACAATTTTTCTTTCTTTCCACCAGCCAAGGAAGCATCAGTGTTAACAGTGTACAAACTATAACTATGCAAAAGTTGAAGGAAACATTAAGGAATAAGTAGAAGAAAAGTACCAAATGCATCAAAAAGGAAGGTAGCTGCAAGGGAACAGAAGCGGTATGAAAGTAATACTGCTAGAGAAATCAATACAGTTCATAGATGCACATTTGATTTACAATCCGTTTTATACACACCATGTTCACTAGTAAGTGTCATGTGCTACAGGAGGAAACTTTGTTGTCATAACTTATCAGTTTATAGTGCAGGAGACGAAAACGCAACCTGCTTTCTTTGGTCTGAGACTGACGGCAAACGTGGATCAAACGAAATTTCAACATGTTTGAATCGATATCTTTCAAGTTTGGACCCGTCTGTACAACACGCCATCCTATACTCTGATTCCTGTCTTGGACAGAACCGGAACCAAATTGAACAATACTGTATACTTGTAACTACAACTGCAATTTATTTATAAAGCACAAGTTATGTGAAATGACGCTTTTTCAATGACTGATATTAATTTAAACATTTGTTAGTTCATTGGAAATACTGTGGTGTAAATCTAGCATGATATTATCAAGGTAAAGTTACTAGTATATGAACATAATTTGATCATGAACGAAATAGAAAATCATTTCAACAAAATCATGCAATTATAATCATACATTATCTGTAGATATCATAAACAAAATCGAAAAAGCAAATCTTAATTCAATGACTAAGAAATATGGAACTACACTCACGGACTTTGAAAACGCACCACTTATTCAAACCACGAAATTTAATAGCAAACATTGTTTAACTGCATTAAAAATTTGTCTATAGATTGCTCGATTTCGATTTCAAGCAAAATTTCAAAACGACAGTTAACAATGTTACTAAGTCACGTGACATCCACGTGCTTAAGTCTCAAAACCAAAATCACAGATAGGGAGAGTGCGAGTAAAGTTATGTGTTTGGTGCGTTCACAATAGCGGGTACTCATTACAATCGCAATCCGCTTCTGGGGAATGTTTTTCTATTCATCGACAATCTTGTGGGCAGATCAGGTTATGAAACTCGTCGTTGGACTCATGTTTCAAAGAACATGTCATATGTTTTCGGTGGGATAAAAATCTAGGACATTTCATCACGCAAATATTGTTTTCTTGAAGAAAAGTGACTGTTATTCATTATTTATGCGCATGGTTATATTCCTGCTGTCTAAGGTTAGCACCCATGTCAAACAGAAATTGTAATACAAGGAGAGAGTGACTGCATGTTGAAGCACGTGTTCAATGTTAGATGAAATGCAAATTGGCATGGTACTAAATGAAAATGTTATATTTCACAAATAAACGTGTTTGATTTTTTCATTTGATGAATAAGCATATCTATCGACATCAAGCATTCTTTTGACAGACACGGTTGCTGACCGGAAGTCGTTTCTTTGGCGGAGCTTGCGCATTAATTTACCCGAATTTGGTGTCTTTTTAGGCATTTAATCCCTATTTGGAGTTCATTGGTGGTGTCAGTTAGCATAAAACGCTATTGAAGACGAACATTTATTGTAGCGTGACAATATAATCGCGCAAAAACCGCATGATGGCTACTTCCGGTATTTAACATATATTTACCTCCAGACACATCAATTTCAGATTGACGTGAAAGGTAAACTTTTGTTTTTGGAAAACTGAAAATGTGTTTTTATGGTATGCTAATGAATCGTTTAAACTTCGCCATTTACACAGTTCGGATATTTTCAGTCGCACGAGAATCACGCGCGAAAAAATGAGATTTGGCCACGTGGTCACTACTAGCAATTCGGTTGGTAAAAATGGATTAAAATATACTTTGCTGACACCGTTCTAACCTAGGAACATTATTCCATTGATAAAAAATATTCCTAAATAGTTCATACAAAAAATACCGACCCCTGGAAAGTGGTGCATTTTCAAAGTCCGTAAGTGTATACACTCATTAAATGTACACCAACACAGTACATATCAGTACGTAAAAATAGTGCCTATAAAGTTTCTTCTAGCTTGAAAAATGACAACATTTAGAACTGTTATATTATCTCCATGACGTATTATGTTTAAACATCTTAAAATTTGTAAGTATTTAAGTTTTATGTCTTGTATAGATGTGTTGTTATGTACAGTGCATGCTTGCTGATCGGTCGGTCGACATGCCGAATGGTTTTCCAACAATAACTCCAAAACGGGTGGACCTAGGATTCTTAAATTTCTAGTGGAGATTATTCATCCTCCACAGACGGACCGACTCAATTTCAAGGTCATTTGGATCAAAGGTCAAATTCACAATGACCTTTGAATACACAACAATCACTGGTCCACACCATAAGAAATACAGGATATTAGATCATAAAACTTTACAGAGAGGTTGCTAATAATCAGATGTAGGCTCCTATTAATTTTGAGGTCGATAGGTCAAAGGTCAAGGTCGTGGTAAACTTAGCTACACTAGGCTATTTACAGCCAAAGACATGTTTGTTTCACAAACCTCTCTTGTACGGTCTGTTATCGTACTTCTTCCGGTTTTGTGTTTTCCTGGTGTGGGTATTGATGGACAAAGTGTATGTTACATTTTGGGACTTCGTGCGAAAAAGATCTGTTTTGCACGTGCATTTGGCATATTTTGAAAATTCACGGTTCACTGCTCGCAGCGGGCAAATTCCAATTATCGAATTATCGGTTATTGCTGCTATACTACTCACATTAAGACATGCAAAAAATGAACATGATATCATGTATAATAAAAAAGATATATGCATTACATGTTGGTGTACTTATAACATTTAACAAGTGTATACTACTTATTTTGAATGCCACAATATTGTATTGTTATATACCACTGTCTTCATCTCAATTTAATCATGGCTTATATACTCGCATAAACAGCCAGTGTGTATTATCGTCAGATACAAGGTTCTGGCAGTAATCATGATAATCACCGTCCAATAATGAGATGGGCCAAACAAACGCATCGCAAGATAGCAGGGCCTGGCTGAAAAATATTTCAATTATGTCTGTTTATGGTCTAAAGCCAGAATCTATTATCAACAGATACTTAATTAGTTCTTCCTGCATGTTTTAGTTGCAAAACAGACGATTTTATAGAGCCAAACTAAAAAGGCTACTGCAGTCACCATTTTTAGGCTAATTAATTCAAAACATTTAAATAAGTTAAAATAATGTTATAATGCATAACATAGAAAAAATTAATTCAATAAATAATGAGAACATTTTCTTTTGTTCCTGAAAAAAATCCACAATATGCAGATACCAGGGCATTGTTTTATCAAAGCATTTACGCTAGCGTAAACCTAAGATTTCTTAAATATTGCGTACGTCAATAATATTTGCGTAAATGCGTTTTACAAAGATATTTTAGTTTACATTCTGTCGTAAGTTTTAGCTTATTTCTAGGCCAAGGCTGAGCAACCAGTAGTAGGGTCTACCCTGTATCTGCCCTACTTTGCGCGGATACGCATGGCTGAATTCGGTCACGACTTTGACCTCTTTAAGTACACGTACCTGACCTGCAAGGCGTAAACAAAGTGATCAATCACAGCAGCTTCAGAAACCAGCTCGTGTGACACCTCATTAAATTTCGACATCGAAGGAGCTACTATAGATGAACCATGTTTTTTGAGCCGTGACGGAATCTCACATTTTCCGGTCATGGTATGTGAATATACCTGTTTAAACGCCTACTGTTGGGCCATGTATGGAACGCCTTAACTGTCTTATATTAGCTAGCAGTTCGATATAATGTCAATATCGCTGAACATAAATGCATGCGACCACTAAATAATGGCAAAATCTCTATATACGTGGGTATATCCAAAAGTAATGTCACTGATGCTATAAAATCGTATATAATATTAGTAAAACCACGAAAGTTTTCACACCGTAACTTCAGTCTAATTTGAATATGATGTCTAAATTTCAAAACAATGCACATAATAGTTCTGGAGATATGAACAATTTCATGAGACATACTTACGAACATCGCCGCAAGTCCGACGTCAACGACGTCACAACAACGTTACTTGCTGACACCTACTCATCCAGCAGAAGTTCATCCCTGGTGATTTCTAACGACTCATAAACCATGCAGTCCTTTCCAAGACTTTTAAAAATGTGTAACCCACCAGACACTTACTCTCTGCGAAATCAAATTATTTTAAGTGTCCTCTAGATAGTCCCACAGCAAAATATTTAACTCACCACATAATGATTGCAGTTTTGAACGTTGAATTGAATTGACGGCGTTAAAAATACTCTTGGTGTTCTTTACGGATCTACTAAAAACCGTTCATCTGACTCTCTATCGATAATTAGTTGGTGATATATGTCCCATTAGAAGATTATACTACATACACACGAGCCTATGCTGCCGCCTTGTGTTACTAAAGTTTCAGTGGGTGACTTTCAAAACTTTTAGGAAAAGTGCATTACTACGCGTAAGCGACTTTTTGCCACAAATCTGCCGTGTTTTCGCTAAGTAATCAATGCAATGAAAATATATTACGAGTTTCGAAGTTAATTGACGTTGTTGAATTTTTAGCAGCAGACACAAAACATTTGTTTCATCACGTCACGAAAGTATTGTCTGCTTTCGAGAATTATTTTTTATAAAAAGGCATAAAAGAAAATTCTTATGATAATGAAAAACAACCGTAATTTTCGTGTGCGGCGATATGACGTCATAGGTATATTTTAAATGTTCATATAATCCAGTTATGAAAATCGAATAATGTATCACGTTGTATATTAATCAGAAATGAATAGCAGAACATTTTGATATCATATTTATGCATATCGGCCTATAAACAATTAAACCACGAGAGGAGTGACATTACTTTTGGATATACCCTCGTATAAATAAAAAAAATGTTTTATCTACATATAACAAAGTTAT
This sequence comes from Spisula subtruncata, assembly GCA_963678985.1. Classification (NCBI taxonomy): domain Eukaryota; kingdom Metazoa; phylum Mollusca; class Bivalvia; order Venerida; family Mactridae; genus Spisula; species Spisula subtruncata. The sequence goes on from OY787668.1 coordinate 18,862,743, forward strand.
GCCTTTATGTATTGATGTTTTATCTACATGTTAAGAAGTTATATCTTTATTTATTAAACATCTATCAATTATTAGCCCTATAACACATCATTAACCTAGTCTTATAAAAGCCATGCCTCCACTATGTCAGGGCAAAAGATCTATATCAGTTATCGGCCCAGGATGCAAAAATCTGAAATATACTGTTTTCACATTTTTACGCAGTCTTTTATGTCGGTCTAGTTTGATGTGCTAACGTTACATGCGAAGAAAATTTTAAAACAATTAATATTTATTTAAATTTAATACAATTGTCAATAAATGGGTTATTTAATATCAACCCAGTCATTTGTCCTCGGGACAGACATATTGTCCCTCGGCCTATAGCGGCCTCAGGCCAATGCGACTACCCTCGAACAAATAACAGGGCTCATATCAAATCGCCCATTTATTAACATATAATATTAATGTTTTGTCATTATATATTTATCTGTTATATTTATAGATAGCGATTTTGCCATAATATAGTGATCGTATGCATTTATGTTCAGCGATATTGTTTGCTAATATAAGACAGTTAAGGCGTTCCATGGCCATGGATTGGTTACTCTCATTGAGCACATAATAATTTTATTGCTTAAGGTGGTTCACCAGTGTTGGAATTTTCTGTACAACATATATAAAACCTGTTATGTTTATAAAGAACACATTTACGACAATCATTCTGGAAAATCCCAACAGTTTTTCTCGGCTAGTTTTTTAGATATTCTTGGATTTTTGGGACAACCCCTAAAACTGATAAATTAAATTGTAATTTACCGAAAAAGTTTTGCTTATACTGTGCAAGTTATTTGATTGCTTTAATAATATTTTAAAATATGTAAAATTTCGTTTTTGAGTTTAACGTGAAAAATCGTTGAACAACATACTGTTTTCATGCATGCTTTAATTGATTTCAGAAATGCTGAAAACAGGGAGGTAAAAGAATTTATCAGCGTTTTGCATCCGTTGTATTCAGAATTCGCGATTATTCTATTTTTGAAAAATAGTGCATAATATATGGTGCTTACAGTTTTAATTCGTGTTCTGCTGCATGTATTAGTTTATATTCTTCAGGAATAATTGCAAAAAAAATTAAATAATTTTTATATGGACGCATAGAACTATGTTTTAAATGCGTTGTAACTACTTGGCTAGATTGGGTGTTTAATATCATTTGGAATAAATCGTCCGTAGGGATCGAGCTAATGGTTTTTCTGTATTTTCATTAAAACTATATTATCTTAATAACTATTCAGTACAATCGCGATTTTAAGACATCGGAGGATGCTGAAAAATCACTTTTAAGCATTTTGTAATATTTAATATCGGTTGTCAGACGCTCACAATACACCTAAGTCACTGTGATTTTTAAACTTCTGCCAAACTCAAAAGTGGTGAAACACCTTAAGTATTAAATAAATTTAATACCCTGTATAGTTCAATTTTGAACCCTGAGCCATGACCTTTTCTAAAGACGAGTCTATTTGGGCGAGTAACCCGTGATTTATTGATTTCAATAGTCATGTTTAAAGATATGATACTCACTAATATGTGTAATTTATCAATTAGCAATTTAGCGCAGTTAGTCAATCCCGCAACAAGCTTTATTGGCGAATTTATTAAACTTTAAAAGTGCAGTCACGGCTCAATGCTCGAAATCGAACTATACCTATACCCTTTGAGGGCGAATAAACATCCCTGCATGAATTAGTCACGGCTAAAAAACATGGTTTATCTATAGACAGAAGGGTTCCACAAAAATGTAAATATATTCAAACCCGGCATCGCGACTATAGGATTAAAGCAAATATTTTACTCACTCCTCCTCATTCTGAATAAGAACGTTAAGTAGGATGTTTCAGTGCGATATTTGTTTGAAAACATTCGGGCGAAAGGATAATATGTTACGTCATAAAAAATCAGTACATTCGGATTCGGATGATGACGCGATGTCGGACGTATCAGCGAAAAATGATATTTTTGGACCCATAGAAGACGATATGTCGAGTGATAGTGACGATTCGTCGGATGAGTCTTCCGTGGGGGATTTTTGGGATAGCGTCGTAGACGAAGCGTTTCAAAAGTGTCAGTCGCAGTATGACTCTAAAGTAAAAGAGCTCATGGAAGAAAAAACAGGCTTCAGTGATACGGAAGCCAAAGAACACGTTTTCAGGAATATGAAAAGCACCTACAGGAAATCAGTGATGAACGTTTTTGGCAGTAAATTGTTGTTCTTTGACGAGATGAAACAAGATCCTGTGTATAAGTCTATTAAGAAGACGGTCAATGAGCTGATAGATAGATACGGTTACGACAAAGAGAAAGCTTTGAAACACACCCTACTCAAGCGGAGGTTTCTTTTTGATAAGATTCTGGATACTTACGAAATTCCTGACCTGGAATCGGATGATGACATGGTCTCCGAATGAAAGTTAAATCTCGAGACGCCATCGTGGAAAATATAAGAACATGGATACATAAATTCAACTTTTAATATATATTGTTAGTGTTGGTATATATCTATAAAGTGAACATCGAAGCTATTTTCTTGGTTGAGTCTTTATTACATACACCAGTATATTGGTGGTGGTTGAGCGCGGCATTTCTTGGAATCCTCATTCACTCCTCAAGGGTCCTCATTCACTCCTCTCTTCACTCATCCCGCGGGTAATACTTGTCCCTTACGAAAACACACAACAGTAATTATATATATTGACAATAATTATAACAGCAGTTATTTACTAATATGAGTCCTCCGCTCCATTCCTAGATGCAGAGTTGGGTGCATAGAGGCTAAAAATGTCATGATCTCAATTGGCACCAACATCCCTGAAAGTCTTAGAGGGTACCAGATACAGTCTCAGACCGGTTTAATGGACTCCTGAGGCTCGGTTGAAGCCAAAAATAGCATTATCTCAATTGACACCGACATTCCTGAAAGTCTTGGAGAGTGCCAGATACAGTCGCAGACCGGTTCAATGGACTCCCGAGGGTCCGTAGAGGCTAAAAATAGCATTATCTCAAATGGCAACGACATTCCTGAAAGTCTTGGAGGGTGCCAGATACAATCGCAGACCGGTTCGATGGACGATTAGAATGATCGATCACCTTGTTATAACCTGAGGATATGTCTTATTACTTCATTTAAACTGTTGAAAAGGAGTAATTAAAATTTACCATATAATCGCCCTTCATTTACATTTTTTTAATCATGTAACACACTAGGTAATTTAAGCGTTGAAAGGGTTTGAATATATTTACATTTTAGTGGAGCCCTTCTGTCTAGTAGCTCCTTCGATGTCGAAATTTAATGAGGTGTCACACGAGCTGGTTTTAGTCCGGCAGTTTGGTGCATATTTTTAGTCGAATTGTGGGTTTGATGATAAAAGCATGAAACTTTGCACGATGGTAGTTGAATGTATTATAGTCAAAATTAGATATGGACCAACTTTCAAAAACATCCAATATGGCCGCCATTTTCAAAATGGCCGCGATTACGAAATTCCAATATAGTGTACCTTGAAAATGTGATTTGCAATAACATCACAATGTAAACAGAGTTATATTGTGCTTAAAAGCAATCAAAGATAAGTTATGGACATCTTCATATCCATCGGGCAAGTATTTTTACAAAAAAAACAACACTTTAAAAAACAAATGGGGGGGAACAAGTCATAATCTAACAAACTGAGAAGTTCGCTAAGTAAGAATACAATTTTACTTGTGTGTGGTGTAATGCCACATTGTGATGCCAACAGTATTATAAATGAATTCAATTTGTCAAGTATCATAATAGCGCCATTTTCCAAGATGGCCGCCATTTTCCAGTTTGTGACATGCATCTACGTTTGCATTTACTTCAGTTCAAAATACGTAAATATACCTTTTATTTTGTCTTGGTAATTTGCATCAATATTCAATATCACGATTTGGAGTATTAAGAACCCAATAAATTCAATCAAAATGGTGACAATGCTTTCAAGATGGCCGTCCTTGTCCGATAATTAGAAACACAGGCATTGTGTACATTTGTGTATCCTCACCTAAGAATATATCCTTTATTTTTTTCTTTAAGCCAAAATAATAAAATACACATACTCTATATCAAAGAATGCATTTAAGAATAAGGTTATTATACACATTATAAATATACAATTTAGAATTTGGTGCATTTTGAAATATATACCTATACAGATAATATTGCTAACTTATGGCCGTGAATGGATTGCTATAACTTTACAAAACTTAATTAATTGATCATAGAATGTATAAACAAGATCTAAGACCTAAACTAACCAGATATGATAAGCTAACCGTTATGAGAATCTTTTTGCAGTGTTAGGAACCTTTATAGTATTGGCATTTGACCGGCATTTTATATGGTTCGGATACACGATCATAGTATAAAGCTATATATGGCACGTAACATCGCCAGACACAAGTACAATTGGGCAGAGTTGGGCGCGCGCTTCGCGATCGATAGGTCCTGGGATTAACTCCGTCTGGACCAATTGGGCAAAATAACCCACATGCTCCACTCCACCAAGGTGTAAATTGGTACATGTGAGGACTGGGCGATGGAGATCGATGTTGGCTGCCAAACCAACGGGTGAGAAATAGTCTCACTATGAAGACTCGAACGTAGGTTTCCATGAGTGCTTGAGTGGACTAACAGCTGAAAAGAGCCCTAGAAAATTGGTAACTTGTTTAAGTATTTATGCTCTTATGAGGTACATTGATTGCTTGTCCTTGTGTGTTATCTTTACCATCATATACAGGTATTCCCATACGTTTGGGATACTGACCACCATCAAATACACATATGCAGTAATTTCTGACCAAATGGTACATTTGCTAACAACCATCAGGTACTATGGTCTACCTTGTACTCATTGTACTGCCATTGTTTGTCCTATTTGGTACATGCACTTACTACTACCTGTTAAGTTGATAATCAAAATCAGTCCAACAGGGTACCCACAGCGCCACCAGTCACAATTGTCCCTGATTCTGTCTATACCCTATACTGTCAAATGTAAAGCCAGAAGTTGTATTGGATAGCTATGGATTTTCAATCTGATCAGAGTTTGGTACATACCATAGTAACTCACACCTATAGTAGCTAGGTTACTCAATCTCTGATGACATTTGCAAACCCTCACCAATGACAGTAATTCCTCCTGTCCTGGTACAGTCGTGAACTCACGTTTATCTGTTCAAGTCAATCCTGATTACCACCAACGGTGGTTCTTGGTCGTAATAGCAATCATGAAGTGAAGTACAACCATTGCAGGTAACCTTTGGTACTCACAACCACCATGTACATGCGATAGTTAACCCAACGTCTTATCAATCCCGATTCTCAATACGTGCATGTCAGTCAATCCCTGGTCCTATTGATTACTCACAATCACCAGATAGAGGCATGGTTTGTCCTCTTTTTCATTCTTGTTTACTAGGCATAGACAGACATGGTCATTTCTATTCTAACGTGGTACAAACCACCACAATGTGTTGATACTTTTGAATTATTATAGTCATTCCTAGTTCATATTAGGTACATATTTACTACATACATTTGTTATTGATGCTACTGAGTACTTCTAACCATGAGGTAAAGCCAAACAGGTCTGTATGGATCGCCGAACTCACAAGGTGACTGTCTATGTGTACTAACAGCCTTTTGGTTCTGGCACAACTCGTCTTTATTAGATACTTACAACTGCCATGTACAGACAATCCAATACCAATATTCCTACCTATTTAAGCCTCTTCGGGATGGTTTGCTCCATCATCGTCTCTGGATTTCTTCAGGGATCGGAGTAGTGTTTGTTCTCCGATAACGATCTCCGTTTGAGATGGTTTTTGGCCAATATTCACAACATTTGTTTCCAAGTATAATTCACTTAGAAATACAAAAATCTCAATTGTTCTATTAGATATTTCTATAATGATCGATGGTAAAAGCTATATGCAAATGAAAATAAAATAGATGAAAAAGAAATCCACTGCCTAAAAGTTTTGTGAATACGATTTTTTCCAGTCGTATTATATACTGGTACATGTACTCATGTACAGGGTACTCGCAATATTACCAAAATGCACACATTCCTTGTCTACGGTAATTGTCTGATTGGGTACATATAGTCCCAAGACACAGCTTTCCTATCATCAGGGATATGCACAAACACCAGCTCATTTATTCCTGTTTCATTTGGTAGTTACAACGACTATACAACCATTGGTGTACACCAAATTTAGTACACACGCAATTGGGTACATAACATCAAAATGTAAAATCTAGGGTACCTTACACTTCTAAAGTGTAATCACAACGGTCACCATTTCTTGTGATAACGTCTGGAAGCTTGTTTCTACATCCTATTATCAATTTGCATAACGTTATAGCAATCCATTATCATTATAGGTAAAGAATATACAAATGTAGGCTATATAATGACATAATTATATTACATTGTTTTACAAATATTAGTACAATGGCGGCCATTTTGAAAGTATTGTCGCCGTTTTAACTTAACTTATTGGGGTTATTTTATCCTAAAACATCATATATGATATTGAATACTAATATTAACGTATTTATACGATAACAAGACATACTAAAAGGAAGATTTACATATTTTTAACCTTAGTAAACACAAACTCGAAAATGGCAGCCATCTTGGAAAATGGCGCTATTTTGATACAATAAATTGGGTTCATATCTAATATTGTTGGGATTAGCATGCATGACAACCAAGTCAAGCTGTATTCTTTTCTCAACAAACATATTTACTCTTTTCTTGCTTGTAAGATCTCTGTCCGTTAGATTTTGACAGTTCGCCCCCCCCCCATTTTTAACAAACATGACAATTTCGTGAAAAAAGCTTGCCAGATGGATGTCAAAATGCTCATGGCATCTCTTTGATTGGTTTTAAGCACATGGTAGTCATGTTTTATTTGTGATGCCATTGCAAATAACATTTTCCAGGTACACTATATTGTAATTTTCTCAACGGCGGCCATTTTGAAAATGGCGGCCATATTGGATATTTTTTTTTTTTGTCCTTTCAATTTTATTCATTTATAAATACATTTACATTTATGCCATACATTATAAACATATTAACAAATAGTATAACAATAAATGAATTTATAAATTATTTTTCGAGAGAGAGAGAGAGAGGGTGAGAGAAAGAGAGAGAGAGAGAGAGAGAGAGAGAGAGGGGAGAAAGAGAGAGACATAAAAGTAGAATGTGCACCATCTCTTCAATAAAACATATTTGTGTTTTCTTAATTTAATAATATTATAAAATCACTCCATTTATTCTCAAACATTTCACTTTGATTCTTTATTTCTGATATTGTTTTCTCTATTTTTATTCTATGTATCAGGTATTCTTTAAAAGGTTCTATTGTTGGACTAGTTAGTGTGCATTTTGATTTAAAAATGAAATATTTTGTAAGAAGTATTATGTAATTTATTAGACAGCTTTTTTGTGGATCATTACTGTGTACTGTGCAGAACGATATATCAAAATAGCTAAAAGTATTAATAGATGGAACATACACTTTTAAAAAATTATAAATATTTCCCCAAAAGGCTTGTATGACATGACATTCCCAGAACATATGTATGTTGCTGTCTGGAAACATAGAACAGAAATCACATAGGGTAGACGGAACTAGTTTGCACTTTAGTAAATACGAGTTGTTTGGGATAGTTCTCATTAAGTATTTGTATTGGAATTCTCGGAGTTTTGTGTCAACAGTACATAATAAAGGAGTTAAAAAGATATTCTCCCATTTCATGTTATCGTGTCCTATTTCATGATTCCATTTATGAATTTGCTTAATAGGATTGTTTTGTTTGGTTTCAATCAAAATGTTATATGCAATTTTATTGATTTTTCTTTTATTTTTAATTTTCTCGATTAGGTACTCTGGTGGATTATATGACATAGGTTCGGTAGATAAAGTTTGTTTCCATTCTGCTGATATGTTTTGTACGAGACTATGGTATTTAGTAAAATCACCAATTTGTATATCGTACAGTTGTATCAAATCTTCGAAACTATAGAAGTTTGAAGATCTGTAATCATAAATGTGCTCTATAAAGAGTATCCCTTTGTCATACCAATCTTCAAAGAAGAATGTGGTATTTCTATCTAGTTTAATTGAGCTATTATTCCAAATGATTTGTTTTGATATTTGTTTGTGTTCTGATTTAAAATTTATCTTACTCCATGATAACATTATGTCTTTGAGGAATTTTGATTTTATATTTAACAATTTTACATCTTTTTCTGTCATGTTGCATTTAAAAAATAATTTTCCACCATAAATGGCTAATTCTTGTTCATATATATGCTGCCAGTTATTGGCTTTATCATTTTCTAATCGTTTTATCCAGCTTATTTTTAGTCCATCAATAAAAGAATGAATATCCACCATTTTTAAACCTGCATTTTTATAGTCTTGTATAATTGTGTTTCTTGATATTTTATCTGGTTTACCATTCCATAGAAAGTCAAACATGAGTTTTTCAATGTTCTTTATAATGTCTATATTTGGCTTATGTAGTACTGTAAGTGGGTATATAAGTTTTGGGAGTGCAAATGTTTTCAAAACATTTATTTTGTCTATTAGTGATAAGTTCCACTTTTTCCAGTTTTGAAGGCAATGACAGAACGCGTCAATTTTGGGGGTCAGATTTAGGTCGTGCATTCTTGTGATGTTGTTAGTGAAGACAACGCCTAGTGTATTAGCAGAGTCTGATGTCCATACAAAGTTGTCTTTCTTGCAATATTCCAAATCACTGTGTATTAACGAACCTATTCTAAGTGCTGTGCATTTATTTTTATTTAGTTTTAGACCTGATATTAACGAGAATTCTCCTAGAATTTCTATTAGTTTTTCAAACGACTTCTTTTCACCATTGATGAAGAAGCTGGCATCGTCCGCAAATAATGTTTGTTTCATTTCTTTATTATATATAGTAACACCCTTTAATTTTTCACATGTGTTGATTCGTCTAGACAATATTTCGATACATATTATAAATAAATATGGAGAAAGAGGACATCCTTGACGTACCCCCTTCTTGATGTCAAAAAAGTTTGAGCAATGACCATTGTTCGTGACACATGCTTTTGCATCTTTATAGAACAACGATACCCATTTTATTAATTGTTCACCAAAATTAAAATATTTGAGGCATTTGAATATAAATTTATGATCAACGCTATCAAAGGCTTTTTGAAAATCTGCAAAGAATATTATACCAGGTTCATGGTTTTCCTGCATCTTTTCAATTATTTCTTGGATTAATCTTACGTTTTCACCAATATACCCTTCAGCACGCTTGTATAATATTATGTAAACTGTCCTGATTGAAACCCATAATGTTGTTAAAAAATATATCTCGTTTTATCACGGTTACACGATATTGAATGACATGGTCTCATTCACATTTTAAAACAAATCAGCTCCATTGATTACGTGGCAAGCGATGGATGAGCAGGTAGGTAATGGAATTAACTTTGTTCTTTCCGTGTTTGTTTTTTGGTGTGTAGAATATTATGAGTGAAACCATTTAATTACGATCAAGGTCAAAAACCACCAAATATCATTGTTCTTTAACTCAATGTAAAGAGACCAATGCCAGCCAACAAAAATGTCAACTTATTGTTCTTGTGGCCCACTCACGATCTATTAATCAATGGCAATAGCATCCAGCTTCAAGAAGATGAACAAAGTAGGGAGTCATGTACCGTATAAAAAATATTTGGTTCGTCAAACGCGGTGAACAGATTTTCTCAAACGTACGGATTGACTCAAAGTCTGTTAGCACCAACCCTACTTTCACTTTCGTTTAAAAGCCAGAATGCCAAATATTTGAGAATAAAACACTTTCACTATTTCACAAACATGTATACCAAGCATTTAAACCCAATTTCATGATTCTGGTCAATATTTGTCGAGACCAAAACCCATTTCCAGTCGGTCCAAAGTTTCTTACGGGACTATCTGATTTTGTTTCGCGCAAGCATATAGTGGTTATTAACCTCAAACAAGCTAATTATTTTGCAATAGTGTATGCTGCAAAGTTTCATGCTTTTAGTGTATGCTGCAAAGTTTCATGCTTTTATCATCAAACCCACAATTTTTTTACCAAACTGCCGGACTAGTCCGGCAGTTTGGTGCATAGTTTTAGTCTAATTGTGGGTTTGATGATAAAAGCATGAAACTTTGCATGATGGTAGTTGAATGTATTTTAGTCAAAATTAGATATGGACCCACTTTCAAAAATATCCAATATGGACGCCATTTTCAAAATGGCCGCCATTGCGAAAATTACAATATAGTGTACATTGAAAATGTTATTTTTAATGACATCACAAATAAAACAGGGATAGCATGTGCTTAAAACCAATCAAAGAGATGCCATGAACATTTTGATATCCATCTGGCAAGCAATTTTTACGAAATTGTCATTTTTTATAAAATGGGGGGGGGCTGTCAAAATCTAACGGACTGAGATCTTACAAATAAGAATAGAGTTGTTGAGAATATAATGCTTGTTGAGAAAATAATACAGGTTGACATAGTTGTTATGTATGCTATTCCCAACAATATTATACATCAATCCAATTTGTCAAGTATCATAATAGCGCCATTTTTCAAGATGGCCGCCATTTTCCAGTTTGTGACAAGCATGTACGTTTGTATTTACTTAAGTTCAAAATATTTAAATTTACTTTTTATTTTGTCTTAGTAATTTGCATAGATATTCAATATCATAGATGATGATTTAGAATAAAATGCATCCAATAAGTTCAATTAAAATGGTGGCAATGCTTTCAAGATGGCCGCCCTTGTCCGATAATTAGAAACACAGGCATTGTGTGCATTTGTGTATCCTCACCTAAGATTATATCCTTTATCTTTGTCTTTAAGCCAAAAATATCAAATACACATACTGTATATCACAGAATGCATTTTATAATTAGGTTATTATTCACATTATAAATGTACAGTGTTTGAAATGTTTGTCAACAATAAATTCGGATATGTCTTGAATCAATCGATTTAGAATTTGGTGCACTTTAAAGATGTACCTATATAGATAATATTTCTAAATTATGGGCGTGAATAGATTGCTATAACTCTACAACTCTTAATTACTTGATAATAGAATGTATTAACAAGATCTAAGACATAAACTAACCAGATATAATAAGCTAACCATTACGAGAACCTTTTTGCAGTGTTAGGTACCTATATAGTATGGACATTTGACAGACATTTATATGTTTCGGATACACGATCATAGTATAAAGCTGTATATGGCACATAACATCGCCAGGCACAAGTACAAGTGGGGAGTTCGGCGCACGCTTCGCGATCAATAGGTCCTGGGTCTAACCCCGTCTTGACCAATAGTTAATTTCTCTGAGCAAGAATAACCCACATGCTCCACTCCACCAAGGTGTAAATTGGTACATGTGAGGACTAGGCGCTGCAGATCGTTGTTGGCTGCCAAACTCACAGGTGAAAAATAGCCTCCCTATGGAGACACGAACGTAAGTTTACATAGGTAGCCCAATGACCAAGGGATGTTCACATGTAAAAGGGTGCTTGAGTGGATTAACAGCTGAAAAAAAGCCCTAGAAAATTGGTAACTTGTTTAACTTTTAAGCATTTCTGCTCTTATCAAGTACAACGATTGTCCTTGTTTGTTATCTTAACCATCATATACAGGTATTCCCATACGTTTGGGATACTGACCACCATCAAATACACATGCACTAATTCCTGACCAAGTGGTACAATTACTAACAACCATCAGGTACTATGGTCTATCTTGTAACCATTGTACTGCCATTATTTGTCCTATTTGGTACATGTACTCACTACTATCAGGTAAATGTATAATCATAATCAGATGCGGTGGCTGCGGGGTTGCTATCATATCACTTAGAAACGCATATCATCTTGTCAGCAAAACAGGTTACGGCAACTGCACATTCATTGAATATGCCACTTGTCCTGAGAACGCCACAAACCCGCACTCGAATGGGAATTTACTCAACCTCAACATTATACGTGGTAGTCAAAAACAATATAGATCCCCTTGGTCTGCGCAGTTTTGGATCAACACGTTTTTAGTTCTCAGCCTAGTAGGGATCTGCGTTTCTAAGTGATATGAAGGCAATCCCGCAGCCACCGCATCTTGTCACTCAGCCACTATGCTTCCGACTTCATAATATTACTCAACCTAACAGGATACCCCCCCCCCCAGCCACTTGTCACAGTTGTTCCTGATTCTGTCTAGACCCTATAATGCCAAATGTAAAGTCATTCGATGTTGTATTGGATAGCTATAAATTTTCAATCTGGTTTGAGTTTGGTACATGTACATACCATAGTAACTCACACCTGGGTAACTCAATTTCTGATGGCATTTGCAAACCCTAACCAATGACAGTTAAAGGTCAGTCTACACCTGGTCCTATTGATTACGTGAGGCATGTCTTGTCCTCTTTTGTCATTCTTGTTCACCAGGCATAGACAGGCACAGTCATTTCTATTCTAACGTGGTACAAACCACCACAAGGAGCTGATACTACTGAATTCTCATAGTCATTCCTAGTTCATATTACGTATAAAATTCCACTACACATTTGTTCTTGATCCGCCTGAGTACTTCTAACCATGAGTACATACTAACATTATTTTGGTTCAGACACAAGTTGTCTTTATTAGGTACTCACAACTGTCATGCACATACATTCCAATACCAATATTCCTACCTACTGATGGTTTGCTCCTAATGCCATCATTAAAGAACGCCAATGATTTCTATCCGCAGGTAATCGCTTCACTTGACCGCATGTTCAGCTTTTAGCTGTCATTTCTCGATTTGTTGATCTCCGCCAGGTTTCCTTTGATCTTCCCCTATTTCTCTTCCATGTTGGTGTCCATCTCATAGCTACCCGTGGGATAGAGTCTGCGGCTCCATTCTTCTGACGCGTCCTATCCATCTCCATCTTCGTCTTAGGATTTCTGTAGAGATTGGAATAGTTGTTTGTTCTCCGATAACGATCTCTGTTTGAGTTGGTTATTGGCCATAATATTTGAAAGATACTTCTTAAGCATGTCAATATTCACAGCATTTGTTTCCAAATATAATTCACTTAGAAATACAACAATCTCAATTGTTCTTTTAGGGATTTCTATAATGATCGATGATCATAGCTATAGGCAAAAATAAAATTCAATAGATAAAAGCGAATCCCACTGTCTAAACAGTTTGTGATTACGTTTTTTCTTGTCGTTTTATAAACTAGTACATGTACTCATGTACAGGGTACTCGCAATTACCAAATACATACATTCCTTGTCTACGGTTATTGTCTGATTGGGTACATACGGACACCAGACACAGCTTTCCTGTCATCAGGGATATGCACAAACACCAGCTACATTTATTCTTATTTTATTTGGTAGTTACAACTACTATACAACCATTGGTGTACACCAAATTTAGTACACACGCAATTGGGTACAAAACATCAGAAGGTTTTCCAGGGTACCTAACACTTCTAAAAGGTAATTATTACGGTCACCATTTCCTATGATTGCGTCTGGAAGCTTGTTTCTACATCCTATTATCAATTTGCATGAAGTTTTAGCAAGCCATTGTCGTTATATGTAAAGAATATACAAATGTAGACTATATAATGACATATATAACATTGTTTTACAAATACCAGAACAATGGCGGCCATGTTAAAAGCATTGTCGCCGTTTTGACTGACCTTATTGGGGTTGTTTTTATGCTAAAACCATCATCTATGATATTGAATACTAATAATAAAGTATTTATATAATATCAAGACATACTTAAAAGAAGATTGACATATTTCGAACCTTAGTAAACACTAACTATCTTGGAAAATGGCGCTAATTTGATACAACAAATTGGGTTCATATCTAATATTATTGGGAATAGCATACATAACAACCAAGTCAAGCTGTGTTCTTTTCTCAACAAACATATTTACACTTTTTTGTTTTTAAGATCTCAGTCCGATAGATTTTGACAGCCCCCCCCCATTTTATTTAAAAAAGTGACAATTTCGTTTAAATTGCTTGCCAGATGGATATCAAAATGTTCATGGCATCTCTTTAATTGGTTTTAAGTACATGATAGCCCTGTTTTATTTGTGATGTCATTGCAAATAACATTTTCAAGGTACACCATATTGTAATTTTCACAATGGCGGCCATTTTGAAAATGGCGGCCATATTGGATATTTTTGAAAGTGGGTCCATATCTAATTTTGACTAAAATACATTTAACTACCATCATGCAAAGTTTCATGCTTTTATCATCAAACCCACAATTTTTTCACCAAACTGCCGGACTATTTCGAGTTTGCGTTAGGTAGCTATCTATGCGTAAATTTACGTGACATTTACGCATTGTTAGTAAAACAGTGCCCTGGTTCTGGTTTTGCAAAGACGACATGTAGGATAAGTTCGGCCCCTTCTTGGTACTAGACAGGCGCGTAGCACCGCATACTCAGATACTCGATCGAGTATATTTGAAAATGAAAACTCAAAAAATAAAATCGTTTAAAATTCGAATAATGTATTTAAATATTGATTGACAGTGTGCATAGGGGTAAGGGGATAATTTCATTGCCAATCATCATAAATCCAATTTGTCCTTTTCAATGCTACAAAAATTAGATTCCACAGAACGCCCAGGAGGCACCAATTTAATCTACTGTTTTCAAAATTTCCCCGACCCCCTACCTACTATTTAAAAAAAACCTATTCATTTTCATGATAATCCCAAATGCACGACAGTAATGGTATTGTAATCTGTCTGGTGTTCATCGTGAATGTACCACGGAAAAAATGGCAACCTGTTCTAACTTGTTTCACTATCAAACTAACCATTTCGGTAATTGTTATTACCTTCTTCTTCTTAGAACTGTGTCTGTCTTGTTGTGGTATATAGCGGATGCTGTGATGAACTGCACCGTCTGTTACAGGTTGTTGGAATTTCCTCCACAGTTTGGTCCGGAAGAACATATTTCTGTCACGGTAGTAACAGCGGCCTGGTTCTTCTTCCAGATTATGACAGATTCGCAGTATATAGAATAGTGTCTGTTCTGTGTCCAGTACATGCATTCAGTTGTTACCGCAATACCCAGTCTTTTCACATGTTCGGAAATATACAGTATGTATGGTTCTATCGCTTGTTGTGCTCACATTGAGTCTGTTCAAAAGACAATAGTGTATCTAGTTTTCTTTCGAAATTTCGCTGAGACAGTTGAAGCGCAGCACATCTTCCTGCAATTCGTCCCATTTTAACCAACCAGTGAAGGCTTCTATCCAGGAGTGAGCTGGCTATCATTCAAAATTCCTCTCTAGTGTAAGAGATTTCTGGATGTCTACATCTCTTACCCTCAGTATCTGTATCAGGAGTGGCTTTTTTATTGGTAGGTCCTTGACACTGTGGTTGACACCTGATTGCTGTTTCAGTCTGCTCTTGAATCGGCTTTTGGAGTTTTATGTGAAGTAGGTTGGGTGTTTGTGGCTTTGTGCTCCTGTCTTGTCTGAAGTAGCTTTCTTTTCTATTTCCTTTTATGGTGTGGATTTCATGGTCCCAATGATAATTCTTTGAACCTTGTCATTGGCTATGCTGGTTCTGGATACAATTAGCCCTGATGTGTAGAACGTGTCCGTGGCATGCTGTTATGAGCAACGATGCATATTTCGTGCTCGCTGCGCTCGCACAAATTTTTTTATAGCGTATGCTTTTTATATAAAACAATGCATTTTAATTCTAATGTGAGATCTGTTTCAGGTATGCCGCTCAATGTAAATACTTTCGCTTTTGTCTGCGCAAGTTTTATTAAAACATTTTGTATTCAGTAACAGCACTTTCGGATACTGTGACACAACCTTCATTAGTAGGCGATGTCCCTATTATGACCAACTTGCGTGTATCGGTGCTTTACACCGGGCACGTTAAAGAACCAAGGAATCTATTCGGAACGAGCTAGGGTATCGCACCCGGATTCCTTGTATCTCACCTCTGTCTCTTACATTTGCAATAATGCCCCAGAGTGGGCCCTGCAAATTACATAGTAGAAGGAGCATGTTGTAGAAGGTATCATAACTTCCATCTCAACTTTTTTTTATTAAGATAAATCCAAGATGCGGCCATAACATGTACTTGAAAATTTAAGTACTACTCGTAAATTTGAGATTCCAACTACAGAAACTATATTCAGATTTTACCTATAGCCTGTCTACTTATCTTCTAGTGTTTGATGAACATCGTCCTTCACCATGATGTCCAACCAGGATATTGCGTGAAGTAATTCATTGAAGTGCATGTACATTCTTCTCAGATGATCAACGTCTTACAAAATAAATTCGAGCTGACGTTTTATAGCAGTTTTTTTTATCAAATCTTGAAAGAAATAATGAGACTGATTTGACGTCCAAACTCCACCAGAGACGTCTAAATCAATAATACAATACAAAATTTTCTTTGGGGGGGGGGGACCCCCAAACCCCCCTTCGTCTTCTTTCATTTTTCGAGTATGTTCAAATTACTGCTAGCTACGCCCCTGCTAGAACCATCATGTTAAATTGTTAATACGTCTTTGTATCTACGTCTCAGTGAAAACCACCGAGTACAGCCATACCAGGCCCCGATCTCCCGAAACATCTGAATTTTGAGATAAATCTCCATGGGCGTAGGAGCGTCTTCAACATTGGGGGGGCCAAACATTTGGCAACTTAGGGTAAAAAAATTTTTTGCTCGCTTCGCTCGCAAAGTAACTGCATCATCTCAAAATATGTAAATACCCATTCTTTAAAAACAAAAATACACTAGTACAGAAATTGTACTATTAGACGTATACACCCTCCAGGATGTGTATAATAACTGTGCGTTTATGGTTCTATGGTTATTTGGTTTAGTAATTTCGTAGTAATTGGAAGTTAATCAGTTCAAGTATAGGGGGGGGGGTCCAAGGGCATCCCCCGGGAAAATTTTCTGAACAATGGATCAATCTGGTGCATTCTAGGCGTTCAGAGATACCTTATTTGGTATTAAAAAAGGACCTAAATACAGAGAATTTAAGTTCTTACATTACAGTGCTTGCACAAAGTTTAATTGCTCGATTTTGAGATTGAAGCTTAATGTGAAGTCGTATAGGAGGGTAGGGGGACGTTTAGAGTACAATTTATGTGACGAGTGTATTTTTTGCAAACGATGGGTATCGACATATTTTCATAAAAGGAAGTTGTTTTGCGAGCGAAGCGAGGAAAAAATTTTTTAATACGTTTTCACCAAGAACTGAAGGCAAATTGCCTACAACGAGATATATTAGGTGGTAAATTATACTTTTCGTCTGAATTATTGGGGGGGCCAAACGATATGTTGGCCCCCCCTCTCCAGATATTGGGGGGGCCTGGCCCCCCCTGGCCCCCCCTGCTCCTACGCCCATGTCTCATCTTAAATATTGCCATGTGTCGTATGGATAATGTCCAAGGGATGATTGACTCAAAATTAGCATTAAAAACAGCAAATGCTATAATTTGTTTATTCTTGTAACTTTTAATGAGTTCTAACTTCAGATTTATTAGAAATCCAGACTCTGATTTGGGCAAAATCTCAATTTGACATGAGATTTTTGCTTGAGAGTTTTCGGCAGATCGGGACCAGTTCCTATTAAATATACTTACTATGTTTAAAATACAGCCACCATAGCCCACCTACGAGTACATACATGACATGTTTAATTGTGTAATCACTTCCACTAAGTACCTTATTAGCCATATCAGACACTATAGTTCTGAAGCCCCAAACAACATATCCAACGTGTATATTTAAACATACCAGGCTATATACGGTAGACACGTCCACACGATAATCATCTCAAGAGTACAGAGTACACTCTATTACAACGAAAGTCATTCCTATAAAGTATATAGTTTACCCAACAGTCAAAACCACCAAGCATAACCAGGGAAGCACCTTCTCTATGTGGCACCATCACGCACAGACATCCCAGGCTCAACACAGACAATACAGCCATAATAAAGACGAAGGACATAATTATCCATGCATATCATTTTTATGCGTATGTGTTGGTCTTATATTACACGTACACATGTATACACGTATATATGTAAGCTATAAGGCAAACATACAAACATAAAATGCTATGCGCCAAAAGCCCTGCACATTTAATGCGTTTTTTAATATTTACCCGTTACGTTACGGTTTAAAACCGTTTCGTTTAAATTCAACAAAGAATTTCGT
The DNA here is from genome assembly GCA_963678985.1 of Spisula subtruncata. Classification (NCBI taxonomy): domain Eukaryota; kingdom Metazoa; phylum Mollusca; class Bivalvia; order Venerida; family Mactridae; genus Spisula; species Spisula subtruncata. Next base: position 18,881,125 of record OY787668.1, read on the forward strand.
AATTTCCGGTGAGTTGTGGGAATTTCCCATATTTTCACTTTCGTTTTGGAAGGGAATGCGGATATTTTATTCTTCTTTGTTTTATAATGACAAGTTTAATAAGGCAAAGAAGAGAGAACAATAGTGCATCTACGACTAAGTTTATTTTATAAAGTGCTTAACATCACGGTGACAAGGCGATTACCACAACTTTCCCGCTCACCGTCGAAATTTCATACTTCTGACAAATGCACCGCATCCTTATGACGAAATCAAAAAAATGGCGCAGGGGCCTAAAGCAGGTAAGCGGGTGACAAAATATTTGATTATAAGACATTGCAAAATGATTGCCACTTATGAAGCACTTCATCGAATTTCTGAGACATTATGCCATCCCTTTGGAAGTTTATCAATCGTAAAATATGTAACATGACTTAGAAATAGTGTTTACAAAAAGTAGTGTAGCGCTCGACACAATTCGTACTCGTAAAGAAAATGTAATATTCTAATGATTATTGATCTTTATTTCATGCTTATCGGTGGTTTACGGCAGAATAACGGTGGGTTATTCCCCGATAATTTCACTGTTCATAATTTCACAGTTCATAATTTCACGGAAACGGACTATTTTTTTAAAACAAATTTCCCCGCCTCCAAAAATAAAATAATAAGCATTTCCACTTGCTCTGTTAATCTTTAACAAATAATAGAACATTATATGTACATAAATGTAAAAACAATAGACGAAATTGAAGCTATAGCAGAAGAACTACTTGATTGCAACTCGACGCGTGCATGGCGGGAAAACGACGTCACGCAAAACATTTCAGGTATATAGTGGAGTATTTTCATCATTTAAGCTATTTGAAGCATGAAATAAATAGAATATTAGTATTTTACCGTGTATGATCGTTTGATAATTCACCTCGTGAGCAGCTGACTTATATTTTCACTCGTGGCTACATCAGCTACTCACTCGGTGAATTATCAGCCGATCATACACGGAAAAATACAAATATCCTCTATGTCATACCTGATGTGATCGTCTTAAATCATTGTATGGATAAGAGTGCGTGTCACACGAACCTGCTTGTTTCTATTTCTCATTGAAAGTCTTGTTTTTTGTGAAAACATACAAGTAAACAACAATATGGGAAGCACCGCACAACACTGATAATAAACACCGCTTTTCTATTCCGTTTCTCTGAAATCGGTGGCACCGCTTATTTCTGCACTTGGTTTTATGCTCAACACGCTCTAGATAAGCCGTCGTTTGCTGCATTTACTTACGATAAATGCTCCATTTATCTTAATTACATGTCTAAGATTTTATCTTGAAAATAATGGCATCAAAAGGGTTCCCGATCACGTAATCGCAATGGGATATTTTGTCTTGTTTTCCGGTAGGCCTTCATGAAGGGCATATTAAGTCTCGTGTACCAGTTTGTCTATTTTTGTATTGTTGAATGAACTAAGCGTGTTGTTGTCAACGCATGTCTCTTGTGAAGACTAGTACCTTAAACTTGTTAGATGAAGCTATTTTCTCTGGTCATGGTGTTTATTTGAGGACCATTCACGTTACAGTGATACCTTTCCATACCCCCGAGGATAGGTCGGGACTTTTACTTTTTGGTTATCACAACCACCGCGAGTGGGGACTGTTAATGGTAAAAGCACAGGCCCTTGACAACTAAATATTGTCCCCGGGGTATTGGGGTTTTTTTTTTTTGGGGGGGGGGGGTCTCAGCATTCCCCCGGAAAGCTGGAAGGCAAAACATGACGTTTTCCCGACTATCCCCCGTGGACCCCCGGGTTGGGGGAGTGCATGCAACTGACTGGTGCGTAATAAGAGAAATATTTTTAAAGTCCATGGGTAGATCCTTATTGCTTTGAGGTACTGGGCGTTAGGTGTCACTATTACAGAAGTTGAACTGGTCGACGCTGATTTACTTTGACTTTAGACGCACTGATAATCATCGTCAGCACCAGAATGACAAGATGCCAAAATGTCACAAAATACGCCCGTCTTGGTGGCGTTAGTAACAAAAAATATTTATAACGAAATAAAACCCCATATTATGTCAAAACATTTTTGAACAATCATCTTTAAACTAATCTTTATTATCACAAACTATATATCATGTTCTGACAATTGTTGTCACCAAGTTTGAAGAAGATCGGACGAAAACTGCTTGAGTTAGGAGAAAACTGTTTGAGTAAGAGTACAGACAAGGCCAATTTCACATTTTTGGGTAGAAGAAGGACCATAACCCAATAAGGTCTGCACCGATTCGGCCTATAATCGAACATGGCCTATATATTACACCCATTAGCATTGTCAGCAAGTTCGAAGACGATCGGTTGAAAACTGTTTGAGTTAGAGTACATATAAGGCCAATTTCACATTTTTTGGTATAAGAAGGACCATAACCCAAGAAGGTCTGCACCGATTTGGCCTATACTCGAACTTGGCCTAGATATTACACCCATAAGCATTGTCAGCAAGTTTGAAGACGGTCGGATGAAAACTGTTTGAGTTAGAGTACAGACAAGAATAATTTCACATTTTTTGTGTGAAAGAATGACCATAACCCAAGAAGGCCTGCACCGATTTGGCCTATAATCGAACTTGGCCTAGATATTACACCCATAAGCATTGTCAGCAACTTTGAAGGCGATAAGATGAAAACTATTTGAGTAAGAGTACAGACAATGCCAATTTCACATTTTTGGGGTAAAAGAAGGACCATAACCCGAGAAGGCCTGCACCGATTTGATTTGGCCTATAATCGAGCTTGGCCTAGATATTATACCCACAAGCATTGTCAGCAAGTTTAAGAATGATCAGATGAAAACTATTTGAGTAAGAGTACAGACAAGGCCAATTTCTCTTTTTTTTTGGTAAAAGAAGGACCATAACCCAAGAAGGCCGGTACCGATTTGGCCTATAATCTAACTTGGCCTAGATATAACACCCATAAGCATTGTCACCAAGTTTGAAGACGATCGGACAAAAACTGTTTGAGTTAGAGTACAGACAAATTACTGGACGCCGCCGCACTCACGCCCGCCCGCACGCCCGCCCTCACGCCCGCCAAGGTTGTTCAAATAATATGTCCTGTTTTTCAGCGGGCGTATAAAAAAGTCGCCTTTTCTTGCTTTTTGTCCTTTTCAAAGGTTTAAACGTCTCTTTTTTCGGAAAGACCAATGATCAAAATTACACGGTGCCAAAAAAATCATTAAGATGAGGTGCTTTTATGGACATTCTTGAGCGGTGCTTATATTTCTACAATGTCAGTGTTGAGCGGTGCATAGCTGCAAACACGTTTTATGTAAAAATAGCAGTTATATACAATAAAGTATGCCAAAATGTGTTGTTATTTGTTGATTCTTCCATAAAATACCATTTCGCAAACGGAATATTTCATTGAAAGGGTTTAAACTCTGCAAAAATGCGATTTTTCGCGTCATGAAAGTCACTTCTTTCACGACTTGCTCAAACTGTTTTCACTATTTTGAAGTTAATAGCCACTCAATTTTGATGCGGTAAACGGCAAATAGATCTAAAATATATACTACATTCGATGGCATATCATTATATTACCAACATACCTGCTTTTCTCTTTTTTTTCGGTGATTTCGATACTTGGGAGTTGTGGTAATCGCCTGGTCACCGTGAACATAGGATCATTGAATATCTAAATGGTAAAGCGTGATGACGTGGTATAGTCTGTTTTATAATATCAACATATATAGAACATTTCCTTGTTTTTATACAAATACAATACAAATATTATGATGAAACAATTTGTAATTTATAATCAATACCATATGTAATATCATATCATATTTTTATTTAGTTTACCAACCTTGAATGAAATGGAAATACTCAATTAGTAATAAAAAGTATTTTATAATAGATAGATTCTACAAACATTTAAATATTATGTTTTAATAATGTTTTGTTCAGCACAGCAATAAAGTTTTAATAAACATGATAAACAATACACAATGAATACAGTACATCTAATTTCAATCTCAGTACAGTATATCAAATTTAATTCTCACTTCGCCCATTCACTCCCAACATATTTTCGGTTGTCAATTATCAATCGTCTAGCCCTCGTTCGGTATGCTGTTTCAGAGTTTGGGATTGACTCATTGTTTGATTGAGGTTCCACGGGGAAATTCGACTTTAAATCAGGTTGTAAAACTTGCGCATCGATGGGTTGAATGTCATTCGTATTTTCGCGTGTTTCGTATATAACTGACATATTTCTCCGATATACATTTCAACTCAAAACTCTCCGTGGGGGAAACCCCAAAAGACCATTAAATGCACATCTAAATATTAACAGTTTAAAAAGTAATTTTGCAGAAATACATGTTATACTCCAGGAAAGATTAGTTCATATGCTTATTTTGTCAGAAATAAAGCTTGATAGTTCTTATAATAACAATTTATATAGTTTTAATGGCTATAACACGGAGCGAAAAGACCGAAATAAATATGCCGATGGTCTACTAATATATGTCCGTGCAGACCTCCTTTTTCGAAGACGGAAAGAGATAGAGAGTAATGTGTTTTGAGCTTTCACTCGACAAGCGAAAGGGGGTATTTTAGCTTTGTACAAACCACCTTCTGTTAAAAATGCACTTTTTTCGAAATAGGAAGTAATATGTTAGATAAGTTTTCTATAACCTTTGATCATGTTTTAACCATTGGTGATCTTAATTTTGATTTAAGTAAAACAGAAAAATCACTTCCACTTCAAAATCTCTGTGATACCTACAGTCTGTCAAATGTTGTTGCAGACCCTACTTGCCATATGAAAAATGCTGCACCATCTTGTCTAGATGTCATTTTAACAAACAGTACCAACTTAATATGTAACACAATTAATTTTGACTGCGGTATAAGTGATTGCCATAATATGGTGGCTACTACTATTAAAGAACAATGAGATTCCACAAAACCTAAATATGTGAAATATAGATCTTTTAAACACTTTGACTGTGAACATTTTAAATAATGTCCCCCATCCATGTACCCCTTATATTTGATGATATTGATGACACTTACCGGGCCACCGAGTTATTACATAAAGATATTGTAGACGACCACGCACCTTTTAAAGAAACTGGAGAATGGAAATCTAAGAAAAGCTATTTACAAAAAGAGACAATTTAGAAACCAGTTTTTTAAACATAGAAGCAAATCAAACTGGAACCTCTACAAAGCACAGAGAAATCTAGTGACTTAAATTAAACGTGATTCAATGAAAAACTATTTTAATGAACGTTGCGGCGAAGGCCCTAAATCAAAGCACTTTTGGGATACCATCAAACCCTTTCTATCCAGTAAAAGTACAGGTAAATCTGATGCTAAACTTATTCTAAATGAAACTGGTAATATATTGACATCTCAAGATAAAGTATGTATAATATAAATATAAACATCCTTAATGATTTTTACGTTAACTTAGCCAGGGATATAGGAATAAATAGTTCAGCCAAAATTGACCAATCCCACACCTGCATAAAAAGTATATATGAAAATAATCCATCACTAGAAACCTTTGATTTCAAACCAGTAAATCAAAATTATGTAAATAAAAGTAAACCCCAAAAAAGCCACCGGACTAGATAATTTACCGCCACGGATTATTAAGGTAGGGGCAGGTTCTCTAGCTACGCCTCTTGCCAACCTAATCAACAAAAGTTTCCAAACTGCTCATTTCCCAGATAGACTTAAAATGGCACAAGTTACCCCTATTTATAAAAAGGATGATCCTTTCCAGAAAAAGAATTATAGACCTAGTAAGCATCCTACCAACACTAACTAAGATCTTCGAACAATCTATAAATGACCAACTTTCATCTTATTTTTCCACTATTTTTCATAATTTTTATCAGCAATTAGACCTAAATTTGGATGTCAAACTACTCTTATTAGATTGATTGAGGATTGGAAGAGTGCTCTAGACAAGCATGAGTATGCTGCTGCTATACTCATGGACCTATCCAAAGCTGCCTGTCTCATAATTTGATTGTCCTTAAATTACAAGCCTACGGTCTTAGTGACTCTGCGGCTTGTCTGATGTTAAATTATCTCTCTGACCGTAAACAACAGGTGAGACTTGGGGACTCTTATAGCACATGGATGAATGTTAGCAAAGGAGATCACCAAAGCTCTATCTTAGGCCCTTTGGTCTTCAATATATTCATTAATGACATTTTCTACTTCATTAACAAATGTACAACGTATAACTACGCTGACGACAATACCCTCTCTCTTAACAATACCAATCTTCATAACCTTAAATCTACACTTGAAAGCGAAAGCGAACTAATGATAAAATCGTTTGAGGATAATCATATGCAGGCTAACCCAGACAAATTCCAAGCTATTTGTATTGGTAAACATACTGCTTAAAATATCCAGTATTTTTCAGTCAGTGGCATAGATATTAAATGTGATTCTCATGTAAAGCTACTTGGCATAGAAATTGATTCACTTTTAAATTTTGAGTTACATGTTACAAATATCTGTATTAAAGCAGCGAGACAACTAAATGTCCTGTACAGACTTAGTAAATGTCTAACTAAAGAAACTAAACTTCTTATCTACAAATGCCTTGTCTGGTCTAATTTTAACTACTGTCCTATAGTTTGGCATTTCTGCAGTAAGAAAAACACCAACAAACTTGAAAAAATTAAAAATAGTATTTAACGATTTTGAATCTGACTATGAATCACTCATGGATAGAGTAAATATGTCAACTTTACATGTAAGTCGTCTACGACAAATAGCCATTGAAGTCTTTAAAGGTTTAAATAACATCTCACCTGTATATAGTTGATATCCGGAACTCAGTGCAAGGTGGTATTCCCCTTAATTTACATGTAGGTACAAACAAATATGGCCTAGTTAAACTGATTTTGCAAAACAACTGACCCCCAACTCTATTGTCCAGATATGAATATTCAAGCGTCACAAGGATTATAACGGTAAAACTTTATTTGTACCTACAGATTAGTGAAGATCCGGAGTAGGTCTATTTACAAGAACTTCTAAATGTTAAATCTAAAAACTATAATTTCAGGAACACAAACATTCTTGAAGTGCCAACAGTCAAAAGCACTACTTATGGTAAGAAAAGCTTTCGCTTCGCAGCCACTCAGGTATGGAACAGTCTTCCTAATGAGTTACGTGTTCTAAATGTGTTTGTACCATGTGTACATAGTGTAGTTTTGCTTTTGTTTTCCTTAAAGGCTTATGTGCTGTATTTATCATATGTACATTGTTTAGCTATTTTGTTTCTAGTTACCCCTTTTTAGTTACAACTGTCATGTTGTCACCTTTATGTTTGAGTTCATCTTTGCTTAAATGCTTATATATACACTTCTTAGCACTATCTTAATCGTCGGCTTTTGCTTCACGTCTCCACTCAGTTTCTTATTTTTTTCCCTTTTAATTAATTTTTAGGATGTATTGCATCCACTCGATTGACACTGGTTGTATACGTTTTATGTTTCGTTTGTTTGCCTTACTTTGCATGTACATGTACATACTGTGACGTATATCATTCTGCTTTATACATAAAATTGCATGGATTATTTATTGAATTCTTTTTAATTATATGATTGCAACAATGTATGCCATTTCTGTATGACATTATGTATGCCATTCTGTATGTCAGTCTCTACTTTTATTTTAGCCACTTAATGCCTATTCCATTGAACATGTCTTTCTTTGCTATTTATTTTAGATATGACCATTCTATAAAAGCAGTTTTAATTTTATGTGACTGTTTTTTATATACATTTTCTCCAATGATCTTGTTGTTTATCTAGATTTGGTTTCCATTGTTTCTATCAATCTGCTCAACTTGTGTTACATTCTTTAATATGCATGTTTTAGTTTGTACCCGTGTCTTTCGTTGAGTATTCAAATTTTTACCTATCTATATTATATTGAGCGTTGAATGTGATACTGTCTTTAATATGTTTATAATCTTCTTTTATTTTATAGATTGTTTGTTTGTATGTTATTGGATAATCAATCTTTATGTCGGATACAAGCTTCAAACTTATGTTTTTAGGTTAAACATTACCGACGTTAAATAAAGATTATCTTATCTTATTTGAATTAGTTGAATTAGGTACGAGCGATCACTGTGTATTTTAATGACCTTCCCTTGTTTCCATAACTTTCCAATTTACGGATTGGCCTACTAATAATGCTGACAACGGTCGTGTCGACTTATCAAAATGTAACTTTTGTCTTCGCTTAGATTGTTGCATTCGTTCTTGGACTTCTTTGGCATCAACTAATATTGGTTTTAGTGCTTTGTTTGTTTTGACACTATTGATTTTGTTCTTCGACTAACAATAATTGACTAGGAGAGTAACCGCATTCTAATGGTGCGTTTCTATATTCTAGAAATGCTTAGTACGGACTCGAACAAGTATCCTTAGCTTTTGCATTTACTTTTTTGCAATTCCTACACCCTTTTCGGTGAGGCCATTGCTTTGCGGGTGACCTGGGGATGAAGAAGTATAGCCTGTTTCAATTTTAACATTTGTGTATCCTTAACAGTTTCCGCGCGAATAATTTCGAGCCGACTGTCCGTGACATGTAATTGTTTTTTCACTATATGTACATGATTGTCCATACCTTCGATCATCCCTGGAAATGTATCAGGTAATGATTGTCTCGACAAACAGTCACTGACAGGTATGCTTTTACCGGGCACATGATTAACAGTAATCTGATACTTCGACAGTGCTATTGGCATTCTAGATAAACGCGGTGGTGCGGCGGATAATGGCTTTTTCATTATAGCCGAAATTGGTTTATGATCACAGTGCATAATAACTTCTCTACCATAGGTGAACTGATGAAATCTTTTTAGTGCAAACATTATCCCTAGTAGTTCTTTTTCAATAACAGCATACCCTATTTCAGTCTGCGTTAATGACTTGCTGGCGTACGCGATGGGTTTTTTGTCTTGCATAAGACAACACCTTAGGCCATATTTGCTTGCGTCAGTTTCCACTTTGTTATGATTTGCTTGATTTTTGCAAAGGCTTGCTCTTGCGGGGCGTCCCACAGAAATTCAACATCCTTTTTCAAGAGGCTCCTGATGGGGGGCTGTGATTTCTGCAAAGTTTGGTGAGAATTTTGCGAGATAATTGACCAATCCTAAAAATGTTTCAACGTTTCCCCGGCTGTCTAGACGCTGCAATTTCGTGACAGCCTTGATTTAATCCGGGTCTGCTTTGAGTCCCGTGTCAGTTATCATGTGACCAAAGAATGGTACTGATTTTACACCTGTCGTGCATTTTTGTGCCTTGAAGCGGATTCCGCGTTCGCGGGCACGTAGCAGTATTTGCTTTAGGTGTTTATCGTGTTCCCAAGGGTGCGTCAACAAACTAGTATGTCATCTACTAAGGGGTGCATACCTTGTAGACCTTCAAATGACTCGTTTACTTTTTGACAAAAATGTCTGATGATGACGATATGCCGTACAGAAGGCGCAAATAGCGGTACCTTCGAAACGGTGTTGCAAAGGTAGTTAAGTACGATGACTCATCATTTAATTGTACGCTCCAGTACGCATGTGTAAGATCGAGCAAACTGAAGTGTGTGGCACCCGCTAATTGCGCTGTCACATCTTCCAGTGTCGACATGGAGTAGTGCGGTCGGCGTATCGCATCATTTAATGGTTTTGGATCTAAGCAAATCCGTAATTTTCCGATCGGTTTTTCTATGATCACACTTGGGTGAACCCAATCTGTTGGTTCTGTGACAGGCGTTATTATTTTGCCTTTGACTATTTGATCCAGTTCAGCTTTTAGCCGACATTTTAGTGTTTCCGGTACTCGCCTTGGTGGCATAATGAACGGAACCGCATCATCTTTAAGATGTAATTTGCTCTTTCCTGGAAGTGTGCCTACGCCCGTGAATAAGTCCTCATTCTCGGACGAAACCGATTGTTTAGTCTTTATTTGACCTTCGTTATATGTTAACTGTATCAATCCTAGCTTGATGGAAGTTTGTAATCCGAGTAACGACGGAGCGCTATTATTTACAATGTAAAACGGAGCGTTTATTTTCTTTGATCGGTATTTGCATTCTAAATTTATTTTGCCATATACTTGAATTGTGTCTCCGGAATATGAAGTCAATTTCGAGCCTGTGGTCTCCAGAGTAATTTCAACATTAAGCGCTTCGAACTGGCGTTTTGTTAACGTGTTGACGCTTGACCCGGTGTCGATTTTAAAACGACTGTTTGTGCATTTTTGACCGATTTCCATATTAACAAAAGCGCGATCCGGGGCTAGTGATTGACATTGACATACCGTATCTATGAAATAGGTCTCCATCCAGTCATCACTCTCACTTACATTCCCACTGTTATTTTGCACTTCATGAATATTTGAATTGTGTTTATTTGTTCTACAAAATACTTTGTTTTCCAAATGCAGGACATTATGTCTTATTCGACATGTCATGAGATGTGCCACATCGACCACACGTGGTTTTCCCTTGATTTTTATTTTGGTCACCGACGTTCACGTCCTTGGTTTGTACGTCTACGTCCACGACCTCTGTTTCTAACGTAGTAGTGTACGTCCTGGGGTTTGGCGTTTAGCACGTCCATTTGGTGTTTGCAGTACTCAAAGTTCTGTGACAGCTGAATTACTTTTTCTTGTGTCAAGCTTTCACCTTCGTTGATGAGTTTTTACGTAACCTCTGGTTATTAACACCAAATACTATTGTGTCCCGAATCGTTTCGTCCACGGTATTGTCCTGGAATTTACAGTCGACAATTTTTAGCTTTAATCGTGTCACGAATTGTTCGATGTTGTCCTCGTTTTGCTTCTCGTTATGAAATTGATACATATCAAATACTGGACTTAGCTTCGGTTGCACGTGTTTGCGAAATGTATTGTTGTATGTGTCCAATAGTTTCCTTTCATCATTGCTCAATGTTCAAGATTGTTGGATGTCTTGGCCCTTTTCTCCCACCCATATTAACAGAAACGAAATTTTTTCTTCCTCCGATTTTTCTTTTAGAGGTCCGGAGAAGATTAGTTTTATATGCCTTTCAAATTTCTCCCAAGTTGTGGGTAGGTTGGAACTTTCCCAGTTCATCACTGGTGGTGTTATTCCAGATAGAGCCATACTTGTTTTGCGTGTCAATTTCCAATTAGTAAATGGTTACTTTGGTGTAATTTAATAAAGTCCACTTTTTGTGCGACGTATATATCCGTAATAATAGATTTTTTTATTCTGACACCATGTTTTATATTACAATGACAAGTTTAATAAGGCAAAGAAGAGAGGATACTAGTGTGCTTCTACGACTCAGTTTATTTTACAAGTGCCTAACATAGGATCATTGAATATCTAAATGGTAAAGCGTGATGACGTAGTATAGTCAGTTTCATAATATCAAATATAGAACATTCCTCTTCCAATTTATTTGCAGTGTCCACTCTGGGGCATTATCGCAAATGAAATAAACTATGTTCAAGGTCGTTGCAATGGTAAAAACTGTTAAAACCAGGTAAAAACAGTGTACACAGTTCAGTTGCTGATGCCCACCAGTCTCTCCTTGAATGCTTCCAAGGTCTGGGCATAGGCAGTTTGTTCTGGCATTTGGTTCCACAGTCGAATACCAGCTGGGAAGAACGAGTGGCGGTACACATCAGTTCGGCAGAACGGGAGTAGGTATCTGAGGGTGCAACCGCAGGTTGCAATCGTAGCAGGGTGCAAGAACTTGTCCGCCGGAATATCGATGAGACAATCGTTGATTCGGTATATCATCACCAGTCCATTATCGGACCTTCGTTGCTGAAGGGATTCCCAACCAAGGTTGGAAATCATCTTGCTGGTACTGGTGGTGGTCCTATAATCACCCATGACAAATCTTGCAGCCCTGTGCTGTGCTGCTTCCAATTTTTGGATGTATCTGTTGGTATGGTGGTCCCAGGAGGTGGCGGCATATTCTACAATTGGTCTCACCAGACTAGTGTAACACTGATTTTTAGTGTCCCTAGGGCATCTGGCGAGATTCCTCCTTAGGAATCTAAGAGTGTTGTTCGCTTTCTTTGTGTTGACGTCCACATGGGCATACCATGACAGGTTGTCAGTCAGCGTGACACCCATGTATTGTAACAGTTTCGGCAGTAATATCCCTGGTAAGTATCGTCCGTGTCATTGTTTTAATTGTACCTAGTTTTGTAAATTCAGTACGCTTAACAATTTTATGAATATAAATACAAAGCATTCGGTCGGTCGACAATACAATACATAACAATACAATCTTTATTTTAAGTCGGATTTCATTTACAACAAATAACATTAGCTGTGTATAGCTATTGTCCGACATTTATAACAAACATAAAGTATTAACAAACATAGACATTCCTGAAAAATAATTATTTCAGCATACATATATTAAATCTTGCAATATATTACTTGAACACGATAAAATGTATAAATTATATTTAATTAAATCTGAATTTAAAATAGGATAGCATACATGAAAGCAAGTTAAAAGGCAGTTACAATATTACAAGTACAGAAAATACATAGAAAGCATAAAAGTAAATAAACATAAATAACAAGTAAATAAATTAATTAGTTAACACATTAATTAATTGACATTATGTACCAATATTAAACACATATCAATGAATTACAATAACTTTACACAGACATATACATTGCACACGCAATAAATGTAAAACTGAAACATCCTTGTTAATCAATGAATTAAGATATGCAATAAAATTAATTTTAGCTTACAAAACTGAGAAAAGAAAAAGAGCACTATAGCGCGTAATTAAAAAATGAGTGAAAAAGATCATAAACCCGATGATCAGATCATCGCGAGCTGGACTAACTAACATGTTTTTCAGACGTAATAAAAATGCTATACAGAACAATAAATTAAAAAAATGAGCATTATTTACAAGAAATAAAAGCATTTGCAAGTTAAAAATATGCAAAATTAAATTATGCAAATACATATATAGAGGACTGGGAAAGACACTGGTGACTAATAAATATAAAATATGATAACATAAGGGTATGATAAACATAAAGAAAAGAAAAACATACAAACATAAGCAAAAGAAACATTAAGAATAACAAAGCAAACATGCAGAAGTATAACGTAACAGTAAATTGATTCACCTGGTCGTAGAACAGTAAGAACAGCAACAGCTCTGCCCGCTCCATGTACATACCGGGCTCCGGAAGTTGTTGTAGTTGGTCTGGTCTCTAAAGTTTTGAGGTAGATCATTCAAGAGCTTGGCTGCACTGTAGCGGAAAGAGCTGATGTCATATCTTGATGTCCTTACCTTTGGAATCGTTGCAGTATTAGAATATCTGAAGGAATAAGAACACTCTTTAATGTTAATCAAATCATGTAAATAGGCTGGTGTATCTTTATTTAATATCTTGAAGGATTCTAAAGCTATAGATCTCAGACGTCTTACTTTTAATGAAGGTAATTTAGACTTTTGTAACAATTCACAGTAAGAAGACACATGATCATTGTAAATAAAACGAAGTGCGCGTTCTTGAACAGAACAGAACAGAACATACCTTTTATTAACCCAAATCGTAATTACGACACATGAGCATACTGTACTTAATGCATGTTACATATATAAATATAATATAATGCAGTCATGGTGAAGTAATGGCAATTAAAAAATAATAGATGATACTAATATGATGGAAATCTTAACAATTTTAAACAATAGATGGCTCGCCAATGTCTAATGAAGAGTGGGTAAAGAGGGGAATAAAACTCATAGTGATTTGAAATAAATGAATCTAAATAAATTCTAATGATTCTAAATAAAGTCTTAAAAAGTATGGATAATTATGTTTTTCCGTTAGTTTAGGTTTAGTAAATTACTTAAATATAATTAAATATTTAAACGGAGCAATACATTTAGTTTAACATTCATGATATATACAGAGTACAGTTTGTTTTTTTACCAATTTGTTCATTCGCGCTCTCATACACAACCAATCACAACTTGCTCTCTATATCTACGCACTATAACATCCCTCTTATTCACATAGACAATAACACAATCAATACATGCAGTTTGTAAACACGTCAATTGAATATCAATATTCAAATCTGACTAGTTTTGAAATAAACTATAGCTTTTCTTTGGGTTTTCCAAATTCTTATTTTATACCTGTCAGAAAAGAACACGTGACATATGACGTACGGTGAACACGGTGGGGGATCCAACATATCGATACCAAAATGGGTTACGCATAATTTCATATGTCGAACTTCCTGGTCTACATATGTTGTACACATTTTGACGAAAAAAATACGAGAGTCTTTTTTGTTATCGATTTATGTTTCAATCAAAATGTTTTGCCCAAATATCTCAATGCAGTGCCACCCTTTATACATTTCCAAACATGTACATGTAGTTAATTTATCTGTATGTGTAGCAATGACGGAGAAAAATTGATTCTCCGTCAGGCGGTGTGACTGAAAATTCGCGACAGTTTGACCAACACGAGAAAATCTTTTATATTGTCACTTCAGTTGTTTGATTTTTGTTATAGAAATATAACATACCTTTCATTACACACATGTTTCAAATTTAACGGCGATTTGATGACTAGAAAAGTATTTATTGTAAAAAAACAGCATGCTCTCCATATGTTGTACGTGTTTTGCATATGTTGGATTGAAAATGTTTAATTTGTCGCTTTTATATTGAGTTTAAATACATTTCCTGGAAAAAACACAAATTGAAATCTGTTTAAGTTATCTTCATAGCATTTCGTACTCGTTGTACCAACTTATTTACGCACTTACATGTAGGCCTACTTTCATTTTTAGCAAATGTCTGCATACATGTATCTAACTAATCAAAATGTTTGCTAATTGCAGACTAGAACTGTTATGTATATTTTTGCCGTTGCTTTTTCGTTAAAACTACACACTTACGAATACACTGATTAGACAAAACATTGTTCAGTAATCGGTGGCCCGAAATATAGGAATGAAGAGTTCGAGCAGTCCTATCCCCAAACTTCAATGTATGTTCTGATGGCAGATCGATCGCTGGTGCGTCAGTCAATAAGTTTTAACAAGAGATAATCAGTGTTAAAGCGAGGTATGCGACCTTATTAACACCACACGGATGTGTAGATACCAAGTGTTCTTCATCTTTTTAAAAAAAAAAACAGTTATACATGTATGTAATCTTGATTTCAACAAGAATTCATCGACGCTCAAACAGACAAAAATATTAATAAAATGTTGTAACGTGCACCGCCTCTAGGTCAACGAAACCTGTCAATGGAAAAGCATGCTCACCCATCAAGGCTGGTTTATTGACCTTATATACACCACATTTTCTTATATGACATTCCACAGAGTTTTAATTTGCATGTTAGACATCCAACTCTAAGCATGTGAATCAATTAAACTGTAACAGCTACAATGTGTTCTGCAAAAAGTGACTGTTTTGGTCCTACGCTGGCTAAACTAGTCTACGAAATTAAATGGCAAAAACTGTGACCTTTCTTAGAATCTAGTAAATATAATAGGGTTGTGAAAAGATGTTTAGGTACATGGTACTTTTTAGGTATATATTAAATAAGAATTGGCAATACATATGAGGTGGTGAAAAAAGTAAAAAGTGAGTGAAAAACAAACATGAAAACTCCAGTACGGGTTTTTACAATTTACAGTGGACCGTTTGGTAACATAACATAATAAATACATATAAAACGTGAGCTAATACATGGACATGGCAAGTAATGTTTCTTCAAATTAATTGTACATTGAAAAAAGTTGTGGACATATAATTTTAATACAATTATTTCATGTTGTTAACGATAATAAAATATATCACTTTGAAGCTGTTTTAAAGGAAATACGCCAAAAAATGTCATACCATGTAACAGCCAGAAATGAGATGAGTACTACAGTAGCAATGGAAATATTCATAATTAACACTTACATGGCACATCTGTTTTTAAGAAACATTTCTTCCATCAACATTCACTAATATTAAACATTTCAAGGTTCTTATTTTATATTTTACAATGCTATCCATAGGTCCTGATGAGACCTATAAAACATTTAACAATACAAGATCTATTTACATACACCAAACAACTATATACGTGGGTATATCCAAAAGTAATGTCACTGATGCTATAAAATCGTATATAATGTCAGTAAAACCACGAACTTTTTCACACCGTAACTTCAGTCTAATTTGAATATGAGGACCAAATTTCGCAACAATGCACATAATAGTTCTGGAGATATGAACATTTTCATGAGACATAATTACGAACATCGCCGCAAGCCCGACGTCAACGACGTCACAATGACGTTACTTGCTGACACTTACTCATCCAGTAGAAATTCATCTCTCGTGATTTCTAACGACTCATGTATCATGCAGTCATTTCCAAGACCTTCAAAAATGTTTAATTGAATTGACGGCGTTAAAAATTCTGTTGGTGTTCTTTTCGGATCAACTAAAAACCGTTCATATGACTCCCTATCGATAATGATTTGGTGATGTATGCCCCCTTAATAGATTAAACTACATACACATGAGCCTATGTTGCCGCCTTGTTTAAATAACGTTTCAGTAGGTGACTTTCATTACTTTTAGGAAAAGTGCATTACTACGCGCAGCGTCTTTTTGTCACAAATCTGCCGTGTTTTCGCTAATTAATCAATGCGTTGAAGATATATTACGAGTTTCAAAGTTGAGTGACGTTATTGAATTTTTAGCAGCAGACACAAAACATTTGTTTCATCAAGTCACGAAAGTATTGTCTGCTTTCGATAATTATTTTTTATAAAAACGCATAAAAGAAATTTTTATGATAATGAAAAACAATCGTAATTTTCGTGTGCGGCGATATGACGTCATAGGTATATTTTAAATGTACATATAATCCAGTTATGAAAATCGAATAATGCAGCATGTTTTATATTAATCAGAATTGAATTGCTGAACATTTTGATATCATATTTATGCATATCGGTCTATACAAAATTAAACCACGGGAGGAGTGACATTACTTTTGGATATACCCTCGTACATGTATCTACAACTGACATTTATGTCCTTCAGAAAGATATTTGAAAGTTCCTCTAGATAATACAATGTAAAATGATAGTAGTAATGTGCACCAAAAGAAACACTAATGAAATATGTGTTATCATTTGAGAATGCATGGTTGTATTGCGGTTTTGTCTTTGAGAGACATGTTTGTATGAATCAGTACTACCTGATTCTTGGATGTTTGTAAGCTTTTTACGTGGAATAATAAATAACTGAAAAATAGTTTGGTATAAAATAGGCATGCATAAAACTTAACATACAGTCGATGTTTCCATTTAATTGAACAATCTTTGGAGTAGATCGAAAACGAAATTCTCTAAAGACAGATGCAAATGGATTAAGACTTAGTTTAGTACATAAGAATTTTGTATTTGTGTGTTATTTTATAGTATCACATGTACATGTAATAGTAACAACTAAATGGGTTTGAAGTCCATTATAGTGAGCGTTCTTCAGTTTTGAACGGAAGCATTTGGTCTAAAAATGGTTAAGGTCACATTGACCTTGACCTTTGACCTGCTGACCTCAAAATAATTAGGGTTCATCGACTGTTTCTGATCAACCTTCATGCATAGTTTAAAGATCCTAGAACGGAAAGCATTTGGTCTAACGACAGACAGACAGACAAACGGACAGTCACAAGAAAAGCAATATACCACTCATCGATGGTGGCATGATAACTTAAACATATTTCAGTTTCAGTTTTTTCCAGGAAATCCATTTAAACTCAACATAAAGTCGGCAAATTTAAACATTTCCAATCCAACATATGCAAAACACGTACTACATATGGAGAGCATGCTGTTTTTTACAATAAATACTTTTCTAGCCATCAAATCGCCGTTAAATTTGAAACATGTGTGTAATGAAAGGTATGTTATATTCCTATAACAATAACCAAACAAATGAGGTGAAAATACAAAAGAGTTTCGCGTGGTGATCCAACTGCGGCGAATTTTCAGCCACACAGCCTGACGGAGAATCAGTTTTTCTCCGTTATTGCTACACGTACAGATAAGATAAATACACGTACATGTTCGGAAATGTATAAAGGGTGGCACTGCATTGAGATATTTGGGCAAAACAATTTGATTGTAACATAAACCAATAACAAATAAGAATCTTACCTTTTTTTTCGTCAAAATGTGTACAACATATGTAGACCAGGAAGTTCGACATATGAAATTATGCGTAACCCATTTTGGTATCGATATGTTGGATCCCCCACCGTGGTGAAATAAGCACAGAATCTTGTCAATTTCAAGAAAATAACCACGAAAAGCATGTATTTTAAAAAGAATGTGTGTGGAAAATGGATGGCCTTCTTTGGCATATTTAAGTGAAAATAGTAGATAAATTATTCAATCGTAAGTGTTATATAATATATATTATCGTCAGGGATACTTGTAATATGAATGTGCAGTTATTATTCAATTGTGAATGGAATTTAAAACTTCTAATACTTGGAATAATCTTCAGATGGTGAGTGATCTTGACCTAGTTTTAAACATTCTTTTTTGAGTTGTCCATTTAAATTACACAACAGCTTTTTTTATCAAATATATATTAGTAGAGTCAGACATATTATAATACAGTAGCTATAATATTTTTACTATAATATAAACTTGTTTGAACAAGCAGTTAAGATAGAGTGTTAGCAATAAGTTTGCTGTTTTGTGCTGGTCAGCTATATTCTTGGGTTAAAAACATCAAGGATAATTTTGATAAAACGACATAATGGTGTCAGTAGTTTTTTGTTATGGCTGTTTAATAGTTCCTTAAATTTTCGATTACTTGGGTTTTGATAGAAGTTGTTTGGAATATATTTATTTCTTGGTGTATTGAAGAAAGGGCAGACCAATAAATAGTGTAGTTCATTGCCAATTTCATGTCTATCACAGAGCGTGCATAGTCTTTCTTCTATGACAGTCCCTTCATATCTGCCAACTTCAATTGGCAGATAGTGGTTACTTGTGCGAAATTTTAGGAGTTGAAGATAATCCTTTCTGTTTAGGTCTAATAAGTATTGTTCTAACTGTATAGATTCCTTAATTAATGAGTAGTTTGTTCCTTTGGAAGATGACTCTAAAGATGCATTCCAGTGTTGATAATATTGATCTATTAGAACCTGTTTAATACTATATTTTATGTTACTTTGTGGTAATGTATTTTGATTATTCCATATATCCATTCTGCCAGTCTCGGTGAAGATTGATTTAATGTGATTGACCCATTTTGATGTAAATTTTGGTATATTCATCATAATTGTATAAATTTTATATGCAAGTTTATTCTGATTCCCTGTTACAAGTCTTGTCCAGAACCCTATCATTTTACTTTTAATAATGATTTCGAATGGATATCTTCCTAGTTCTGCTCTTAGCATGTATAGTGGAGTATTCCTTCTTAAAGAAGTGATATATCTAAGAAATTTACTATGGACTTGTTCTATCATATTAATATTTTCATAGCCCCACACTTCACAATTGTATGTAAGAATAGGTACTATTGTATGGTCAAATAGTTTCAATACTAGATCAATTGGTAGATTGCAGTTTTTTATTCTTGAGTATAGTAGGTGCATAGCTTTCTCTGCTTGTTCTACAAGATGTTTTTTGCTTTGGTAAAATTACATGTTTTATTGAAAAATAAGCCTAGATACTTGTAGTGATCTACTATATCAATATTTGTCCCACCCATTGTAAAAGAATATTGTTGTGTGTTCCTACACCCAAATACAATTATTTTAGTTTTACTTATATTGACTTTTAGCTTCCACTGATTACAGTAATCTAGGAAATCATCTAAACATTTTTGGAGAGAAATGACATTATCACTAATAAGAATTGTGTCATCTGCATATAAGAGTAGCATGATGTGCAGAATGGGCAATATTTCGGGTGTAAATTGGTTTACATCTATACCATGATTGTTATGTTGTATTAAGTAGTCCTCCAGGTCATTTAAAAAGAGTGTGAATAAAATAGGAGAGAGATTTTCCCCTTGTCTTACTCCAATGCCACATTGAAAGAAGTCAGATCTAACTGTTTGATTATTTTCATTGCTATTTATTTGTATGCATGATTTTACATTTTTGTACATGTTATGTATCATACTAAAAAAGTTACCTGTTATATTACTGTTCAAAAGTTTGTTCCACATACCAAATCTCCAAACTGAGTCAAATGCTTTACTAAAGTCAATGAAAGCACAGAATAATATGATGTCTTAGGATTTCTATGATAGAGTTTAGGGTAAAAATATGATCAGATGTTGAATAATTTTTTCTAAACCCTGCTTGATTTTCTTTCATTATGTTATTTTCATCTAGGAATTTATTGAGCCTGCTGTTTAAGACTGAAGTAAATAACTTACTAATGCATGACAGCAATGTAATTGGTCTATAATTATTTGGATCATTTTGGTCCCCTTTATGTTTATATATTGGGATAATTATTCCTTCTGACCAGTTAGCTTGCACTAGGCCAGTTGTTAGAATTATGTTAAACAATTTTACATATATAGGTAACATTCTGGAACAGGATGATTTGATGTATTCATTGAGGACATCATCAATGCCAGGGGCTTTGTTATTTTGTAATTTTCTTATGCACTTTTCAATTTCATCCCTTGTGAATGGGCAATTGAGTAAGTGAGTGTTTTCATTTGAGATATCTTCCATGTTTATATTATCATCATGGTCATCAGTCATGTTTAGATCTCTAAAATGTTGAAATAGATCTGCTAGGTTGGGTTGATTTGTCTTTGGTTTAGGTTTCACTTTATTTAGTAGTTGCCAGTAATGTTTAGGATTTTTGCTATGCATCTGTCTCAAGTAGGACTCATTTTGCTTATTAGATTTAGATATGTATTTATTCATTGTTTTCTTATACTGTCTTGATGCTATTTTTAGATTAATCCTATTTTCTTCAGTACCATATTTATTATATTTCTTGCGCGCTTTGTTATAGACTTTCTTAGCCTTTTTACAGTCATTTCCATACCATTTGTTTTTGTTTGTTACTGGTCTGCAATAGGACTTTTTTGTGAATGTTTTGTTTGCACTATTTATAAATGTGTTGGCTAGTTGTAGTGATATGTTATTCATCTCATCTTGAGTGATTTCTTGGCTGTTTGTAACTCTGTCCAATATTATCTCTATTTGACTAGTGTCTATGTTATTTATGAAAGTTTCTTGTTTGTCATGTTCCCATCTCAATTTGTGTGCATCATGCTTGTTACTCTGAGTGCTTGTGCTGTTGTGTTGATTTAATAATAAATCACATTCTATGATGGCATGTCCATCTGAAAAGAGACTATCTAACTCTTTGATTTCAAAGTTAACAATTTTCTTAAACCCATTTATTGATGTGATATAATAGTCAATAACTGAGATATCTTTAAATGTCATATTACTTGTACTTGAACTCGGAAACCTTCCATTTACAATAAACATATTGTTATTTTTACAGATATTTATCAATTTGTGACCATGATTATTTATCTTTCTATCTCGAGAGATTCGATTTACTTTGATTCTATAATCGGACAGCAATTGACCTTGGTCTAAAAAATCTAACAACATTTCGTCATCAATTGCATCATGGATAAAATTATCAGATACTGTAAAATCATCTAAGTTGGAGGTATGAGCATTGTAATCACCACTTATACTCCGTCATGCCCACTGACTCTATTCATAAAGTGTACATTATTTCTGTTAATGTACACTTTTGTGAGACTTCTTCTCAGAAAATGATTGGTCAATTTAAGCTTCAAACTATTTCAGATTTGCATAACCACATACACAGTTAAATAAATGTCTCTGCTGATTGCCTGAAGACTAAAAATTGTAAAAACACACAATGAGGGATTAACATGACTGTGCTACTGTAAACTAATCATATTTGCAGCATTACATTTTAATTAGTGTCTCATGTGAAACTTAATAATAAAACAAAGAAATGAAGCGTTAAATTTTGTATATTATATTTTTTAGTCTTGGCTGAACTAAATACTAAA
This sequence comes from Spisula subtruncata, assembly GCA_963678985.1. NCBI lineage: Eukaryota > Metazoa > Mollusca > Bivalvia > Venerida > Mactridae > Spisula > Spisula subtruncata. Next base: position 18,903,286 of record OY787668.1, read on the forward strand.
ACAAAATAATCACAATTCATCTACACCCCAACAATAATAGGGCAATGGCTAATCCTTTAATATTGCTGTCCACTAAGTTAAGAGCAAAATCCATCAAAATTGAATGATTTTACGTTATTGGTTATCAGGAGGAATACAGCAAACCTAGAAACAATGTATAAAACAAGAGGGCCATGATGGCCCTATATCGCTCACCTGATTATAAACCCTGCACAAATTTCACCCAAAGGAATAATTTGAACATCTTGGTAGAAAACCACAAGATGATGCTACATACCAATAATCAAAATTCTAGGCATTGTAGTTTTAGGCAAGAAGATATTAATATGTTTTCCCTATATATAAGTCTATGTAAAACGGTGACCCCCGAGTAGGGCCAATTTTGACCCCAGGGGCATAATTTGAAAAATCTTGGTAGAGGACCACTAGATGATGCTACATACCAAATATCAAAGCTCTATGCAGTGTAGTTTTAGACAAGAAGATTTTTATTTGTTTTCCCTATATAAGTCTATGTAAAACGGTGACCCCCGGGGTTGGGCCAATTTTGACCCCAGGGGCATAATTTGCACAATCTTGGTAGGGGACCACTAGATGATGCTACATTCCAAATATCAAAGCTCTTAGGCATTTTAGTTATAGACAAGAAGATTTTTATATGTTTTCCCTATATAAGTCTAGGTAAAATGGTGACCCCCAGGGTGGGGCCAATTTGACTCGAGGGGAATAATTTGAACAATCTATGTAGAGGACCTCTAGCTGAGTCTATTTACCAAATATGAAAGCCCTGGGCCAAGCAATTTCAGAGAAGAAGATTTTTTAAGGTTTTCTCTATATAACTCTATGTAAAACTAAGGGCCCCCGGGGCGGGGCCAATAACTTGAATAATCTTTGTAGAGGACCTTTTGCTGAGTCTACGTACCAAATATGAAAGCCCTGGGCCAAGCGGTTTGGGAGAAGAAGATTTTTTAAGGTTTCCCCTATATAACTCTATGTAAAACTAAGGGCCCCCGGGGCGGGGCCAATTTTGACCCCAGGGGCATAATTTGAACAATCTTTGTAGAGGACCTCTAGCTGAGTCTTCATACCAAATATGAAAGCCCTGGGCCAAGGGGTTTCGGAGAAGAAGATTTTTAAAGGTTCCCCCTATATAACTCTATTTAAAACTAAGGGCCCCCGGGACGGGGCCAATTTTGACCCCAGGGACATAATTTGAACAATCTTTGTAGAGGACCTCTAGCTGAGTCTACATACTAAATATGAAAGCCCTGGGCCAAGCGGTTTGGGAGAAGAAGATTTTTTAAGGTTTCCCCTATATAACTCTATGTAAAACTAAGGGCCCCCCGGGGCGGGGACAATTTTGACCCCAGGGACATAATTTGAACAATCTTTGCAGAGGACCCCAAGGTGGTGCTACATACCAAATATGAAAGCTCTAGGCCTTACGGTTTCAGAGAAGAAGATTTTTAAAGTTTCCTTTGCGAAAATCTATTTTTAGCCTGTGTGACCTAGTTATGTGACAGACCGGAAATTTTTTAACAACTTTGAAAGAGGCCACCCAAGGATCATTCCTGTGAAATTTGGTTAAATTCCATCAATTGGTTTAGGAGAAGAAGTCATTTAAAGGAATTGTTGACGGACGACGGACGACGGACGACGGACGCCGCCGGACGCCGGACAGCCACCTATCCTAAAAGCTCACCAGTGAGCACTTTGTGCTCAGGTGAGCTAAAAATAATATACATTGTGCAACCGACAAGAATCCTGAGTTATTATTATACAATGATCGAAAGAGGTTATAACTTCCTACTTGTTTTCATGAGCACAAGTGATGCCACTTAGAATCACTCAAATACAACATTATATTGTAGTTAGTAATCATCAAATTATGTAGCCCTATGAAAATGAATGTTTAAATTAGAACATGAGTCAATTCATTACGGCGCTATTATAATACAAACATTTTTTTAATATCTATAAAATAAAACACACTGTCTTAACATCAACTGAGCAGTTTTAGATATATATAAGAATCGGCTAACATGATCCTGTTTGAAAATAAACATTAATTTTATAAATATTTCCATGACAATCGTCAATTTTTTTTGAATGAAGACAAATAATATGCTATATACCTTTGTGCATCAAGCCTTAATCCATGAATGTGGAAAATAATTGCTTGTGTAATCTTAGCTTTTATATGTTGTATTAATAGTTTCTTGATTTTTACTCAATCTATATGACAGTTAATCCCTCAGATGTGTTAGGCCAAGGTTATTATGTTACATAGAGTCATATTTTCTAAAATTCAATATGTGTTCTGCTCATGCATTGTGCCAGAATTGATTGTGCTAATCATTGTCTCTCTGGAGATCATTTACTTTTTGCCGGAGTATAAGTAAGATAAAGTACAATTTTTTTATCAAAAGTGTCCTCTTACAACCGTTATAGGATAGTTTTGTAAGGACGAACAACAAATTATCCTCGGCTTCGCCTCGGACAATTTCTTGTTAGTCCTTACAAAACTATCCTATAACGGTTGTAAGAGGACACTTTTGATCAAAAACTAGTACTGTATCTATTACATATGTATAATATATCATATTTACTTTTCATGACAGCAATTTTCATTTTCTAAAATTTCAAATTCATTGTTATTATAAAAACGAGAACACATAGGAGGTACATATACATTGCCAAACATAATATCCTCACCAAAATTTGTGAAAGATTTGGATAGTCTTAGCCATATAACATAGTCTGAGTCTGTTTCCACTGATTCTATGAACGGATAAATGTCATTCTTTACGAATGCACCTATGCCGCCAGATTTTCTTTGAAAGCGTTGTTTTCTCGGTTGACTTATAAACGTATAGTCTTGTAGTATAATTTGGTCGTGTATGTCAAGTTTTGTTTCACTAACAAATAACACATCATAATTGGAAACTAGTGATTGAAAGTCTGGATAACATTCTCTTCTTTTTAAGCCGCAAACGTTCAGTGAGCCAGTTTTTAGTGTATTTACGCGCAGATTTCCATCGAACCTCTATTGTTTAATAGTAGTTTGTGGGGGAGTAACTTGATTAGTGCTTGTACTGGAATTGGGGGGTACACTCGCCTTGGATGTATCTTGTATTTTTTCCATTTGGGGGGGGGGGGGTATTTACTTCACCACAGAAATGCCAAGTCAAATGGCAGTAATTAAAATTTGACATAATAAATGAGTAATATATGTTCAGTTTTCCTAATTTGCAAAGTTTATTTCCTAACCGTTTTAAAACATTTAACTACCTTGGTGCTTTTTTGCATATGTTTGAAACATGAGTATTAAAATTTAACATAAGGTCTATGGTAACACCAAGTAGTTTTACTTCATCTTCACACTGGATATCAAAATCACCTAAAGAGAAAGAAATATTAGATTTGTGTGTTTTTTTTGCCAATCAATAGGGCTTGAAATTTATCAGGATTTGCTTTCATCTTATAATCTGAGAACCATTATATCTGTGACATATGCTATCTTTTTCTAGGGTAGATTTCACAGTGTCCAAATTTGAATATGAGAAAGATAGAGTGTTATCATCAGCATAATTGTATAGACTACTTTCCTGAACAAAGTGAAAAATGTCATTAATGAAAATATTGAATAGCACAGGTCCTAAGATAGATCCCTGTGGTACGCCTTTTACTAAGTTTTGAGAGAAGCTTTGCAATGTGTCTAATTTCACACATTGTTTTCTATTTGAAAGATAGCTGTCAATGAGTTCAAGGGCCTTACCGGTGACACCATAGGTTTTTAGTTTGAGTAGTAGCAAGTCATGAGGCAAACAATCAAATGCTTTTGAGAGGTCCATCAAGACTGCTGCTATATATTTGTTTGCATCCAGGTCTTTTTCCAGTCCTCTATGACTTTAAGAAGTGTAGACTGACACCCATACCCTGGTCTAAAAGCTGATAAAAAGGAATTAAAATGTAAATGAACTGTTCTTTTTATGAAGAGGGGTTACTTGTGCTATTTTAATTTGATCTGGAAAAACTGCTGTAGAGAAGGTTTGATTGATAAGATTAGTAACAGGGGTAACAATTAAAGGTTTGGCTAGTTTCAATAATTTGCTAGAAATGCCATCAGTACCCGTAGCCTTTTTGCAATATAATTCATTTATCTGTTTGCTAATGAAATCTGTGTGGACAGGAGTGAAATCAAAAACTGTTTGACCACGAGTCTCAATCTGTTTTTCTATTTCCATAATATTAGGATGGTTATTATTGACTGGAAGACTATCATTGCCAATATGTTTAGCAACATTTACAAAGAAATCATTAAATATGTTACAGACATCTTGTTGGTCATGTATTAATCTTTTTCACAAAGTACTGTGTTCTTAAATGTGTTACATCCTTTGTTTGTAAGAAAAGGTTTTACTGTAGGCCAGAAACGTTTTGATTTGCAACCCCCCTCACATCTGTCTATAAAATAATTATTCATTGATTTTCTGGAAATTTTTGTAACTAAATTTCTCTGTTTTCTAAAATTTCCCAGTTTACAGCAGAATTATTGGCATTAAATTTATTCAAAAGCATTCTTTTTCTGTAAACAGCCTGTTTCAGACTTTTATTCATGAAGGGTGCTGGCTTTTCAGTAAACCTCTTCTTTTTGACGGGGGTATGGTTGTCAGCTACATTTGTAAAAATTTCACCGAACTTTGCATAGTTGGTGTTGACATCATCATTAAAATCCAATTTAAACATTTCTTGTTGCAACTCTGTATTAAAATTGTCTGTATTAAAATTTCTGAAACTTCTATAACTGCAAAATCTCTTTTTCAGCAAAGGTACATCCTGTTTTTTTAATTGAACTCCAACAATATTGTGAACATCACTCAAACCACAGTTAAAATTACAAGTATTAAATACATTAGAAGTATTGTTAGTTAAAATTAGATCTAAAAGTGATGGTTATCCATTTTCGGTAAAACAAGTTGTTTTTTTAATAATATTTGTAAGATCAAAAATATCACAGATATCAGAGATAGGTTGGCACTTTCCATCATCTAATATATCAAAATTTAAATCCCTAATTAACATTACATTATCAAACCTAGCTGTCATTTCATCAAGGGTAATATCACATTTGTTTTGAAACATGGCATTATACATAGAAGGTGGTTTATATACGCCACTAAAAAGCCAAGAAGCACCATTTAAAATTACCTTTACACTTATGGTTTCTATGTTAACAAATTCCATATCCTGTAATCTATCACCAGCAACATCTGATCTCATGTATATATATACCATGATACCCCCACCATGGGCTGTTCTGTCGTTTCGCCACATGTGGTAGTTGTTTACCATAAAAGAAGCATCTGGGAATGATCCATCTAGCTTTATTTCTTATAAAAAGAGAAGGTCAACAATATTTTTAGTTAAAACGTCTTGAATATGGTAAAATTTATGACGAATACTGTTTATATTTAATGAAGCACACAAAAATCGGTTCGGAAATGTTTTCCTCATACATATTAAAGAGTCAAATATGCCATGATCATCAGGCACTGAATCACACGAGATGTCGCTGTTCTGAGTGAAGTGAGTCTTCAAAATATGATTCTGTAAAGTGAAAAAGTGTACATATCTGGCAAGTCCATGGAGTATCAGTATTTCCGAGTGCAATACACTTAAACGAATTTCTAATTGGCCACCCTAAAAATATTATATCATCTGATAAATTATATCAATAAATCTTAGGCTGTGTTATTTGTTCATTCCACACACTTACTTATCTATTTCTGGAAAGAAATGGCGTATTCATATACAAAACCATCAATGCGTAACGGTTGGTGCGAAATTGCTTTTTTGACCTCGTGCACAGCTTAGAATAGTATCGTATTTGGTATAAATTTGTTCCCTGTAGATCGACTTTTCTTTAAACACTATGATTTGTGAAAATAAACCATGTGGAACGCGCTCATGACGTCAGATGCATGCATACATTGAACGAATTTCTGATTGGCCACGCGTTTTTATGAATTGGTTTTAAAAAATGCTTTTTTAGAAAACTATAAATAATCGAAACCCCGATACTGTCCAATTTTATTGATAGAAAATATGTTTATCGTAGTAATTCGAGCTAAACCCCACGTTATTATAAATATCGCTTTTTTCAAAAAGACGTTTTGACGTACCCGTCATTCTAACGGTCTCAGCGCGCCGCGTATTACTTATTCTCGTCAGTATTAATACCTTTCATTAAGCCAATCGGCAGAGAATACATTTTGACTGATTTCAAAAATCAAACATGTCGGGCACGTGAACCAGGTGCACGTAAGCCATTTTGCACAAACTGTTCCGCAATGATGAGTTTATACATGCATGCGTAATTTATTTCTTGAAATCGATAGATAAGTGCATGTAATATAAATAACCACAATTTTAGAAATATTGACTGAATATATCGCATAATATAATATTTCATTGGGTGGCCAATCAGAAATGCGTTTAAGTGTATAGTCTCGTGGGCTTTGTTGTAAAGACCATAGAGACTGGCAGAATCAAAAGCCTTGCTATTATTAGACTCTACGGATGTTTCACGGTTTGTTCACAGGGATTAGGCTCATATTGAGTCGAAAAATATGGTCATATTCTATAATGTATATTAGGCTCATTGGGTCGAAAAATATGGTCATTTTCTATAATATATATTATTGTATTAAAGAATATGATCATATTTGTCGACTCAATGAGCCTTATCACTATGGGTATGTTTCACTATCTTAGCCAGTACTTAGTGAAGGATAGTGATACCGCGAAAGGATTTTATTATTAGAACTTAATCAAAAGTAGGTGGGGAACTACGTTTCGGTCACAAATAAACAAACTGGCTAAGTAATACATGTACTTGCTAAATTGTGTATCGTTCTAAAATTACAGTTTAACCATAGGCCATACCAAATAATATTTTCGTTTAGCATCAACCCTTAGTCTGGAGTTCCCTCCCCTTGATGCTACGCTATCTAATACTGAACAGATTGGATGCCGGGAACCAGAATACATCCACCCCAAGTTCAAAAATATATCTAGCTACCCTGAGACAAAAACAAAGCCATTGAAAAATACAAGTGGCAACGCGTTAAGTTTACGACTTCTATCCTCATCAGTATTATACTATACGGCTTCAAGCATAGTCATTTATAACATACCTAGATACACTTGAAAATATATAACTCCATGTTCATTAAAACATACTGAAATAATTGAACTAAATGGTATGAAGCGTGCAATATCTCAATGGATTTTGAAGATGTAATATTTTACAAATTTGTTTTTTTTTTCGCTATATTAAACGAAGAAACGATTTGGTATGGCCCTATGTACATGTATACAGGGTGTCCCAAAAAAGGGGACCTATGATAAACAATTGTAACTTTTTTTTTATAATAGATATCACACTATTAATTGTTATGTGTACAAACTATTACTAATCAAAACAACAAGGGAAGAACACTGTTCAGAATACTAGCATCACTGTCGTGATTATTTAGCTCAATACTCAGAGTTACCTCCCATGTTTACAATCTCTAGTTTCAGTAAAATACCATAAACTGAAGCAGGGATTTCAGAATTCAATGAATCCATGCTGACCTCAAACATCTTCTCATCTGCTCCAAAGCATAGTTTATGGTTCCTGATACATAAGTTCAATATTTATAGCAAACAAGTTCACTATTGGGATCAAGTTTGAGTAATTTAAGGTCTTATGGCCTGTGATATGAGGTAAGATGACAGTACTATTTCGCAAACATATCCTGAGTGTGCTGCTGATTTATTGCAAGAAGAGTTTTCTGCTAGCCTATGGTGATATTTTATAATTTCTGACATACACAATTACTCCAAAATATATCTATGAGCTGTTCGTTTGGATAAAACTTTACTTATTGCTCTTTTCTGTAGTCTAAGCTTTTTTTGGTAATAGTCCTTGACAATATTATGTTTTTAATCATTGAATGATTGTTGATGCTATTTTGGAAGGTTTTCCACTTCTCCGTTGGTCAGTAAAATCGTCACATTTTCCTCTGTTTGCAATTTATTGTCCTATTTGTTTTATTTTTACAAGATTTTGATCACCCCTTTGACTTTTAATGTTGTTTTCTAACAATAAATGCTCTGACGCAAATGCCCTTTTCTTATAATGCCCCTTTTCAGGTGATTATGCAAAAATAACGTGAAATGATGCCATTGTGAAAATTATGACGTCTCTTCCTGTTTTGAAGCACCATATTTAAACAAGTACCCTTTTTAAAAGTGGGGATCCCTTACATACACTTTCACAAAATATCAGCTTAATTCATCAAAATATGAATGGATAATAAGGGTTTAATGTAGGTCCCCGTTTTTTGGGACACCCTGTATGTAACACTTAAGCTCGTATTGAAAAAGTCTAAAATGGCACTTCGGAAGATGCAAAACAAATCATCTAGGTTTTTCTACTTTCAATTTGTAAAAAAATAGTTACTAGTATCAGTCATGTTTCATTGAGCACGAAATTAAAACCTTGTTGGTAAACATGGAAGGGAGTTAAACATTAGAGTATAATAGTCACTACTGATCTCGAGGTTGTCGGTTTCGAATCCCGGGCTGACCAACTAAAATTACTGATAGTCTTTCGGATGAGGCTTTAAACTGAGGTCCCATGTATGGGTGCTATACATATGGCATATGCCATGCAAAAAGAACCAGGGATGCTTCTGGAATCTGTATCATGCCCTTTCCCCGAAACACTAAAAGTACTAAAAGTCTTCTGGAGGCCTCGCACATAAAGATTATCCGGTGGCGAAGATAAAGAAACGCAATAAACCAAACATACTGATCATTAACTGCTAACCCAAGAAAAATATGTAGATCTATTTACAAACAAATAATTATTGTAATGATACGGCTTTCAATTCAAACCTTCAAACGAAATTGATATGCATACGTAGAGATTTAAACACGTTCTTTACAATATCCAATTTCTAATCATTTTTTATAAATGTCGTTGTCTATTTATTATAACTGTATTTTACTGAAGCGACACAATGTGTCGTTTTGTAAGTCTTGCAAAGTAATGTTGGATTATTTATTAAAGCTCCTTGATGCATTGTCTCCATTCGTATATACTTGGTGATTATTTCGCAGTATTTAGATTTCGCGCATTCGATGATGACCGCGAATATAGCGAAAATTAAACCCCCGCGAAATATACCCGCTATACAGTATCAGCAATGTTTCATTTTGTTACAAGTGCCGAGTCACAGACATATCACAATTAGCTTTGGAAACATTGGATTTTTTTAACGTACGAATAATGGGGCCCGCTGATTTGTTAAGTTCAATGAGAAAGTGATCGTAGTTTTAAAAAAAAACATTGTTGACATTGTCGACTTAGCATACCTGCCAGTTTACCGTTGTTAATTTCTGGTTTTCCAAGTTCTCGATACATTTGATTCATTTTATAATTTTCTATCCCATATTTATATAAACCACTAGAATTAATACATTCCTTGTTTATGCATTTAAATCCCCTTTAAATCACATTCAAGTGCATTCGATCTATGCGCCATTTGTTCAACTTATAAGGCCTATATATACACCGATTACATGTACAAGTATCTATTCAGAATCAAACACCCGTATTTACGTTTTTAATTTAACAATAACCAAACTTCATTTAACATCAACGGAAATAATTTAAAATCTGTGAGATTGGAAACGTTATGTAGAAGATCTCGAAAACCCAGCGGTGACCCCATTCCCGAGCTCGCTACATCGTCGAAGAAGCGGGTGCAGGAACGGGGTGTCGCCTGAGTTTTTGAGGATGAGTCTACCCAGGCTCTACTGTTGTACTTAGACCATCGAGTTATCAGTGGGGAAAGTGAATTAAATATAGATTTACTATTTCAGGATGAACTGACTAAACCTTCTCACACACAGATTGCGTACTTTATATACATCCAGCAATTTTGGGAAGTTGACTATAGTCCACAATCCAGTAGCATTGCTGGTACGTACAAAGCTATTCGTTAGTACATAACAGACGTTTACACTAGCTTTTAGGTTCTGCCTTTCGAATATAGTTTTAGAAACAAATTCATTTAGATCCTGATCAATTTTATAGCCTCTTTATGTGCCACATAAGGTCATAAGAAATTATAGCAAAACCCATCATCAACTTCAAGAATTGTTATTCAGTTTCAAAACATTATTATTTGCTGCACCTATAGTGGGATTTTTTTTACAACTTCATTTTGGTAAACATGACAAGTTCCGATTTGCATGAAAATAGACTCATAAAAAGCGCCTTCTGGTGCAGATTTCTCATATGTATCAGTCTTATATGGTCGACCTTCTCATTCTAAGTCAGCGATATGTACACAGCTGAAATAGCGCTGTTGTGAAATAATATGTTTCATCCATTAGTGTTGTGATAAATATGCAAGACTGCAGTGCAATCATTAAATATTTTGAAACTATAAGGTTTTGTTATCCGCCGACATACACTGAGCAAAATTTCTAATTGGTCACTTTTTAAACTCACATATTTTGTACATAACAATTGAGAAATATATTTAGTGTATTTAACTAATTAGGCCTCGTGTTCTTAATCAAATTCAGTTCGTGTTTCACATAGCCTCGTAACCTGTTATGAGTTATGGCCCATTGTGTACGAAACAGTTTTTTAAGTTTAATGCGAAACCTGTCAGTGGAAATGTGATAAACTGTAAAAATATAAACCAATTTGTGATCGCTCAAACAGAATAACAATCAATATTGCTAAAATAATTGGGCGCTAAAAGATATACATCTTTGAAGTTGAAAATTCTGAAATTACATCCCTTTTAATTGAAAATAGAACAAAAGTAAATCCTCAAAATAATGATACCCACGAGTGATAGATAAGTCAAATTTTGTACAGTATTTCTTTCATTAGTTATCTTCTTTATGCTTCAATTATGGCAAGTTATCAGTGCGTTTCAACTTAATAGGCGACATTGATTTCCTATGGCGAATTACGTTGTAGCTATCAGAAATCCAGATAAATCGTAAAAGTCGATGTTTTTCATTTCATTTCACCGCTTCAACCATACAATCTATTGTAGTATAACTTTGCCATATAAATTAATTACTGCCGACTCGTCCATATGAGATGATGATTTTTATTATGTTGTATGTTAAAAAATAGGGTTATTTATAAATGCATTTATTCCTATTTTATGTGATTTCTGATTCTGAGGGTTGTTGTTAAGTATCTCCAATAATTCAATGTCATGTCCATGTCAACTACTGACCTCAAATATTTTGTTCATGATATATGTACCCATATGGTCATAGTCAAATTAGTTGCACTTGCGCTCAGTAAAATGTGCATACACAACTGTTGCTGATGTGTTAACCGTTTCCATTTCAGATGCCTGTTTGACCACTAATGAGTAGGGGAAACATCTTGAATTGACGAAATGGCAGTATTCAGCAAATTAGATAATGCCTTAAGATCTCAAATTGGAACAAAAGGCCTTGATGGTGAAACTGAACTTGATATGCGGTGTCTTAGCTGTGCAAGAAAAGAGAAAGTTGGCGATTGGGATCAGATTAAGAAGGGTGATCATATCATCCTGAAAGGTGAAAACTTTATGATGAATATTAGAGGGAAGCAAATATCTCCGTACACTCATCATGCAATTGTGAAGGATGTCCTTCCCTTGGTCGAAGGCTCAACAGCATCAGTAACTTTAATACATTTCTATACGACCCCTTTCGATATGACTCTTAAAATTCAAGAAACAACAGAACTATTGGACTTTTCGTTTCATGAAATAATTGTGTTACGTTATAGACATCAGACGCACTCTGCTGATAAAATAGTTAAGAGAGCAACAAAAATAATGGACATTAATGCTAAAGTCAAATATAGTGCTCTTTTATGCAACTGCGAGCATTTTTGTAACTTGTGTTGTGTAAGTCAAGAGAAGAGTTTTCAGTCAGATACTTTAGTAAGTGTTTTGCGTGACCTGTCAATCGAGCTTGGTAGTTTACTTGGCAAGTTGTTGAAGATTATTTTGAGGTTTGTTTTTGTATCGCTCGAGGATGCTTCACGTTTAGCCACAGGGGCAATAACTGTGGTACCTTGGGGCGTGCTTGCTGCTACTGCGTTGCTTTATCTCGTTTACACATTTTGGAAGCACCATAAACTTGATGAGTCTAAAAAGCGTGGCAAATATTGCGCGACCTGTTGTCTTCGTAAGAAACAAGAGCTTTGGATGACGTTTGTAACTTACTGTTGTTTCCAAGTTGATGGTTTAGGCCTTTCGTCATTCTTGCTTACCGTGGTTGCATCAAAAGGTGTCCTCGTTGGCGTATTGCTGTTATGTAGTGTGTTGTCTGTGGGGTTTATGAATGAAGTTCCCAGACTACGAAAGTTATTCGGATCACCATTTGAGGGTCTTTTATTCAGAGTTACAAACTTGGGTAACGTTCGCAGAGGTCATGTGATATCATTTGACAATTGGAAGGTATCACATGATGCCATTGTCACCTCGGTCAGTATCACTCCTGATACAAGAAACAAAAAAGGCCGAATTCGAGTGGTGCATTATTCCCTACCTAGCCTCTTTGGTCATCGTACGATTGTTGAGGAAGACATTGACGTTGATGTGACACAAGTTTTTATCAAAGGACATAATTACAAGGGCTACAAAGTTCACCCACCAGAACGTGTTGTTGAGAGAGCCAGACAAAGATTGGGTGAGACAAAGTTTCGACTCTTGTCTAATCGATCTTGCCACTTTTGTCATTGGGCTAAAATGGACGAGGGGGAGGATGGCTGGGACACACGTGATGATGGTGGTGACACAAGACCCGAATTACTGTACATTAGAGATGTTGAGTGTGGAGAAACATTATCAGATTGGAAGACAATCCATGTCAACCACCAGCAAGGTCGAGTACGTTCAACCAGCCGTCTACAGAAAACTTGGGCTCGTATTAGGGATGATGTTCACAAAGGAACGATTATTTCGTTCAAATATCGAGGATTGTGGCACAAAGCAATTTGCACTGATGTTGAGTTCTCTAAAGAAGCTCTATCAAAGCTCTCAGTTACAGTTGTCCATTATGGGAAAAACTGTACAGCCACAGAGGAAGCATTTGAATTTGATTTGAACAACCAAAATATTTGGATTTATACATGCCATCCAATATACAAATATGAAACAAACGAAATTCTTAGACGAGCCAGATCCAAGATAGGAGTTCGTAATTACAACATGTTACATCACAGATCAACACATTTTGTAAAAGAGATAGCACTGAAAGACGTAGATTGTGTCATCAAAGTTTTGGATGAAATACAAGCTGGAGATGTGATCGTTGTTATGTACTGGGGACTGAAACATGCCGCAGTTGTAACAGAAATTAAAAGTAGCGACAATAAACCGAACACAATTGGTAAAATAAAGATCGTCCATTACGCTCTGGATTCGTTGTTTTCAACAAGATTTGTAAAAGAAGAAGATGTGTCTGTTGATCTTCAGAAAGACATGGTATGGCTGAAGAACTATAAGGGCTATTTTAGTTACCCTCGAGATGTTGTTGTTAAACGTGCTATAAGTCGTGTTGGTGAGCGTCGGTTCACTGTTTTTGGAAATACATCTTGGGAGCTTGCCCATTGGGCGAAAGTACTGCAGACATCAGCTGTTGTTATACAACGTAGTCCGTCCGGAGAAGGTGAAAAGTATATGATGGTGCCGAAGTTGGGCAAAGTATATGACGGATTCCAACGTCTCCCGGCAACTTCTTGGATGGACCTTAGTCCGGGAATTATTGTGGAATACTATTACTACTGGATCTTGCATCAAGGCATTCTTACCGGCTTTGATGAGAAAAAGAAGAATATTCGTGTTATTCATTATGGTACATCTCATTTATTTGCAACTAGAACGGTTATGGAGGATGCTATAAGACTAGATTTAGCTTATGATAGCATTTGGAAATATGCTGCTGACCCGAGGCGATGTTACAAAGCTTCTGTTTCTGTAGCCAAGGCTCGCGAACGACTTGGTGAACAAAGATGGGGACGTGGCAACCGCTCTTGGGACTTCTGTAAAGATTGTGTCTTGAAGAAAATATCGGAGGAACGATAAAGTATTCGAGAGAAGAATTGCAAATGTTTCCCAAAATTGACATATGCATGGTGATATTGTCGATGATGAAAGTATGAGGCGGAGATTTTTGTAGATGATTTGGTTACTGTAATAATGTTTGATGTCGAATTCCATCTTGCTACTAAGACAGTTGTTTCCATGCCATCGTTCGCTAGTGGTTATGTGGACGGTTTCATCTTATAAAATATGCTTCTTTGGAATATTAGAGGTTTTTGTGTGCTGCAAATATCTTCTTTTGTAATCCCCATTCGTGGTGCGATAGAAAACATGACAATGTGTGATCACGTAAATATTTTGCATATAATTAACTGATGATTTCTTAGATGTGATCTAATAGTGAATGTCTAACGTCATATTTATACTGGCATTGTTTAGTAATACAGGATGGTTGTACACTTCTTCTGATATAACAAAACTCTACAAGTCCCATCGTTTGTGATTCAAGGAAAGCTGGGTGTTTTACATTTAGCTATTGCTTACATTTTAAGTTGCGTGCAAGTATTTTAATTAAGTAAACCCCCACATAATTTCTACGAGATTCATTTTCTCTTCATGTAAATTGTTCTAATGGTATTTCTTTTTATCTCATTCTTCGGTTTTACATGCTTCTCCGTCTATTGTCTTACCTCTTGCAATTATGATCTGAATGCTCTTTGTACCTTTATTTGGAATAAGTTATGGTAAAATTGTATATTTCTATCGGCTGTAAATATAAATTGAATGTAGATGTATTTCTATTAATTTTGTGTTTTGTGATGTTATACGAGAGGTCTTCAACTTATATTTGAACAAATTATGAACGCCGGTTTTGCTATGCTGACTTTAAACAACCGATATATCTCTTTTCAGCCATATGTGAAAATGTTTTAGGTGCAACATCACCATACAATGTGTATTCAATTTGTTTAAAGTCATAAACATTTTTTTAGAGATTTGTGTAAATCATTTGCATACTGTAATAATATTTTCTTGTTTAATGGAAAGTTCTATGTTACTTCTAAGACAGTTTTTTCATGTCATCGTTTGCTAGTGGTTATGTGGACGGTTTAATCTTATAAAATATTCTTGTTTTAAATATTAGAAGCATTTCTGTGCGGCAAATACCGTTTTTACTTTTTAGCAATCCTAATCATGAGGCGTTAGTAAACATGAAATCAGGAGCTCTAATGAAAAATTTTCATCTAATTTAGTAATACTTTTTTATTGTGATTTAATACTGAATGTCTAACGTCAAAGTTTTACTGGCATTGTTTAGTAATATAAGATGGTTGTACATATCTTATGATATAACAAAACACTACACGTCCCATCGTTTGTGATTCAAGGAAAGCTGGGTGTTTTACATTTAGCTATTGCTTACATTTTAAGTTGCGTGCAAATATTTCAATTAAGTAAACCCCCACATTATTTCTACGAGATTCATTTTCTCGTCATGTAAATTGTTCTAATGGTATTTCTTTTTATCTCATTCTTCGGTTTTACATGCTTCTCCGTCAATTGTCTTACCTCTTGCCATTTTGATCTGAATGCTCTTTTGTACCTTTATTTGGGAATAATTTATGGTAAAATTGTATATTTCCTATTGACTCTGTTGAATGTAGATACATTTCTATTTGTGTTTTGTGATGTTATACTAGAGGTCTTCAACTTATATTTGAACACATTATGAACGCCGGTTTTGCTATGCTGACTTTAAACAACCGATATATCTCTTTTCAGCCATATGTGAAAATGTTTTAGGTGCAACATCACCATACAATGTGTATTCAATTTGTTTAAAGTCATAAACACCTTTTTAGAGATCTTTGTAAACCATTTGCATACTGTAATAATGTTTTCTTGTTTAATGGATAGTTCTATGTTACTACTAAGACAGTTGATTTCATGTCATCGTTTGCTAGTGGTTATGTGGACGGTTTCATCTTATAAAATATGCTTCTTTTGAATATTAGAGGTTTTTCTGTGCTGCAAATACCGTTATTAGTTAACCACAATCTTAGTGCGATAGTGAACATGACACCAGGAGCTCTTATAAATCTTTTTCATCTAATTTAGTATTTATTTTTTTTTGTGATTTAATACTCTAATGTCATATTTTTACTGGCATTGTTTGGTAATACAGGATGTTTGTACACTTCTTCTGATATAAAAAAACTCTACACGTCCCATCGTTTGTGATGGGAAAGCAGGGTATTTTGCATTTAGCTATTGCTTACATTTTTAAGTTGCGTGCAAGTAGGTTGATTAACTAAATCACCACATTGTTTCTACGAGATTCATTTTCTCTTCATGTAAATTTTCTAATGGTATTTCTTTTTATCTCATTCTTCTGTTTAACATGCTTCGCGGTCAATTGTCTTACCTCATGCCATTTTGATCTGAATGCTCTTTTGTATCTTTATCGGGAATAATTAAAGATAAAATTGTATATTTTCTATCGGCTGTCAATATCTGTTGAATGTAGATACATTTATATTTGTGTTTTGTGATGTTATAGAATAGAATATCTTTATTGTCCCATTATGGTACCATTTCTGGCATACAATAACATCTAAAAAATTATACAGAGGAGTTCAGCTAATATTTGAAGGAATAATAAACGCCGATTTTGCCATGCCAACAATCGACATATCTCTTTTCAACCATATGTGAAAATGTTTAGGCACAACAACACCAAACAATGGGTATTCAATTTGGTTGAAGTCGTAAATAACAATTTAGTACACGATGTTTCTTTTGGCCTTTTAAAGTAAAACAGGCCTTTTAAAAGCCTCAAAAAAGTATTGGTAAATTATTAATTTGCATTTGAGGAGAAAATAACAAATAATTAAGTGTCACGTATCGTCCTGATGACTCTTCCAAGACCTGCTAGACTGGGTTCTCCAGATGCTGCGACAATATAACTTATGGTCGATGTGGTAGTAAAACGTCGATTAATGAAGGCTAATGCAAATATTATCATTTCAAGTTTTGGCAATTAACAACGCCCTGCAATCAAACTGATTATGACCTAACTATAGCGTATATGCAATTTACAATGATTGCATATACTTCTAGATACAATATCTAACACATGAAGTTAGGTATTATGCGATTTCATTTTGAAATCATGACACTATTTCATGTTCATTTCAGTTCAAATAGAAATTGAACCCCATCTCGTAATGTATAAGTATTCTCATCACATACATGTATAAGTAAAAACTGACAAATGTTGACCTCAAGGAGGTCAAATAAAAGTTTACCTACATTCATAAGTCTCTCGTGGCAGGGTATGTGGCACTCCTCGAGAAGTACCCATTTTTTCTTGGGGTAATTCAGGGATGGATGTTTGTGTTAGTCTTTCAATAACGTGTTATACTTCTTTAATTGAATGAAAAATGTAATCATATTATTGTATGTAACACATCTATGTTTGTACCATGTTTTTTGTAAATTTTTCAATGATTTGGAGGAAATAAATCTGCATATACAACCAAATATAATTACATGTACGATATCATTTTGTGTGAATACA
This sequence comes from Spisula subtruncata, assembly GCA_963678985.1. Classification (NCBI taxonomy): domain Eukaryota; kingdom Metazoa; phylum Mollusca; class Bivalvia; order Venerida; family Mactridae; genus Spisula; species Spisula subtruncata. The sequence goes on from OY787668.1 coordinate 18,920,998, forward strand.
TTCTTTAATGGCCAAGGAAGAGTATGTTGAAGCCAATAATCCATTGTTGCGGAGTTAGAAGTTCAGACTTATCCTTTCTGTGATCACAACTCTGTCCTTTTTGTATGTAATTGGTAGTCAATGTATTTATAGGCAATATTATATTATGTACCATGTTTCTGAAACGTTTCATTTACATACATAGCCTAGAGAATTAGTTTCCACTTATATGTACATGTACCTTTATTGTTTTATACAATTCAACCACAATGTATAATTTATATGACTTATTATATTTCATACATTTATACGTTTTTATTACTTATATGATTCTTTTTCAAATGTAGATTTTAAATACATGTATATTTGTTTTATACACGGAGAACATAAATATGAAGACTAACATGTAACCCTGAAGAAAATGCAATGTATGTATATGCGTTTATTTGTGTACTCGGTATATATACCTGTACATATATTCGTAGGAGTGTGGCTAATACATTACCGTGTGAGTAGTTGTCGGTTGTATGTTTGATAAAGTTTGCATTTGTTATGTATGGACACATTTTAGAATTACACATCTAATTATGCAACCCCCAATTTGTTAAAGAGGGCTTTATCGCTTTGCTCATGTATGTCGGTTTATTGATCTGTAGGTAGGTCGGAAGACCAAATTGTTTCCGTTCAATAACTCAAGAAGGCTTTGCCCTAGGATCTTAAACTTTACATGGAGTTTGGTCAGCAGCATTGATTTTGAGATCAGTAGGTAAAAGGTCAAGGTCACTGTGTCCTTTACCATTTTCGGCTATTGGGCTGTCATGGGGGCATACCTCTATCACAAACATAAAATTTCTAGTTGTTGTTGGTTCAAGTCGGTGTTTTAAAATTTCCCGAGTATCAAAAATAACAACACATTAATTTTTTTTATCCAATACTTTTCCCAGTTAAAGTATTTATAATGTTCGACGATCACATATCTATTTTACATTTGTTTTTATTATATGATATAGATATTGATATAGCACTGTTGTGCTCTTGTTATTTGTTAAAAATAGACAATTTTATACATGATTGTACATGCACAAAAGTGATTTAATCATACATCTATCAAATAGATCGATATAAAGTGTTGTTTTATAAGCTGTTTAAAAAGTGTTTATGTATTCCAATAAATGTTTATTACTTTTGAAAAGCGTGTTTTATTTCATTGACAATTTGCCGCACCGTCCTCTGAGACTAAATACTTGACTTAAGCATGTTCACTCTGGTATGGAGCATAGGCCACCAACAACCGTCCTCCATCTTTGTCTGACTGTGACCTGCGCTTCTGTCACAATGGTGTGCCAACTATGTCTGCCTTCCCTTATCTCCTGCTCTAGAGTTCTGCGCCAGGTAGCTCTATGTCGACCTCTATTTCGCTGACCTTAAGGGTTCCATTTCAGAACTTGTCGTGTGATGTTCGTTTCTTCTAGAAAGGTTATCACTCGATTAATGGACCAACACACCAACCGAACATATTAAGGACCTTTCAACGAATAGTTTATGCGCACTATTCAGGAGTCCCACGATTCCGGAAATCAGGGCTTTTCGTTAGGAAGAATTGTCTTTTCTGCACAAAATAGAAGTTATTTGATGAAGAAATTCAAAGAAATGACAATGTTATGGTAATTTGAATTATTAAGTACCAGAATCTGAACGGTTTTAACATTGTAGCAACATTCTCACACAACCGGCGTATTTTTCATCTAAAATAATAATTACAATCTAGAGACTTGAATAACCACTGATTTATGAGGATGTGTAACAAGGACTGGTGTAGGGGTGTGTGTTAAAGGCACTTTGAACATACTTGTGATTCGGTCTGAGGAGTTTGTATTATGCCTAAGTAGAACCGCTGATCATTACTGCATACACATGTATACATACTTTATTAAGGGATAGAGACTGCGCATATACACTCGATCTTCATCTAAAATTGGTCAAAGTGTAACATTGTAGCTATGATACCGTGAATCTAGAATAAGTGGAAAAGGTACCATTTGTGTTAAAAAATAATATGCATGGTCTAAGTAGAGGCTGCATCTTCAGTCAGTTCTCGTGCAATTGGAAAGTATTACTTTGGTTTCCTACATTATAGGCTTATTGTACTCAATTAGAATTCATGAGTGAGTTTATAATTACCTAAAATTCCCTGATCTAATGTTACTTATAGGCCAAAAATGTATATAGGGAATATTTAAGGATCCGTCGATTGGATTAATCCAGTGAGCAACCCAGGGCCCTCCTCTCTCCTTATTTCCTAGAATGCGACGTTATACTACAAATTTCGTAAATTATGTATGGAAGCACAGGGATTAGGCTCATTGCGTCCAAAAATATGGGTCTATGTGCATACTATCCTAAAAAATCAGTGGTTAGTCAAGTACCTAGACTTATTTGAAAAATAATTCTCGTTGATCGAGAATATGGTACCACTTGTTAGATGACAACAATTTAAAAAGTTTTAGTCCATACCTTCAAGATGGCGGCCTCCATGGGGCGAGTTTTTGGAAAAAACTCACTTGCTGTAATCCAAGTAAGCATATGTTTTCTTCTTTTCATTATATGATACATTGATAACATTAAGATGTGTCAGTTTGGTGAGATTCAAAATTATATAACTGAATGTTTATACAATACCCAAGGTCATTTGGAAGTGCACACAATTCGGATATGGCCTAGTGTCTTGATTTCTTCTTCCTTTGTACGGTTAACGCATGCTTTTTCGTGCTATTACATCTGCAGAGTACCAGGCGCAAAATCACCGCTTTTATGCTATAATAATTGTTTAAGGCTTTATTAATGCAGACACCATCTGGCGTACTAGCTAGTCTACGTTTCTTCGACATATCTAACAACAAACATTCGTCAAACCAACTCCACTCAGTACAGTAATAATTTTTAGGCAGTGGCTAGGATTACGGAACCGTAATCCTAGACCCACAGGCTAGGATTACGGAAGTTCCGTAATCCTAGCGAGTCCGAGCTAGGGCTGTCTAGAATTACGGAAGTTTTTATATCGAGTGCAATTAAGCGTGCAGGTCGCCTTATATTGCATGTTCTGGATCTGGATAAATACGTTGTAGGGCCTTTCGGCATATACACAACGGCCAAGATATTATTGGCAGTGTCTGGCAGGGGCAGACAATCAATGAAGAAACAGAAGTGAGATACAAGGAATCCGGGTGCGATACCCTAGCTCGTTTCGAATAGATTCCTTGGTTCTTTAACGTGCCCGGTGTAAAGCACCGATACATGCGAGACTACCCCTGGGTTACCAACCAGGATCATCTCTAGTTGGGTGGGAAACACTAAATAGCGTTTCTGAAATGACCAAGTGTCCCGGCCGAGAAACGAACCCGGGACCTCTCGATCAGCAGTCTAGCGTCTTACCACTAGACCACCATGTTGACATTTATATTTGATGAATTTATACAAGTATTGGTATAATGACGATCGAGTAATCGGTTTTGGTTATTATGGTAAAGATATAGAGTTATGAGTATGGTAAAGATATTAAATGGCCGAAAATATCTGAATGCAAGTACTTTTGATACTGTATTATAAAGCATGTACTTTTATCTACGCATAAATTTATAAAGTTATTAAAATACGCAAAAAAATATTGAGATAACAGATAATAGCAGGGTTGAACAAGAATACTTCAATATTTATCACAAATGCCGCTCGTGTGATCAGAGCAGACACAAATGTATATACACGAAGGTATAATACGTTCGTGGAGCAAAAAAACCTTGCATGACCCTTGAATTATATTTTAAAAACGCATACAGGATCGATTGTTTAAATATTTCTAATTTTATAAGATTCCTAATGACATGCAAAGTGTAATCAGTTACAAATTAAAATAACTAATGAAGAAACTAAATATGACCATATTTGGAATTCGTATCACTACGCGCTGTCACAATGTAGATCCAGTAGTAGGCTATGTTAATTGTGAATGAACACACTATTTAGCTACTTGATGTTTATTTCGAGGGCCGAATGACGAACAAACATATCAGGTCTACTACCAAAATTAGCAACACAATTTGTTCCGATCATGACAATCAATTTCAATGGAACTACATTTGTGTATTCGACCACATACATTAATTAATTTATAAACTTTCCGACTGCCTCTATTTTCTTCCCCTGCAAAGACAAAAGATTAGCGAAGTAAAATTCGAAGCACGATATTGATATTTCTATTAATTTGTCAATAAATATACCAATATTTGTATAATTTAACGCTTAATTGCACTCGGTATAAAACTTCCGTAATTCTAGACAGCCCTAGCTAGGACTCGCTAGGATCCTAGCCTGTGGGTCTAGGATTACGGTACCGTAATCCTAGCCACTGCCTAATTTTTACTAGACTATAGTTTAACGCGAAGTGTCCAGCCAGTGAAATGGGTTCGACTAACTTCCAGTTCCAAACTACCTCTGAATACTATAGAGAATTCATCCTGTAATGTGCAAGTAAGTTGCATCCACTCCCTCTGGATGACTCAAGGTTTTTAGTTTGGTTCCCTTCCACGGCCCTGCGGAGGACAGCTGATGGTAAAATCCCTGGCGTTTTCCTCGGCCCTGAGACTAAATATTGTCCCCGGCATATTGGTTCGCAGGAAAAAATCCAAACATTTTCCAGCCCTGCAGGGAACCTGAAAGGTAAAAACACCGCGTTTCCCCTTGTATCCCCTGATTATTCCCGGGGATGCAACTGATACAGATAGTATATACATGAGGGGTCCTTATGCACCAGTCAGTTGTATCCACACACCCCTCCCTGACCCGGGGATGGCCAGGGATTTTTACTTTTTGGGTTGTCAAAACCCCCGTTTATTCTGATGGTAATATCCCCGGTATAAACCCCTGCCATGCATGGGCCTTAAATTTAAAAAAAAACATGGGGTATACTACTTACTACAGTGTTTATTAGCTACATGTAGATGAACCCCAAAACATGTCATTTAGGGAAATTCCGTATTGAACCTTTTTCTTTTTGGGGAAATACCCCCCCCCCACAATTGCCCGGCGGTGCAGAGGAAGCTGGAAGGTAAAAACACGGCTCTTTCCCCACCTATCCACCCACCATTTCCGTGTGGGGGTCCGTGGATGCAACTGACTGCTTCATTGATTTATCAGGTTTGAGCTCCAGGCTAGCTCAGTATTCTACCTGCAAGTGAAAGGTCCCACTGACCCAGATTCGAGTTCCATGCCAGTACATTAGAGCATTGGTCTTGTAAGCAAAGTTTGTGCTCCAGGCTAGCTAAGTAGAGCATTCCTCCTGTAATAAAATGGACTCAGGGCTTGACACTAACACTGGTCCCCTGGCCTGGGGCCAGTGAAATTTTGAAGGACCAGTAATAATCTGGGATTACCAGTAGCTGTTTTCTCTACAAATTTAACGCTTCTTAACTGTAGGACCAGTGACCCAAAACAGTTATTGTCAACCGTGAAGGTCACACTGACCCATGTTTGAGCTCTGGGCTAGCTTAGTTAGTTAGTAGAGCATTCGTCCTGTAAGCGAAGGGTCCCCCTGACCCATGTTTAATCCCGAGGCTAGCTCAGTAAAGAGTTTGTCCTGCAAGCGAAAGGGTCCCAGGTTCTAGCTCTCGGCTAGCTCAGTAGAGCATTTGTCCTGTAAGCGGAGGGTCCCACTGACCAAAGTTCAAGCTCCGGGCTAGCTTAGTAGAGCATTCCTCCTTTAAGAGAGTAAATGGGATGAGACCCATGCGTTCTTTACTGAACATAAAGATTCACACACTGTTTGTGTCAGTTTTAGGTACATGCTTATTTTAGGTCACAGTCGACAAAAATTAACAATTTACGTCATTATCTATGTTTTCTTGGTATCAGCATATCCTGGGAGTCGAGGCTCATAACAAAAACTTGTATATTAACATTTACAACATTTGCTTAGCGATGTCACGTGTTTTGAAAAAGTTAAACATAGTGATTCATACTCATTAAGTTTTGTTTTTATTCTAAAATAGTGTTTACCCAAGCTTTTTTGTGTTACAACATCTGCAGTCCCTTGGGCTTGGGTATCGACTGTCCCTCAGAACTCTGCAGATGTAAAAGCACGAAAAAACTTGCGTTTGTCCAACTTACATGTAGTAGGATTGTATTTCCTGACTGTAGCTATAACTTTTAGGTTGAAACTTTTTAGTGAATACTTAGTTTTTTATTCCAGGGGTTAATGCCATTGCATATAGACAACATATTTCATAAAAGGATTTCCATTTTCAAAATATTATTTGTGAATATGTCTTATGATACCTTGTAATGTTGTATACTTGTAGAATGCCTCTCTGTATTAAGTAAATTTCCATGTTTCCCACACCAATACAGGGTTGTCATTAGAAGGCGGCAGGAGTCCAATTTGACTGGCTCAAATGATATTTGGGTCCCCTCAAATTTACCACCAGCTGCCTTCCACCTTCAGAGCTCAGGCATCTTGGCCTCCTCAAATGTACAAAAAGCCTCCTACATGAAATCCTAGTTAAAACCCTGCCATACTATATAGTAATGTTTTATGAATTTTTCAGGATGTTGGATTATTAGTAAAGCATCAAGCTTCACCGTTATACAATGTGACGCCTGTCATGTACATGAGGAAAAAACATTATAATCCAAAGTTTAGGAAGGACAGAATGTACAAAATAGCTTACGTAAGTCCAGTGTTTTTCCCCTTCTTTGTAAAGTACCCATTAATGGTACTTTCCCAATCAGGAATAATTACCATTAAAAAGGCATTTTTCCCAATTTATAAGTAAGAATTTCCCCAAAACGGCGAAAATTAACATTGACGCAACTACAATTATTAGAAAAACATGAAGAACTTGCCATTACTTTGTTCCTGTTTCAACAATACATCATGTTTTATGTCAAAAACGATTAAAAAGACATTTAAAGGTCTATTGAGCAGTTCATTTAAAAAAAATCCAAATTTCAGGATTTTACCCATGATAATTCCCAATTTCTGGATTTTACGCGCAAAAATTCCCAATTTGACTGGTACCTGGTACTTTCCCAAAATAGCAAGAAAAAATGCTGAAGTCATTAAGTGTCTTTGTATTGTCTTCAATTTAAATCTGGGTTTGAAATGGTTTTGAATTCAAGCCCTGCAGAAGGTTTCAAGCAGAAAGAATTTCTTACGAGAGTCTTACATCAAATCCAATGTTTATTAAACTGCATCTGAAAATGTGTCATATATTGTTTGAGTGTGCCAAATTTCATGACAATTTATTCAGTTGTTTTTAAGAAAACAGAAAAATATTAAAGGTAGTGTACTAGTGCCAGTGTATGTAACTAGTCAGTAGTCACATGGTTTCAAATTTTCAATTCCTCTGACAGTAATCATTTCTCAGTAAAATTAACTGTGTTGATAAATTATCATGTGCACAATATTAAAACTAACATAGCTGTATATTAAAACAAGGAAAATGTTGCTATAAATTCCTGGGTAAATCATTACCCTTTCTGTGGTTAGTTGTAGTGCCCTTGCCATCTAATCTGGCGATCCCGGTTCAAATCAGGTTGGAGACACATATATATATATATGCCTGCCAGAAATAAAGCAAATAAAGGCTATGCTCAGCATTTTAATGTTTTTTACACTCAACAGGTACTAATGGCAAGTTTGAGTATTTAATTATACCAGTATTTTGTTTCCATTGTACAGTTTGACAAGAAAAAACTGTATAACAAAGAGATGGAAAAAGAACCATTTACTCCAAGATACAAAGACTGGGAAGATGACAAGAAAAAAGAATTTGATAAAAAGAGACATGATAGAAACTTTCAACCTAGAGCAGAAACAGAATTTAGTTCACGTAAGATCTTTCATTAAGTGCCTCCGTAGTTCAGTAGTAACTGCTCCTGCCATTAGTTATGGCAACCTGGGTTGAAATCTGGGTGGAGGCACTCATATATATGCCTACCATATTTCAGCAGAAAGCTGATTGGCAAATAAAGGCTTTGCTCAGCCTCGGCATTAAAAAATCATTGATTTAACTTGTAACTATTTGCTTATTAGTTACCCACCACAAAGTAGTAAGGGAATTATAGAACTGGGAATATGGTCTTCTTTTGTTTGTCCGTCTGTCCATGCATCAGTTCCATTTATCTCTTGGCATATTTATTGAGAACAAACAATTACTGTTTACTAAGAAATCATTTGGTGTGACTTTAGTTGGCAGAGTTTGTGAGTGGTAGCCATTAAGTAGCCACAAAAGTGTTTAAAACGTCAACATGTGCATTTTGGGAGACTTAAAACCCGTCATCTAACCTGAAGCATTTTTGGGAAAAAGACAACAGTTTTGGAAAGATGAAAACAATCTGTATTCTGCAAAAATAGTAATAGCCAAAAATAAGGCAAAAATTACCAATTTAAGGTGACTAACACCGATTATCAAAGGTTAGACCATTTAATTTCATGTAACCTTCATATGATTTAAACCCTTTGACAGATTTTAATCTATGCCAAACAAGAAATGTGCAACCTACTGTAAAATCATTTAATTTCGATGGGACAAAATATTTCATGTTTTTGGTAAAAATACCATTTCGATGGGACGTTAATTTTGGATTTTGCATTTCAGGTAAGAAATACAAGGGTTAAATTATTATTTGATAGGATTTGATTTTGTGGTTAAAGGCGAACCACAAAATCTACAAAAAATTTAAAGTCCCCTCGAAATTAATGATTTTACAGTAGCTAGATAACTTGTATGCAGAACCTGTGTTTTGTCTATGTTGGCTTGTCAAAGGGGTGTTTTAAAGGGTAAATTGAAGCTCTCATGAGTGTTTATTTGTTGATAGCTCTAAAAGGACATTTTAAAGGATATCCATGGTTGTCAATGACCGTCTCAAATGATATTTTGGCCGCTTTGAATTTACCCCCAGCTGCCTTTCATCTTCAGTGCTCAGGTACTTTGGCCGCCTCAAATGTACAAAAAGCCTCTTACATGAAATCCTAATGAAAACCTTTGTACATCAAATTGAAGCTCTCATGAGTGTTTATTTTATTGACTTGATCATTGTTTGTTCTTTCAGATGCACAGGATCCATGGATACCTCCAGAAGGAGATGGCAAACATTCTATACTGAATTCACAGGTAAATATTTCACTGACAAGGCTTCAAATAATTTATAATTGATGTTTCCCACCTCCTGGCCCCGATCTCTCGAAGCATCTCAAGCAGAAATCTCATCTCAATTTGAGATTTTGTCCAAATCAGAGTCTGTTTTTAAAATAAATCGGAAGCTAGAACTCATTAAAATTTACTGAAATAAACAAAGAATAATGTTTGCTGTTTGTAATGCTTATTATGAGTCAATCTTCCCTAGGAAATTATTCAAACCATGCATGGTAATATTTGAGATGCGATTTATCTCAAATTGAGATGTTTCGGGAGATTGGGGCCTGGTCCATACCTGCTCGCATTAAAGGCCTCAATTATGGCTGATCTTCATGAAATATTGTTAGAATGTTTGTCTCTATGATAAAAATCTAGGCTAAAACGACCTGTCAGATTCAGAAGCTGGTAGTACCCTTGACAAGCTTTGTCTGTTTGTTATCAATATTGATTCACATTTATATATGATGAGCGGTGGCCTAAGGTAGGGCACACGCTATGGGATCGAGAGGTCCCGGGTTCAACCCCTATCTGGACCACTGGTTAATTTCTATTAGCAAAAATAAGCTCCACTCCACCAAGGTGGAAATTGGTACCTGTGAGGGCATTGTCTATTCCCTAGTGCCGCAGATCGATGTTGGCTGCCACACGTATAGGAAAGAAATAGTCTCCACAGGGAGACACAAAAGGTAGCTTAATGACGAGGGGAAGTTAAAATGTCGAAGGGAGCTTGAGCGACTTAATAGCTGAAAAGAAAAAAATGGTAACTTGTTTTAGGCCCCTACCGATTTTCAACCGGATGGGACTATAGGTTTGCCGTCAATCCATCAAGAAAATATGGATCCCGCCATAACTCAAATAGTTTTCAAGCTAGCTTCATGAAACTTGGTATTTGTATAGGGACCAATAAGGAGATTATGCACGTCTAATTATTTTTTTTATTTGGACTAAACAATTGTGGATACCATAGCAACAGAAACATTGACAACCTGAAAACTCTTGTATTGCTTGCAATTCCTAATTACTTGTAAAGTTATGTCATATATTTCTCAGGGTATCAAAGAGGCAATTGCAAAAAAGCGGAAGAGATATTATGACAGTATTAAGGCCGCTCGTAAAATACGAAGAAATGGAGAGGAAACGTTCAAAGCTAAAGATGTGGTACCTGAATTAATGCATATCTACATTGAAGCACATAAACAGCTTACAAAGTATGTTTGTATTTATTACTTACAGACATCGCGAAACATTGCCAGACCAACTGGTCTACCAGACATTTTGAGTTCGGTCTGGTGGACAAAAACATGCAGCTGGACCGAATGTCTGATGGCTGAAAATCTATCCTTTTAGAGAAATTGTACCATTTCATGTAATATTTTAGTTTTAAATGTGAGTTTGTCTTTTGGAGTGATGTTTGCTTTGAATTTTAACATAAAAAGACCTATTATATCGATTTTGCCTGAGCTTAAACATGGAAATAAGTTCTTTTCCAATCTGTGCAGGACCGAATGTTTGGCAAGTTTCGCGATGTCTGTAATTTAATCTCACAAATAATATCAAAGTCCAATCCATCTTAATAGCTAATGCATTGTGGTTATGGGTACGTTTCAAGTGAGAGAGTTTTCTGATTGGGTGCATGGCCTCTTGATACAAAAGTCAATAGCCTACTGGTTAAGGGTCTTCTTCCAGTGAGAGTTTTCTGATTCGATCCTAGGCTGCTTGATACAAAAGTCGTTACAAATAGTACTGGTATGTTTCCTTTGCTTGACACTCACTAAGGCTTGTTCTAGGATTCTTTAAAAAAAATGGCAAGCATAGCCTTTATTTACCTGTCAGCTTTTTGCTGAAATGTGGCAGGCATGTCAGTGTCTCCATCCCGATTTCAACTGTGGTTGCCGCATTAGGTATCAAGCCAGCTAACCACTGAGCTACTGAGGTACACAGGTTACTGCTGTTGTAGGTTAACCTTGAGTCAAGATATATGACTATAAGTGAACTCCTTACTACCTTCAAACTTTTCATGGGGGTTGGCCAACAACAGTAGATGATGCCTATTGATTTTGAGGTCAGTAGGTCAAAGGTCAAGGTCACTGTGACCTTTACCATTTCTACACATGTGTTTTACACAAATCTCTTGTTATTTCAGCTTCCAGAAGAATAAGACTAGTATACTTGATTTAGTCACCGATTCCTGCTATAGTGTAAGTATCAACTTGAAGTACGGTAAACTCATTTCATTTCAAATTGGATTAAATTTCGTGGTATTGGTGAAAAAGACCATTTCGTGGGGACGTAAGGATTTCGAATTTCATGAAAAAATTATGGCAATAAAATTATTTTGTGTCAGTTTTAAATTTCAATGGGACAAAATATTGTGGTTTTGGTGAAGACCATTTCATGAGGACGTCATTTCAAGGATTTCGAATGTCATGAAAAAATATCATGAAAAAAGATAGCAATCAAATTATTTTGTGTCAGTTTTAAATTAATCTTTCTTCAAGAACAACATTGGTTACCTCCCTTTGAGTGAAACATATACACATTCTGCTATCTGTAGGTGAAATGTTGGTATTGTTTCAACACTGATCAGTCTCAGCCAAACACGTCAGAATTTTACAGGACAGTAGGTCCTGTAAAGTTCAGATTTTTACAGGACCGGACCAAATTTTACAGGACCGGATTTTTTTAAATAATTCATGCAGTAAATGATAAAGATTGGTTATTATTTGATTGTTCTTAAACCGTTTCATGCCCGGCGTGGCCCCTTCAAAGTATCGCAACATATTAAAAGCCATGGTTGAAACAATGTAAGAAAGATTACTACCAGATTTATATTGTCCTTGAATATTCTGTGCGCACGATCGAGACGTTCTGTTTGTGTCGCCGATTGTTTATTTACAAGTGTGGTACCCGCACTAAATCCGCTAAATATACACGATAATCAGTTAACCAGGAACCAATAAGTTTACTGCTCGCGATATGTGTGACGTATCGACAAAACAACTTTCAACAGACCAATGAAATGCGCCGTATAGTATACCGCTATTTGCAGACCTCTAACGGAAAATCGGATTGTCTAGGTACGGCGTAGAGGTCAAAATCTACCGGTGATGAGGTAAAAAATTCACCGGACAGTCGGTCCTGTGTAATTAGACTCGTAGGTCGGACCTGTGCGATTTTTACCGGACATGTCCGTCGGTCCGGCCTAGTTTGGCTGAGACTGACTGATGAAAAAATGCTGTGATATGTAAAATGTTTGAATAATTTAGATTTTTTTGTTTTTGTGTACCTAGATTAAGTAGTGCATTTTACATTAGACACTAATTATGAGATTTTTCTTGTCATCTATGATGATCTGAACCCGATCTCCTGAAACATCTCAAGTAGAAATCTTAATTTGCCAAAATCAGAGTCTGACTTCGAGATAAATCTTTAGTTCAAACTCTTTATAGTTTGCTGTAATGAATTCTGAATAATTATTTCTGCTTTTGGATGCCAATTTTGAATCAAACCTCCTATGGAAATTAACTTAATGGCACATGCCAATAGTTGAGATGAGATTTACCTCAGATTGAGATATTTCGGGAGATTGGGTCCTGAGCTGAGTCTGTGACCCATTGGTTAGCAAGCTGTATGTTAATCGGATGAACTGGGTTTGATTCCTAGTTATGATAGGGCATACCATTCCATTATGATTTGATAACAGTATTGGATTTCCTCTACTCATAGAATAGTTGCTGTGTCATTTTCAAGGATGAAACGCTTTGCCATAGGATCTTTAAACTTTACATGGAAGTTGGCCAGCAACAGTACCGGTATATGACACCTATTGATTTTGAGGTCTGTAGGTAAACAGTCAAGGTCACTGTGATCTTTACCATTTATGATATTGAGCTGCCAAGGGGTCATAGTCATACATGTTTTACAAAACTCTCTTGTTTAACTTCATATTTGACATTTCAGCCTATTGATTTTGAGGTCTTAGGTCAACAAGCATGGTCACTGTGACCTGTTCTATTTCTGATTGGGGCATAATACATGTTTAACAAATATCACTTGGTTTACTTTATGTTTGTTATTTCAGTCAATGCTATACAACATGCAGAGACTGACGATCAAATGGGACTTTGTTGAGAATATTGAACCACCTAAAGTAGTTAACGTTGCTTGTATGGATGGTAAAATAGTGGATGTATACTATGCCCAAGTCACTCTACGAATCCATTCTAAACAGGTAAGATGTGTGTAAGTTGTGCCTCACTGTCACAATACATATTCCAGCAGGGCTGGTCTTTTTTAGGCTTCTGTCTGATTTCAGGCTTTTATTTCTGATATTTCCTTCTTTGTCTATATTGAAAAGTGAAATTTCAGGCATTGAAACCTGGATTTTCAGGCTTGAGAATGATTACTTATTACCAGGCCTGCGTATTGGCCAGGAATGGTTAAACCGGGTTGTAGACACTTAGTGAATATAACACGGAGAATTTGACACGATCTTTAACTTTTCATTACCATAATCTAACAGCTGATATACTGTTTATATTTATTCCTCAGTTTTGTGTTTTTATAAGCGGAGTTTTCAAAGACACTCAGTGTGCAATATCAGCAAATTTTTGAAGGACAGATAATACACAATTTGCTTGCAGAGATTTATGTATTCAATACAAAAACCTTATAATATATATGCACATAAAGGTCAAGCTTGTGTCAAATTCTTCATGCTTTTTTCTGAAAGCATCTTACAAGAAAAATGTACTGTTCTTTAAGTCTTTACTTTTCCTAGAACCTATCAGTTAAATAAGATAATTGAGAGTATACTTTCCGAGCCCCCACCAAATATTTGGGGGGGGGGAGAGATGGAGTATTATAGAAATGCCCTTGTCTGTCTGCAGACATGTAAGCTACCTTAGGTTGTAGAGATTTGACCTTACTGGTCAGAGGTGTGGAATTAGTTCTGAAACTATATTTGGTATACAATAAAGTTCAACTTGTATGACTTATTGCTATTTAACACATATTACTTCCGATCACTGTATGCCTTATTGTGATAACGAAAGTCGACTCATTTATACACTGTGATAAAACTCCAGTACATATGTATTATTTCTATTCTAACATAGTCAATATTCTGATTTTGTTAACACATCAAGACATAATAACCAAAGTACAAATTTCTTCCTCAGAATGTTATTCAGTTATTTGCTGTATCTGTGTTTTAACAGTTATACATACACACTGTGGTTTCCTCTATGTGTATAGCTTTACAAATTTGACACGATCCTGACCTTTAAACTAGCATTATTTAGCAGTCGATATCTTGTCTATATTTATAACCCAATCGTATGTTTTCATAATAGCGGAGTATCTCGAAGACACAGTCACTAGAGATGTAATACAAACACAAATTTGAAAAACCGATATTGCATGACTTGCTTTTGGAAATTGATATATTCAAAGCAAGAACCTTGTAATATATTCATGCATAAAGGTCAAGATCAGTTAAAATTTGCCAAGCTGTATAAAGGTGGAACTGCTGCTTGTGTTAGAATACACCTTCATCTATCAGCCACCTGCTTATAACATCAATGGTCAATGTATAATTTTTTCACTGGCTGTTCAACACAGGCTCAGCTATACTGAATGAAGTCTGTCAAAGTAATAAGTACAGTTAAACTCCCCAGAGTGACCCTTTGTAAAGCCACAACCTCTATTTAACAACACCCTCAAACTTTCACTCAACCTTTATTTACTTACAATACAATCTGTAGAGCAATCAGCTTTGAACAACAGCCAATAATTGTATATAACAAAAGTTTGGTCTACAGAGGTTGCACTGTAATGGGTTGTATTAAGATAATTTGTAAAGGTTAAGTTCCCAAAAAATGCTAAATATATATTAAACAATAGCCGAGGAACAATCAATGTATTTCACATGATGTATAGATGTACAATGTCCCTTTATCTGATAATAAGGTCAGGCAATAACCATTGATTGATTATATTGTATATTGGAAGGTTTCGGTTTGTAATACAATAAATAATGTATTTTTTCTTATGTTTTTGGCAAGTTTGTTGATGTGATTTGGCTGTGAAACAACTGTGCATTATGTGTGAGAGATCAGTGCATTATTATATATACCTCTATTAGTATATTACAGCACACGAATCTCAAATTTACACAGTATTATAGTTCAAACAAATTAACTTGGTCCTTGACTTTTTTTTCATGAATATATTGCAAGCAGAATAAGATCATTTTTCATTTCTGCTTACTGTTGATTTAGATTTAAGTTTTTACAGTTTAAAAAATGCTGAGCATATTCTTTGTTTGCTAGTCAGCTTTCTGCTGAAATGTGAGTAGTATATGAACGCATCGGCCTGTATTTGAACCCAGATTAGACGGCACTGAGCTACGTAGGCTCATACAAATTTGATATACTCTGCACTGATGAAAACAAAGGCTAAGATCAAATTGTCGACAAGAAATCAAGTGTCAAATTATGCTAATACCTTGGAGGACAAGGTCATTTTGTTCATGCTATACCCCCATGTTCATAACTCTACTCCATATTATTGGTACCCAGAAGTTCTAGTAATCTAGTTATATTTTGTTTTTCCATGATACTGTGTATTAAAAAAATTGAGAAAAAAGACATGAAACAGATGAAACAAATCACATTTACTGGTATAGCATGGTGGAAATCTTAAGGACTGATATTGACTGGTTTCAAAACAAGAACCAGGTCCAGTAGTTATAAAAGTTTTTTTATTCTCATCTCATGAAACTCGCTTAGGAAACGATAATTTAAAGTGTACTGGCAAAGGAGAAGATTCCGGACAGAAATCGCATAAAAAGCTTCCCCTGGAGTTAAAAATAGATTTTTTCTTAGATTTTTTTGTGTTTACAAATACCTTGGTTCAGGATCTTTGCTAAAAATAGGTTTCCCGAAAAATGACGTCACGTGAACAGCAAAATATTGGGGCCTGAAAAGGGGCACTTTTGTGCTATTTTTAACGATATTACCGTAGATATACCGGACAGTCTGCTCCAAATATTCCGCGACGAATATTTAGAAACATATTACCAGAAAATATTTAGAACAGGGTTCCTTCTTCACAATCATGCAAAAATATGTCAATATTTACGACATGACAATACGTGGCGCACATGTTTTCAACCCAGGGGGCGCTCGTGACAGGTTAAATTCCAATCCATACCGTATCTTGTTTACCGGCCGAAAATCGAATTAAAATGTGGAAAAAGTTTTTCAGATTTATTGACAAGATATCAAAAAAAATTCTCAGCAGAAAATGAGGACAAATTTCCGTCTATTGCGCTAAAGTAAATGCTGGAAGAAAAAATAAAAATTAAAAAAAAATTTTTTTGGCGCTGCCGTGATTCGATCGCTGGACCTTAGCATCACATAATTACTAATCGAGCTGCTTAACCACTCGGCCACGATCTCGTTAGGAATTTTGAACTGAATAATTGAACACAATAAAATCATTGTCGCTCGCGCTGTACACACGCTATACTGCGCATGCGCACTAAATTTGTTTACCCCCCCGGTGGTGCTGATGTCAAAATCACAACAGCAGACGATATTTTCGGTATATGAGTAATTATTTGTTGATTTTGATTTTTTTTCTTCCAGATTTCCTTTAAATACGCACCTGAGTGATTTGATACCAATATCAATGAATTATTTAACTAAATAAACCGTCTATGACCGTTTGTCCGGAACTTCTCCTGTCCGGAATCATCTCCCTTGCCAGTATAGAGCTATATAGGAAGATTTTTTTAAAAAGTTTCAAAAACTGAAAAACAATTATGCTTTCATATCCATTAGATCATTTTTCGCTTCAGTTTTAACAGATACTCTCTCTGTGATCTATTGGACATGCAAACTGTCCATTTTCATATGAAAGTGTTCTAGAACAGCATATGAAACTATAAGAATCGTCTATTTTTCAACGATTGAATCAAAGTACACGGAAACCATCCAACGTTTTAATTTGCAATTAAGGTAGTCTAGTATCATACTAAAAACGATGCAAGTAATTATTTTGACATTGAATGACTGTTAAAATATAGCTCTATACACTTAAAACATATTTACTTTATCTGGCAATATCAAATTGCTTTCTTAAAAGTATCTATCCAACATAAAACATTCAGTAAGTCACTCGGCAATCGTGGATTTTTGAACCATTTGAAATTCCAGAATGGAATTAAGTTGAGCATGGAAAACCATTGTATAATCCTAGAGCCTGGTAATAAATTCATTCAGAAAGGTCAGGATATGGTCACCTGTTAACAGGAACAACCCCACTATGAAACCTTGTTATTTATTGTTTCACAATACTGCATATACCTTTATGTAGTTATTACTGTTAGTTGAGACTATTAGCTGATTAGTATTCTTGTCGAAGCACATTGCCTCTATAACATCGCTATCACATATGTCTCCAACAATTCGTTTCACTTTCTTGTCCTTCCCGATGTATAGCACACCGTGTTCTTTCGTTTTCTCACTTTGTCCATATAAAAAGAAATCTTCATGGTACCCTTTACATATACGCTTAGCGGCAAATTCTGGCATTTCTTTGAAGTTTCTAATTACCGAAATTATCTCCCCTGCCAACGACAGCACGACTAGTCCCTTGCCAGCGTCACAGGCGTATATACGACCTTCACTCGGACTGATTAGAATTTCCTCAAGGGTCGCAAATATTTTCTCCTTGTCATGTTCTTTAGTCTTCTTCTTATTTTTGCCTCCAAGTCTTAAAGAAAATGTTCGAGAAAGTGACTTTGTATGCATTTCTTCCTTTGGGCTGTCCGAGTGTTTCAACGTGTTATTTTTTATATCCGGCGGTATGTTATTATGAACATCACAAATGGTCTGCAAAGCTTGTCCGTCCATGTTAAACACACAGATTTCCATTGGTTGGTCGTATGTTACGTACAACCGTCTCTGTACAGCATTATATGCCAACGACATACATCCGTACCCGACATATATACTTCCTTCAAGTTTCATTTCATCTTTCACCGAAACCATCTGAACAATTTTTTTCTTTGGTAAGGACACGGCGACTTCAGAGTCATTCATCGAACATAATGTACATGGAGAGTCCTGTAGGTCACAGGTGGCAGCCACATGAAAGTATTTGTCTAGTTTCTTAACGTTAGCGTTAGAACTGTCGGCCAGAATGATGACACCATTAGTTAGAACACAACAACCTGTGATGTCACTGTCGGCGAATGATTCGTCGGTATCCACGGTGATATCATACTCTCCGTGCAAGGAGGTGGTAAACTCGTGTATCGTTTCATCAACAAATGTTCCAAGTGATTTCAAATCTAACGTACCATTAACAATCTCCGGAGAGGTTACAAACTCCAGACTCTCTGATGTAGTCCTCTTCTTAACAGTATCTACTAGCGCATCACTTTTATGTTTCAGTTTTGTTCCATAGTCTGTTGCTTGCCAGAAGTTGCTAATTTCCGCTCTGTTCTGTACTGATGTTAATCCTTTCATATTCTGATCCCAGTCGTTGAGTATTTCTTGAATGTACTTAAGTTCACTACGTATCTTATCCTCGAGTTGACTGTACCTGTATTCCAATGTGTTTAACGAGATTTCCTCCAGCTCATCCAGGTGTTTGTCTAGGCTCGTTCTCAGATCCTTTATTGTTTGTACGATTTGTTCCTTGTCTTGTTTAAGTTTATCGAAGTCTGATTGTCTTTTGGCTCTGATCATCGACAAGTTTGTTTTGGCTTTCTCGTATGAATCTATTAAATTCTGCGCAGCCTGATATTTGCAGCTTTTCTGTGAACTCTCCAAAGTGATGTTGCTGGCACATGCTCTGAAAAATAATACGTATAAATTTTACGAAATGTTATAATGCTAGCTTAAGAGTCTTTATTGAAGAATAGCAAACAATTTATATCACCTATGTTGTTCAAAATAAACTCACGGAGAGGGCCCGATATCTAATGTTGGAGTAACTTGTTAACCGATCTTTTTGTAATGAATGGAACATTGTTGCAGTTCCCATGGTTTATTGTGTTGCCTGAAAAGGCGACATATAGGTATTACTTTGGCGGCTGCGGTTGCGGCGGCGGCGTCACAAATTGCTTATCCGGGCTGTAACTCACTCATGTATTGACATTTTTTTAAATAACTTGGCATAATTGTTAAACACCATAAGGCGTAGTGCAGTGCGCAATATCCAGGTCTCTAGCTCAAAGGTCAAGGTCACACTTAGAGGTCAAACATCAAAAATGACCATTATAGACCTTGTCCGGGCTGTATCTCACTCATGCATTGACACTTTTTAAAATTACTTAGTATAGTTGTTAAGCACCATGAGGTGGTGTGCAGTGCGCAAGATCCAGGTCTCTAGCTCAAAGGTCAAGGTCACACTCAGAGGTCAAACTTCAAAAATGACCATTATAGACCTTGTCTGGGCTGTATCTCACTCATGCATTGACCAACCTTTCTTATATTTGGCATCAATGTTCACCTTAATGAGACAGAGGTTAATGACAGACCCCGAGGTTCATATCTCAAAGGTCAAGGTCACAGTTGAAGGTCAAATTGAAGCTTGTCCAGACCATAACTTTGTCATGCATTGACCAATATGTCTTACATTTGGCATGAATGTTCACCTCCATATGCTGGAGTGTCATGCTCAACCCTCAGGTTCCTATATCAAAGGTTAAGGTCACAGATCAAATTTCTAAAGAAGCTTGTCTGGACTATAATTTTGTCATGCATTGACCAATCTTGCTTGAAATTGCCATGAATGTCATCCTATTTTTTTCGGATTGTCATGAGCTACACCTGGTTCTTTTCTCAAAGGTCAAGGTCACAGTTAGAGGTCAAAGGTCAAATTGAAGTTTGTAGGGATAATTAATTCTTTATGCATGCTGGCATTAGATGTAACTTAGCACATTTAAGTCAGTGTATAGGATAGAACACGAGTAAGTGTTGGGTATGAAAACTAAATCGAGTTTACGAGATTTTATGTTTTCATACCCAACACTTACGAGAGATCTATCTGTCTTAGACCACAGCTAAAAATGTTAGTTTCTCAGATACAATTTGCGTAACAACCAACTACTTAATACTATGATTAATACTTAGTAAACACAATATCCCCAAATCGTTTACATTAGCCATTCATAAAATAAAATCAAGGAATGTTTGTTGCACGGGCATTTTGTGTTTTCGTTGGGAACATTCCATTGGTCAACTTTCTTTCTGTATCGTACATATTTTACATATCTTTTTTAAAGCAAGTGTACATGCATGTGCTTTTAAAAACAAGCAGTGGAATTTGATTTACTTGATGAAACTACTACATCGATGGCTTAGAATAAGAAGGTCGTAACTACTACTTACGACCTTATAAGACTCGTGCATATTTGAAATCTGCTTCACAAGGCGCTTCTTATGAGCCTATTTTCATGAAAATCTAAAATTGTCATGTTGACCAAAATGAAGTTTTAAGAACTTGTTTTCCTATAGTTAAAGAGTAAATTACAGACAGTTTTCTCTTGCATGCATGATGTTTTCTCATTATATCGATTTTGTAGTTACGACCTTCTCATTCTAAGCCATCGACATGTAGTATGTTTTTGGAGTTTGAGGACGTAACCGCGGTTATTATGCAGATCAAGCATCTCCCATCCTGAGACCTTTAAGTCAAATATCTGAGTGAAAATCAAAGGTTTAAGGACGTGCAACCGCATTCAGAACAGCGTCTGCCAAAAGTTACCAGAAAGCAACATTCTTTGACATTCTAAGATATTACCAGGACTACTTTTTCATCATTTTAATATACAGGGTATCCGTCTATATGAAAACAATTTTGACGAACAAGCAATAATAGCACACAGAGGGCATAGAAGCACTGCTGTGCATTATTATAATCAACCGTTAGAGGCACTGGAGTGTAACTTATCATCCAAACTACAAACGCCATCGAAGACGCCTCCATCGCCCCAGTCTACAGCTGGACTAGTCGTCTCGGCAACGGTTATCAAGGCCGAGTCTGCTGGCTTGCCAGACCCAAATGCTATTGTGATAGAAGAACCTGACTGTATATATGCTATTGTTGGTTTTCAAAGGCGACAGAAAGATGTCGGTTACACTGTAAAATCACCAGTCGAAACATTTGTGTAAGCAGCAGCAGTAAAATGTAAAATTGTTATTTCACTGCAAGTTTTTTTTTCATTTATGGCAAACCAATTTTGTAAAAGAGCAGAAAACTCTTATGTTGTAACTGAATAGTTCATTAATTAACAATGATTTAATATTTGTTTAGATATACTTAACTGCTTAAATAGTATTTAAGTGCATGTATATGTTTTATAATCGATACTATTGTAATTCTTACTGCTTCAGCAATAAATTATTCTGTATTTTAATGATATTTTACTCTAGTTACACAAAATATAGATATAAAGTAACATAACAATTTTAAGTCATTGAAAACGCCGCTTCATCCTCTTTAAACTCTATGTTTGATGTTTGTATTGGATATATGCATGTATAGTGATTGTTAATGCTTAACTTCACTGTTACAATCACACTTGTCGATGGATTGTGTTTACAATAAAGCTATAAATTCCTGACTTGATGGATTATTTTGCTTGGCCTTAATAGTATTGGATAAATAAATGTAAGTTTATATACAACACTTTTTCTATATGCCACAGAAAAGTGTTGTATAAAAAAATTGATGGGATTTATTCAACACTTTTTCTGCTCGTTGATTGGTCAGTTACAGTAAGCTGTGGTCTAAGCATTTTTTTTCAATGTGCCCCAAGGCTCGACATAATTTGCCCGAGGGCACAAATTGTCCAGAGCATAACTTTGTCACCTTATGTTCAAATGCCAAAATGCAGTGCGCAAGAACTATAACTAATCCTTGCATCGTTTTTTAATTATTTCCCTTTGATTGATTTTATTACAGCATTTCTTGTCCATATGGAAGATTGCATTATTGTAAATATGTTAGCCTCGTAAAATAAAGACTTTACTTACTTACTTACTTGTCCAGAGCATAACTTTGTCACCTTATGTTCAAATGACTCAAGATTTGGTATGCATGTTTCTTGCAATAAGCCAAAGTGCAGTGCACAAGAACTATAACTCATCCTTCCATCATTTTTAGCTCACCTGACCACAAAGTGGTCATGGTGAGGTTTTGTCATACCGAGATGTCCGTCGTCCGTCGTCCGTCGTGCGTCGTGCGTCGTGCGGCGTGCGTCGTGCGTCGTGCGTCCGTCAACAATTTCTTCAAACGACTTCTCCTCCTAAACCGTTTGGCCAAATTTGATAAAACTTAACAGGATTGTTCCTTGGGTGGACTTCTACCAAAGTTGTTAAAAAATTTCCGGTCCGCAGCATAACTAGGTCACACAGGCTAAAAATATATTTTCAAAAATGAAACTTCAAAAATCTTCTTCTCTGAAACCGTAAAGCCTAGAGCTTTCATATTTGGTATGTAGCATCACCTTGGGGTCCTCTACAAAGATTGTTCAAATTGTGTCCCTGGGTTCAAAATTGGCCCCGCCCCGGGGCCCTTAGTTTTACATAGAGTTATATAGGGAAAACCTTAAAAAATCTTCTCCTCCGAAATCGCTTGGCCCAGGGCTTTCATATTTGGTACGCAGACTCAGCTAGAGGTCCTCTACAAAGATTGTTCAAATAATTCCCCTCGGATAAAAATTGGCCCCGCCCTGGGGTCACCATTTTACTAAGACTTATATAGGGAAAACATATAAAAATCTTATTGTCTAAAACTACAATGCCTAGAGCTTTGATATTTGGTATGTAGCATCATCTAGTGGTCCCCTACCAAGATTGTGCAAATTATGCCCCTGGGGTCAAAATTGACCCAGCCCCGGGGGTCACCGTTTTACATAGACTTATATAGGGAAAACATATAAAAATCTTCTTGTCTAAAAGTACACTGCATAGAGCTTTGATATTTGGTATGTAGCATCATCTAGTGGTCCTCTACCAAGATTTTTCAAATTATGCACCTGGGGTCAAAATTGGCCCCACCCGGGGGTCACCATTTTACATAGACTTATATAGGGAAAACATATTAATATCTTCTTGCCTAAAACTTCACTGCCTAGAGTGTTGATAATTGGTATGTAGCATCATCTTGTGGTTTTCTACCAAGATTGTGCAAATTATGCCCCTGGGGTCAAAATAATTCTTTTTCATGTTTTCAAATTTACATGAATGAATTTGTTATAATTATGCAAAACTAATAAAGTTATCTTTTTCCTCTAGTACCGTCAAAGAGAATTATACTTTGTGAAAAGTGACAGTTTTTAATAGTGACATTGTGATACTGCATATACAGTGATATTGCATATATATATACAGTTATTAACAAAGTGTTCATAATCCTTATTTATTAAAGAGATAGTGACTCTTTTGATAACATTAAAGTGTTCATAATCCAGTGTTTCATTTAAGAAGGTGATAGTGAGTCTTGATTTAAAAAGATAGACAATTGTTCCTATCTGCCATTGACATGCCACGACGTAGAGGATGGAAGAGAGCTGAGGCTCGTAGAGCTGTGATGGGGTGTGGAGGGATGTTGGTCAGTCCTGACCTGCCTGTGCCTGACCTGCCTGTTTCTGTGCCGCAGAGTGGGCCCCCTGTCTCGCCAAGTCCTGTCATCGCGCAGGCCCCCTTCCCTGTCACCACTGTGCAGGGTCCGGGTGACTCAAGTCCTGTCATTGCGCAGGCCCCCGACCCTGCACCACAGGGTCCTGGTGATACAAGTCCTGTCATCGCGCAGGCCCCCGACCTTGCACCACAGGGTCCGGGTGACGCAAGTCCTGTCATCGCGCAGGCGCCCGACCCTGCACCACAGGGTCTGGGTGACTCAAGTCCTGTCATCGCGCAGGCCCCCGACCTTGCACCACAGGGTCCGGGTGACTCAAGTCCTGTCATCGCGCAGGCCCCTCTCCCTGTCACCACTGTGCAGGGTCTGGGTGACACAAGTCTTGTCATCGTGCAGGCACAGAATCAAAATGATTGTCCTATAACCTGTCACAATTATTGCGAAAAATGTCATATACCATTGCAAAATTATTGCAACAGGACTTTGAGAACTAATGCTCAAAACACATTTAACAACTCAGATGGTTACATTGGAACTACTTGCGACAAAGAACAAGTCGGGCATGACATTCTAGCCGATACTGTTGAAGAAAATAACCTTGAAAGTGTGCCATGGAATGCCATTTCAGTTGAAGAATTTGATCCATGTGAAAATTTCTTCACAGCTACAGCCATTTTAAATGCAGATAGTGAAGTACAGTTGAATAATGCTAGACCGGTTGGTTCAGATATCTTCATCCGTGGGTCTTTCAACCAAGCACATGCTATGTTCAGTGAAGAGTCACGTGGTAGTCAGTGCACTGCAAATGCTCTCTGTTCATTGATACATGCTAGCTTTTCAGATTTAACCACAAGCCAAGAACTTGATAAAGTGTTAGCAGATGGTGACATGTTGTATAACAAAATTATATTTGGCTTGAAAGCACAAGGAGTATTCCAGAACAGGCTCTTAAACTTAGATGAAATGCCAAATAGTGTCACTCTGTTAAATAAAGAGATCATCATTGAAAAATCGGATGTCATATCTGGTGTGTGCACTCAACTGTTTGCTACTTTAGGTCTGCCATCCCTGTATCAGTCACTTCATACAGCTTTCCAAACATCCTCACGCATGATGTTTATGATTGGCTCTGTTTGTTCAGCTTTATTCAGAAAGGATGATAGATATTTCTTTTTTGACTCGCATTCACACGGCTCAGATGGTTTGTTACATCCTGATGGCAAGTCTGTACTAGTTTCATTTCATTCTTTAGAAGATCTGGTGACATTCATGTATGCAGTGTATGATAGCATGTACATTGATTTGTCAGCACAGTTTGATATGCTTCCTTTGAATTTTGTGATCAGGGGTATTCAAGAAAGAACATATGATGCTGTTGAGATTATGGACATAGATGTTGCAGATGCTGAAACTGGTAAAAATTTGAATGTTGCAAAGAATGAAAATTCACAAAATTCTGGTGCTGATTGGAAAATAGTTTTGGGTAAGAAGCAGAAAAAAACCAGAAAAGTTGGAACAAGCAGCCCCTCAAGGAAAAATATGATGAATACTGAAAATTATTTAAATCATACTGAGAAAATAAATAATTCTGTTGAGGACAGTTTAATGAGCAACTCAAAAGAAAAACGAAATAGAAGCACGAAACAACAAAAAGTTCATACTGATGATGACACACATGTTACTCTGATTGGAAGGTACTTTACGTATCAAAGGCATAAAACTAAATGCAAGCAAAACATAGTGAAAAAAGAAACTGACAGAAAAGCTTACCAGCGGTTGTACAAACAAAAACAAAGAGAATCTATTGAATACAAGCTGAAGGACAGAAAAATGACATTGAACTCAAAGAGAAATGCAAGAGAATCAGTTGAAGTCAAGAACAAGGATAGACAGAGGACATATAAATCAATGAAATCTGCCAGAGAATCTGACGATTTCAAAAAGCATGAAAGAGATGCAAAGAGATCTGCAAGAGAATCTGTTGAAGTCAAGAACAAGGATAGACAGAGGACATATAAATCAATGAAATCTGCCAGAGAATCTGACGATTTCAAAAAGCATGAAAGAGATGCAAGGAGATCTGCAAGAGAATCTGTTGAAGTCAAGAACAAGGATAGACAGAGGACATATAAATCAATGAAATCTGCCAGAGAATCTGACGATTTCAAAAAGCATGAAAGAGATGCAAGGAGATCTGCAAGAGAATCTGTTGAAGTCAAGAACAAGGATAGACAGAGGACATATAAATCAATGAAATCTGCCAGAGAATCTGACGATTTCAAAAAGCATGAAAGAGATGCAAAGAGATCTGCAAGAGAATCTGTTGAAGTCAAGAACAAGGATAGACAGAGGACATATAAATCAATGAAATCTGCCAGAGAATCTGACGATTTCAAAAAGCATGAAAGAGATGCAAAGAGATCTGCAAGAGAATCTGTTGAAGTCAAGAACAAGGATAGACAGAGGACATATAAATCAATGAAATCTGCCAGAGAATCTGACGATTTCAAAAAGCATGAAAGAGATACAAAGAGATCTGCAAGAGAATCTGTTGAGGTCAAGAACAAGGATAGACAGAGGACATATAAATCAATGAAATCTGCCAGAGAATCTGACGATTTCAAAAAGCATGAAAGAGATGCAAAGAGATCTGCAAGAGAATCTGCTGAAGTCAAGAACAAGGATAGACAGAGGACATATAAATCAAAGAGATCTGCCAGAGAATCTGACGATTTCAAAAAGCATGAAAGAGATACAAAGAGATCCGCAAGAGAATCACATGAATATAAACAAAAGGAAATTGAAGTCCAAAGAAAGTCAAAGAGAAAAGCAAGATCAGATCCATATAATTTAGAAAAAGAAAGACTTGTTAAACAACAGTGGAGAGCAGACTGTAGAAATAATCAAACAGAAAAAGTGTTAGATAGTGAAAGGAAATCTTCTAAACGGAAACACCCAGTATTTCGTGAAAATGAACTTACAGCTGCAAAACACAGAAAATATGGATCAGATTTACACATATGTATAAAACTATTTCACAAATGTATATCAATTGGTCCTGTTTATGTATGCAGCTGTTGTCACCAGACATGGTTTAAACATAGTGTATCTCGAGCTGCATGTTTGTCAGATGAAGAAAAATTAAAATATTTGACTAAATTTGTATCATTTGATGGTATAGAATGGGTCTGTTTAACGTGCAAAAACAGTATTTGTGCTGGAAAAGTTCCAAAATTATCAGTTTTAAATGGAATGCAATGGCCGAAAAAACCTAAAGAATTGGAATTGTTTCCTCTAGAAGAGCGTTTAATTGCTTTGCGAATACCATTTATGCAGATTAGAGAATTGCCAAGAGGTCGCCAGCTGTCTGTGAAAGGAAATGTTGTAAATGTTCCAGTTGATATACAACCTGTTGTTGAAGCATTACCCAGACCATTTGATGAAAATGTGACAGTAGCGGTGAAGTTGAAGAAAAAAATGTCATTTAAATCTTGTGCATTTTCTGAAAATGTGAGACCACAGCGAGTGCTTATTGCATTACACTGGTTGATGAAATCAAGTGATTTGTATAAAAATGCAAATGTAGATATAGATGAAGAGTGGATTAAAAGTGTCACTGAAGATTGTAATGAAATTATAAATGAGTTTGTATCATCTGAAGCAAGCAATCCAACTAGTGCAGATGAATCTTTGAACAATGAAATTCTTCATGAAAATATTTCATGTAGTTCAACTACACCACTCAGAGCAGAATCTGATTCAGTAACTTCTAATCGAACAAATACATCAAATGATGAACTCTATGATTCTGATGCTGAGGAAATAAGTCAAGAGAATGTTGGAAATATTGATACACTATTGGATGATGCAAATATTGAAAACAGAAATTCTACATTTACCTTTGCCCCTGGAGAAGGTCAGCAACCATTAAGCATTTACCAAGATAGAGATGCAGAATTCCTTTGTTTCCCAAGCATATACTGTGGACAAAAGAGAAAAGAAAATGCTGAAAGAATGGTACGAGTTTATTACAGTGATATAGCAAAATGGGAATTAAGGAGTGTTGACAGACGAGCTGCTAACTCTGTGCCAAACATATTTTTCAAACTAAAAAAACTACAGATGAAACAACTGAATGATAAAGCCTTTCTTGCTGTCAGAAGATGTCAAACTGGAACAAATACCATGACTGCTGCACAAGCAAGAGATTCAAATTGTATTGAGAATATTGTTAAAAGAGATGAAGGTTATTATTTGTTTAAGCAGATTAGAAATTCGCCTGCTTATTTAGAAACTAAAAAAAAAGATGTGTTTGCAATGATACGCCAGTTAGGCCTACCAACATGGTTTATGTCTCTTTCTTCTGCTGATACACGATGGACTGATCTTTTGAAAATGTTAGCTAGTTTAAATAAACATGTTGAGTACAGTGATGAACAGATTAATGATCTTACATGGGAACAAAAGATTAAACTTGTTCAGGAAGATCCAGTTACTTGCTCTAGATACTTTGATCATAGAGTACATGAATTTATCAGTACAGTTTTAAAAAATACACATAAACCTATT
The DNA here is from genome assembly GCA_963678985.1 of Spisula subtruncata. Taxonomy (NCBI): domain Eukaryota; kingdom Metazoa; phylum Mollusca; class Bivalvia; order Venerida; family Mactridae; genus Spisula; species Spisula subtruncata. The sequence continues at coordinate 18,949,398 of OY787668.1, forward strand.
GGAAAGCTTACTGATTACTTTTATCGAGTTGAATTCCAACAAAGAGGCTCACCACACATTCATATGATTGTTTGGATTGAAAATGCACCCAAATTGAATGTGAACACAAATGTTGAAATAACTGCTTTTGTAGATGAGTTTTTACAGTGTTCAATTGATGATCAGGAGATGAAGCATTTGACAGATATTCAAATTCACAAACATTCTAGAACATGCAAGAAAAAGGAAGACAAAATATGCCGCTTTGGATATCCATTACCCCCACTTCCATGTACATTAGTGTTACATCCACTTGAGGTAGACCAAGATAAATATTGCAAGTTGTACCAAAACTTACAAAAGAAAATGAATGATCAAAAAGATGGATATGATATGACGTACAAACAATTTTTGAGAACAATTGCTCAAATGAGTGAAGAAGAATACATTTGTTGCATTCGAAGTTCATTAAAAACATCCAAAGTATTTTTAAAAAGAAAACCAAGTGAGATACGTGTAAATTTATACAATAAGACTGTGTTGAAGGCATGGAAGGCAAACATTGATATGCAGTTTGTACTTGATCCATACGCATGTGCTATGTACATTGTTTCATATATTAGTAAGTCACAAAGGGGAATGAGTACTTTGTTACATGCGGCTGCCAAAGAGGCAAGAAACGACAATATGGATATCAAAAGACAAGTGAGACATATTGGAAATGTGTTTTCGAATAGTGTAGAAGTCAGTGCTCAAGAGGCTGTATATCTGGTTCTGCAAATGCCATTAACAAACAGTAGCAGAGATGTTGTATTCATAAATACATCAACCTCAGACCAACGTGTACAATTATTAAAGCCAAAAACAGTTCTTGATGAATTACCAGCTGATTCAACCAACATTATGTCTAATAATTTGATTAAACGGTATTCAAAGCGACCAAAAGCTTTGGAAAATTGGTGTTTAGCTGATTATGTATCTCAATTAAATGTTGTCTACCCAGAAGGGAATAAACCAGATATGGATGATGAAGTAAATGATGATATAGCTAATGAAAATGATGACAACCAACATGTTAACAATGAAGGAACTGACAGTGCTCTTGATAACAATGATGCAGAACGTTTTGATGATGAGATGACTTTGTTAACTTTAAAAAACGGCATTAAAATCAAAAGACGTGGAACTTACAAAGTAATACGCTATGTCCGTTTCAATCGTAATTCTGATGAAGAGAACCATTTTCGAGAAAAAATGCTTCTGTTTTACCCATGGCGAAACGAAGGAGTTGATTTAGTTGGGAATTTTAGTACCTACAAAGAACACTATGATTCTATGATACATATGGTGGATTTTAAAAGTAACGAATATGAACACCATGTTGATGAGTTAGAACGAGCAAGAGATATGGCAGAGACAGAATGTAATGCATTTGATGAACTTGCACCAGGTACAGAGCAAGTAGAGGCTGATACCGCTGAAGAAAATCCTGTTGAATCAGAGGCATTTGTTTACTTTAATCCCGACAGAGCTTCTGAACATAGAAACTATGATATTGCCATCGAAATAGGATGTACAGTTTCTGCACCACAAATAAATCCTAATGAAAACATACTGCCAGAAGAGCAATATAGGGAGCTTTTGAGATGTTTAAACACCAAACAATTGCATTTTTATAATCATGTAATACACTGGATAAAAACAAAAGATCATCCATTATATACATTTCTTAGTGGTGGAGCTGGCGTTGGCAAAAGTGTTGTTATTAGAGCATTGCATCAGACTTTGTTTAGGATGTTAAATCTAAGAGAAGGAGAAAATGCTGATGATATTAATGTGCTGTTGTGTGCATATACAGGTAAAGCTGCATTCAATATCAATGGGTCAACAATTTCTTCAGCTTTCAAACAGAAATACAAGCAATCTGATCAAACATTAAGTTGTGACAACTTGAATACATTTAGATCAAAATATCGAAATTTATCAGTGGTCATTATTGATGAAATTTCAATGGTTAGTAATTCAATGTTAAATTTTATTGATCAACGACTTCAGGCGCTAAAAGGAACACGAAAACCATTTGGTGGTGTCAGTATCATTGCTGTTGGGGATCTGTATCAGTTGAAACCTGTGAGTGGAGATTGGATATTTAACACTTCTAAAAAAGGTGCTGAATCATTGTCTTTAAACTTATGGAAAGAACATTTTACCATGTTTGAATTGACAGAAGTAATGAGACAAAAGGATGATCTGGAATTTGCACAGCTGTTAAATAGACTACGACATAACGCACTGACAGATGCAGACAAAGATAAACTGAAACAATGTGAAACTATATCAACTTCAGATGATTATCACTTGAATTCTCCACACTTGTTTGCAGAAAACTACTTCATGCACTTGTTTAATGATTCAGTCATATCGAGTATGCATACAGAAAAGGTCATTGTACCTTGTCATGATTCCATAGTTTCCCCAAAACTTTCAAAAGACAAGCAGGATGAAAAAATTAAGCAAATATCGACAGATCCCAGCAAAACTGCCAACCTTCATTGCTCATTGACTGTAGTTGTAGATATGATATATGATCTGAATGTCAACATCAATACTGAAGATGGACTTGCAAATGGGGCATCCTGTGTTGTAAAATCTATTGAATACAAACAGGGAATACCAAACCGTCCAAGCATTATTTGGGTTCAGTTTGACGATATTAAAGCAGGAATGGAAACAAGAGAAAAATACAAAAATAGGGGATTTTATCATGATAATATTGATGCTAATTGGACTCCAATATTTGATATTCAACGAACATTTACGAATCCTAGAAGAAATATGACTTTTGAGAGAATTCAGTTTCCTTTGCAACCATCTGCAGGTCGTTCTGTTCACCGAGCACAAGGCACTACATTAGACAGAGTTGTCATTGATTTATCACAACGTAGGACAAGAAAAGTTCCACATATCCACTATGTTGCTCTGAGTCGAGTCAGAACGTTACAAAATCTTCAGATCATAAACTTCAATGAAAAGGCTTTAGCAATTGATGAACATGTCCATACTGAAATGAAGAGGTTTTGTGATGAAGCCATGCTACAACTCTGTTATAATCCTTTGGATTCTGTAGATTCATCATCTCATTTTAAAGTAGCTTTCAATAATTGTCGTTCTTTGCACAAACACATTCAGGATGTCAGGAATGATCATAATTTGTTGTCTGGCCACGTTTTTGGAATTGCAGAAACTAGATTACATGAAAATGATAATACAATTAATTACAACATTGATGGATATGGTCTCATTAGAAATGACCAACAGACAAACAGACAGACGAATAGGCCTTTCCATGGTCTTGCAATTTATGTCAAAGATGAGGTTGATGTCGCTAGTGTACATTCCTTTTCCTCACAAAAGTTGGAATTTACAAGTGTTCATATTGAGCACGCATTATCTAAAATGCAAATTGTTTTTTTGTACAAATCACCAGGATTGTCATTTCATGATCTTACTTCTGTTCTGCTAAGAGAACTTGTACCCCGAGTAGATATATCTAAGCCATTGGTTGTTATCGGAGATTTCAACATAAATATTTTGCAAGGAAATAGTGAAATTGTAAAATTCATGGATAGAGCATTTGCCTGTAAATCACTTTTAAGTCGGCCAACAACAGATGGTCTTTCAGCTATTGATTTGATATTTTCAAATCAGAATGGGCATGTTGGTACAGTTGAAGCATATTGGTCTGATCACAAGATAATATATTTCCATACCTGAATTTCATAGTGAATTGTACAGTACTGTACTGTGACATTAACCACTTTATAGACAGTTTGTCTGTTGCTTTTGTGCTGTAGTTCAAGCTAGTTAGAACACCCACAAGATACAATGCAATACTAGCCTCTCAAAAAAGACTTAGAAGTTAGTATTGCTAGTGATTTTGACTTGCTTTTGGGTGGCCACCATATGTATACCCCAACTTCATAAAACATGAAGTTGGAGCTATATAGGAATCATGCACCTGGTCATGTCAAGTCCAATCATGTCCTGTCAAGTCCAATCATGTCCTGTCAAGTCCAATCATGTCCTGTCAAGTCCAATCATGTCCTGTCATACTTTCAGTGTTATAGTGTGGGCATGCTATATTTGCACCATAAATTGGCATTATATTTATATGGGACATTTCACTTAAGGTCAATGGTTTACTTATGGTTCAATTCAAACACCTGAAGGATACATATTAACTTATATTACTTGTTGTTAAATATGATACTCTCCCAGATGCTTAAAAATGAAAAGTATATTATGCAAAAGTAGCCTACCAATATTATATTGCTTATTAATTAGTCATGATCACTTCCATTTTGTTCATATATTTAGATTTATTTAAAACAGTTTATTGTTGTGGGGATATTTTATCTTCTCAGTCATAGTTTTGTATTTATAGGTATGAGGTCTTCTAATTTTAATTATATATACCTTGTAATTGTATTAATGTTGTTTTATAATGATTCAATACTTTCGTTTTGATTAGTATTCCCTTTTGCTCTGATACACATCAATTTATATGTTTGTGACATACTCATGGTGCACACAGTTAACATAATCTAACACTGATCAAGGGTTATTCCCAGCTACAACACAAAAGCTGGAGGAAATTAAAACAAAACAAAATTTGGACTTAATTGAATACAATCATAATGGGTGGCTCTGTTCAAACACGTGTGAAATTTCAAAACTGTACGGACCTTTCAAGTCTGAAATAACTGTTAACAAAGGACTTTTTATGAGAAATGACAGACTTGTTATTCCAGCTGACTTGAGGCTTGGCATATTGTCTAGGCTACATGGGGCATACCAGGGCATTTCTAAATGTCGAGCCAGTTTGGTGAATAGGAATATCACGTGATATACAACAAATGATTCAGAAGTGTGACATTTGTGCAAAAATGCAAAATGACAAAAGAGAACCAATGATACCGACACCGTTTCCAGACAGATGTTGGTGGAGATTATGTTCTGATCTGTTTCACTGGCGTAGTGCAACATATTAACTAGTAGTAGACTACTATTCGAGATACATCAAGGTATCAAAACTAACGTCAACATCGTCGTCGGCGGTAATCGAACATTTCAAGTGGATATTATCGCGACACGGTTTATGTGACACTATTGTTTCTGCCAGAAGTCCACAGTATTTGTCAGATACGTTCAAACAATTTTGTGTTAAATATGGTATTGAACATGTTACAAGCAGTCCTAGATATCAGCTGGGCAATTCAGCGGTTCAGACAGTAAAACGCTTGTTATCGTTATCTTAATGTGATGTTCAATATGAAGCGATGATGATTTATCGTTACCACATAACAATTTGAATCCAAGTCAAATGTTATTTGGTCGACAAATAAAACCTTCTTTGCCTCAAGCGCCGCATAAGTTACTTCCTAGTAATATTAAAGTAAAAATGCTTCAAACTAGAGAGAAAAACTACCGTGCCAGCGCTAAGAAAAATTATGACAGAAAAAGGCGAACACAGTACCTTCCTCCATTAAATGATAGAGTACATGTGAAAGATATGAATATTGAAGGCAAAGTGGTCAAAGAAGCCTCACGACCGCGATCCTTTGTGGTCGAAACACCGAGGTCGACTATAGAAAGAAACCGTCGTCATTTGGTTAGGTTACAAAAGCAAGTTGATTTTGACAAAAAAATAGACGTCCAAGTAATAATCAGCCTGCATATACATTGTTATCTACAGTACCAGTTCGATCAGTGTCTAATGAGAATGTAGATAAGCATTTGTCTCCAGGTCAGGCTAGTACAAGCCAAAACAATTGTGAAAGCTCACATGTGTTCACAGGATCTGGGAGACTGAGCAAACCCCCAGACAAATTAAATCTGTAATTGAGTTCATGTTCCATGTTTATTGTATTAAACAGGAAAATGTTATCAAAACAACAGTGTACGAAATTTGATATGTCATTTCATTAAATGATATGGGTGTTATCTAAATGGATTTATGAGTGTTACAATTTTGTGAATGAAATACCAGAGGCATTTGTAACAATGACCTTTGAAGCTTTTAGTGGAGTTTAATAATAAACAATGGAGTTTTAAAAGCTTTAGTAAGGGGGTATTGTATCAGCTGTTTTATGTATTCATGTATAACTTGGTGACTCTCTAGTCACGTGGTTTTATATACACCATGCATGCTTACATCAGTTACTCTCTGGACTCCTATGAGTCAATACATAATAAGCTTTTATTAAAATACGTCTATACATTCTTGAGTTCTATATGACCACCGGTCACTAAATACAACAATGGCAACACCAGCAAAGTACAAAAAACGTAGCAATACTATTGGATACATTCATAATGTGTCACCTTTGAAAACATCAAAGAAAAACAACACATTTTTTGATGCACAAATTCAAGAAGGACCTGACAAGTTCAGTCGTCTCGTGTGCTTTGACCAACGGAAGCATAAGCGAATGTGTGAGGCACAAGCTGCCAGAAGAGCATTGGAATTTGTTGATGTTAATTACAGCATGAACGCCAGAGATTCCGACAAAACGGATGTGTTAGTGAATGATAAGACCATTATCCAGGTGAGATATGTTTTTGTTGTTAATTTTTCGTATTTTCTTTGAAAATCGTGCTTCATTAAGGCCCCCAAAAATGTCTGTTTAGGGCAACCCGACCCTACCTAGCAAATTGACCTACATCAACCTATAATAGCCCAAATGACCTATATTTAAATTATTTGTTAACAACAGAAACCAACAAAATAACACTATTTAAATAAAATTTTGTTTCAAGATGAAAAAATCTATTTTGGATTTGTTTTGTTATTAATATTATATTTATGGTTTGACCTCATTGGATTCTCCCAACATGTTTATAGTGAATATAAAGATTGAATTTTCTGAATTTATTCAACTTAATATTTTTTGTTTACAGGTCCCCCCTGAGATTCCATTTCAACATCATTCTCCAGAACCGGGCCAGTCTGTCAATGAAACCGAAACCAATACAGTCCTTGCAGATATTGAACAGTTGCCAGATTACACAAAGGTAACTTTCGCTATTTTGTAACAAGTAGTATGTACCATTAGTAGGGAAGTAGCACTCGGGCAGCAGTAGTACTAGGACAATCAAGCTTTTGACCTCATTTTCGATCAAATGTATCAAATTCTTATTTTACATTGTGCAGACATTTACTCGTACTAAAGTATTCATGATCTACCAATAGACATGATTTTGCTTATTTCACATGATAAATGCTTTTCAAAATTAATATATAGTTTGCTTTGCATCTTCTGCATCATCTGTCAAAAGTTTGTTTTCTAAAGTTCTGTATACACATATGAGCCTATAATCAATTTTTTTTTGTACAAATAATATATAAGAAAACTTAATGTTTGATGCAAGGGATTTCTCATGTGCATTTTTGCGCATGCTCACTTCGTTGCAACATGGTGAAATGTTTTTGGCTTAGCTTTAATGAGATTATGGGTGCATAACTGTGCATAGTTTAATAAATAGGATGCTCGAGGTTGGTGCTCCTGACAGCAATGAAGCTGACAGCAGTCTCTGTTTCTGCTGGGGAACAAATATATTTTATTTCCCAAAAAGCAAAGAGACAGCGCGAATGGTGACCTTTGTATTGTACAAAAAAATTGACAACTATGACAATTTGGTTGGAAAAGTGTAACTAAATAGGATTTACCCTATAAAGATCATTTCTTGAAATTTTCATGCAAAAATCACACATTAAGCAATCCTTAAAAAATGTTTGTTTGCAGTAACCTCAACGACCCATGAAAATCGTCCTGACTCGAAACATTTCGTGATTTTCGTCTACATTGTCGCAAAATTTATTAGACTTCGAGCTATTGCTATATTTAAAATAATCACCCGACACAGGACTGTCACAGCCAATCCTAGAATTATATCACTTATTTGAATCAGCTTACTGCAAACAAATACTTTTTTTTAGGATCTCCTTAAAGGAAGTGTCCGAGTGCTACGAAGGCATTCGAAACTGGTGAATTTTCAGAAACTGACAAAGAATTGATCATGTACTTACGCAATCTTAATTCGCCCACATCTCCTGATTTCACTTTGACATTTTTTATTGTTATCCTTCGGGTCTGGAGAAGTGAGATCAGGAATGTGTGACAATGCCATTTCCAGTACATTATTACGTTCTGTGACAACCACTTGTGTGTAAAGTAGGACATTCATTTGAGGACTTCTTAGTAATAAGAAATTCACCATTAGCAATCCTGAATTTCAAAATTTCAACATCTACAAACTCCAAGCCCCTTTTTTGATATGTGAATTTGATATGCAAATGTAGGTACCATGGTAAAATTGATATGGAAACAAGAATTCTCTTGTAACTTACGTTTTTCTTCTTCTCTTCTTCAGGTTTCAGTGACCGTGAAAGTTGGCAACATTGGCCAGACTGTATTTCAAGATGTGAGAGGAACGCAGTTAAAGAAAACGATGGTATCCATAAGTGATCATACCACATCGACTTTGATGCTGATTTGGGGAGAACACTGTGTAATTCCCGACGAAACCTACAGAATCACCGCTGCATCTGTGCGTTCGTCGGACGGATCTAAAATTTTAACAACCTCGCCAAATACATTGATTAAACCTAATAATGAAGAAATAGTCGACGCCAAACCATTTGTTGAAGTGTCAAAAAGTGTAACTGGGTGTATTGGAACCATTTTGGTAAAGCAATCCACTACATGTGCAGTGTGCCATAAGAGTATAAACCAACAAGACTTACACCAAAATTTAGTTAGGTGTTCCAGTTGCCAAACTAAGCAAAAAAGGAAAAATTTGAAATCTCTGACAAGTGGCATCATTACTCTTGAAAATCATGAAGAAAAGCTTACTATATTCCACCAAACCCTGGAAACATTTCTGAACAAAATCGAAAAACCAGAACTTTTGAACAATTCAGAACTTTTGGAAAACTTTTTACTTGAAGACGTTGCACTAAAAATCAGCTACAACACTGACAAAATAGTGACGGTGATAGAATTCGCTACTCAGCGCTGATTCATGAACAAAATGAGGTCTGTGTGACCAAAGTTACAACCCAAATTTTTATTAGCCCATTAGTTGTTTGGATATGTTTTCTTTTTATTTCCACCTTTGAATAACTTTTTATAAATTTCATGTTTACTTGTTGTTTTTATTCTTTTAAAGTGATGTTAATAGATCAGTGCCTAATGCTTGTATATTTTTAATTACTTTTATACCTTAATAAATCCCTGTCACAGAAACTCTACTGGGCAATTTTAAAATCAATGTCACACTAAGAATTCAAAGGCATTAAAAACACCTTATTTCTAAGACGAATTACATTTTTAGTGGTTATAACAATTTATCTGTTTTACACACTGCCTTTTTGTGCTTCCTGTGTACACTAAAAAAATTGACGTATGAGGGCCATTCAATATTTATGCAAAAAAAGTTTTATAAAATAAAAAATATTAACAATTTTTAGCTAAAATTTTATAGGGATATTAAGAACTATAATTATGTCAAATAACATTTCAAAATATTATTTCAATATGCTGACCATTTCTTAAAATACAATTTTAGCAAAGTTATAAACATTTTTGCAGGACAACATCAGTTTAAGACAATTTCCCAAACCTTAAAATATTGTCTATAATCATGATTATAACCTAAAACTTTTATTTTTGCTGTATCATCTTCAGCTCCCCTACAAACATAGAAAAATATTCCATATGTAAAGATTCAGGTGCTACTTTATCAACCTATTAAAAATGATTTTTCACATTGCAAAACCTAGGCCATCCTTAAATATTGTTTGTTTGCAGTAACCTGACAGACTCGTGAAAATCATCCAGACTCAAAAAAATATTGATATCGCAATTTTTTTTTTTGCTGCTGTTTTTCCCCAAATTATTAGAAATGTTCAAGCCAGTTTTCAGACATCGGGCTATTGCTATATTTATAATAAATAGAGATGCAAATTAACATGATGCAAGACTGTCATAGCTAAATCTAGGGTTATACTACTAAGCATTTACCATTTGCCACAAAATAATCATTAACAAAAATACCCGACCTACCTACCCGCTGAATTAATTTTGGGTCAAGTTACTGCAAGCAAGCATTATTTAAGGATGGCCCTATGCTATAAACTTATTGTTAATTTGTTTGTAGTTTTACTCTCCACAAAATGCTTGTACATTTTTGATTACTTTTATTGTGTCGACTGTTTCTGTTTTGTTTTGCATGTTTATTGCCAAATGTTTGTTCCCCTTTGCTATGTTATGTTGATAAAAACTTATACTGTTTTTTTCCTAAAGATATATTTTTCAGACACATACTGAAACTTACGCCATTATTGTGATTTTCTTTTACGGTGGGGATTTAGCTGTCTTTAGGACTGCCTTTCGTCACATACTGTGTCAAACACTTGTTGAATCAACAACTGTTACTTTTAAACAACACTTACTTTTGATTTGCATACTGCATACATAACATTTCTGCATTGGGGGTTATTAAATATGTATTATTAGTTACCTTTAGTGATAGTTTTAGTAGTTTAAAAGAAGTTGAAACAGTTATGAAACAACATGAATGTTCCATTGTGGTTGCTACCAAAATTAATAATGTTTTTAAATAACTTAATAATTATCCGAGTTCAAAACTTTACAGGAATATTGCTTTGTATCTTTAATTGTCCACTGTGGGTTCTGTGTATAAATTATTTTACAACTTTTACTGTTATAATTTAAAATTTACCACATAACTGAGCTGCATAATAAAGTGAAATTTTGTCCCATAAACACGTTCCCTACAAATGGCTTTACAATGCAAAATGTCAAAAGTAAAATATTTCTGTTTTGATACTATTGTTATAGATTTTTCAACTTCTTTCATTAGTGATTTTATTCAAAAGTTCAGTAGATGTAGCTTTTTTTTAAAGAAAAAGAGAATCAAAAACTACATGTATTTATTCTTGTAATGTAAAAAAATGTCCATGTTTAAGAACACTTATATTGCATATTTGCAAAGTTAAGCAATTTAAATTTTTGAGAAAAAAACAACACACAAATAACAATTTATTACATATTTAGGCATGCAAAAACTCGTTTCAAATCCAATTTATACATATCTTTAAATTTTGTTCACTTATCAAAATAACTATCGGTTTGCCTTCCATTTACTACAAATATATACATACCAGCACATGTATGATTGAAATATACCCAAACAGCTTAATATGTGATGAATCATTGTTTTGTTATTGCAAATAAAAAGCAAATATAGTTACCGATTTTTCACAAAACTTATCCGTAGCTAAAAGTTAAAACGCCATTCTTTATACATAAAAAATAAAACAACCTAATAAATAGACTGATTCTACAGTTTTGTTTGTTATTATTTATACTACACATGGTCGTGGTGAGCCTTTGTCGTACCAAGATGTCTGTCATATGTATGAATTTAAAAAAAAAAATGAAATAAACAACTTCGCCAATGTTGATGAAACTTAAATGTCCCCTGAGTAATCCTCCTATGGATTCGATAGCACAATGACAAAGTGTCCACTTTGGGTCCGTTAGGTTGTGGGTTCGATTCCTCGCTGCGTCCTACCAAAGACGTAAAAAATAGTAGCAGTTGCTCCCTTGTTTGACGCTCAACATGAGAGGGTAGAACTAGAACCCATGTGCCAGTCATGTTCTAACCAAGAGTTACCTGACAAATGCTATGCCCAGCATCGACATAACTAGGCCCATACTGAACAAAAAAAGAACTTTTGTGTCATATCGAAATGTCCATCTATGTCATCCATTATTAACAATTTCTTTTTAACAACTTGACCCATTACTCAGGTGAGTGTAACTGGCCCCTCAGGGGCGTCTTGTGCAAATTATGCCTCTGGGGTCAAAATTGGCCCAGCCCCAGAAATCACTGTTTTACATAGACTTATATAGGGAAAACATAAAAATGCTCTTGTCAAAAACTAAAATACCTTGATATTTGGTATGTAGCATCATGTAGTCGTCCCCTACCAAGATTGTTCAAATTATGCCCCTGGGGTCAAAATAGGCCCTGGCCCGGGGTCACCATTTTACAAAGACTTATATAGGGAAAACATATAAAAATCTTCTTGTCAAAAATTACAATGCCTAGAGCTTTGATATTTGGTATGAAGCATCGTCTAGTGGTCCCCTACCAAATAATGCCCCTGGGGTCAAAATTGGCTCGCCCCAGGGGTCACCGTTTTAGACTTATATAGAGAAAAATATTAAAATCTTCTTGCCTAAAACTACACTGCCTAGAGTTTTGATATTTGGTATGTAGCATCATCTAGTGGTCCTCTACCACGATTTTTCAAATTATGCCTCTTGGGTCAAAATTGGCCCCACCCAGGGGTCACCGTTTTTCCATAGACTTATATGGGGAAAAATATTAAAATCTTCTTGCCTAAAACTACACTGCCTAGAGTTTTGATAATTGGTAATCATCTTGTGGTTTTCTACCAAGATGTTCAAATTATTCCCTCAGGTGAAATAATGTATAATCAGGTGAGCGATATTGGGCCATCATGGCCCTCTTGTTTAATTATGTCCCTTTCACACAAAAGGCACAATACTAGTAACTGTGATCTGCCATGGGAGAACAAGTCGCGGAACGTTGTTCTCCAATGCGTGTAAGAACAAAATTTTAATGTGTGACGTCACCATCCTTTTGGCGCAAAACAGTAGCGCCAACGACTTAAATTTGTTATTGCTGACATTGTATTGACCCAGTAACTATGATAATATAATAAAAAGAATGCGCCACCCATTGTCTTTAAGATCTACATCTCCAAAGACAACTCATGACGGATCCTACATTATTGCAGTTAAAGTAAGGTTAAGTCACCAACAACATCAATTCTCATATTTCATGTAGTCAGGCGACACATGCGACTCGCGGAGCTTTTATATTGATGATAGTTATGCTTCTTTTCATTGAGATTAATTGTATACATGCAAACCTTTTGTACTGTTGTAAATTTTCATACAAAAAAATATGATTAGACTTATTATGCTGAATCTTGGTTCAAAAAAGTTAATCGTAGTTGAGGCCAAAACAGTTTTCCCCTTCCGTACCTACCAAAGCAAAAAGTCTCTTACCCCATATATTTTTTTGATCCTCGGGGGAAAAAACAAAATTATAATTGATTTTAAAAGTCAGGCCTGAGATACAAATCGCAAAATTTATAAAAAAAAACTTACATTGACAAATAGATAGAAATCTACGGAAGTTAAAATGTGGGTAAAAACGTCTTTATATGCTAACAAGGAGGTTGACAAAAAGATATGGGGATTGTATTATATTGTACCTAAGATTTGAAGTATGGTACAGAGAATTTGGCCTGATCCTCAACCTTCTATAAGCATCATCTAACAGCTGATTTCTTGTTTATATTTATAACACGGTGATATGCTTTCATTAATAAAAGTGGAAAGCATGAAATTAAGTATCTCAAAGATGCTCAAGGTGTTATTCAAGTATATTCTAAAAGACAAATATTGCACAATCGCTTGCGGAAATTGACATGTTCAACGCAAGAACATTGTAATATATGCATAAAAATGGTTACGATCAGGTTAATATCTCTGTACTCTACCTTATCTCAGTTTTCCTGAACATGTTTTAACTTTAAAATGAGAACTTGAGAAGCCTATAATAGATACTTCATGTAAAAATTGAAGATCTTGCATCATTAATTCAACATAAAGAATTGCACGGAAAATACTCGGTCTGATGAAAATTACTGAAATTTGTTCTTTGGCTTACATTAGTATTCAGTATATTGGTATTTATTTTATGCTTACCGGTGGTTTACGGCGGAATAACAGTGGATTATTCCCCGATAATTTCACTGTTCATAATTTCACTGTTCATAATTTCACGGCAAACAGACTATTTTTTAAAATCAAATTTCCTCGCCGTCAAAAATAAAATAATAAGCATTTTCACCTGCTCTCTTAATTTTTAACAAATAACACAACATTATATATACATAAATGTAAAACAAATGGACGAAATTGAAGCCATTGCAGAAGAACTATTTGATTGCAACTCGACGCGTGCATGGCGGGAAAACGACGTCACGCAAAACATTTGAGTTATATAGTGGAGTATTTCCATCATTTAAGCTATTTGAAGCATGAAATAAATAGAATATTGGTATTTTACCGTGTATGATCGTTTGATAATTCACCTCGTGAGCAGCTGACTTATATTTTCACTCTAGCCACTCGTGAAAATATTACATCAGCTGCTCACTCGGTGAATTATCAGCCGATCATACACGGAAAAATACAAATATCCTCTATATATTTCATCATATAAAATAATTGCTGTTGTCCTCAGTATTGGTTAATCATGTTTTAGAATACACCGGTTTTCATAACCATTCAGAAAAAGAAAAGTTAATGTCAGTGGCACTGAAGGTCAAATCATGCATTACATCATTATTATGTCACATTTGACGTGCTGTTAGGTTCTGATTTCAACTTAATTTTTCAAGTTAGACCAATTGCTGTACCATTTTAAGACAAATTGGAGCATACAATAAACAGAAAATATATTTATATGGGATAAGATCTAATTTTATTTGACCAAGTTATTATAATAATAATAACAACATCTCTTATTTCTGTGGATAACATAATTGGCAAACCTGGCACGTTGCATTATGTTCTACAAATACATTGTGCAATGATTTCTGATCAATGAAATCAATATATAGTATTAAATCACAGGGGATTGACACATATTTTTTTTGGTTCAATATAGCCTTATATCAGTATACTATATATACTGATATATAGGTATTATTGAACCCAAAAAAATTATGTTTCAATCCCCTGTGTATTAAATGACTATCGGTACCTACCCTAGTATGGGCTGCTTGACCTCTGTATTGTCTGAATCCACACATGAACATTCTACGGAATCTTTGTTACACCGTGCTAATGATAACAACTGTATATGGTGTGTACTTAGTTCCAGAAACTTCTTATGATGTTGCTTACATTGCCAGCATATATACGCTCCTTTCTGATCACAGTTTGCACAGAAGTACGTAGCGATCTGATACTTTCCATGTCTTGAACAGGGAAAGCAGAAATAAATCATTGCTGTATTGTCTGCCATTTTATGAATATTCTAACCCACGTTTATTGTTAATTTCTTGAGATTTCACTCAAATGTAGATTTTAACCTATAGTCCACGTTTAATGTTAACTTCATTTAGTTTGTGAGATTTCACTCAAAAGCAGATTTCAATCTATAGTCCACGTTAAATGCTAGTCTACAAATATTTCGTGAGATTTTACTCAAAAGTAAATTTTAATTACTTTAACACTAGATTTTATTTACTCACTGTACATTTGTCTATCACAATGTCCAGTTGAGCAAATATTTCCAAAATAAATATAAGCATGGAAATATCGTATTATAAATTCTGCAATGTTAAGCAGAATTTATTTCAAATATTTTCCTTTAATCACAGCTGAATTGATATTCCTTCTCGTTCTGTTCACAAATGTTTTGTGTTAATGTTCCTCCCAGTCCATTTCATAAATGTTAAATACAGAGTAGTGATAAAAATGATAATTCACTACTACACCCTTTTATTCAATGTTTTCACCATCAAAGTAATTTTTTCTGGCTTTTATCAGTCATAGAGAAATAATTTATATGACAAGCGTAAAAATATAGATTTTACCTTACAATTATATTTTTTTCTTATATTTTGTTAAAAAAAAAGTACACTTAAATATATTATCCTGGTCACAAATTATGTCCTTGCTTTATTTTACCGCTAATCATCTAATTTTTCACAATTATACATTCAATGCAAAACCTTGTTGACCCTAAAGCAACCACCTCATATATTTATTAAAAATAATAAAAGTATTTATGTTAATGAAATGAACCATGAATGCTTATTAGTATTGTTGACTTTCAGTAAATGGTAGACATAATCTATTACGGCTCATGTATTCGATATAATCGAGCACAGAGTATTCAATATACTGTTAAATCATTTAATTTCAATGGGACAAAATTTTGTGGTTTTTGTGATAATGACCATTTTGTGGTTACATAATTTTGGAGGAAATATCATCCACTAAGTGAGATGCTATAATAGAATCATTAGTATTTGTGGGGGATTTAATTTCATGGTTCAAGGCATCCACAAAATTCGCGAAATTAAATCCTCCATGAATATTAACGATTTCTCAGTAATCAAGCAATGACCATTCAATACAATCCACCAAAACTCAATTGTTAGTGTTTAAGTATTAACTCTATTGGTTAAAAAATTCATGAAATTTTGGCTGCGATCATCAACTGTAAGTTTTGCATTTTTGTCTGAAATAATTTTTAGAAAAAAACCCTAACAAATTTGATTGCATCTTTAACTTAATAATGTCATCAATAGTTTACATTGTTTGTATACCATGTCTGTCATACAAGTGTGGGTGTCCACTTCCTGGGAAACATTTAACCACAGCCATAATAACAAATATTCAACTACCGGCATTACTTGTCTGAAAATTTTATTTTCAAATATTTTTTTGAAAATCACAAATTTTCAAATAGCCTTTTTACACCAATTCATGTAATTTAAGCCCTTGAATATTTAATTGTATTCAATAAATTTGTCATAATGCAATGATTATGTCAGCCTTATGCAGTTTGAACACTAGCTTTGAACTCTATTATAAATTAATAATGCATTTTCTATGCATTGATGACTTCAGCTAAGGTAGGGGAGTATATAAGCATTTATGTAATGAGAAGTAAGTTTTAGTATGACTTTCAAAAATTTAATGGACTGTAAACCAATTTTAATTTAGTTTCACGATTACCAACTTTCGTGTTTAGACGATCGTCGACAAATTGGCGACTATATGTGTTTTTCCCTTTTAAGCCTCCCGCAATAATCATACTAATGTTTTGAATACTTTCGCGACTACTTAATTTCATGACTTTCTACCCCTAGCGAACTCCGCAAAATTAATTTCTACAACTAATGAGCTCCACGAAATTAAGTTTCGCAAAATAATTTCTTGGTTTACAGTATAAACCTTGTACTGATCATGATAATCATTATCAACAGCCATTGTATTTGTTGACGTAAATATCAATCTTCATTTATAGTGGGTTTTGAATGGTTAAAAAATGGGGTCTAGTTTGAAATCTTCCTGTACTCTAGTTTTTTGGTTTCATTTTATTATATAGACCATATACTGTTAGAAAAGTTTTGCCCTCAAATTTTCATGTCAATATTTTGGCGGCCATCTTGGATTCAAAATGGCCGCCATACATTTTGTGGCTAGATTACTAAAACATATACAACTTGGTCAATTATTAGTGGAAATGAGCCAAAATGATGTCAAAACGATTGTAATGAATAACCCTACATTTTCCGATCGTTTTTTATTGATTAATTTATTTGCATATTCGTGAATATTAATGAATATGTAAAAATAATGGCATTTTTGTCATAAAATTGGCTAAAATTGAAGTTTTACCAAATAATTTCTACATAATGTGATACATTGGAGTAGATTTATTCAAAAGAAAAGAAGTATATATACTAATGCTACCATAACAGAATGATATCATGTAGAAATTACGCTAAAGTTCAGTTATAAGCGGATGGGTATAAAATGACTATTGACAAAATGGCTGCCATGCAATTTTGTGGTTAGATTACTAAAACCTATACAGCTTGGTCAATTGTCAGTGGAAATGAGCCAAAATGATTGCAATGAATAACCCAGCCTTTTCCGATCATTATTGATTGATTACTTCATTTGAATTTTCGTTAATATTAATAAATATGTAAAGATAATAACATTTTTGTCATAAAATTGGCTAAAATTGAAATTTTACCAAATATTTTCTGTATAATGTGACACATTGGAGTAGTCTTATTAAATAGAAAAAAGCAAATATACTAATGCTACCATAACAGAATGATATCATGTAGAAATTATACAAGTGTGTGGGGTATAAAATGAGAACTATCAAAATAGTGTTACTTTTCATTAGAGCTACTATTTTTAAACCTGTATATCTTGGAGTTAGTGAGCTCAAATAGTGTCAAAATGCTCGTAGCATATAAAAACTCATTACATCATTATGAATAAGCTCATTTGCATATTCATACATATTGAAAGCATTTTAAAAATATGACACTATTAAGTAAAATCTTAAAAACATATTAAGCATATTCAGTTAATACAAGGAACTATCTTGAGGAATTCTAGTTCCAATTAATGAAGCCAATTATTTCATGAGAAGTCTTATGAGCTGATTTTTTGTAATAATGAAGAGCTTAAAGTCCCTATCTAGCAAACACTAGGATCGAATTAAGTCATGCATGTGGGTGCCCGAAAGTTGTGCCTAAAACAAAATATTCAAAACCATATTTTAGCAAATTATTTTTGCCCAACAAAACTCATTGCGCTTTATATTAACCAAACATATTTTATCAAATTTAGTTTAATAACTTACTTTTATCTCATATACATGAATGTCTTGGTCTTTTTACAATGACTAGAAAACAGATCAGTGTCAGGCACATCTGACATCATTGACTCGTTATAACTGTTAAGGAATTTGAAGAATCTGTAGAGCCAGGGTCTCCCTTTGATATAAAGGAAACTCATCAAAGCATGAACAATACATCAGATAACATGAAGATAGAACAACAGCTTTACCAATTCGACATCGAGAATGGACGAAACCCTAGCCTATATATATAGCTCTCAAAACAATAAATCCCACTTACGTCATTTGGATTCGACCTAGCACAAAAACGCCAAACAAGTAAATAAAGGGATGGGGGATATATGGACTGACACACCAACCAACCTCTTTTCTTGGTCTATTATCCTTGGGGATAGTCAAAATATCAGAGGAAACAGTATGATGCAATTATTGGAAATGCAGCACTATCTATATCACCGACACACCATCTGTTTTAAATAAAGCTGCCGAAGACACAATCAAAACAGTGCACAAAGATGAAAACAACGCTATCGATTCGAAATTTTAGAAAATGTTTTCACCGATCCAATGCTGTTGAAAAAAGTGTTGACAGGTGAAACGAATAGAGATATTCTTAACACAGAAAAAGGGGAAATGAGACAATAAATGGATTTGATAAAAAGAAGATAAAGTGAAACACTTACAGTGGCATGATGAAGGTAAATCATTGGGGTGAATAAAACTAAGGGAAGTAAACCCCTAGACTATTCTCAACGACAATGGAAGGCAAAACCAACAACACTATTATCCAGACTGTTAATTGTTGCAAATATGGCCCACAATTACCAGTATATCTCTAAAAAGAATTCTCTAGTTATGAGTTACCAGTATTATGTAAATAAAACTATAATGAAAGTGATGGGTCAAAACAAAAGTGAATCGAAACTTTGATACAGTACCAGCAGTTATAATGAAATACATGTATAATAATAATATAATTGTTGACGTCATGGATATTGTACTGTCAGTTGGAATTTCTTGCAAACATATACATAAATATGTTTGGAAATTTCCAAGGTTTTTGTTGAAAATCATGTACTAGTATATATCAATTATTGCACTAAAAGAAAAAATCTTGTATAGCTATCAGTGAGCTGTAAAGCACAGCTAGAAATGAAAAGAAAGTAATAATTGTTAATTGGACTCTAATTGCAAATAAAACACCATTAGATGATATTCACAGACTGTAAATCTGATGACAGGTTAACTGTATATTTGGCTTTAAAGAGACGAGTCTATAGCCGAAGAAGCGGTGTTTGTCTGCAACCAGGATTATCGACTTCTTGCAATAGATGGCCAGGCATCTGCAGTACTACTATCCACTTCTTGATGTTGTCAGACCAGCTCTTGTGCTGTCTTCCTTTCTGTCTCCTACATTCTAGATACTGTTTTCTAGGACTACCATGCCTTGTGACTTGGCCAAACCACTAGAGTCTTCTCCTTTTAACAGTTACTAGCAAGGGTTCCTTTGGGCAAACAAGTAACAAAGCTGGTAACCAGATTGTTTACCAAGTCCTGCAGCTTGCCATTACTCCCTCCATTAGATATATGTCTTCGCCAATACTTGGTTGGAGACTGGTCATCCACCGATTGAGAGAGAGAGAGCGAGAGATGGGACATGTTCTTAGAGTGGTGCGATTTGCATTATTATCTCGTGCAAGAGGTTAAATAATAATTGTGAGAGTAGGAGACATGTCTGACACCCATTGCTGTTATCATGCCAAACCCTATAATATGATTTCGAGTTGTGGTAAATGTCAAGTTGGAGTTGGAGATGTTTATCTATTATAAATCTACAGTTTAACATCTGCGCTATTGTGCTTCTGACTGCTTTGAAGTCAGTCCGCTCTTCAGAAGTACCGGTACTTATTCTGCTTTATGAAGACTCTGCCCAGGATTACTTTGGGCATGATATTGCAGGGGTGACTGGACATACTAGTACTGTCTAATGTTCTTCTCTTCAAGTTTGTTTGATACAAGACAGTAAGTACAAATAGATAGTGCTCACTATTCAGTATTTCAGTGGGTATTATGTACCTCAATTAGGAACATATGATGTACCAGGACCGCAAACTATTGCTGCATATATGTGTTAGTTATGCAGATTGCTCAGTTGTTAAAAAATACACGGTCGCGCACAGGTGAACTGTGTTCGATGACATTTTATCTCTTTCATCTGTTATGTTTTGAAAAGGTTCACTCAACTTACGGTGCATGCTATCAACAAAAACTGCGTTCTCATTTGCAAGCAAATGTACGGATGCCAAGAAATAGTGATTGAACCAGTGTTTTACAACACGTTCAAGTTTATTTAAAGAATGGTAAAACTTTCAACTGTTACAAGTATTGAAATTCATTGGTGACATATCATCTGTCGCTCCTTTGGCACAGTTGGTGAAGTGCAACTGTGCCATCACCAAATATCTAACCTCACCTCAGTTGTTTGTCCTACACTATCATCCCAGTGTCTGAAATGAGCTTCGTGCTCTTCCTCAGCGCATCAGCATCTCCATTGAGCTTCTCTTGAAGAGTTGTGTCTATGGGCCACGTTGCAGATTGCTCCTGGTTGTATCTTTGGATGACATAATCGACAGTTTGTTCTTCTTCCCCACATGGACAGGTCGGAGATGGCACCAATTTGTATTTCCGATACATGTGAGAGTACAGCCTATTGTGACCCGAGAGTTATCACTTGTTCAGACCTGTTAAGGCGATGTCAAATGGTTACAGGATGCACCCTAGTGCCATCAAACCCTCAGCTCTGGTCGCTGACAAGTGGGGTAACCAACTGGCAAGACAAATTTGTAAGTCAAAGTCCGTCAGTACATAGCTTCTCCCCAGCAAGTCCTGCCAAAGTGCCTATCCATGGCGGCATGGATCAACTGGGCACCTTATGGCCCCAGGCTAGAGTATGAAGGGCTCGGAAGAGAACCATTCTTAAAGGTGAGGCAGCAGCGCCACGTCAGTTGCCCACCAATGGTTCCTCAGTCATTGATCTAAGTGACCCCTGTGATACACAGGGTTATAAGGTTGCCCGCCTACTGGATCAAGTAGGAAACCACTGCCTTGTGGTTAGTTTTTGGATCGACAAAGACTAAGCTCGACAGAAAACCCAGGGAGTTGACATCAGCGATGTTGGGCCAAATGGCACTCTCTAACATACCACAACATCATGTAAAACCGTCATGACTACACGGTCACCAAATATAAAATATGTTACATGTTAGCAATATCTAGTATGTAAATGTATAGACAATGAAGAATATTTAAACACCAGGCAATTGTGTAGGTAACCTAATTACAAGTCATAATTCAGGCGTTTGTTTTTGTTTTCGTAGACCGACTGATTCATAAAAAATGAATCATGAGTGCATTAATCACAAAACTTCAAAACGCTATACTCCATGAATGTTAAAACTCTGTTTAGATCATCATACTCCAAAAAATCCACCAAGATAACTTATTGTATGTCTATTTGCTAATTGTCATTTTATACCCCACCCACTGATACTTGAACTTTGTGTAATTTTGCTTCATTATATCACTCTTTTGTGATATCAAAATTAGAATCTTCACTTCTATTATATTTAATTCTAATAAGTCTACTCCGATGTGTCACATTTTGAAGGAAATATTGGGAAAACTTTAATTTTAGACAATTTTATGACAAAAATGCGATTATTTTTACATATTCATTAATATTCATGAATATGCAAATGAGGTATTTAACAAAAAACAAATCTAACACATAGGATTGTTCATTACAATCATTTCGACACCATTTTGACCCATTTACATTTAAAATTGACCAAGATATATCGATTTTAGAAGTCCTATCACAAAATTACATGGCGGCCATTTTGAATCCAAGATGGCCGCCAAAATATTGACATGAAAATTTGAGGGCAAAACTTTTTTTCAAGTACAAGGCTGAAGTAACAAAATAAAAACAAAAAATAAGAGTACAGGAAAATTTCAAACTCATTCACCATTTGACACCGACTATTAGTTATATTGATAATGATGATATCATTTCTATTATTTGTATATATATATATATATAGATATTAATAAATGACTATATCATTTATATGTATAGATAATTATTATATGATTTATGAAATTGATGGCACATGATTTTTCACCCGTCAAGGCTGTCATAGCTGTAAATACACAGTCTGGTTTGTTGTATGGTAATACCGGTACTGTAAAATTAATGATTTTTGTGTAAGTTCGATAAATATCCGATTTTGTTGAGTTGTATTATTTCACAGATTACAAAAAAGGCAGAATCCCCTTTAAAATTTACTATATTTAATCTAATGGTTGGTTATAATAGTTTGGTGGGGTTGATTTTATAGTCAAGTCACTATCATGAAAGCTTGGCCATTTCTGTTTGTCACTGGGTTCATTTTTACGTTTTGGGCCAACAAGGGTACTGGTAACCCCATTTATTGTCCCCGTCTGTTGGTTTTGTGGGGGTCGGAGAATCATCCCCACAAACCTTACAATATTCAACAGCATAATTAAACAATAAATACAATGAAACAAAACAAGTCAATAAAAACAATGCAATTTTAGGGACAAAAGAAGGGGATTTGGACCTTTTTCCAAAAATTGGCACTGGCTAATATTAGGTTGTTATATCATATACGTATTGCAATGCAAAAGTACTGAGGTGATCAGAATGAGTGAAGTCAATGTTGGTTGAAGTTGCTTTAATGTATGGATATATGGTATTATGTTTAAACTGTGTACCGGTATTGTTCAATTGATAGGACATTGAAATATGTATATTCAATTATGAATTGCTAATTATATCTTCCCATTGAGGCCAAGTTTAAAATGTGTTGGTTTCATCATCTGACTGACGGTCACTGACTGCGTGACTGACTTACATTTATTATTGGTTCCATGTTCGGCTATACCTTGATACTGTAGTATTAATTCTCAACCGTTGTCAGGGTTCCCATGGTCAGGGAAAACTAAAGGCTAAAACAGGATTTTTTCTAGGTCAGGGAATTTATGTGCCAGTAGTCAGGGAAATCAAGAAATTGAGCAAAATTCAGGGATCTCTTCATTATATCTTAATAAATTCGCTAAACTTTTTGGTTCCTTATAAGGTGAATAATTATAATAGCTGCCTTTTCTCTATTTGTATTGCCATATTTTGCTAATACAAAAAGAGGCTTGAGTGCCCGATTGCTTGAAAAAGTCTAAATGGTGCCGGTTTTGTATTGCCAATATTCTAAAGTTTATGGTCACAGTTAAGAATTTGAATTGGTTCAATTTGGTATGTCTGAATTCTGTCCAGTTTAGAACATCTATGTGAAATAGAAGTAACTTTGTACAAGCGATCGCAGTTACATGAAAAGTCAACAGTACACTAGTAAACTCGAGGATTAAAGGCAACTAACTTGTTTGTTCAGTTTGTAAATAGCTAGGGGAAATGAGAAATGGTAAACAAATTCAAACATGAATAAAACTTGATAGCTTTGAAATTTTAGTTTTATTTTCTAAATCATGTTTTATGTACATTAAACTAAATATACACATTCTGTGAGGTCTATATTGATCTTGTACTGCCATCGACTAGGAATTATGAGGTTGTTGGTTTTATCTACATTATAAGTAGTCATTATAAATAATGGTACTGGACTGCTAAGTGTTGTTTCCTAGTTTGATGCTTAGCCTGTGAAAGCCATTTTAGTCCTGCTGGTCTCATGTTTGACTTATTCCCAGTGGTCGACTATTTCATATTTGTGACAGAGTGAGCTTTTGTGATCACTCTTCGTCCGTCATCCGTCCGTCCATCAACAATTGGGTTGTGTCCTCTCTAGCGGTCACAATTTTGGCCTAATCTTTATGAAACTTGGTCACAATGATCATCTCCATAAAATCTAGGTCAAGTTCGATATTGGGTCATCTGGGGTCAAAAACTAGGTCACTAGGTCAAATCAAAGGAAAACCTTGTGAACACATTAGAGGTCACAATTTGAGCCTAATGTTTATGAAACTTGATCACAATGATCATCTCTGTAAAATCTAGGTCAAGTTCGATATTGGGTCATCTGGGGTCAAAAACTAGGTCACTAGGTCAAATCAAAGGAAAACCTTGTGAACACATTAGAGGTCACAATTTGAGCCTAATCTTTATGAAACTTGATCACAATGATCATCTCTGTAAAATCTAGATCAAGTTCGATATTGGGTCATCTGGGGTCAAAAACTAGGTCACTAGGTCAAATCAAAGGAAAACCTTGTGAACACATTAGAGGTCATAATTTGAGCCTAATCTTTATGAAACTTGATCACAATGATCATCTCTGTAAAATCTAGGTCAAGTTCGATATTGGGTCATCTGGGGTCAAAAACTAGGTCACTAGGCCAAATCATTGAAAAACCTTGTGAACACATTAGAGGTCACAATTTGTGACTAATCTTTATGAAAATTGATCTCAATGATCATCTCTATAAAATCTAGGTCAAGTTTGATATTGGGTCATCTGGGGTCAAAAACTAGGTCACGAGGCCAAATCATTGAAAAAGCTTGTGAACACATTAGAGGTCACAATTTGAGACTAATCTTTATGAAAATTGATCACAATGATCATCTCTATAAAATCTACGTCAAATTCGATATTGGGTCATCCGGGGTCAAAAACTAGGTCACAAGCCTTTGAAGGCCAAATCATTGAAAAAGCTTGTGAACACACTAGAGGTCACAATTTGAGCCTAATATTTATGAAACTTGATCACACTGATCATCACTATAAAATTTTGGTCAAGTTCGATATTGGGTCATCCGGAGTCAAAAACTAGGTCACGAGGCCAAATCATTGAAAAAGCTTGTGAACACACTGGAGGTCACAATTTTGACCTGATCTTTATGAAACTTGATCACAATGATCATCATTATAAAATTTAGGTCAAGTTCGATATTGGGTCATCTGGGGTCAAAAACTAGGTCACGAGGCCAAATCATTGAAAAATCTTGTGAGCACACTAGAGGTCACAATTTTGACTCTATCTTTATGAAACTTGGTCACAATGTTTATCTCTATAAAATCTAGGCCAAGTTAGATACTTGTCATTTGGGCCAAAATCTAGGTCACTAGGCCAAACAGGTGAGCGACCCAGGGCCCTTTGGACCCTCTTGTTATGAAGATATGATCAATGCCAATCATTTAGAAAATTCCCCACAGCTTTGCTCGGCTAGTTTTTAAGATATTCTCAGATTTAGGAGACAACCCCTAAAAACTGAAATATGTATTTTACCGAAAAAGTGATGGTTCAAAAGGCATGAAACTTGGCATACATGAAATTACGCATGTAAGGAATCTGGCAGTAAAGTTTATTATATACTTCGTAAGTTATTTGTATTTTTAAATAATGTTTTAAAATATGTAATTTTTTTTAAATATGTTTTACGTGAAAATTTGTTGAACATCATACGGTTTTCGTATATGCAACAAGTACAGTAACAATTATAGAAGTTTCATAGCAAATTTCATGATGATTGCTTGGCTAGATTTTTTAATTGAACTTATTGTGATTTCAGAATTTTTTTAATGCTGAAATCAGGGGAGATTACCGAACGAATCAACGTTTTGCATCCACTGTCTATAGTTTTCGCGATAATACCCGTTTAATAAATGTTAATAATGAAATATGTTAACAGTTTAAGGGTTGTTTCTCCTGCATTTGCTTGCCAATACCCTTAGAAATAATCACAAAAGAACCTTGTTTTAGATAGTTTGGGGTGCGGTTATAAAATATTAACTAGTTTTGGTATGATCGAGTGCATAGTACTACGTTTTACAACGTTTTCACCAACTCGTGAAATTTGGTGTTTAAAACCATTTGGAATAAATCATTCGTAAGGAATCATCAGTAGTTTCTTCGATATTTTTATCAATACTGTAAATTAGTATTTAACATCCAGAATTATCGCGATTTTAAGACATGAAAATGTACTTCCACATCAATTTTAAACTTTTGTATACGTTTTGATCATGGTTGTTAAATGCTTGAGATACGTCTAAGGGACTGCGATTTTTAAACTTCCGCTCAACTGAAATGGAACGAATGTCCTTAAACTCGAAAAACAACTTTTTTTAAATTTTGCATCAAAACAACATCAACTTGTGGCAAATGATCTAGTTAAGAAAATTAACTCCCATATAATATGTTTCATTCAGAAATAAATAAGCTAGAGCAGTTTTGTAACTAAGAACATGCTCCAATTGGAGTACAGAGTATGAGCTGCAGCATAGAGTACCATCTCCAATGTTTATAATCCGGGGGCCTGAAGCAGATACAATAGGACTTTAAACCCAAAAAAACCTAGCACAAAATTGACCGAAATATTAACAATTGACCCATATACAGAAAGATGCACAATCATGTATTTGTCTTCAAGAAACATGACTCTGGGTTATGACACCAATTCCAATAAAAATTAATCTGCCTACAGATATATAGAATGTATTTTCCAACAATGATTACGTGTTTATAACGTACAGTATGGTTGTACATGCCACGATGGGTGACCTGTTGTCACGCGGCATGGATTCACACGTATATTCATCATAGAATGTCTATTACCGTATCACATTACCAATCTATGAAAGACGTCATTGTTGGCAGGTTTTAAACGTTACGATATTTTATATACCATTCTTCCTTGGTTTACCGATAACAATAGAATCAAGAGCTGATTATGGGTTATAGGCATGCAAACACGGTGATAAGATATTGGGAGTTTTCAACAATGCATAAAAACAGGAATTGTCTTCGAAATTGTCTACCACTAAGAGAAGACAATAGGGTTTTATATAAGGTATATTTTATATAACATAAAAGTATTGTAATGGAGGTCTGTATTTTTTGCATTATGAATTTTGAAATTGAATGGGCGGTTTAAACATTTAAAAAATACCAGTGTCTATCTGGGTACTATATTATCAAAGCACATTAAAGAACTCTTAAAACTTACTCACAAAATGTTTTAATCTAGATTTTTGAATAATTGTTTATTAATAACTATTAATAACTATGTTGTCCAAAGATATGGTTTTTATTAGAAGTTCTGAAGAGGAGAACTGAAACTTTTAATTAATATTGGACATCCCTATTACCACACATTGTAAAAATTAGTATTAAAAGAATAAGAAATTTGTTAGCTTCAGTGCTTTGATTAAACTTGACATGTGTTCTATATTAGGGCACATATTAATCACGGCAAATGATTGGGTAAATGCACCACAATTGCAATACAACACTTAAATTTCCTATGGCAACTCATTATGAACATAAATATGCATGTTGTCAATTAAACATCAATTCAAGCCTAGCTACACCCTTGATTAAATTGTTTAAATTCTATAATTGGTATTCAAATAAATTAGTTAAATTTATCATGCTGTCAAACAATATAATAATACAGTTTTAATAAATGTATTATAGTACTTAAGTCTTCTTTAATGCTTTTCAAAGCGCCTTTTAGCGTCTTGTGTTTAAAACACGGGTATTACATATCGCTGTCTGTTTATTACAGTTCTACTATTATTTCATGAATTGAAGTTATGAAACAGAGCTAAAATAAGGATATAGACCTTTGTTAGAGCGTAATTTGACCTGATTCTGACCTTTATGCATGAATAAATTGCAAGGTCTTGTGTTTAATACATAAATTTCTGCTTTCACATCGTGCAATGACGGTCATTTAGATTTGTGTTTGTATTACATTATATTAGTAAAACCTCAGCAAAACATCTCCTCAATAATAAGACCACCTCAAATCTGATCTATAATGTCTCAATGTTCCCCTACTTTGTTGAACTAGTTATGTTGAGACATTATTATGATTTATGAGAAAAGTCCATTATTATGTTTTGCTGTAATTGGTATCGATTATCATTTATCATAATTTTGTATAAAATCTAGTATTAAATAATCACTTGATTAATTTTTAGCTCACCTGTCACAAAGTGACAAGGTGAGCTTTTGTGATCGCTCTTCGTCCGTCGTCCGTCGTCCGTCCGTCCGTCCGTCCGTCGTCCGTCGTCCGTTCACAATTGCTTGTGAACACACTAGAGGTCACAAATTTAGCCTGATCATTATGAAACTTGATCACAATGATCATCTCCATAAAATCTAGGTCAAGTTCGATATTGGGTCATCTGGGGTCAAAAACTAGGTCACTAGGTCAAATCAAAGGAAAACCTTGTGAACACATTAGAGGTCACAATTTGAGCCTAATCTTTATGAAACTTGATCACAATGATCATCTCTATAAAATCTAGGCCAAGTTCGATATTGGGTCATCTGGGGTCAAAAACTAGGTCACTAGGTCAAATCAAAGGAAAACCTTGTGAACACATTAGAGGTCACAATTTGAGCCTAATCTTTATGAAAATTGATCACAATGATCATCTCTATAAAATCTAGGTCAAGTTCGATATTGGGTCATCTGGGGT
Source organism: Spisula subtruncata (assembly GCA_963678985.1). Classification (NCBI taxonomy): domain Eukaryota; kingdom Metazoa; phylum Mollusca; class Bivalvia; order Venerida; family Mactridae; genus Spisula; species Spisula subtruncata. The sequence goes on from OY787668.1 coordinate 18,978,494, forward strand.
CAAAAACTAGGTCACTAGGCCAAATCAAAGGAAAACCTTGTGAACTCACTAGAGGTCACAAATTTAGCCTGATCTTTATGAAACTTGATCACAATGATCATCTCCATAAAATCTAGGTCAAGTTCGATATTGGGTCATCTGGGGTCAAAAACTAGGCACTAGGTCAAATCAAAGGAAAACCTTGTGAACACATTAGAGGTCACAATTTGAGCCTAATCTTTATGAAACTTGATCACAATGATCATCTCTGTAAAATCTAGGTCAAGTTCGATATTGGGTCATCTGGGGTCAAAAACTAGGTCACTAGGTCAAATCAAAGGAAAACCTTGTGAACACATTAGAGGTCACAATTTGAGCCTAATCTTTATGAAAATTGATCACAATGATCATCTCTATAAAATCTAGGTCAAGTTCGATATTGGGTCATCTGGGGTCAAAAACTAGGTCACTAGGTCAAATCAAAGGAAAACCTTGTGAACACATTAGAGGTCACAATTTGAGCCTAATCTTTATGAAACTTGATCACAATGATCATCTCTGTAAAATCTAGGTCAAGTTCGATATTGGGTCATCTGGGGTCAAAAACTAGGTCACTAGGTCAAATCAAAGGAAAACCTTGTGAACACTTTAGAGGTCACAATTTGAGCCTAATCTTTATGAAAATTGATCACAATGATCATCTCTGTAAAATCTAGGTCATGTTCGATATTGGGTCATCCGGGGTCAAAAACTAGGTCACTATGTCAAATCAAAGGAAAACCTTGTGAACTCACTAGAGGTTACAAATTTAGCCTGATCATTATGAAACTTGATCACAATGATCATCTCCATAAAATCTAGGCCAAGTTCGATATTGGGTCATCTGGGGTCAAAAACTAGGTCACTAGGTCAAATCAAAGGAAAACCTTGTGAACACATTAGAGGTCACAATTTGAGCCTAATCTTTATGAAACTTGATCACAATGATCATCTCTGTAAAATCTAGGTCAAGTTCGATATTGGGTCATCTGGGGTCAAAAACTAGGTCACGAGGCCAAATCATTGAAAAACCTTGTGAACACATTAGACGTCACAATTTGAGCCTAATCTTTATGAAAATTGATCACAATGATCATCTCTGTAAAATCTAGGTCATGTTCGATATTGGGTCATCCGGGGTCAAAAACTAGGTCACTATGTCAAATCAAAGGAAAACCTTGTGAACTCACTAGAGGTCACAAATTTAGCCTGATCATTATGAAACTTGATCACAATGATCATCTCCATAAAATCTAGGTCAAGTTCGATATTGGGTCATCTGGGGTCAAAAACTAGGTCACTAGGTCAAATCAAAGGAAAACCTTGTGAACACATTAGAGGTCACAATTTGAGCCTAATCTTTATGAAACTTGATCACAATGATCATCTCTGTAAAATCTAGGTCAAGTTCGATATTGGGTCTTCTGGGGTCAAAAACTAGGTCACGAGGCCAAATCATTGAAAAACCTTGTGAACACATTAGAGGTCACAATTTGTGACTAATCTTTATGAAAATTGATCACAATGATCATCTCTATAAAATCTAGGTCAAGTTCGGTATTGGGTCATCTGGGGTCAAAAACTAGGTCACAAGGCCAAATCATTGAAAAAGCTTGTGAACACACTAGAGGTCACAATTTGAGACTAATCTTTATGAAAATTGATCACAATGATCATCTCTATAAAATCTACGTCAAGTTCGATATTGGGTCATCCGGGGTCAAAAACTAGGTCACAAGCCTTTGAAGGCCAAATCATTGAAAAAGCTTGTGAACACACTAGAGGTCACAATTTTGACCTTATCTTTATGGAACTTGATCACAATGATCATCATTATAAAATTTAGGTCAAGTTCGATATTGGGTCATATGGGGTCAAAAACTAGGTCACGAGGCCAAATCATTGAAAAATCTTGTGAACACACTAGAGGTCACAATTTTGACTCTATCTTTATGAAACTTGGTCACAATGTTTATCTCTATAAAATCTAGGTCAAGTTAGATACTGTGTCATTTGGGCCAAAATCCAGGTCACTAGGCCAAACAGGTGAGCGACCCAGGGCCCTTTGGACCCTCTTGTTAATGTTACTTTGTATATTCAGATTAGGCTCATATTGCATAACTGTACTTTCCTTGTTACTGTACAGGGTCCTCGGCCCCATTCCCCTCCTAAATGAATATATATTCCCCCCCTATTTTCTGAAAAACATCACCTTAAAAACAACCCATGTTTATAAAAGACAAAATTCCCCTTTTTTCTTCAAAATGACGCAAAATTCCCCTTCCTTAGTGCCCCTGACTTAGACTTACTTCCCGAAGTATAGTTAGGTTCCTGCTGAAAAAGCACATATTTACACTATATAAAAACTTAATAGAATGTTATAAATATTAGACAATGATATTTGATTTGAGCTCTTTTAAATTATGCTAATAGAAGGCCGAGGGTCTTGTTAAATTCCCCATACTTTATACATGTAATACTGTGCACATGATTTACTGGTAATTCCAGTTTGCTTTACCTGCTTTATTTCTTTAAATTCAAAAAGACGCGTTTGTTAAATAGGTAATATATGAGCACATATTCCTTTCAACTTCTTTAATCAGATTCAAATTTCGTTTGAAAAGAAAGCAAAAAGAGTAGTTCATCTGCATAAAATTAAAAATTCAATGGTGGGATGCAAAACTGTCTTCATTAACTGAGTTCTGTAATCTCAGTTAGGCCAGTTTTGGCTTTAACCCTCAATGTATTCACATTTTAAAGGAGATAAAAGTGATTTTGCTTTCATCTATGTGAATTTTGTTGTACATGTACTAGTACTGTATAGAATAGAAAGTCAATAAATTTGTACTTTGCTATCCCTGTAAATCCTTTAGGTATAGTCCTACCAGATTAAACTGAGACTCCTTGCACAATTCGTAAAAGTCCGGAGATAACTGTTTATACCGTAGTAAATTAACATACAAATCAAATACAACCGAGCACAGCCGGACGAGCTTTACAGAGTTTGATGAGTGTCAGTTAAATCTGGTCAAGCTATAATACAGTGTATAAACAAATCGACTTTTGGTTATTGCAATAAGGCATACATGTTGAAATGCATAGTATACCAATAAATCATACAGTGACCAGAAGTTTAACATGTGCTTTTGATTGCAATAAGTCATACAAGTTGGTTGAATTTTATACTATCCCAATAAGTCATACAGTAATTTGGTTTATAGGCTGTGGGTAAGATATGTGTCCATCATATGCCCATCAAGAGTTACAGTAGTAGACAATTAGACAACATGCTAAAAGCTTGATATTGCCTATTCTTCCCACAACATATATTTCTATATAAATCTATGGCTTAGAACCAGAAGGTCGTAACTACCACTTACGACCTTATGAGACTCATACATATTTGAAATCTGTGTCACAAGGCGCTTTTTATGAGCCTATTTTCATGAAAATCAGAAATTGTCATGTTGAACAAAATGAAGTTTGTTTTCCCATAGGTAAAGAGTAAGTTACAGACAGTTTTCTCTTGTTTTCTCAATACATCAATTTGGTAGTTTTGACCTTTGTGTTCTATGCCAGCGAAATGTTGGTACAATTCATTGCCTCACTTAGTTACAGAATGAAATTATCGGCCAACTGTTTAGAGATTCAGAGTTTGTTCATTAACTAACCCCATGATTTAACGTCTCAAAAGGATATTCCCTTGTGCTTACTGCCAAGGGAGATGATTCCGGACAGGAGAAGTTCCGGACAAACGGTCGTAGACGGTTTATTTAGTTAAATAATTCATTGATATTGGTATCAAATCACTCAGGTGCGTATTTAAAGGAAATCTGGAAGAAAAAAAAATCAAAATCAACAAATAATTACTCATATACCGAAAATATCGTCTGCTGTTGTGATTTTGACATCAGCACCGCCGGGGGGTAAACAAATGTAAAAGTATGGCGCATGCACAGCGCGAGCGACAATGATTTTATGGTGTTCAATTATTTAATTCCAATTTGCTATCGAGATAGTGGCCGAGTGGTTAAGCAGCTCGATTATTAATCATCTGTTGCTAGGGTCCAGCAAACGAATCACGGCGGCGCCAAAAAAAAAATTTTTTTTAATTTTTCTTTTTTCTTCCAGCATTTACTTTAGCACAATAGACGGAAATTTGTCCCCATTATCTTTTGAGAATTTTTTTTTGATATCTTGTCAATAAATCTGAAAAACTTTTTCCACATTTTGTTCCGATTTTCGGCCGGTAAACAAGATACGGTATGGATTGGAATTTAACCTGTCACGAGCGCCCCCTGGGTTGAAAACATGCGCGTCACGTGTTGTCATGTCGTAATTATTGACATATTTTTGCATGATTGTGAAGAAGGAACCCTGTTCTAAATATTTCCTGGTAATATGTTTCTAAATATTCGTCGCGGAATATTCGAAGCATACTGTCCGGTATATCTACGGTAATATCGTTGAAAATAGCACAAAAGTGCCCCTTTTCAGGCCCCAATATTTTGCTGTTCACGTGACGTCATTTTTCGGGAAACCTATTTTTAGCAAAGATCCTGAACCAAGGTATTTGTAAACACAAAAAAATCTTAGAAAAAATCTATTTTTAACTCCAGGGGAAGCTTTTTATGCGATTTCTGTCCGGAATCTTCTCCTTTGCCAGTACTATTAAATCATTTAATTTCGATCAGACAAAATTTCGAGGTTTTGGTTAAACAGACTCTTTCCCTAGGACGTTAATTCATGAATTTTACATTTCAGGTAATAAATACAGGGATCAAAATTATTGTTTGGGATTTGATTTCGTGGTTGAAGGTGAACTCTGAAATATAATCCCCCACGAAAATTAATTATTTCACAGTATAGAAAATTTTATGCTTTTCTATTTTCAGATTTTGGCAATGTATGACCAGTTTGGACGTTTGATATATGGTGATACGAAAAATCCTAGGGATGTTTTAGATTTTATAATATTTGAGAAAAACATTGTTGACATATACGGAAAATGGAGAATGAAAGAAAAGTTGGTGCAGAAATGGCAACCTACAACACACAAACTACCTACATTTTATGAATATGCCAGTGTACCTGAAGACTCAGAAAAAACTAAATCTAAGGGAAAATCTTAGAATTAATAAATATTAACTGTTTGTTCAAAGTGAATTTTAAAGGGGAGTCGTGTTGGGAGTCTTTAAGGGAGTGGCACTGGTAAAAGTTGAAAAGCCAGTTGCTCATGTGAACATCAAAGGGTCTGTTTTGCATGAAGTTGAATGAAGGGACAGTGATGATTATAAGGAATCAATGTCAAAGGGTTTATACTGAGTATTTGTTATTTCATTTGGAAAAGGAAACTCACAAGTTGGATTTGTCAAGAGTTGAAATATTGTACTGTAAAATTATTAATATTTGCAGTGAATTCATTTATGTTATTTTCACGGATGAATGATTGAAACTCAACAAACACGTATAACTATGGTGCAGTACTGTATTTTGATAGCAAGTAATGCTTGGCCACATTGACATGAGCCTGACCTATTGATTACCATAATTTAACAGTCAATAATATTGTCTATGTTTACAACACCGAGTTATGTTTTCGTATTCAGGGAGCATCACGATGACGCTCGAGATGTAATACAAACACAAATCTTAAATGCTGATATTGCATGATTTGCTTGCGGAAATTAATATATTAAAATCAAGAACCTTGTTATATATTCTTGTATAAATGTCAGACTCAGGTCAAGATAGCCAAGCTATAGTGTGTTGCAGTTTTGGAATGTGTGTTGTCTTCGTATTGAAATGAAATACTAATTACTGTAAAAAATTGTGTTCAAATTTGGTTGTTTTTGTTTTGTATGCTTGTTTTGACATTTATAACTGAAGTTACCCGAGGTCTGTGTTGAGACCAGTGCCCAATCTCCCAAAGCATCTCAATTAGAAATCTCAACTCAAAATTGAGATTTTGCTAAAATTTAGAGATAAATCGGAAGCTCCTGCTCTAAAATTTTTACTGTTACAGTAATAAACTGAGAATAATGTTTCGGTTTTGTGATGCCAATTTTGAGTCCAATTTTAGAAACTACCTAAAACATTAATGACAATACTTGAGATAAGATCTTGCACAAATTTGAGATGTTTAGGGAGATTGGGGCCTTGGTCTGGAATTACAAAAAAAATATTTTGAATTCAGCACCCCACCCTCAAATTATTGAACTTCAAACTTCTGAGGTTCATAGTGACAAGTTGTGATAGAGAGCTAAAATTTGTTAAATTGATACTAAGTATTACTTGGAGCTGTCAATGTGGATAAGTGTGTAGAATCATGTGATCAAATGAATGCCGTTTTACACTCAAAACTCTTGCGATTTCGTCTGCTAACGGTGAGTTTTTTCTTGATTATAACGATTGTGCATTTAATATGGTTATAGTATATAGCCTAAAGTACATTCCTTATATGTATGAATACCCGGCTAGTACCGAGTTTGCTATATCCTCAGCTGTTTTTAATTGTTGCTCAACCAAATTATTACACTCCGTTGGAAACTGCATTTGGTCAAGAAAAAAACTGGGTGTTAAACGGCAATCATTTGATCACTTGATTCTAGACACTGTGGATAGGTTCCAGGTAATCACTGTGATTTAACATGGCAATCATAGCTTTTATTAACCAATCTTTCAGCTGAAATGTGGCAGGCATATGCGTACCTCCACCTGTATGTGAAACCGGGTCCCCAGATTAGAGGGCAGTGGTGTGCTTACCAGAGCTACAGAGGCACATAAACAAAAAACAGTATGGGTGTCGGGTGATATGCAATCTCACAGTCACGGATATACCACCTCAGAGACACACAGGTGCCAAAGGAAGTTAAGTTACCAATAATTTTCGTTGGCTGTTTTCAGCAGTTCAACCACACATTGACATTGGAATCCAGGAATGTCACTGTCCTAATAGATACCAATTTACACCTTGATGGATTGGAGCATGTGGGTATTTCTTGCTCAGAGAAATTAATCAGTGGTCCGGATGAGGGTTAGAACCCTGGAAGTTTTTCAATCCTGAAACACCCGTCTTACCTCTAGGCCACCATTCCTCAAACACCAGCAGTGTACTTGTTGGAACTTCGAAAATAAACGAAAATATAGTCACAGCCATGGTCACTGGATTTGTTACTCTGTGATCTGTGTTCTGATCAAGGTTGTTGCAGGTCCATGTTGAAGAGCAAGTTATCACTGGTTAGGATACAGATCATGGGGCCTTATTCTCCAAAGTCTATAACTCAGACTTAGAATTAAAATTGTCTTTATTCATAATCACTAGCATTTCTTTGAAATTAGATTTAACCGTGTGAAATTTTATCGGACTATCAGTTGTTACTCACTGAACATGTATAATACCAATTTATAATAAAATCAATACATTTATAACAACATGAGAGTGAATAGAAACATTTGACGATGTAAAGTCTAAGTCTATGTTTTCGACTTACAACGTTGGTGAATACTGCCCCAGGAAAACTGGTTATACTAGTATAAGAGAGCAATTGTTTAGAAATGGCGCAAAATCTAAATAAACTAAGACAGTTTGTTTTTAATAATTTTTATAGCAGTTAACAATAATAACAACAATGGAAATAATCAAGAAACTATATAAGTCATTACAATAGATCAACATTTATGGTAGTTTTCAACAACAGAGAAATAAGTCCCTAACTCGTTCATTCATCATCATAAATTTCAATGTTTTAGCCAGCACTGTGAAGCATGGCATGTTGCTTGGTGTATATGTGCCATGTGTAATAAAATTGCCCTATTTGAATTTAGGCTCATAGTGAATGACCATCTTTGAGCTAATCTTAAAAAACCATGCCTTTGGGTCCTGACTAAAACTACTTAATGCATTTAAAAGACAACCTTGTATAGTATTCATGTACGATAATAATGCTAAGTAATAAAACATGCAAAATATTCATTGAGTTCATTAACACAGTAAGTTGAAACAGTTCACTATGGTAATCTTCAGTTCAGATAATTTGTAGACATTGAAGTCATTGCAATTTTCTTTATAAAATATAAAGGTGGTTTGAGTTACTTCCCTTTGTAATTAAAAATTTCAGTCTTAGAGGAGTTACTTCCCTTTGAAATTACAAATTTCTGTCTGAGAGGAGTTACTTCCCTTACCTATAATAACAAATTTTAGTTTAAGAGAGATTACCTCCCCTTGCTGATTGTGTTCAACGTCATACTTTCATTGATTAAGTCATGGACAATATAAAAATATGAATTTCTAAATTACTAATGCTTATATAAATTTGATGAACATGTATAATATGAAATGGAATTATAGAAATTACGGAATTCAGATATGGTGAGAAATAAAAAGTAGAAAAAATGTCAGATCTTAAATGCCTTAACAGTGTTACATAAAATGAAAAAAAACATGGTGGTCAGTTATATGTGTGATAAATGTATCTCTTAGAACAGTTCACAATAAAATATGTACACACAACCAGAATAAATAAATTTGTTAATTTTTTAGTTCAGGTGAAAATCTAAAAAAATATTTATTATGGTCCAACTGCAGGACAATTTTTTACTCTTAAGTTGTGACTCCATCCAACAATATCAATGGTAAGGTTTGCTTTAAATGATTGTTCAATTAATAATCACAGTCGTATACAATTTTATTTACATAATTAAAAAGTAATTAAAAACAATCATAAAACAATCATACAAATAAGTGAAGCAACATCCATACACTTTGTACTAACACTGAATATTGCAACAACAATGTACTAAGAGTTCTGATTTTTAGGATTTATGAGATGGTTTGGTGGTTTTTGATCCGTCTATTTGCGAGGTACAGTGTTCACACCATGTGGCGAGTGCTGAAATATATAAATATTACAATAATTAAGAAATATGTCATGTTTACAGGGAATCGAGCATCTTGGTAAATAGGTAAAAGGGAAGACATGTTTATTGTTGTTCCAAAACTTTGGAGACTATAACTCGGCATTGACTGTCCATCTGCAGTTATCAGGACCCAGGACAACATACCATTATCAAAGGTGCACTATACTGTTAAATTGGTACTTAATATTACTTACAGCCAATTTTCTTAAGAAATTTCTGGTAACGCTTTATTTTATCACTATAATGACTTGGCCTCAGACAGACTCTGGTACAATGTAATACATTCATAACTTGCAAGTTGAAATGTCAAAGGGTGGTTGAACGGCTAAAATGCTGAAATCAGTCCTCGAAAATTGGTAACTTAACTTTTTATTCCCCACGCATCTACTAACACAAAGGCATATAGCGATGCACCTGTCCGTTCGTCCATTCGACCATTACAAAATGTTCAAACTCAAATATTTTTTTAAGTTCATCAATGCACTGCTTTCTAACTTGGCATACTTGATTATCAAAGCCATTTAACACTATCAACAGAATAATGGCACCCATCAAGACTTCCACCAGGGCATAATCGGTTAAGCGTTTACTGAATGCAGTCTTGTTTCAACTTACCATAAGTCGTACACCAAACATAGAATGATCTTCCTTTCCTGTAGCTAGCGCCGCCTTCAGTTGACCATTAGGTAGTATACCAATATGTTTACCGGGTTCTTTGACTGATTCAAAGATAACAAACTGTCCTCGTTGTGTCATTCTGAACTTTGTTTCCACGCCATGCATCACACCAGGTGGCTGTAATAGTGTATGTAAGTACAGTTATAATTGTATACTGTAAAATCACTATTTTTCGTGGGGATTAATTTTTCAGTGATTTTATGATTAACATGAAAGCAAATCCTCGCAAATATTTGATCTTTCAAATGTGGAAAACTTCTTTCTCATGAAGTTACCATACTTGCACACTCATCTTCAGGAGTTCAGGTATGTTTAGTTGCTGTCATAGGAAAAGCACAGACAACAAGCAGTCATTGGCCAAATATAGCATATAGTGAAGGAACACAAACAAATAATTCACAAACAAGCTTTTAAGTTCCACTGGTTGACAGTATTTCTCACTCTACCTCTATCAAGGCCAATACTTTTAATGATCATCTTAATGACAGTTCCATACAATTTCGCAAAATATTTTTTGTAGTTTGCTAAAAAATTCAGTTAAAACATATCCCAGTAATAACCTGATGGGGTTATTTGTTTATTGTAGCATTGTACAGTACACCCTCTCCAGGAAAAACTTTCAGCTTACGTAACAACACCTTAAAAATTTCACTAAGCCCTGATATTTACTCTAAATTTAACCTCTTAAAGGCAAAAACCTCTAAGTAATGGCCAATATAGGCAGCTTCCAAAGAGTGATGCTCTGCAGAGGTTGTACTGTTAACAAGAACATTAGATAGAGAATTTACCATGTTGATGAGAACTGTGTTTCCATTTAGGATAGTCAGGAAATTGTTGTTGTTATGTAGACGAACTATACCGTTTCCTTCATTAACTATTGTCCATGTAGCTACAATACAATACAAGAGATAGCAATGAGAGAATCAGTATGCATAATTTCATATACTGTAAAATCATTAATTTTCGTGGGGGATTAAATTTCGTGGATTTCGTGGTTCGCCTAAACCACATACTTTAATCCCAACGAACGTCAATTATGACCCATGTTTAAATACCTGAAATGCAAAATCCACAAATTCAAGTCCCAAATTGACTTTTTTACCAAAACCATGAAATTTGGTCCCAACAAAATTAAATGATTTTACAGTAATAAACCAAATATCACAGGAATGTGTTAATCCAATGGGCTGAATTACATTGAGTGGCTTGTGTAATGTGGCACTTGGCTCAATGTCGTGGTTTGTTAGGTCAGGACGTGGAACAGATGATTGTTTGTATCCTTCATTTATTAGCACCATCTACACAAGAGTTTTGTTTTTGACCATAGAATGTGTTGCACTTGTCTATTAAATTACATGTCATGTAATTACATGAATATAATAAAGAACGTCCAATAATTTGCAATAAAACAACCAGTAACTGTTGACCTAGATATCTGCTGAAGATGTTTTGGGCAAATGCGCAAACCAGCCTCCAAAACCACCAGACAATCCATTTTATAAAATCACATAAGGAAAGAGAGGTAGACAATGAAATAGTTTGCATTGAGACCTTGGCTAACACACCAAGAGGACATGCCTCTCCTTGACACAGCTGAAGAGGCTTGCTCAGAACCAGGATGATGCAATAGAGAACCCTTGTCAGCAGCCTATGCAGGGAAACAGGCGAAAGTAATAGGGATCTAATGATACCATAATTTTTTGATAGAATTTCAAATTTCAGTTACATTTATGATTGAGACAATATTCAGTACAATAACATACCATGTGGAGCTCCGTCTGGTCCTAAACCATCTACTATTAATGATGCCGGTCCTTGTAGAATTTGTAGACTACGTCCACTACTTCTAGATACCAGTTGTATCATATTGCCAGATTGAAATAGGTTCTACAATAACAACATACATATGTGGTAAACTTACTTCCAACGAAAGACTGAATACACACAAATAAATTTTTAGAGAAACAAGTTTATTTCATTGATCAAGCAATTATCAGACCAAAATAATACATTCTTTTACATAATTAAATATTAAATAGGATTGTTACATAACCATATTTACAATTTAAAATCTTTGTACACAAGGTCATGTTCAAATTAAAAGTTTCAAAACATTAACAATTACATGTATTATGATATGATGTTTATAAAAGTGCAGTATCTATGATTTTATTGCATAAATAGACTACTACAAATCAGACATTGAATTTACTGGTCAAAACCATGTGTTACTGCACTTCTGCTGGTCAGACATTTATAGATGACAATTGTATTTCAATCCCAGAACCAATAATAAATGAAAGAAAGTCCATTTAAATGAGGTAGTTAGCTAACTGCATAATAAGTAAACTATTAAGCCATAAAATTTTAAAAGTATTTTTAAATCACACAAATGACAATAATGAGCATAGTCTGGATTACCTACCATAGATCACTATGTTACTAAAATACTATAATAGTATGACAGGGAACCAGACTATAATGAGCACTGATTATAAATTAACATTGAAAGAACAGAAGAAAAAAGATACATAAATAGGTAAATGTGTACAGTTGAACAGTTGCAAGATCTACGAAGTGAAGGAATGGAAAGAAAAGTGAAGGAGATTTATTCACTGCAACAGCCTAGTAAAATATTAATGCATAAAGGTCAGGATCAAGTCAATATCTCTGCAATATGCAGCAATGAAACAGTGAAATACAGGGCACAAACGAAACATGAACATTTGACACACATAATAAAGTCACATTGTATGATGCCACATGCTTATTTAGCAGGCATTATCATACTGCTATTTAAACCCCAGCTCCTAAGTTACTCAGATGGCACAGTGTTTATGATATTTAAAGTGTGTTTATGTAGGGTTAACGCATGCTTTTTCGTGCTATTACATCTGCAGAGTCCCGAGGGACGGTTGGTGCCCAAGCCCGTTAGGGCGAGGGCACCAACACTCCTGAGGGACTCTGCATATGTAATAGCACGAAAAAGCATGCATAAACGCTATTATAGCATAAAAACAACACTTTATGAGTGTGTTTTTCAAAATTATGACACTTTGGCGGGAAATTTTGGGCGATGTCGGGAAAACAAACGCGACGTCGCTTAGCAAACGTTACGTCACATACAAGTTTTTGTAATGAGCGTCGACTTTCGGTATTGTCAAATACCAAGAAAACCGTGACATTGGGGGTTGGTTTACGTTTATTATTTTACTATTATAGAAAATTTATTAGTAGTTACAATTAGAATGTGAATTAAAGTTCATATAACGCTGTAAATCATTTATTTTCGTCGGCTGGGTCCTGAAATGAGCATACTTAAAACTGAACACCAACAGCGCGTGCGCGCGAGAATCTTTACAATAACGTACCTTTTGTTCCCCGTTTAAGTATGAGCAAAATCACCGTTTTTATGCTATAATAATATTTAAAGCGATATTACTGTTCAAAGTGACCATCATTGTTTTGTAAAACACAATAACCAATGATTTCTAATCATTGAAAAAGTACTATTCTTCCAGTTATAACTAAATATAACAATTGTATATAACAGTTCTATTCATATTGAACATAGTTGCAAAACAATAAAATCTTTTTTGACCCACCAGGTCATAAATTGATATTACGTTAACTCTCCAATAATTTTGTATGATATTGTAATGACTTGTATACCCTAAGAAAAACATTTGTACAATAGTAATTGTTAATTTTTTTAACATTTTTCTGGTTTTTCTTGACTGTAAATTTTTTGATCAAATATAATAGTATCAAAACTTTAAATCACCAAAACCCTAATAATAATTATTATTCCTTACATTTTATAGCATAATGAAAAACACTTATGGGATAATAGAATGGGATAATTCAAGAGAGATTCATGTCCTATGGTTACAGCCCTTGTGTACAATTTACCAAGACATTTCCTTGAGCTGTGTTAGCCAAACTTTTGTTGATTTGATCGGCTGTCCAGTCCATCTCACGAGTGATAGTTTTCCCCAATAGATTCAGTTCATGCCCAAGTTGGCCAAATAAACCACGCTAAAATTGTTAGTGAAATTTTGAATTAAAATTAAGAAGGTAAGTTCAAAAGGAGAGTGCTCTAAACTACAAGGGAAGGGAGACGACCTCATCAACAATTTGCTCAGCTTATAAAAACAAGACATGATTACTTTTGCCTACCGGTTTTACATTAGCTTGTATTATACTTAATTTCAAAAATAAAGTTGATAAAAATATGATTATTTGTAGATTATTTTAATACCAATATTAAACATGGTAAAAAGGGAAATTTTTATAGAAAATGATTGCACTTTAAAAAAATTGTTTTTGTGCTCTGGGATTTATTGAAATTTAGAATAAATAATGCAGATGATATGAAAATGTCCATCCCGACAAGGCAAGACTTAATTAATGCATGCTTGTTGATTTATTCTGAGCAAACTGTTGATGTTTCTGGTGAGCATCAGTTCAACTGCTACAACAAACAAATGGTATTAGGTGATATACTGTAGTAAATCTGGATGGATTTTAAACACTAATTCCCATAATTTTAAAGGGCTAAATAGAGTTATGAACAGAGTTTTTAGATCAGCCATTGGACAATTTTGAAAAAGCAGATACATATAGTCAACCAATCACAAGCTTGAGTATTGATTCTTATCACCATATGAAATAACTGGTCATCAAATAAAAACTGATATCAAAATAGGCTCAAACACACACAGAAACATACTGGTCATTTCAAGTCCGAGTCAAAATCTCATAATAAACTCAAATGTTTTTACTTGAAACAGATTTCCATTTGTAATTTTCAAGCTATCTGAGATATGAATACAGTTTTGTGTATGGGTGACAAAACTGACAATAGTCGCCATTCCAGATTTACTACAGTTTCAGAGCAAATGTTGGAGGATGATTTCCTAAAAATTATAGTGTACAATAGTTAACAGTTGAAAATACAATTTTTAGTATATTTTTCTGAAATTCAGCACAAATGACCAAAATTTAACAAAAGTATTTTATATGCTGAAAGTTTTGTTTCGAATTCTAAAGTACTGAATGAGGAAAAGTCCAGCCTAATACTAGAACTAAGGTAAGTCAAAAACACATAGAGATATTAATCAGAATACAAAATTGTATCATGAAAAAATATGCACAAAAAAAACACCAGGAAAATATCCTCCAAAATTATTCTGAATTCAAACAGAACCGTGAATACAACACCATGCAATACAACACTATTTTGTTGTTTTACCGAGACATTGGCCTGTGTTGTACCGGTCTGTACCGCCGTGTCGATCTGTTTAGCCGTCCAATCGGCACATTTACCCACTTGGTGGCCAAGCTTATCTAAATCCTTTCCTATATCTTTACCTACAGAACCTAATGATCCAAAAAATCCTTTCTGAAAAAAGTGTAAAGTCATTAATTAGCTCAAGTAAATAATTACTTATACATCAGACTCAGGGCTTGACATTAAAATATTTTGGTCACTGGTCCGTCAAGAATTTCACTGGTACTTCTTGATTTTCACTGGCGTTGGGTCAGCAGAACAGTGTTAGTGTTGAGCCCTGTACATTGTTTACTTCATACTAGTTTTGGCTCATTCTGTAAAAAAAAACCTATATGATTCCCAGTCTGCAAAATTAGCACTTGTCCAGTGATCAATGATTCGACCGAGTCCTGTCTGTAAGGTCTGTAAGGTCCTCATCAAGTCAGGGTTATGTTGCACAAAAGTTAATGAATTCATATACAAATGTACATAAATATAGATATAAAGAATAACATTATAAGGACGAGAAATATCAAATAAACTAATACACCTTCAGGAGCCAGCTCAGCTACCTTGGTTAGTATCAACCACCTCAGCTAGCTTGATAAGTAGCAGCCACCTCAGCTAGCTCGGTAAGTAGCATGGGTAAGTAGCAAGCTGAGACCCCTGAATGTTACATGATAAATCGAGGTTTGATTCCTGGATACAGCATGTTATATGCATCCATCACATATTAATCATGTTCTTGATGTCTTCCGACACACATCTGCTACATGTGGAGGATTTTACAATTGCTTGCCGAGAACTGCCGATCATAGCCTTCCTTTGCCAGTTACTTTTCTGGCAGGTATACATATGAATGCCTCCACCTGGATTTGAACCTGGGTCGCAAGATTAGATGTCAAGCGAACTAACCACTGAGCTACAAAGGCTTGCGGAAGTGACAGTTAGTACTGGTTGATAATTAATTCAAAGATAACAGACTTAGTTTGTTCGGTCAATAAAATGAGTGCACTTTGTTTTACTAAAAAATTGGTGAGAAACAGCACCCAGCTCAGTGAAAATGACAATGTGCGACTAAGAACTTTCTAGACCTGATATGATAAGTATAATTTAACAAGGCCATGATTTATTATACATTTATAATACAAGGATAACTTACATTAGATTTGGTGACAACAGTGGGTTGTTGTTGTACTACGACTGTTGTACCACCAGCCTGAAATATACCAAGTAAACTATCTATTATCAAAACGCAATGAAACTGTATCAATTAAAAGATAAATGTGTGTTTTACAGGTAACTTATTCAAAAGTTCACACAACTGCTCACTGTTTTAATTAATTTAGGGGTTCTGAAATGCTGAAATAATCTGGAAATCTGCCACACTAAAAAGGATGAACTTTTTATATAGAAAATGCAAAGTTGTTTAGTGGTAAGTAAACAAATGGTTAAAATTGACAAAATTATGATCATTTGAAATTTCAACAGCTGACAATATAGTTTTAACTGAGTGTGTGGGGGTGTGTGCTAATGACATTGACACTCATCAGACTTGCTACTTTTTCTCATGAGTTGGCATTTTGCCTCAGTAGTGAACCCCTGTTAATTTGACTAACCGGATTAGGTTGAATGATTCAATGAATGGTTAATAGGGAGTAAAAGAATCTATACCTGTTGAGGGTAATTGTATACAGCAGCTCCACTGTAAGGTGGTGGATTACCATTGGGTGGGTATACATAGCCGGGATTGTGTGACATCTTTATGTTTACTGTGAGTGTCAGTCAGCTATCTGTAAAATAGTGACAAGATTATCTATAAATAATGGCATTTAACATCGTTATGATCACTGGAAGATACTCCTTGTTAACAAGTCGGATGTAGCCTCCCATTGTTGCTTTACCAACATTATACTTTACACGATGACAATGGCTAAACACTGTGATAAAAGCTCTAAACAGCTACTAGTATACTCTGTGACAATCACTATATACTGTGACAATAGCTGTACACTGTGACAATAGGTGTACAATATGACAATAGCTATACAGTGTGACAATAGCTAGACACTGTGACAATAGCTGTACACTGTGACAATATCTGTACACTGTGACAATAGCTATACACTGTGACAATAGCTAGACACTGTGACAATAGCTAGACACTGTGACAATAGCTGTACACTGTGACAATAGCTGTACATTGTGACAATAGCTGTACACTGTGACAATAGCTGTAAACTGTGACAATAGCTGTACACTGTGACAATAGCTATACACTGTGACAATAGCTATACACTGTGACAATAGCTATACACTGTGACAATAGCTGTACACTGTGACAATAGCTGTACACTGTGACAATAGCTATACACTGTGACAATAGCTATATACTGTGTCAATAGCTATACACATTGACAATAGCTAAACACTAGTACTGTGACAATAGCTATACACTGTGACAATAGCTATACACTGCACATGTACTGTGGCCATAGCTATACACTGTGACCATAGCTAAACACTGTGACAATAGCTATACACTACACATGTACTGTGGTCATAGCTATACACTGTGACCATAGCTAAACACTGTGACAATAGCTATACACTACACATGTACTGTGGTCATAGCTATACACTGTGACCATAGCTAAACACTGTGACAATAGCGGTACACTACACATGTACTGTGGTCATAGCTATACACTGTGACCATAGCTAAACACTGTGACAATAGCGGTACACCGTCATCGTGACAATACCTATACACCACTACACTAGCTATACATCATGACAATAGCTATACAATTTGACAATGTAGCTGCATGTTATAACTACAGCTATAAACTATGAAAATAGCTCTATGCTGTAACTATAGCTATACACTGTGACTATAGCTGTTTAAGCTCATTCAGGGGTCGGAATTCAGAGACTCTGCAATGACAAGTATGTGCATGCACCCACCCAAAGCATTTTACAGCATATAAGACAGCATTATAACCCAGCATGATAGTAATACATTAATTATTAATAAGTAATTCAACTAATACATAAAATTATATTACCATATTCATAAATTTTATACAAGTTGAAAGACAGCCCAAATACCTTGACAACTTGAAATGTTTATGATGAAATCATCATCTAGAACCACAACAGGTAAAATAATACAAAATAATGTTTAAATAAATTTCATAATATGACGCAGTACACAATGTTCTAGAATCATGAAATGTAAACAAAGATCTACCTGAGTAAAAATCAACAAGCCTTTTCCTACTGAGGTTCTAAATGTATGAAATCTAGATTATGTTAAGGTTATTTATATAATGTACAGATCTGTGTCATTAAACCACGGATTACCAGAATAGAATGTGACTCTTAGTCACGTAAAATGGTCCGATCAGTAGAAAAATCAATACTTCAGTACTTGCGAAATGTTCGTTTACACCGTTTATGTTTATTTCCGGGTGGATTAAATATCCGAGTAAAAATTGAATACGACACCGTTCAAAATGGTCGCCTCTTGATAAAATTCCTAAAATTTTTGGTTTAATTGTACAAAAAATGGCTGTTTCTGTATTCTATCTTTGTGTTTTCTTATCTCTATTTAACCTGTATTATGGCCAATTGATTGTCAATGTTAAAAACAAAGGCGGTGACGTCGAGAAAGAGAGGATCGAAGCTAACACGACAGCAGATTCTGTGAGGCTAGAATACATGTCTAAAGATGGAACTCTAGTTACACAGTTCATAGACTATAAGTCTGTAAGTTCATGTATTGGTTAATTATATCATGTGTAGTTTAGTTAAGGTATTATCTGTGCTTGATTGTTTATGCTGATTTTTCCCTGGTACAGTGATTTAGGTAGCACTGCACTTGTTACAGCCAGTCAGGTGAGTAGGCCGCTACTAGGCGCGCACCACTTAGACTGCGCCTCTACAAATAATGTAGTATATTATCGCCATGCCCTGCTGAAAGTTAATAGAACTCTGTAGCACCTTTGTTCAGGCTTTGTTCTGGAAGCCATTGCCATGTCCCAGACCTTGGACAGCTTCAAGGCGGGACTGGTCACTCTCCACTAGACGTACTTCACGTATCTGTTTTTATCCGTCACTTTTGTTTACATGCCTCACTTTCACCTTGTATATATCACAACTGTCAAGTATGTCGATGCTCCAGAGTGAGCCCTGTACTTAACAGGAAAAGGACAAAGAAGAACATTATATTAGGATAATGATCTTCAGTTATTATCAATTTATCTCATTCCAGAGTACCTTATCAACTGCACATGTACATGTATATACATGTTAATTTTATGTTGCATTGTCACAATTTATTAAAATTATATCAAAATTAATTTAACTTTATATAACTTTATATTTCAGAATCTTCAGGTATTTAGAATATATGTGCCATGGGAAGAAGAGAGGGGTATTGTACAAAGTAAACCACAAGTACTTTGTTTTGTCACCAGGTTTGGCAAGAATGAATTCATATCAGCAGATGCCATGTCCAAGTTAAGACAGGTAATAATCTTCTTGGTTAATTAACTACATGACATATTGCATGGGTAAAAGTTCAAACTTTTCAAAGTACTGAAAACTGTTTGTCAATATACTGAACTAGATGACTTTCCTATAAATTACATAGCGCATTTTTTCTAAAAATGCTGAAATCAATATTTTGACTGAAAACTTTTACCCCTGATATTGTTGCTTTGTATGTACATTCTACAGTAACTACAGAACACATGTGTCTTGTTGATTTTGACAATTAAAACTAAATCTCAAAGTCAGACTCAAATCTATTAACTTAAGTTATTTTCATTTATGGGAACATATTGATGTGTAGTGAAGCAAGTATTTGTAAAATTCATTTCATATGGGAATTTTGCTACAATGTTACACTTATGTATTTAGTAAGATCTACTGTGTAAAGTTTCAACATTCTGTTCTACAGAAAAATCCAACAGCTGTGAGAACACCTGAAGAAGATCGAGGTTTAGAGAAACACACATTGAATCTTCTTGTGAATATAGATAAAGCTTCAGTGCTGAGTCCACATCTGTTTAACATGTGTCACGATGCTGTCGGTTCAACATACACCAAAGAATCAGATATCAAAGTTGTATCTCAAGGTATAGTTATATCTAAGGCTAGTTAAATTCAAAATAGGAGTGATAAAGCAAAACATATCACAAGATACAGTTAAATGTGATTTAAAAGGGATCTAGATGCATAAACAAAGAATGTATTAATTCTAGGGATTATAAATATGGACAGAAGATCAAAAATGAATAATATGCAGTTTTGTTCAAAGTAAGGTAAACTTGGAAAACCAGAAATTAACAAGGAAAATAGGAGTAACTCCACTTTAATAGTACTTGGCAGGTATGTCGTTAGTATAGTTTGCACCTGTGTTATTTGACTAAACAGTCTCTGGTAGGACATTACCAGTACTTATTGAAAATGTATCCTCCATTTTTTATTAACCTTGATAGTTGGTATGTAGCATCATCTAGTCTTTCTTGTTATGTGTAAATGATTGTTAGGTCACCATAGGTTAGGTGCATTAGACAGGTGAGCAACCTAGGGCTAGGGCCCTTCTGGTTTACATACTGACATGATTTATAAACAGTTCATAAATTAATATCTGTCATGTGTTCTCACTGACTTATGAATATTTCCAGTATTGAACAAAGACACAGAGAAAGTGATGTCAGCGTTGAAGAACACGGAGTTAGAGAAACAGACGAGGTGTAAGGATACATCTGATATAGCTAAACCCTGCTTCTGTCAGTACCATCTCTGTATAGAATGGTATCCCTGTGGACTCAAGTATTGTCGTGGCAAAGATTCCACCGGGAAAGTAGTGAACTACCGCTGTGGTATAAAAACTTGTCGAAGGTGCTTATCGTTTGAACACTATGCAAGACAGAAAATGTACTGTCTTTGGGACGATTTGTGAAAATATTTTTTTATAGATTTTTGCTGCGCATCAAAAATGTTGCTAATGAATATCAAACTGTGGTGTTAAGATATACCAGTATGTTTGTTGCTTGGTTTCTATACTGCGCCCAAGATAATGAGACAGGCTGGAAATCTTGGTACAATCTATAGAGGTTGCTTTATCTGTCATGTGTACAATATATCAGTAATGTTTTCCATCTAAAACTGACCATATATCTGTTTACAGTACATTAGTATTAAATTTGTCAAACAAATTTGCTACAGTTGATCAATCCGTTTCATGTTTGTAAGTATTACGATATCTTGGGCGCATTGTAAAATACTCGCTTCAATTTGTGATCATTAACGTTTAATAGCGTAGTTTGTTTGTAAATATCAGATTGCTTTCAACATATCTGCTTTAGATAAAACTAACAGATACAGTATGTGTATGTGGCATTTCATAATCATATCAACTTTTATTTTCATAGAAAGTTTACAAAGTTATGTCTGAACTGTAGGCAGTCAGTATGAATCACTGGAACTTCCCATTTGTTTAATCATGAATTTAATCAATCTCAGCCAGTTATCTCCCACAGTGTAGAAAAGCATCTATTGTGGTGTAAAAATATCGTAATTAAAGATATATATACAGCGGGTAAAATTAGATTTTGTTGGGAGTGTTTTATCCTGGACTCCAAATAGGTTAGGTACTGACTGTCTATGTCATGAAAAGATCTTACAGATTTTCTGTATTGTTATATATACGAGTTACAGTAGTGTTGTACTACTTAAAAATATATTTTACTGTAAAATCATTTAATTTCAATGGGACCAAAGTTTGTGGTTTAAATAAAAAGAAAAAAATTCATGGATTTTGCATTTCATGAAATAAATACCAGGGTCAAAATTATTGTTTGATTGCATTTGATTTCGTGGTTGACATAACCACGAATTCTATGAAATTCAATCCTCAATGAAAATAAATGATATTACAGTATTATGTTTTTGTAAACATTAGTTTATTTTTGCTTTGTTGGATTATTTTTTATGATATACAAGCCCAATGTACTGTTATACATATATTAATTAATTCATTATAATGATGCATAATCTTGTTTATTTAATCTGACAATCTTGCAAACTTTAATAACAATCTTGGATATAGCATTATGTACAATTTATATGAGCAATTTTTTTTGCATAATACCGGCGGGACATGCTTTACTAATTTAAACGACGAGCGTTTGCATTTGCAGGGGTGTCAACGGAGCCAAATTTTAAATAAATATGCAGTCAATCATTTTTTCATTGACGAACAAGAGGCTTTCAGACAAGTTGTTTAAATCAGTTTTTATTAAAAATATTACTTTAAAACATATTAAATTGAACTTAACTTTGCTATTTTTCAAGATGAAAACTTTTAATTTGGTCTGAAATCATGGCTTGTCTTTGTAAATACAGAATTCCATTAATCAGGAAAATTGACACACTTACATTTGAAAGAGATACTTTCTCAATAAGTGATTTCATCAGTCTATTACCAGTACAAAGAATCTCATGATTAATCTGTAAATGCCACTGTTATCAACATGATCAGTGTTACTAAGCTTGACTATTCAAAGAATTAGGAGAGCTATTGTACTCGCCCAAGCGTTGTCACACTTTGGTGTTTTGTGTAAATTCTTGTTGAATTGCATATTTTTGTATTGCATTTACTTTATAAATGGCCAAATCTTATCATAATCATATGTGATGTTTGGGGAAAGTAGTTTGGTTGATGTCCTAATCTTTGCAATATGATCCTGACCTCGATGAATGTGACACTTACAACTAAAGTTTGATAAGGATTAAGAATTCATGTTTGTTAACTGAGCAAGACCGATTAAGAAAACATTGTGCTAATATGCAAGTATAATGGTATCTGTTGAAAAACATTGTCAAAATGATTATGTTATTTGCATGTTGAATATATAGCTTGGCTATTTTGACTTGAGTCTAACCTTTATGCAAGAATATATTACAAGGTTCTTGCTTTAAATATATCAATTTCCGCTAGCAAATCGGTATTAAAGTTTGTGTTTGTATTACATCTCGAGCATCTTCATGATACTCCCTGATTATGAAAACATACAATCGGTGTTGTCAACGTAAGCAATGTATTGACTGTTTCATGATGCTAATCAGTAGGTCAGGATCTTGTCAAATTGGCCAAGCTGTCGATGCCAATCAGATCAGAAAATTTATTGTTGTTTCGAAACATAGAATTGGTCTGACAAGTCCTATGTATTGGTTGTGCTATCAAGTTTGTAACTTCAACATGTAAAATCATTCAATACAACACACAAAATATATAAAGTGCCATGTCAATGTTGATGCATATATGTATAAATTTGTGTTTTTATTTGATGACTCGCTTGAATGGCTTTTTAGATGCATTCAATATCGTTTATGTGCCAGTTTTTAGATCTCACTTCAAGTGAGGATGTTTTGTATTTTTTACTTATCATATATAGTTTTGTATTGAAAATACAGGAGTACATTTTTTAAAAGGGTTTGTTATCATTTCATCTTCATCAGAGTTCTATACTGCTGTCTTGGGAGTCGAGCCCCTTAGAACTAAAGGCCTTGCATGCACACTTCCTACAGTTACTCTTTAACCAATTTTATTTTTACTGGCTGAGGAATTAACTTTATGAAATCAAAATAGTTTTGCCATTGAAGTTTTTCTTTTTAAAATATTTGCTATAAAGCAAGTACCAGTCAAGAACCTACGCGTTCTGAAACTTTCTCATCGACTCGAGCCCTCTGATTGGTCAGCCTGTATTTGATCCAAAGACTGAAAACTCTTCACAAAACACAGTTGTGACGTAAAGTTAAATCATCTTAGATGATATTCACCGACTTTAATTAATGTGAACGAGCCTAGTACAAACAAGGCTGCGTTCAATAAACGCTTATGCCCCCGTGGAAGCCATTTCCATAAAAGCTAAGTCAATCAGGGGCCATTATTCAGTTAAAATGTTTGATAGTGTTACATGGCTTTGAACTATAAGGGGCTTATGATGGTAAACGAATATGCCACATTTGAAAGCAGTGCCTTGATCGACTTCATGTGTGATCTGGTGATACAGGTGTTATGGTTCTTTGTCACTGCACTTCTCCAAGTTGCCATCTATTCATATACTAAGTTTCAAGTCAATATTTTAAATACTTTTGAAGATACGCTCCGGACAAACAATTATGAAAATACTGAAGGGGAGATAATTCAAAATGCAAGACGAACAGAGTTATTGTTCTTGGTGCCTGCGCTTCTACAAGCTAAGTTTTAAGGCAATATCTTAAACACTTTTGAAGATACACTGGTCAAAATTTGATTCTGAAAATACTAAAGGGGAGATAATTCAAAATTTAAGACAGGACAGAGTTATGGTTCTTTGTCAAAGCACTTCTCCAAGTTGCCATCTATTTATATTTCAAGTTTGAAGTCAATGTTAAATAGTTTTGAAGCTACGCTCCAGACAAAATTTTAGTGTAAAAATACTAAAGGGAGATAAGTCTAAGTCCAAAATTAGGTCAAGGTGAAGGTCAAAATCGAGTCAGGTGATACAGGCGCGTAGAGAATGGTCATGTACAACATCCATGCAAGTTTGAAAACTTTGTAGCAAGCCATATTTATTCTAGAAGAAACGGTCAATTTGGGTTAACCAGGCCAGACGATCTATCGATACGGGGGCATAAAAAATCGTCAACAACAGAACCCCATGGTAACAAGCTAAGGCGTTGATGCTTACCAAAATGGATTTTCATGGTTGGTTGCTTTAGTGATTACACTTTTTCATTCACAGTTGTTTTGCAGTTGTGACAGAAATAAGACTTCCAGCATGTTTTGGATAAGAACCATCTCCGCATGTGTGTAAATTTGACCAAAATAATTAGGGCTCAAGTCGTTGAGAATCAAGTATACTGAGAAATGAATGTGGCTTTTTTTACCAAGAATTGTCAACAAGATTTGTTTGTTCCCATTCCATTGTACTTTGATAGTTCTTCTCAGCATGTAAACCTAGGGTGGTATTCACAAAGCATTTTGGTAGAAAGATTTTTTTTTAAATCTTGAGGCACATCTGCTGAGTAAGATCGATTTTTTGCTCAACTTTAAAGCATTATGCAAAAAGCGCAATGACAATGCGGGTTTAATTTCAATTTGTTCAAAACAAGTCAGTCAAAATATTCAAGTTTGCCACTTAAATGCTTTGTGAATATCAGCCCTGACCCTGATGTCCCGAAGCATCTCAGTCAAAGCCAAGTCCCAGCTTAAAAATTACCATGTGTGTGCGTTAAGATTATAATTTGTTGCAGAGCCCTAAAACCCTCCAAAAGCCAGTGGTTCTACCAAGAAGCTGTTACACTATGAACATTACCAAACCACAACAAACATCTTATTGTCATTAAATAATTTTATTATCACAGTTTCATATATACATGCTTAACTTACAACTAATGTATGAGGATTTTTATTACAACACACAAAAATTATTTTTTGAATACAGAATTCAATGCAATAAGGTTTTTTTTCACACTAATCTGTATGATGCAACAACTTCACTGTTATTTGTGCTGTCATAAACAAATACTAAATAGAGACCAGTAATGTTCATTTAATACAAATACTTTCAACAGTGGATCACATTAAATATTTTGAACCTTGTGAAAAGTGGAGGGAAAACCTAAATCATGAATTCAGGATTGCAGCCATGATCATCTCCAATTAATTCTAGCAAGAATAAAATTAATTGAACTCAATTCATCATCCAAAGATGTCTACCATTCCACACCATACATTCACATTATCCAGCAATGAAAATGTCAAATTTCTAGCACTTATATATTAATTTCCGTTTCAATACAGACAGCCTTATCCTGAAGTATTAACAAAATTTTTGTAACATTTCTTCACTACAGAAAATTGTCCACCTTTGACCAGGTAAGTCCTGCGTTTGGAAAAATCTGACTCGCACCAAAAGGTCATTTCACAGATAATCAAAAATCTATCACAAAAAGCACTTTTTCAGCTTGGCACTCGCAATCTAGATCGGCCAACAATGCCAGAAATGGAGTAAATAGCACTGTAGGCCAACAAAAAATTTACACAAAATATCACCAATGCCCAATCATCATGAGATAACATTGTCTAAGTATCGTCGAAATTTCTCCTCTGTCTTAACACTGGCCTTTCAGAATTCACTCGCTGTCTTGAATATTGACACACATTTCAAACTTCCATTTGAGGGTTTAATCTGAGGATCCACTCAACTGTTTCTTGTAACAATACCATGTTATAATGACTGAAAATAACAAGAAAATTCGTTAAAACAAAAATGTCTGTAAACATGATAGTATGCCCCTATGGCAGCTCTACCAGTTTCATGGCAACCTTGACCTTTTTATCTCGAATCAAGTATGTCAGTCACATCAGACAAACCAGCCATTACCTTGAACTAACTATGCTGCATACCAAGCAAGGGTAATGTACCATGGTATTTATTTTAGCATTACAGCGACAGTCTTACCCCAAGTTAGGTTCTGGAGGAATAAAGGTGAAAGTAACGGTACAGGCTTTGCAAAATGTTTTTCAACTTGCCAGTTGAAATTGATGAAATGACACATATACCTCTTTGTCGAATAAATTTTTTCTACCCGTTAGAATAAAAAAATTGTCCTTCAGAACTGATCAGTTTTCTCGGAACCTGACGTTGAATAATATATACGAGAATGTATATCATACCTAGCTATTCCTCTAAATGTTCTGAGCTGTCTACCAAAGTCTTCTATTGGTGAAGTGTTCTTATATTCCCCAGCACAAGTACAGTATGTTCTCATATTGCCATCTTTGATCTGAAAACATTACCAACATAGTTTCACATGATCTTTCAATTATTTACTGGTCGGTTGAAAAATTAAGTAAACAAATCAGACCAAGCACTCCCGACATCTTGCATACAAATCAGTCAAAAATATAATACAGTTTTTTTAAACTGTGTTTGTAGTCTTAGCTAAAGTTTGCTTCACTTACCACATGGTATATCCACCAGGTTTAATACAACTTATTTTACACCGTTTAAAATGTCTAATATCTATTCCCGACCTTTATTTAGAACTAGGGACAATTCTCAAAATATCAAGAAAAAGTCTAGTTTTAACCCACTAACTGACCAAAAGCAAACCAGACACACTCCAAACATCAAATAATCATAAATTGAGCAAATATCTAAAACTTGTTCAAGACAAGACTGCGTTCAATAAACGCTTATGCCCAGTGGAAGCCATTTCAACAAGTCTAAGTCCAAAATTAGGTCAAGGTGAAGGTCAAAATGGAGTCAGGTGATACAGGCGTGTGGAGAGTGGTCATATACAACATCCATGCAAGTTTGAAAGCTTTGTAGCAAGCCATATTAATGTTAGAAGAAATGGTCAATTTGGGTTAACCAGGCTGGACGGAGGAACGGACAGGTGAATCACTAAATGCCTCCTGATCTATCGATACGGGGGCATAAAAACTTGTCTGGAATTTACCTGATGACATTTCCCACACTCGAGATCTTGTAGTACTGATGCCATTGATTTCCTGTGTACAGCATCTATCAGGTATTGTTCTATCTCCACCAAATCATACTCGGTCTTACACTGTATACACGACCATACACCACTGTAATAAACAAGGTTTTTTTTGTAAAACATGTATGCCTTAATGTGCCTCCATAGCTCGTGGTTAGTACGCTTGCCGTCTAATCTGGGTTTGACAAGCACTTATATATATCCCTGCCATAACGGACCTTGTCTACCTGAAAATCAATTAGTAGTCATCTACCGTTGATGATCAACTTCCTACAGCTCTTATATGTAAAGTCTAAGTCTGTCAAAGCTAGGTGAGTCTGAACCCCAACATGGTTACAGCCTTAAGATTGTCTCTGAATTTCTACTGATGACTTAGCAGGGAGGTAGCAAAGAGGCAGAAAATTAACTGGCTATTTGAACTTGATTCTCATCTACATTTTGTCATTTTCTTCTTTGTTACTTAAGTGAGATATATCAACTGCCCTCTTTTGATGATTAACTGGCTACATGAAAACATTTCTACCACTCCGCTAAGAAGAAAAATTACATTTTCAAAGAGTAACGAATACGTTACAATCACAACTTACCCTGGTGAAGACAGATTAAGGTAGGGATCTCTACACAGATCTAAATCTCGTATATGATTACACGTTTTACAGATTACTTCAGGCAGGACGTAGGACAGACATGGATCCTTGAACAACGCCTCCGAAGAGAACTCTCCCACACCTATCAGCTTCAACAAGTCTCGCTGCATCTTGGCAACTTGGATACTAATATTACTGTCCAGTGATAAAACCTGAAATATATGCAAGTCAATATAACATCAAAGTACAAAACAAACTTACTAGAACTGCCTTGGTAAACAATATTTGTTATCTGCCAAAATGTGAGCATTTATGCTAGCTAGTTCTGGGTGCCATTAATGATTAGCACACATCCCTACACCTTAACTAGGTTTCAAACATTGGCTTTAGATTAATATTGAACTCCAAATGACCATAACTTTGTCCGTCGATTCTTTGAATTTCTCATTAAATAACCTTTATTTTGTGCAGAAAGGATCCTTTCTTAATCCGGATTTCCGTATCATTCAGAAATTGTAGAACACCTGATGATGCAGGGTTTTCCCTAGGATTTTTCATACGAGGGTCCCAAGACCCTTTAGGTTTATATTTAGGGAGTCCCTGAGAAATTTTGGGGGTCCCTTCACTATACGGTAATGCATTTCAAGCTCATTATTAGTGAGTTTCAAATTTATAAATAAAGAAAACAGCAAATTCAGATTGCTCAATGCACCACAAGACTTAGTGCGATAAATAGCAGAAAGAAAAATGTTTATTCAAGGGATCCTATTGGGGGTCCCAAGGATGCACAGTAATTCAGAAATGAGGGTCCCAAGCCACTAAGTTGCGTCAGGGATGCAGAAAACCTGCATCAGGGAAATCCCTGATGATGAATGCTGCCTATCATTAGAACAGTGACCTACCTTACATATGGACTTGATGAACTCCAGTGCCGGATTATTGAGAGGTAGATGTGAGCCAGGTGGACGAGGGAACTCCTCAGACAGATTGTTGTTACTTCTATTACCACTCAACTTTTTCTGTATCTTCTGGGCTAGACTGAATAAAGAAATTGTCCACATAAGATAAATATTTTTATTTCGAAAGCCTAAAATCAAATCTGTTCAGAAAGACATATTATAAAAAATTACTGCACAACAATTACAGAAGGTTTTATGGTATTTTTGTCAGTATTTTGCAGCCGTCAGAATTGACATGACAGAAGTCCTACTACTTAAGTTCACATAAACAAATAAAATCCATTTTATTAAATCAATCATGCATAAAAATACACGATTAAACATTTTTTTGGACTCAAAATGTTTTAGACATGTATCTTAAAACTGCAACGGACAATTTTTACATGTATCTTGCACTTGAAAGCTAAGTGTTTCTAAGGTTTGGGACCAGTTTCTGGTAAGAACAAACAATGTATATGTGTGATACATACGAGAACATTTGTTGAGCAAGTTCTCCTTGTATGAGGTTCTGTGAGAAGCTAACAGCTGACGGTGTAGTGGTGGAATCTATCATGGATTGTGTCTGACTACTGTTGTTACGACGTCGTACTGGTGTACTTCCTGGTGTAAGACGTCGCTGTTCCTCCTGTAAGTTACTGAACACAGACAACACATAGCCAGCTACAATCATCTGTAATAGAATACATGAGATGTTTCAAGTTTGTAAAACATGCATGCCCGCATGGCAGCCGTATAGCTGGAAATGGTAAAGGTCACAGTTGACCTTTGACATACTGGCCTTGATAGGGGCCATCTGCAGTTGCTGGCCAACCTACATGTAAAGTTTGAAGATCCAAGGACAAAACATTCTGGAGTTATAGAATGGAAGCCATGTGATCTATCGACCGACAGACCAAGCAACATGTACAAAGCATCGTTATTTTAGAAAGCCAGATTGAAACCCCATGTATGAGAAATAAGAAAGCTTGCAGATTTGGCTGAACTTACATTAAAGTTTGTTTGACAAGCCCCTGCTTCTGGAAGGAACTGCATTATATTCCAGTTCATTTCAATCTCAGGTTCATCTTCACTATCAGATTTGTTTAATTCTTCGTCTTCTAAAACTTGTTCATCCTCGTCACTGTCCGCGTTCTTATCTGTCTCTAGTTCTGGTGCAGTCTGTTCAACCTCTGCTTCTGATGGTAACTTTCCCTTTATACCTCCGTAGTTAGCCTGCAGATAAAAGAATAAAACATTCAAATATTGTACAAGTCCCTCTGCAGGGGTTCCATTTGACTCAATAGTAGGTGGTCATGAAATTTCGAAAGTCACATTTTGACACTGAAAATTTTGGTTTGAAAGTCATTTTCTCTTGAATTAATGGGCATTTTGCATGCAAAAGGGTAGTTAAGTCAAAAGTATTGAAATGACCCTTCAGATTAAGAAATTAGTGTAACCCCTACACTGGTCTACTGTATTATAGTCATAAGGAGACTTCCCTGTCACATTATTCAGACACCCTGTGAAGCAGCAGACACCTTGAACTAACTATGCATTTTGTCAAGCAAGGGAGATAAACAAGTACTATTTTTATAGACTCCAGTAGCTGTTGATTCATCATCGCCTGGGATTCAACCCAAGAACTGTCATACTCAAAGTAGACGCTTTATCACATGGCTAATGAGGGCGATGACTAACAGTAACACAGAGACAATAACATGCTTACTTACAGGATCTAACCACATCAGGTATTCCCAGCATTGCTCGTACGACATCTCAATAAGATGAAACAATTCCTTCGTCTTAATGCTGTTGGTGATATATTCCACATAGGCTAAAGCATCCATCAGTCGTCTCTTCTTTGTACATAACACAACACGATTGAAATTGGCATAAACAATGTTTGAGCCTAGCCTCTTAAATTCTCCCATCAACTGTAATTAAAAAAGGAAACTTAAACATGCAGTATTTTATAGAAAGACATGTTTTGGAAAATTAAATGCACAATTATACATTCTGTGATACAAATAAAATGGTTTCTACAGCAGCTTCCCAGGACTTCTATATATATTCAAGGCCGCTTGCCTCAATTTAAGGGTATTGGGTTATAATCAAGTAACATTTTGGTATCTTTTCAAGGTTGAAATTAATTTTCTAGGTAAAAACCACTAAATGCCTCTGCGGACCAAGTGGTGATACACTCAAGTAGTTCTTAAAAAAACTTCGGTTTGCCTGTAAATGGAGATAATTCTTGACAAATGTGGAGTTGAACGATGAAATTGAGTTTAAATGGTTGGTAAATATGCATGTGGTGTAGTAAAACTGTAATATTTGTATTATTTCGCTATTTTGTTCTTGATATTTTGTTGGTGAAAGTAGACTAGGGTAAAACCCAGAACTTATAAATCCGGACATGTGTAAAACGGATACTGTAAACCTAGAAATGATTTTGCGCGATTTAAGTTCGCGGCGTTCGCGGTTAGTAAAAATCCGCGAAAGTAAATAGCCGCGAACATGTCCAGGACAAGAAAAACGCTAAAGTTTCTCGTTTTTGAAGGAAATTCATTTTGGTACGACGTTTATAAGACTGTATTATAAGTGCTATTTTGTCAAAATAAGGAATGTTAAGTGTATGTACTTTTTCTGAATAAAGCCTTTTATGATCATGGTACAATAATGAAAACCATTTAAAAAACATTCTTGAAAACGTGATTATCAATACACTCAATATATGAACATGCGTGTAAATACACTGTTCATTACCGGGTATGTCATTATACAAAATGACTGACAGTGTCAATAAAACTGTGAAAACATTACCAGCGTAGTTTTCAATTTGTGTCAACAAATACAATAGGTAACTATCTACATCATTAAGAGTTTGAGAGGGTTTAACGAAGGTGAGAAGTATAATTAAGAAGCAATTATATACGAACCGAGCAATGCATGTGACAGGTTATAATATCAATAATTTTGTCAATATGCGATTTAGTGTTCGCAGGACACTAAAAAACGCGAAAGTTTGTAGCCGCGAATATGCCGACAATCAACAAACTTTCTTAGAAGATACATGACCCCCCTTTTTTATTGCATTATTTTAAAGCTTAAATACCCCTCTACAATGATATATGTGGTTCAGGTGGCCATAGACTAAAAAAAGTTGAAAATTGGGGCCTACTATGGGCAATTTACATTGAGCTATAGAGCAAATCTATTTGGTGGTTTCTAACCTCTATCTGATGTTAAAGTAGAGTTTCAAAACTGATGCAATAATGACTTATGATCAATCCAACATTCTATTTCCATACCTGTATAATCTTAAGAATAAAATTATGTATACGCAGTTTCAAATGTACAGAAAATGGTTTACAATAAAAACCCACCTGCATGAAGACTTTTTTCATCATATTGTGCAGCGTTCTTCTCAAAGCAGGATCATATAACATGGCATTAGGGCTCCTTAACCATCTAGGAAAGGAAAACAGAACAATGATTGTAATAAAATATTTGGAGTTAAGTCTGTTCTTACAATTCAGTAGGCACAAACTCAGCTATCAGGCAACAGGCATCTGAGGCATTTTTAAAGATATGTTTCGCAAACATATGAACAACGCAAAAAGGAAAGTACATCCAAATAGGCCTGGTGCCAACTCATGTACAGTTTCATTAAAATTCTTCAAGTGGGTAAGGAGTACCAGCTTAATGCTTTGTGACATCAAAACATACAAAACAATGACTCTCCCAAATGTTGGGAGACCTAATGAACAGAAAATCTGAGCTTACCTGTAGAAATGTATGATCTGATTATCAGCAAACACATTGGAATGTACGGTTACATCTCGTACCCAACTCTGTACCATACTCTTCAATATCCTGCAAATATATGCAAAATCAATTTTTACTATACAAGTTTTATATCAAGGAACTAATCTATTTACTTGAACAATAGATCTAGTTCTGATATATATGGGTAGATTCAAGATTTTAACATTAATGCTAACATAAATCTTCAGTAACAGTAATACTGACTGATGTCTTCTTAACAGTGCCACTGAAATGAAAATCCTGGAACTGGAATATGCTAACAATGTGCACCTCTGAATAGTGGTTATGGAAAAAATAGACTTTAAGTACACACAGGATGGACAAAGCAGCAGTTGTATGTTTTACTTCAACTTCTGAGATATAGTCAACATTTTATTGAAGTGTTCATGTTTTGACATACCTGAAAGCAGCTGAACAGAGAGCTGTTTCATCATAACTGGTCATCATTGTAGCAGCACCCTGACCTTGTACCATCTCTTCCAGTGATGTTTGTGGCATGGTATCAAAACTAACAGCACTAGCACCTTCCTGATCATTGACATGTGAAGACTGAAAGTAAAACCACGTGTGTAAAAAGTATATACAGGAGCACAAAGAGCACTATTGACCACCTCTTCAAAACTAACATCCTTATATTGTCCATCAAACTGATTTTGGACCGACATGCTGGTGGTCAGTACTCAGACTCGGGACAATTTTCGAATGAAACTGAAGTGCACAAAACACTCAGCATTTTGACGATTTACGGCATAGGTTTTCATTTGTGATTTTTTCTCCTCACCACACTTCACAATTCCCAAAAGAATATGCAGATTCATTGTTACTATTAAATTTGATCTGACTGGTGTGGGAGTATTGTAAATACAATACTAACCTCAATGATTGTATCAACAGCTAAACTTGCTATATCCAGCTCCACACAGACCGTGGAGTAAGCAGAAGGATTGTTGATCTCAGTCGTTAGATTCTCCACCTCAATACCGATCCTGTTATCATCCGCCTCCTTCCCACCGAGATCCGGTCTCTCCGTCGGTGATACCCATAGAACATGGTTATGTTTATGTAGATGACGAGCAAAGAATATATCACAACCAGACATGGTTATATCCTTAGGGAAGTTACCTACAGGTATATGTAGATACCGACACTGTTCCATCATCGCCTGTCAAGATAAAAACGTGAGTAAGTAAAACTAAATACAGTCTCAGTTAACTACAGTACAACTTAGTTATGATGAACATAGCTTTTTCAAGTACCTGGTTTAAGTCAAGCAAACTTAAATCCCGGCAAATCCTGTTTATTAAGTATTAATAACCCACTTTATCCCAAAGTGATCATTCAAACAAAATTTGAAATGCAATAAGCATTGATTAATTTTATCATGTTTATCGTCTATCAAAATACGTAAAAATACAATTGATATTTTTCTTTTTTAAGCAAAAATTGATATTTTTCTTTTTTAAGCAAAAATTGATATTTTTCTTTTTTAAGCAAAAATTAAGATTTTCAACTAAGATTTACAACCATGAACTAAACCAACGAGATTAAAGCTATGTGTAAGCTTACTTGCAATATGACATCAACATTCATATAATGTTGTATCATTCTTCTACAACCAACTCTCTGCCAATCTAACACATTGTATAGGTTCTCACTGAAATATTCAACATGTTCAAACTTATCTACTGGAAAAGGATTGCGAACGAGTCATTACTCTTTAGTAAGGATGGCAACGGATACCAAAATTGGTATCCGGATATTCGGAACGGTATCGGAACGAATATCCGGATATTCGTATCAAATTGAATGCTGTTAAAATCGCATTTAAATGAAGACAGAGATCCTATATAAATATATAGAAGATCCTGATGAAGATAATGCTATGTTAGAATGTAACATAATTTCGCGACCAACATCGTCTTCGTGTACCAGACAGACTTGCATTTCATGTCTCAATGCGTCTGTCAGCTCAACCAAAATTCAATGCTAAACTTGATTTTAATTCTGCCGATGAGAAAGCTGCCGATTAGAAAAGAATGTTTGTAACATGCGCCATCGAACAAACACAAAATTCGTAACCCCTCAAACATCATTTCTTCTTCGTGAATCCGCGAAATTAAAACCAATTAATGGAGCTGGGTCTAATTCAGTAACTAATTAAGCTTACAACTTGTTTCAATCAGGGATTGTTACTTAACATGATTATAAAATCTACTGTCGGGCAAAAATTAACCTAGCTGGGAAATGATTATCACGCAATCATGAATCTAACAGAGACCCGTGTCAAAGAAGTAAACAGACCCCACAATTAACAATCGTGAATGTGTCACCACGGAATAAAATACACCAACCCGAACCGCCGTGGTGACACCGACACAAATGTATTATATTGTTATAGGTGTTAATTGACAATTTCTCTCGTAAGGTTTTGACATAAATTTTTTTTCATTTTTTATAACGAATATTCGGATACCAATATGCTATATGGATAATCGAAACTCGATGCTAATATCCGAATATCCGGATATTCGTTGCCATCCCTACTCTTTAGGCAGAAAACACAATGACAGCTGATATACTAACGTTTTTCAAATACTGAAATCATTTTCAAAGGGACAAATGTTGTACGAAGCTATTCGTATCTAATCATTTTACTGATATTCATATTCAATACAGTGACATTTTGCTTAGGAAATAAACAGAATCACTATATCGATAAGTTGTCAAGTCGTTGATTTTAGACTAACTCCGAGACTAATGCTAAAATCACACTGAATCTAAGACTTAATGTGAAAATTGCAATCTCATCGAGCATGACATAAAAGTGTGATGTTGTGATCTATTTTCAAGTCAGAAAGAACCTTAGATCAATATTAAGTGTTTTACCTGTCTGAGATATGTATTGGAACGAGTGGAAAATCTCCGAGACCGGGCATATCAGCAATAAGATGTGAGAAATCTGTAAGAGAAACCATCAAGATCAATCCTCAAATATCCAAATGGTACATCTACATCTACTTGTGAAACATTAATGGGATAGCATTTAAGTTAACACATATTTCAATGGATAAATTTCTTGTTAAAATCAAACTACAATTTTTTAAAAGAATTGAAAGTGACATTTCATCTGAAATTAATTTAACTATGATCTTCTTCTTCAATGTTGTTTTCATATCCCACTGTTCCTTAGAGCAGACCAGGTGAAGCAGCAGTAACTTGGAACCAGCTATGTATCAAGCAGGGGAGATGCAACTGCACCGTTTTAAATTACTTTGACATGCCGCAATCTTGGATTGAATCTGAACACTATGTCATTAAGGCTTAAAATCAAACCTATATGATTGAACAAATAATAATTTTTTGCTATCAATCAAAAGATGTACCTGAGAGGCTGAGACCTCTCACTATCAAAGAGGACACTCAACACTAGGCTATTTATGAAATCAAAATTTAATACTTTCTTCTGATCAGAAGATGTCCGCTTATTACTAACCTAGTGGTGATTGTACAGCTATGTATGTAGGACCTCTCTTCTCATCTTTATATGAAGACAACATTCTCTGTATGGTCCGGAATACCTGACCAACATCTTTCTCTAGTTTATATTCCAGTTTATGCCCACCCTCAGGTAGCATGCTCTCATCAACACCCTTTGTTACCCTGCAATATATCAAATGTTCACATGACGGTGCACTAATATAATGAATGCCCGAAACAGGCCTGGTATAAAAGTAGCAATAATTCTCAGGCATTGAAATCCCAGTTTCAAACATTGAAATTCTATTTTTCAATAAAACAAATAAGGAAACTTCAGGTTTCAAAATTTGAAAATCATACACAGGCCTGAAAGATATAATGCCTGCCAAAACCACTATAACCCTTGATCATTGTACTAATTTAACCTAGCATAGTACTGTGAAGGGCTCAGTAGCGGTTTGGTTAGGCAATGGGCTACAAAAGAATAAAATCTGAAACACACTAAATTATAAATTAAGTGCTTCACTTACTTGACATTTCTTTCAGCATTGAACATAGCATTCAAGTTTGGCATCTGATCACTTCTTACTGTGTCCACAACAAATACTGTAGCTTTCTTAGCCATCGGAATGAACAACCCATACAGCGCTTTGTTTCCACTGAAATTATCATACATATTTCATCATTAACTACCAAGTACACCTACAAAGGACCACATGCTACAAGTTTCATTGCCTACAACACTCAATACTAAAATGCAATGAAACTTGCAAAAACACAACAAATAGAATT
Source organism: Spisula subtruncata (assembly GCA_963678985.1). Taxonomy (NCBI): domain Eukaryota; kingdom Metazoa; phylum Mollusca; class Bivalvia; order Venerida; family Mactridae; genus Spisula; species Spisula subtruncata. Next base: position 19,015,570 of record OY787668.1, read on the forward strand.
GTCAAAATCAACATTTGGAAAGTTATGGATTGATTTGCAAGTCTAAGAAGTCTTGCACAACCACGAGACATATCAGCCTACACATTTGGGAGACAAATTTGTTCCAACAGCCAACACTAACTCTGATACAATTCTTCTGACTCGGCATACACACATATTTGTATCTTTTTTCATTATTTGAGAATGATATTTTCTGACATGTCAGCTTGGTGTTAGTATTTAAGCAGGCTCTGCAAAAACTGTCAGTTCCTCGGTCTTGACTGACAAATTAATCTTTGGACAGACAGAAAATCCTGATATTTTTCTATTAGACAAAGAGAAACATTCAGTCAAGTTAAACATCTTTTGTTAATGTTTTAAAGCCTTTTGCAAATCATATCATATGTGACAGAATGATACCTACCATACATGATGATATAGATACATGTGTTTGATGGAGGAAGGTTCCAAGTATGAGAACTGTGCCAGGGTTCTGAAATCCAAGTGTTCCAACTCAAATGTATCTGTTTCCTGTCAATGCAATAATACACATTTAATTGAAGAATAAACTGATAGATTACATACACACCCTAAAACGCGTAAAACGTTTGTTATCAAATATTCATGTGAAGCTTCACTGAAATCTGACCACCAAGAAGAACACTATGTATGGGAGACAAAACTAGAACCATCACTGTTGTGATCAGGGCCCTGTGTATAGCAAGTTTCATTTGAATATCTGTAACGGTTTTGAAGTAATGTAGAAAAAGAGATGAAAAATGAGGAAAATAGTAATTTTACAAAGGGCCATAATTCTTACAATATTGTAGCTGGAGTAACATAACTTGGCATACAATAGTGTATTGTTGCTGTGACCTTATGTTTAAAGTTTGAAGTCGATACCTTTAATGGTTTGCAAGTTATTAAGAAAAAACATGAAAAATGTGGACGGACGGATGGACGTTCTCACTGACTTGACATTGTGGGGTTTTCTTTTGTTCATCCTTTTGTTTGTAAAACCCCATAAGCAACATTTTGCACCCCGTAAGCAACGGAATGAATAGAATCTAAATATAGACTATTGTTCCACACCTCACAACTACAAGTGGGTGAGTACGGACAGACAGACAGGGAGATTACTATAGGGCACCTGCAAAAAAAGTTGCAGGGCCCTAATTACCCTGTTATTATGGGAATAATTTTCTCGCCAAAATATGCCATTTCAAATGACTTGTACCCAAAATTGAGTCCAGTATATATTTCATTAGTCTATAATAATGTTCCGAATTAAAATTCAAGTCTTTTCACAAGTTAAATATTGGATCATTAATCGCACACACTTTTCCTTTGCCATTAAACTCTCACTAAATTTCAGACACTCACCCTACCAGCCATATATTTGGCGAAGTCTCGATTCACCATAGTCACACAACCAAGTTTGACGAGAGCACGGAACAAGAGTGGAACTTGTGTTTCATATACACCTTCAATATCGGGTGATGACAAGTCTGCACTGATCTCGTTGATATGTTCCTGGTAGACGTCTTCAGGGACACAATATTCATACAGATTCATTGTTGGGTGAGATCTTGGTAATGTCTTGATAACTTTCTTCCACACTACAAAATGCAAATATTTATCATTAGTATGCAAGTTCAAAATTATGCTTAAGTATACATTTTCAAAAGTTTAGTATGCAATTTCAAAATGTTTCTTAAATGGAAAGTCTTGCATTTTTTAATGGGATACCATTCCTGATATTATTTGTTTAGGCGTTATTTCTTAACCTGAGCTAGCAGTATCTTAAATAGGAAGGTAAATACTTTGCATTTATATCTTTAATGGTCTTAATTAGAGTTAGACTAATTATGAAACACTTGCATGGGAGGAACTTACAATTTTGAAATCCTCAAAAATTGGCAATTGATATAGGGAAAATAAAGAAAGATATATTTGGCTTCAATACACTCAAAAACCTGAAGCTCAGACTGAAAGCATTTGATCTACAGGTCAAACAGGGCAGATGAGCCAGCGGCTACATATTTTAAGACAGAATTGTTTAACCTGTTATATGCAATGGTTTATTACTCACTTTGTCCTTCACCAACTTTAGGATTTTTCTGATTAACATAAAACATTCTGGGTACGTTTAACTTCATTGCATGGAGATCACTACCAATCAGAGCCCATAACTTGAACTGACCAGGATGTCCAGTCTCTATAAGCTGAAAACAAAAATTAGAAACAGGATTAAACAAGAAGTACAAGTATGGAAATTTTTAAAACCCCACCTCTGTGTTATTAATCAAGAGCCAAAACTGTGCTCAACTCGATAAGCTGAGATAATATTCATTCTTTTGGAGATACATGCAACCAAGAACATGTCACCCATCTGCCTAATACACAAATCGTCTAATAACGTCTTTATTAATGGTAATCTTGTTCAACCAGTAAAATATTTTTAAGTACAACACTTCATATGAAATTTCAAATGACCATAATTTTATCAATTGTTAGAATTTTTCTCAAAAAAACTTTCTACAGAAAAGTGCATTATTTCTAGCGCAGGAAATCCAGATTATTCCTGAATTAAGGACCCTGAAAAGTCAACAAACATTAAAAGTCAGTTTTATACCTGAACAATTTGCCATGGCATATCCATGATGCTTCTTGCGGTCCGTCTCAGAAATCCACCGATACCTCGATTAGATGACATAGAAACATGTGAACCAACATCACCAAAGTCAATACGACGTCTCTTACGATTCTTCTTCTCCTCCATCTGTAACTTCCACTTCCTCTTCTGATAGTCCAACCATTCTCTTCTCTCATCCTGAAATGTACAATACCATATTAACATAGTACAGTCCAGCCTGGTTAAGTGGTATCATAAAACATATCGTTTGGAACAGCAAGAAATGGTGCAGAAGCGACAGGGTTATTATTTAGACTTTGTCAGGTTTAAGGTTCAAACGTTGCATTTGAGACAGGTGTTTTGACCAACAGTAACCTCTTACTGCAATCCCTGGGTGCTGACTTAATCCTACCTGGAATTATAAGACAGCTTAATTGATCCAATTTTGCAATATCTCTGGTCTCAGGAGTCACTAACAGCAATAGGTTTTGGCCACATTTTTGTAAAATTTGTGGTTGACAATCATTTCATTTTCTCAGTAGTTTTTATATGCATTATGAATTCCATGAGCCTACTAAATATCCAAGCATAATTTATCAGACAAAGTCTTCCGCCTTACCTTGGTGTTTCCGATGGGTGGTACTGGACCTAGCACATCTCTCCAGGTCTGACTGTTATCACCCAGCGACTCCTCATTCCTCTGTGAACTATCATTATCTGGTCGCTTACGTTTGTTTGTTACAGCAACTTTAGATCCCACAGGTGATGCACTCCCAATATCTTCTATATCTGCCACACTTTGAGGCTTCTTGAATACTTCCTCATCAGTCTATAGAAATAGTTAAATAACATTGTACATTTGTATCATAAATTTATAATTCAACCATTCTTTTAGAAAGAGCAATATTTTTTAACAGTATCCTCCAAATTTGACTTTTCATTGCAAGTGCTCATCACTAACACTGGTCACCCGGCCAAAAGGCAGTGAATATCAATAATGACCAGTGAAAGTCTTAAAGGACTAGTAACTGTTTCATTTACAAATTTTACAAATTACCAGTGACCAAATTAGATAAGTGTCTAGCCCTGTAGTTGCTCTAGTATAACAAACACTGTTCACAAACAATGGCCACAAACAACCGCAAATGAATCAAGAAAACAAACTTGAAATGTCTCACATCAACGAACTAATACAGAACCACAACATCTACAAGAAGATTTGTTGTAAGCCCTCAGATCTCAGTCAGCAATCACAGGTAAAGTTCAAGTTTTCGGTCCAAGGAAATTACATAACAAAATTTGTAAACAAGGTCCTGCGAAGGGTACTGCAGTCGGTCACACCTAATGCACTGTCCCTGTGTTTCAAATTCATTATACAATCTGAGTAGAAAGAGAACAGAAACACAATACAATGGAGCGAGGCAATCCTCATTCCACAGATATGTGAAAGAAAAGGTTGGAAGAATGCAAAAAAAGAACAGACAAAGAACTGGACCTTCCACCTGGCTTCACCTCAAGACATATTTTATCATCATAGAGCCCAAATCTAAGAATGTTCCACTTTTACTATGAAACATACAAAATCAACATGAATCAACAAAACAAAAGTCTCACATCAGCTAACTTATACAGCATTACAACATCTACAAGTTGGTGAAGTAGCTTTGTTCCAAGATGATCGAGTAGAATCAAATAATCGTCAGCAATGATCAATTCCCTTTTCAGAAAATTGATGACACTAATATAAACAATGATCAACTCAAACAAGCTTTAATAACATCCCTGTAGACAATCCACTCCAATTATCAAGTGACATGAGCTACAGAAATTATCTGCATACATCTGGCCATAATATGTACAAACGTTATGAAAATGTTTTTTCGACTCTATACCTATATTAATCATATTATGTGTTTCATTCAACTCTTTAATAGATTGTGTTTAATAGTTTTCAGTCTGATTAGTTATAAGCCCTCAGATCTCATAGTCAGCAATCACAGGTAAAGTTCAGGTCTTCAGTCCAGGAAAATTGTACAGCGCAATTTGTACACAAGGTCCTGCGAAGGGTATTGCAGTCAATCACACCTAGTGCAGTGTCCCTGTGCTGCAAACGCATTATACAATTTGAGTAGAAATAGAAGAGAAACACAATACAAGATAGCGAGGCAATCCTCATTACACAAGTATGTGAGAGAAAATGTTGGAAGACTGCCAAGAACAGACAAAGAACTGGACCTCCCACCTGGCTTCACCTCAAGACATGTTTTATCATCACAGGGATAGATGGAATTGAACATTATAGATTTAAATTAAGAACAACAATCTCTTTGAGTTTCTGGGCGTATCTTTTGCACCATTCTATGCAAATTAACTTTAGCTAGATGTTACACTTTACCTGCAACTATGTAATTACAACTTCATAACTTTGTCACTTTGAATAATTTTAAATTGAATTTGCACTAAGTTACAATGTAGAAATGTTCAAATATAACTGGGTACACAAGCTTCCTGAAAACTGTCAGTCCTTCAGTGCCGATCATCAAATTTTGATTTCCAATCAAAGATTGTGAGGAGTTCAACAAAAAAGATCTGCGTTACGGACGGGCAGGAAGATGCCCCCAACAATTCTTATGGCACAACAACACATGACAGCAATACTTACTTGTGCAGGTTTTGGAGGAGCAAGAGCAAAGATTTCACTGATTTTTTTCTGTTTGAATACATCATTTCTCTCCAGTAGTTTCTTCTGTAACCAATCAGGGTGAGCAATTCTTGGTACCGGGTTTGTTACCTACAAACATAGAAACACAAGCAACCAGATTAGAACATGTGATCAATTGTACAATATTGCCATGACTAGTCTGCGAAATTAGAACTTTTGCAGTAATGTTGTATTGTGAGTACATAGGAAAAGTATCGAATTTTGCGGATTCAAAAATATTTGAGTTTCAACATTTTGTAACAGGCGAACAAATGGACGATCTAACAAATGAACAGGACACATGCATCACTACATGTGGGGCATAATAAAAAGACATGTACATTTTACTTGCACAAATGAACAATGTCTCACAATCCTCGATGAACAAATAAAGAACCACAAAAGCTACCATAACAGCAATGTCAAGTTTTATTGTAAGCTTACAGATTTTATAGTCCAGTTGGCTTCGTAAACCTACGTTTGTGTCTCCCTGGGGAGACTATTTCTCTCTGTGGGTGTGGCAGCCAACATCGATCTGCGGCGCCCATGAACAGACACTGCCCTCAGGTACCAATTTACACCTGGGTGAAGTGGAGCAGGGGTGAAGTGGAGCATGTGGGTTATTCTTGCTTAGAGAAATTAACCCGTGGTCCAGACTGGGGTTGAACTTGGGACATCTTGATCCTGAAGCCCGCACCTTAATTCTAAGCCACTGCTCCCCATGATGGTGGCTCTCACAATAGTATGGCTATTATCATTGGTTTGAAACTTAAGCACTTTCAGTTAGCAAAACTATCAAATGTACCATATGATATACCACTCCCAGTAACTGTATTTTCAAGTGTCTGGGGGTAATTTGTGACTTACATTTTGTAAAGCTGCAGGAATAGTGATAATCTTCATAACACACCCTCCAAGTCTCTCAATATAATACTCCCAGTCCAGAATCTGAAAATCATAATTAAAAGTTAATTTCATAAGATTTTTTTAAACCAGTTTCGTCAAGTAAGCCTTCGTGTTTGTGAATATTGGACATACACCATTCATCAATATGTGTATGTTCATAGTATTAGAAACAGACAACACTTTACAGATATGCGGTAATGGAACTACTGGTATGTTTCCAATATTTCTGGCAAGTGAGATGTGAAGTTTGAGTCCTATTCCATGGAAAATATTGCCAGAAAACTTATATTTCAGTAGTGAACGAACATTGCAAAATGAAGATCCAAGATTGGAAATTTTGCATGGCTTTGAAGAAATTTCCATTTAGGAATGCTCGCCGAATGATTCAACATATCTGACTCACAATGTACTAATACAGAGTTTTATACAAATGTACATACTTCTCGAATATCAAAGCTGGTCATTCCTGGAGCTTTCAACCACTTGCGTAGATAATGTTTCTTCACTCCTGGTTCAGCATCAAATATTGTTAATGGGACCGCTCTGAAACAGTTTGGGTTAATAATTCATCAAATGCTCAGATACTAACATAAAACATCATCAACCACTGAAGCAAACTGATCATTAAACTAGAATCTCATTACTGACTTACAGACTTTTGTCTTGGCAATATCTAGTTGGTTTTTCAGATGGAAATAATAGACAGGGGCAATCAAATGCATGACTAAATATGTTTTTCTCCCTTTATAATTGACACGCAGGCTCGACGAAAACTTCAGTCCTCCAGTCCGGACTGAAAAAATAGGACTGAAAGAAAACCCTGGATTTTTCAATTCAAAAGGCGAAGAGGAACTTTCACTGATTTTTACCAATTTAATTCGAACTGACAAGACTTTTTGTTTAAAAACGTTTCATGGAGCCTGGACAAGTTTTACGATGCCAAAGATGAACAACAGATATGTTGCAGCATGAAAAATCAAACAATACACCTACCTCTCAGTAACTGGAGCTCCTTCTGGTTTCTTCGAGATGACAAATTTACAACTCAGACCTGCATCTTTCACCATCTGATCTCCGAGAAACTCTGCCAATCTTCTAGCAGTACTGATAGATGTAGATTTCTGTGTACCATAATCCTCCAGTTTTCTAGACATGCAACGTTTCTCAGAAATCAGCTCAAACAACTCGGAATCCGGCATGTTTTGTGCCTGAAACACCCCAATACACTTACAACACACAAATATCTCACACACAATGTCACACACTATTATGATTTGGCAAACACAGACTTCATGAAAACTGTTGACTGACAGAAAAATTCAGTCAGTTTACTAATTTAGAAGGACAGGTTTAAAGTACTTTTTGCAAAGTCAATCATTCACATACAGTGTCTTCTTACTACATGCATATTAACTATAAACATGGTTTATTGTTCGTTATTGGGAATCATCAAATCTGACTTCTTTAGACAGACAACTGCTTGTTTCAAGAGACCCCTATTACAGGGCTCGACACTAACACTGATCCCCTGGTCCGAGGCCAGTGAAAATCAAAAAGGACCAGTGGAAATCTTGAAGGACCAGTAACAGTTTTATTTACCAATTTTACATTTTTTTTGCTGGGGGACCAGTGACCAAAAATAGTCAAGCCCTGTATTAACTCAAAATTCTAATTTCAACGCAAATCCCAATCATCAACATTACATTGAAACTTTTTAATATTGAGAAGGTATAATTTAACAAGTATAAAGTTTTTTCAACACAACAACAAAAATTATTTACCTTACTGAATAGAACATCGAGCCAGTAGTCGGCCACTTTGGCTACAGCAGCGTAACATTCCTCCAGGGTTTTACCTTTCAAGAACGCTTCAAACACTGACGACTGGAAGATTTTAATCAACTCAAGCTCTCCATTTCTCTTCACTTCAAAACCCTATATAATACAAAGTAGATACAGATTTGGTTTTTTTACATCAATAGTTAAATTGAAAGCAGACTTGCAAGTTTGTTTCCTTGAACATTTTATAGAACTTGTCATGACAAATAAGTGGTGCTGTGGTTAACATACTTAGCCAGCAATCCAGTTACTTGGGTTCAATTCATTGATATTTTGACTAATTTTTTCATGATGCTTTATTTTTAGAGGCATCAAGTTAAATTTTCTGTATTGGAAAAGAGAAAATGCAGTAAATTATCAAATTTCACTGAATATGACAAATCGCTTACTTGATGTACGCTGATAGTTAAAATATTATGATTCTAAATTTGATTGAACCCTAGACCTCACATCAGGGTGGCCACAGAAAATGAAGAATAAAATCCCTGATAATTCCCTGATTTTTCCCTGACCAAAAGGTAATTTTCCAAGATTTTTGCGGCATTCGCAACCGTGCGTGGAGGTGAATCTTTTCACATTGGGGTTATGCATATGAGTAGTTTGGTGGTCATTCAGCTAGCAGAGCCCAGGATATGATCTCAAAAAAGTTTTTTTGAAACAGTAGTTAAATTTAGTGCATTCTTGGTGTTCTGAGATAATGAATTAGTACAAAACAGTACATGTTTAAGTCCTTATTTTGTAAAATATCTTATTAGTTCTTTCAAAAGTGAGTTTGCCTGAATGAGAAGGGGTTTAGTAAGGGCTGTTGTATTATTTGACATAGAATCTTAAGGCAATATAGGATATGGCGCAAGCTCTATCTTACAAAATCTTTTTCTAATGCTTTCATATAGCTCTTCAACAGCTGCCTGATAACATGTTTAAATTGATTAAAGTTATTTTTGCGAGCGTAGCGAGCACGAAAATTCACATTTTATACCTTTTAGCAGTGAACAAATGGCAAATTACCTACTACAAGACTATTTTATTTCTTCAATTTTGTAAAATTCCCTGATAATTCCCTGATTTTTGCCCAATTTTGAAATTCCCTGAAGGGAATTTATTTTGGACATTTTCCCTGTTTTCCCTGTTTTCCAGAGTCTGTGGCCACCCTGTCACATTCTCACATTCCAAGCGGACAATGTACCACTAGGCTATCAAGGCAGATCTATTACCTTTAATTCAGCAAGCGAACCATCAAAGTTAAATACAGCATATCTCTTCTTCAGCTTTTTACCCTCTTCTTTAGATGCAGGGAGTATCATAGCAAGGTAGGGTCCATCTACTTCAAAGAATATGGAGTTTTCACTTCTCACAGTATACTGTACGGTATCCGGGTCCACTAACTCCTGATACTGATCATTGGTGAAGAAATCCTAAATATCACAAAAGACATACACCATTAAAACCCGGTTTTCAAACAAGTTACAAGTCAGGGGGTGGGGGTCCTACTGTGACATAATGTTTGGGGAGCCATTAACACATTCTCAGTTCCAAGATTGTTCTATTGCTAAACTTCTGCTAATGAACTTTTTTATTACATAACTTATTTTTTGTAGAAAAGTTCATTCTATCTAATGTATAGCTTGGTTATTTTGACCTGAGCCTGACCTTTATGTAAGAATATATAACAAGGTTCTTGCTTTGAATATATCAATTTCCGCAAGCAAATCGTGCACTATCGTCATTTCATATTTGTGTTTGTATAACATCTCCAGCGTCTTTATGCTACTCCCAGATTATGAAAACAAACAATCGGTGTTATAAACCTAGACAATATATTGACTGTTAAATTATGCTAATCAATAGGTCAGGCTCGTTCCAATGTGGCCAAGCTATAACAAATTTGGATTTTCGAATTATTCAAGAATTGTTCGACTCTTCAAAGTGTCATTCAAACACTACATACCTTGACCATAACGTTGAGCATAGCTCCAGGGTATGATATCGTCACTTTTGGTTTTTTAGGATTTGTTGTCTTAACTTGATAGTTCTCAGGAAATGTAGCAGGTAACACACACCATATACCATCTGTATCTAACTCAAGTGGACGACTAGAAACACAACAAAAGACGTTTGCAAAACATGTATGCCCCCATGGAAGCCCAACAGTCAGAAATGACCTCAAAATCAATAGGGGTCATCTACTGTTGCTGGCTAACCTCTATGTAAAGTTCTTAGATCCTAGGGCAATGTGTTCCAGTTATTGAACAGAAACCATTTGGTCTACCGACAGAAGGACATGTGCAAAGCAATATACCCCCTTAATGATGAGGGACATAATTACCGGTACTGCACTGATTTTAGTAAAGTAGATCTACAAGCAAGGCATATCTATCTGGATAGCGACTATGTAGCCTGCTGAGAGAAATTAATACACTTAAATCACTTACCCAATTTGTTCCACAATTTCTCTAGCTTTGGTGATGATATTTGCTCCAGTATAACACACAATGCCAGCCATTTCCATACTATACCATCTAGCCCTATAAACACATTACGTTATACATGGTACAAAAAGACACCAAAACAGCATTTCACTCATAAGGTATTCCTACATTTTGTTTGAAATTATATGAAACAAGACCTTCAAATGAATTCATAATAATTAGTACTTACTATAGTTCAATTTTGAACCCTGAGCCATGAACTTTCAGGCGAGTCTATTTGTGAGGGTAACCCGTGATTTATTCAATAGTCATTATTTAAAGATATGCTACTTATTACTGCGTGTAATTTATTGATTTACAGTTTATCGGCGAATGGATTAAACTTTAAAGTGCAGTCACGGCTCAAAGCTCGAACTATAATGTCAGCCTGAAGTTCAAGTATTGTTAATTTGTTTGCTTCACCAGTTGATTTCACCTAGGTCTTTTGACTTATTTGCTCCCGATTGTGTCCATTTTAAAAGCTGTGAAAAGTCGTATCATGATACATTTGGTTCTAGGATTTCAGAAAACTTGTTTTAGCTCAACATTGTTTCCGACACAAATGTATTTGTTTTGAAAAGGATTTATATAAATATCACTCTCAATGCAACTTTAAAGTGTATAGAGCTATACTTGACGATATTTTTTTTAAAAATTCAAAAACTGAAAAACATTTATGCTATCATATCCATTAGATCATTTTTCTCTTTAGTTTTAACAAAAACTCTTTTTCATAGTAAAGTGTTCTAGAACACCCTATGAAATTATAAGAATTGTCTATTTTTTCGACGACTGAATCAAAGTACACAGAACCCATCCAAAGTTTTAATTTGCAATCAAGGTAGTCTAGTATCATACTAAAAACGATGCAAGTAATTATTTTGACATTAAATGACTGTAAAAATATAGCTCTACACACTAAGTACACGATACCCCTTACCCTTTCCTCATGACATAACCGTAGAATGAGTTGAGGATACACTTGTGAGCTAATTGCAGCGAGTCATACAGCACCACCATTCCATTAGACTTCTTGATCTCTGAGGCATCTCCAGACTCCTGAGCTTCTGATAACTTCTTTTTCCAAACCTAGAGAAACATTTCAGCCATCATCAAACAGTCCTATATTATCAGCATCGACATATCAAGCGTGGATGATAAATACTTCCACTAAAGTCAAAATCGACTTCTAGTTTGCCTGTATTTCTCGACTAACAATACTCTCAAAATGTGTATTGCCAAATTTCTACCTTGTAAATTTTGTCATTGTCAATATAGATACCAAGATTGTATGCCAGAACTGACCAACTCCGTTTCTGTGATATTAGTTTAAAATCACACCACCAGCTTAGGATTTTCAATGTTTTGGGTGTTCACCATAGAGAAGACAAACTCAACTCCCCTGGTGGACAACAAATTTTGATTTGGTATTTTTCTATTCAACAAAGAAAATTGTCTCTTAACAATTCATACATAAAAACTATTCACGGAGTGGAAACCAAAGTTCAGCTGGAATAAAACCCAAACTGCAGTACAACAATACATTCCTTCTGATTATGTTTTGTAGGCATGTATACCTTGGTTAATCCCTTGAATTCATATCTTCTATCTCTGAATGCCCGTACAGTATCAACGTAAAATGAATTCTCCCTCTGACAGATCATAGCAGTTCTTTGTTCAATCTTTGTTGCTTTCGTCTTTTTGTACGCTTTTCGGCAATATTCTAAATATAATCATATAGCAAGATGGCATCATTATTGGTTATGTAAAATTGCATCATTTGAATTATTTGGGATCCATAGCACCCCTCATTTATAGGCAACTTCAGTACAATTTATTTCATATAGGGACCCTATAGCATGATGCCCATACCTGGCCTTTATCTCCAGATGCTTACAAATCTCAGCTCAAAATGATAACGAATCAAAGAATGGGTTGTAAACAAATCTGAAATTAAAACACTTACATTTTTTGGTAGGGCCATTTTTTCCGGGTAGATGGGGAATGGGAAACGAACAATATTTTAGGCCATAATGTCAATCCAGAATGTTGAGCCCAGCGTCCTATAAATTAATCCAATAACATTTGGGCCGAGATTCAACTACCATCGAGATTGGAACCCCGACAGCAAGATGAAAGTCATATTTAGGGACCATTAGCACGCATGGTTACACAAAAACAGTTTTTGTTTTAATGCAGCATTATGTAATTATTTAAACCTTTCAGTCAAGGATAACCCATCTAAGTGCAAGCACTTATTTTCAATGGGGTCCTGCGTTTTGCTGAAGAGACAGCTGGTGGAAGAGACAGAAATGAGATACAAGGTATCTGGGCGCAATGCCCTAGCTCTTTCCGAAAAACACCTTGGTTCTTTAACGTGCCCAGTGTATAGCACTGATACATGCGAGACTACCACTGGGTTGCTAACCAGTTCATCTCTAGTTGGGTGGGAAACACATACAAGTGTTTCAGAAATGATCAAGTGCCCAGGCCGAGGATCGAACCTGGGACCTCTTGGATCAGCAGTCGAGCAGGCTATCCCCTTTGCAAACCGTACCACATGGTTTTTTTTATCATGCAATATAAATTAATCAAAAGTTAACATGTACTTCTTTATTCACAGTAGAAGTTTTTCTCCTTCTATTGCAGCAAATCTGGGTTTCTAGATTATTCCAGAATATACATGTTTTTACCTGCCAATCGTTTCTTCTCAATCTCAGCTTGTTCTATTTTGGGAAGTTCATGAAATGGACGTGGTTCTCGACCAGGCTCAGCACCGGGGAATTTCTCATTCTCAAGTTGTTGCTGTATACGATGATACTCGCTTCTTGAGGCAGGCACTGCAATTTAACAGGCAGGGATGTTTCAAACCAGTTTAATAATTTTAGTTTTAACTCTTAAGATGTGCATAAAAGATCAGGCTTTTTTTATTGAAGTGCAACAAAGATTGATTTTGACCTCCAAAAGTGAAAGCATGGTTTATGCAAGATTTGACCTAGTGGTCCAGCTGTTCACCCAACATGACCTGGTTTTCAATTTCGCCTACATTTCAATATACTGACCAAGTTCCATCAGGTTTGGAACAAAACAATTTTTTTTTTAATTTGACCTAATTTTTTATCCCACATGACCCAGTTATGATCAACCTAAATTTCGTTTAGATTGAATCCTGAATGAAAGGTTTTTCCATTATTTGAACTAGTGACATAGTTTCTGACCCAAGATGACACATTCAATCTTTTCTTATATTTCATCGAGTGCAACATACGGACCTAGTTTCATTAATATAGGACCAAAAATGTTGCCTCTAAAGCACAAGTTTTTGTAATTTGACCCAGTGACCTAGCTTTTGAATCCAGATGACCCAATTTCAAACTTTGCTTAGTTATCATTTACAGTAACATTCTTACCTGTTTTCATGAATATTGGATCAAAACTTGCCTCAAAATAAACACAAGGTTTATCCTAAGATATGACCTAGTTTTTTACCCAAATGGCCCAGTTTTGAACTTTGCTTAGATTTTATTGAGAACATTCTGTCCAAATTGCATGAAGATTGGATCGAAACTGACAAATGGAGTGAACACAAGGTTAAGATTTGACCAGCTTTTTACTCCACTGAACCCAGTTTTGAACTTCGGCTACATTTATTGAGAACAACATTCTGCCATAACAGACCTTTGGAGGAGTAAAGACGAGGTTTTCCTTAGATTTGGTCAATTAACATAGTTATTGACCTCCACATGAACCAGTTTTGGTTAAAATCGAAACATCCATCTATTATTTTGACCATGTTTGTTTTTACCGTTACCTAAATATCTAAGGTTGATTAGACGTTGTCATGAGCAAGTTTCATAGAGTAGATCTCTGGGCTTTCATTTGACTCTTGAAACTGATTTTGACTCTTGCATTTGACCTAAGTGCCTATTTTGACTCCTGAAAATTTGAGGTAGTCACATTTACTATACTTATATAATTATACAAATTTTCTTGCAATAATTTGAGATTCTTGAAAATTGAGAGCCAGAAGTCATTTTGACTCTTCACTTTTGAAGTATAGTGAAAGCCCTGGGCCTAAATTTATGATTAGACCTTGTGATCTAGGTTTTGACCAAATTATCAAAATTTATCTTATTAAACTGTGATGATCATTACAAGTGACAGTTTCATAAAGACCAGGTGACTTCCAAGGCTACACAGTGATCACAAAATCTCAAGTTAACAACCAGCAAAATTGGCCCTCCATAGCTTATGGGGTAGCATTTTATGCTTATGGGTTACTTTAGAGGTCTACTTGAACCTTGTACTTTTCAAACTTTCAAAATAATAGACAAACAAATGAGCTTATTATTCTCTCATCATATACACATTCATTTTATTTTAACAAAGCATATAGCAGACATAACATATAGTTGTGATTGGAAACACTTGAATGAGAGTGAAATCAAATTTACTTCACAATAAATACAAAGTACAATTTATACAATGGTCTTGTAAGAATCAAAATCTGGTCCAATATCTGTCATTATATCTTCAATACCGTGCCCAATCTGTTTCATACTGGAGAATTAGATCATTTTGCTGCAATAACTTGTCAAGCTCATCAAAGCAGGCTGTGATCTGTCTATATATCAGCAGTACACAGACTGTTTGATGGCTCTTCAAGCTACTTTCCATCTCCCGTTATCTTGCCGCTACTTTACATCTCCATTATCTTGCCGCTACTTTACATCTCCATTATCTTGCCGCTACTTTACATCTCCATTATCTTGCCGCTACTTTACATCTCCATTATCTTGCCGCTACTTTCCATCTCAATTATCTTGCCGCTAGTTTCCATCTCAATTATCTTGCCGCTAGTTTCCATCTCAAATATCTTGCCGCTAGTTTCCAACTTGATTATCTTGCCGCTTCACATCTATGACCACCATTAAACATTGTTGATCCAAGTGTAAACTATATTTTTCCAATCCAAGTAGGCCTAAATAGAAGTGTAAAGCACACTTTTCCTATCCAAGTGGATTTTGTACACCTATGTAAAGAATCCTCCATAAGTTTATTGTTGTATCAAGGAAGTGCTCATCAAAGCAGTCTGTGATCAGAGATAAAGCCACCTGTTCACACACGCTTTGACGAGCATTTCTAAATCTCAGCTCCACGCAAATTCTTCAATCTCCGAACACAATGCCATAACATCCCGACAGCTTTCCTTTCCTCCAGATTACAAATCAAGTATCATAATCAAACCCTTCCACTAATTGAAGCGCTGAAGACAATTCATTCAGCTGGTAACACTGATAACATGCTCATCCAAGCTTGCTGTGATCCGACATGACTATCAGCAGTTCACAGTAAGTTTGGACGACATGTTTAGCAGTAATAAGCAATGCTGTTGAATCCCAGCAGTTTAGCAGTAAAATATGCTTTGTTTTATCCTAGAATTCGAGTCTTTGAGCCGAGGTTATCTCACGGATACTCATCAAAGCAGGCTGTGATCTGAATAGTTTTACAACAGTTCACAAGCCTTTTTGATGGTGCCAATGAATTATATAATCACAGAAATGTGTATTCCAATGGGGATGTTCCTCCGCCAAATGTCCACCAGCATATTTCAGATTGTTGACAGCTCCAAGTGTTCCAAATTCCATTATCTTTCACTTAGACCTCAGATCTGAACACCATCCAGTAATCAAATTCCTGCAACGTCCAATACATGCTCCTAATTCCGACATTTTCCTTTTTTCATCCGATGGCTACTCCTCATCCAAAGTATTTTAAATTCCTACAACTTAATTCTTTTGTCTGATCATTTCTACATTGACCGCCTTTGTCCTTGAAAGCATTGAATCATGTCAAAAGCTCACCAAAGCAGACTGTGATTTGAAAAATATAACAGATCTCAGCCACTTTGGCGGGCCTCGAACAGACATCACTCCACATTATTAAATTGAATATCTTCCAAATTTCCTTGTACATGTGCTAGGAAATACTGTGGTCACTACATCATGTATGCTTCAAAGGCATGTTAACAGCAAACTATAAGGCTCGACAAAGCAGGCTGTGATCTGAATCATTTACAACAAAACACAACCACTTTGTCTGGCTCTACAGCGCCAATTCATGAACAATGAAGCAGCGGATTTAATAAGCTATTAATAACAATATTCCAATGTACTGAGACACGCAGTGACGGCTTATCCCGAATCCTGCCTTGCGCTAGAAATATCGATAGCTACACCAATTTAAACTGGCATGTCTTGACCTAATCAATTTTTCGATTAGAACTACTATTTTATATCTAAATGGAAAGTCAAACACGACAAAACCAAGACCTACTGATTTCTCCACGCCACATCCAGGGCATTCTCCTCTGACAAGTAGCACCAGGTTTGTTAAAATCACAAGCAGCACATGTAGCCTCGTCTATAATAGCAGGTGGCTGAAAGAAAACGAAACCAAATCTGAACTTAAGATTTTAGGATGGGCATCCACACGATCAAGTGTTTTGAAAGAATACCTGCAACATATTAAAGCAAGTTCATTTGAACAAAGATTTGTAAAAGAATAGCATATTTTTGCAAAATAAATCATACATGCATAGTATTTGCTATGACGATGACAGGCAAGAAACAGTAGTGACTTTTTATGTTTCCCGCTAAATATTTTCTATCATCAAGTTCAGAAACTAACTAGTAACTTACCTGAAGACGATTTGTCAGAATGATGTTGGGATACATGGCACCGACATCTAAATGATAGATAATTGGATTCTCCAGCCTGTTTGGACAATCTCGAAGCATCGACAATCTCTCTACAATATCAGCACATACCTGAAATTTATTTTAATAACATTTCTATCAAAGAAATTGTAATCAGAAATTCTATTGAAACAGTTAATCAAACACTGCTAGTATATGGTGAAATTGGGACTAAATATTGTGAAAATAAAATATTTCGAAATACATGCAAACACTAGTGGGGGCACTTGTCTGTCCAATTTGCCAATATATTGTTTATTTTGCAATAATCAGAAATAAGAAATAAATATTGAATTACCAATCAGATTACAGAGTCTGAGGCAGTATTATTCATTTATTTAAACACTATCTAGCACATGAATACTCAACAAGCATAAGTATCAATTGAATATACCTCTTTAAAGTTGGTGACCTGATCCAGTGGTATTTTCTCCTCCACTTCAATAGAAAACTTCATGGTACCTTCAACTTTGTCAATCAAGTTCTGGAATGCTTCAGGTACCTTTAAATATAACCATACTAGTTCAAGCAAGACTGAAACCATGAAGTTTGGATTGTTCAGATTTTACAGTTGGAATTTCTTTTCAGTAAAATTGACGAGTTTACTAACTAAAGTGAAATGTCGATATCCCTTAAACTGTGTAAATTTTAAATCTATGAGAGCAGGGCCTTTTTTCCTTCTAATACAGAGGCCGATCTTCGGTAACTTCCCAATTGCAAAAAGCTTCTTTTTTTCCCAATTTCGTAAAAGAATTTCCCAAAAAACAAATGCTAATTTCCCAATGTATTGAAATTTCGTACGGAACGGTTTGTACGGACGGTGTGGCGTTTATCCATTGTTCAGTTAAAATGAAGAAAAGTATGTATCATAAGATTGGCATTACTAATCAATTAAACGAACGGCCGTCAATTTAAATTAATTATGAGTGCGACATCGCATTTATAAGCAATATTACATTTGTTAACTACGAGCGTGAAAAGTGACTCGCAAGCGGCCGCCATATTGTTTTGCAAAATGGCTAAAGTCCGCTACGGGACCGTACCGTTCGTATCCGGGCCGAAAATATGTTTGGAATTGAAATATCAAGGACAAAGATCGTAAAAGTAATTTACAGCTCATAGCCTCATACAATGGAAAGGTATATTATGTTTGAAAAATAACTTTAATGAAAGAATGATAAATAAGAGAAACTCAAGGGTGACAGTAGTGGGCTATAATAGGGCTTTTGTTGTTCATGAAAAGTTATGACATCTTAACTTTATAATAAAACATGAAAGCCCTGTATGTTAACATGTATATTGACTGCAGTTTCCTTTTTGAAGTATCATGAGTCAGACTTCCTTTTCCCAATTTGGCCGAAAATCGCGCTTGAATTTCCCAAACTGACAGGCTAAGGCCTCTTCCCAATTTTTGGAAAAAAGGCCCTGGAGAGCTAACACAACTGATGATTTTAAAGGATTTCTTGAGAATAGGCCAGGATTTCTGCTAAATGTGTGACTGGAAATATTTGCTAAAATACTCACCATTCTGAATCTACATGGAACGTCAGCTCTAAATACTCCTGATTCCAAAGCCTCAACATGACCACCCACATATGTTTCAGAGTCCAACATATGACCACTCTCATTTAACTTATTGAGAATAGATTCCTGTTTGTTTGGAAACACAATGTTAGCATGGTAAGCTTGCACCATCAGCAAGGCTTCACATAATGTACCAGAACCTTTACGTAAAACCTGCAAGTATAAAAATAGTTTAAATCTTAAGTACAAGACGTACAACACACAACAACATTAAAGTTGTCCATTTTAAATTGTTTATATCTCAAGTAATATCGACATAAATGATTACTGTAAACCTAGAAACTTTCGTGGCTACAAACTTTCGCGTTTTGTCGATTGTCGGCATATTCGCGGCTACAAACTTTCGCGTTTCTAAGTCTCCCGCGAACTCCGCGAACACTAAGTCGCATAGTGACAAAATTATTGATATTATAACCTGTCACATACATTGCTCGGTTCGTATATAATTGCTTCTTAATTATAGTTCTCACCTTCGTTAAACCCTCTCAAACTATTTTAGATGTATATAGTTACCTATTGTATTGTTTACACAAATTGCAAACTACGCTGGTAATGTTTTCACAGTTTTATTGACACTATCAGTCATTTTGTATTGTAACATACCCGGTAATAAACAGCGCTATTCACGAGCATGTTCATATATCGAGTGTATTGTTAAACACGTTTTCAAGATTTTTTTCATTATCGACCGTGATCATAAAAGGCTTTATTCAGAAAAAGTACATACACTTAACATTCCATATTTAGACAAAATAGCACTTATAATACGGTCTTATAAACGTCGTACCAAAATGATGAATTTCCTTCCAAAACGAAAAACTTTCGCGTTTTTCTTGTCCTGGACATGTTCGCGGCTATTTACTTTCGCGGATTTTTACTAACCGCGAACACCGCTAACTTAAATCGTGCGAAATAATTTCTAGGTTTACAGTACTCAAATTTATTGATTCTTCATATTTATCGGATCATATTTTGTTCTTTATCTTTTTACTTAAAGAGGCGTTCCCTATAACTTTGATCATTTAAATCGATTCAGAAATATTATACATTAATTGAAAATCGTAATTGCTTAAACTACCCAAAATCTTCAACAAAAAGCTCCCACCAATTACCAAAAAAAAATAAAAAAAAATATATTTCCATAACGAGCCAAAATAGTCACGAGTTGTTCCCCTTTGACCACATAATAATAAGTCGCTGGAAGCGATATATCATTAATGATGATTTGAATTTTTTTTGACATATTAGCACACACTTTCTCCTGACAAATAATGATAATTGATAGTGCTTTGTACATTTAGCTCATTTAATGTGATTACAGATAAAACTTTGGTAGTTATAGGGAATGCCTCTTTACAAGCTTCTATTCAAGTAACAAACTCAAGAAAGGCTTTTGAATTCTTTGCAATTTCTCATCCAACAAGATTAGCCTGACAATGCTTTATTTGTAGCACAGTCAACGTTTGTTTACACATGAACATACCTCATCAGGTTCCATAGGAATAATGGTACACAAAGCAAAGATGAAAGGATGGACATATTCCTGATACAGGTAGAATGTTGCTACAGCATCAGATACAGAGTAGTTTGACAACACCTGAAAAATAGTCAATGTCAGATATTTCAACCAATAAATCGATTCAACAAATAAGTATTGAATGCTCGACAAAATGAACGCAATCATTTCAATATGACGTAGATCTACTCTGCGAAAGTGAAAAGATGAACAAAAGTTATTTCAGATTTGGGCAAGTTGTTTGAATGTTGTTTTTCTTTTTAAACACAACTTTCAATTGAGCCTTTTTAATACGACTATCAAGAGGAACACAAAGTGCCACAAATACAGAGAATACGAACCTAATAAGCTTAGTGCCTGTTCAATGTAGGAATACAGTTTGATTAGAACTTTGGTGTCTTATTCAACCTTGAAAGACAACTATAAAAGTATAAGATTACCTGTGGTTCTTCAGCAGCCATTCTACACATGTCTTCAGGATCAAGTTCAGTGGGATCATATCGTAATTTGGCCTGCAATAATGAAATTAAATATCGAATGGTTAACTTCTGAAAGAAAAATTTTCTTGTGGTGGCAGTTCATTAGCAAATCATCTGAGCATGCTCAGGTCGAGGGATTATTTTCACAGGAGTCCATCTGAAGCATAATACCTATCATAATCTGATTCAGCTACCAATTGCATCAATAGTTATTTTATTCGAATTCAGCTGATAAAATTTAATAGTGCAATATGCAGGATTAAGAAACATAGGCTAGCACATACCTTAGCAACAGCTTTAAGACCCTGACTTCCAACTGGTAGATAACTGTCTCTTTTCACCCATCTAAAATTTAACAATCATAACCATTTTAGAATAAATGCTTCACCAATACACTTGCAAACCATTACAACTAGAACCATCACTGTCGTGATCAGGGCCCTGTCATTATCATGGTCAATAAATATTGCAAGTTTCATTTGAATATCTTGAAAAGTTTTTGAACTATGGCCAATGTTAAAGTTTTGAAGTCGAAAAAGGGGCACAAGCCAAAATTTATTAAAGCTAGAGTTGTTGCCCTTTGCTACACATGTGCGTATTGTCACTGTCAATATGTATAGCAAGTTTCATTTGAATATCTGTAACGTTTTGAAGTAATGTAGAAAAAAAGATGAAAAATGAGGAAAATTGTAATTTTACAAAGGGCCACAATTCTTACAATATTGTAGCTGGAGTAACATAACTTGGCATACAATAGTGTATTGTTGCTGTAACCTTATGTTTAAAGTTTGAAGTCGATACCTTTAACGGTTTGCAAGTTATTAAGACAAGAGGGCCATGATGGCCCAATATCGCTCACCTGATTATAAACCCTGCACAATTTTCACCCAAAGGAATAATTGGAACATCTTGGTAGAAAACCACAAAGTGATGCTACATACCAATTATCAAAACTCTAGGCAGTGTAGTTTTAGGCAAGAAGATATTAATATGTTTTCCCTATATAAGTCTATGTAAAACGGTGACCCCCGAGTGGGGCCAATTATGACCCCAAGGGCATAATTTGAAAAATCTTGGTGAGGACCACTAGATGATGCTACATACCAAATATCAAAGCTCTATGCAGTGTAGTTTTAGACAAGAAGATTTTTATATGTTTTCCCTATATAAGTCTATGTAAAACGGTGACCCCCGGGGCTGGGCCAATTTTGACCCCATGGGCATAATTTGCACAATCTTGGTAGGGGACCACTAGATAATGCTACATACCAAATATCAAAGCTCTTAGGCTTTGTTGTTTTAGACAAGAAGATTTTTATATGTTTTCCCTGTATAAGTCTAAGTAAAATGGTGACCCCCAGGGTGGGGCCAATTTTGACCCGAGGGGAATAATTTGAACAATCTTTGTAGAGGACCTCTAGCTGAGTCTACATACCAAATATGAAAGCCCTGGGCCAATCCTTTTCGGAGAAGAAGATTTTTTAAGGTTTTCCCTATATAACTCTATGTAAAACTAAGGCCCCCCCGGGGCGGGGCCAATTTTGACCCCAGGGACATAATTTGAACAATCTTTATAGAGGACCTCTAGCTGAGTCTACATACCACATATGAAAGCCCTGGGCCAAGCAGTTACGGAGAAGAAGATTTTTTAAGGTTTCCCCTATATAACTCTATGTAAAACTAAGGGCCCCCGGGCGGGGCCAATTTTGACTCCAGGGACATAATTTGAACAATCTTTGTAGAGGACCTCTAGCTGAGTCTACATACCAAATATGAAAGCCCTGGGCCAAGCGGTTTCTGAGAAGAATTTTTTTTAAGGCTTTCCCTATATACTCTATGTAAAACTAAGGCCCCCGGGGCGGGGCCAATTTTGACCCCAGCGGCATAATTTGAACAATCTTCGTAGAGGACCTCTAGCTGAGTCTACATACTAAATATGAAAGCCCTGGGCCAAGCGGTTTCGGAGAAGAAGATTTTTTAAGGTTTTCCCTATATAACTCTATGTAAAACTAAGGCCCCCGGGGCGTGGCCAATTTTGACCCCAGGGGCATAATTTGAAAATCTTTGTAGAGGACCTATAGTTGAGTCTACATACCTAATATGAAAGCCCTGGGCCAAGTGGTTTCGGGGAAGAAGATTTTTTAAGGTTTCCCCTATATAACTCCATGTAAAACTAAGGGCCCCTGGGACGGGGCCAATTTTGACCCCAGGGACATAATTTGAACAATCTCTGTAGAGGACCTCTAGCTGAGTCTTCATAGCAAATATGAAAGCCCTGGGCCAAGCGGTTTCGGAGAAGAAGATTTTTTAAGGTTTCCCCTATATAACTCTATGTAAAACTAAGGGCCCCCGGGGCGGAGCCAATTTTGACCCCGGGGACATAATTTTAACAATCTTTGTAGAGGACCTCTAGCTGAGTCTACATACCAAATATGAAAGCCCTGGACCAAGCGGTTTCGGAGAAGAAGATTTTTTAAGGCTTTCCCTATATAACTCTATGTAAAACTAAGGCCCCCGGGGCTTGGCCAATTTTGACCCCAGCGGCATAATTTGAACAATCTTTGTAGAGGACCTCTAGCTGAGTCTACATACCAAATATCAAAGCCCTGGGCCAAGCGGTTTCGGAGAAGAAGATTTTTTAAGGTTTTCCATATATAACTCTATGTAAAACTAAGCCCCCTGGGGCGGGGCCAATTTTGACCCCAGGGGCATAATTTGAACAATCTTTGTAGAGGACCTCTAGCTGAGTCTACATACCAAATATGAAAGCCCTGGGCCAAGCGGTTTCAGAGAAGAAGATTTTTTAAGGTTTCCCCTTTATAACTCTATGTAAAACTAAGGGCCCCCGGGGCGGAGCCAATTTTGACCCCAGGGACATAATTTTAACAATCTTTGTAGAGGACCTCAAGGTGATGCTACATACCAAATATGAAAGCTCTAGGCCTTATAGTTTCAGAGTAGAAGATTTTTGAAGTTTCCTTTTTTAAGATCTATTTTTAGCCCGTGTGACCTAGTTATGGGACCGACCAGAAATTTTTTAACAACTTTGGTAGAGGTCCACCAGAGGAACATTCCTGTAAAGTTTGATCAAATTTGGTCAAGCGGTTTAGGAGGAGAAGTTGTTTGAAGAAATTGTTGACGGACGCACGACGCACGCCGCACGACGGACATCTCGGTATAACAAAACCTCACCATGACCACTTTGTGGTCAGGTGAGCTAAAAAAACATGAAAAATGTGGACGGACTAACAGACGGACAGACAGGGTGATTACTATAGGGCACCTGCAAAAAATTTGCAGGGCCCTAATAACTATCAAATAAGATAGAAGTGACATCGTATCAGCAGCAGAAGAAATTTGTTCAATTTTTTAAGAGCAGAAAAAAACTTAAAAAATATAAACTAACAAGACAAAATCATCAACTCATTGATTGTAGGTCAGTATTTAGACGGAATAATAAAGATGGGAATCATGGGACATCCAAAATTGAATCATAACTAAGTTAGGTCCTTCAGTACTGCTTTTAACTTTGTCGACTGCAGATCGACAAGGTTGCCTCTATGTGGTTTCGCATACTCTTTGAACTATCCTCAAAGTGCTTTTCGACTAGAATGATTTTTTTATAGAGCCTAAGGCAAGGCCATCTACCTGAAACAGTCCATATGTGTAGCGGGTCTAGCTTTATATTCCCCTTGACTATCTTTCTGGAAACCAATCTCCAAGGACATATCTAGACCATGGAATGCTGCTCTAGCTTCAACAAATGGCCTGCAAGTAGATCAACAGTTCATACAGTAAACGCAATTCGGTAAGGAAAGGTTAGAGACCACTAGCTCTAACGATAGAAGGTTGAAAATCGTATTCGCGTCTATGTTGGTACTTGAGTTATCCGCAACTTGCAATTTGATGACTGCCTTATTGCATATAGAGACTAAATACGCATTATCTACTCATTTTCCAAATGCAACAATCCTTGCTCGCTTTCTATGGAAATGTAACATGAAATTTCTGAAATCTGCTGACTGAATTAAAAATGAACATAACTTGTTAAATATGCATTTTGATAAATGATTATAAAGCTAAAGTTACTTACCAATCAAACATATCACCGTTGTATGTGGAGAAAATATGTGGCTTCACTTCCAGGATATGATCGAAGAACCTCTTTAGCAGCGTAAACTGAAAAAGAAATCATTCACACTCAATACAAAACACTAAAATGCAGCAGCAAAACAGCAAATAGACCCTACTAACAGGTCAACCAAAGATTATATACACAAGGCGTCATTTTATCCGGCAGTGGAGAGCAGCAAGGTTCTATTGAGTTACAGAAATATATCAATAGTATACCAAACTACAACAAAATCTGCATGACCTGAATTGAACTTAAGTAGTGCAACTGGAAACAATTTCTATTTTAAACAAAATGCACAAACCTCATCTGGTTCATTTAAGATAATGAAAGGACCGGGAAATTCTGGTCTAGGTGTGTACTCGAAGTCTTCAATATCTTGTGAGATGATTTCTCTGTTTGTAATCAGGTAACCCTGACCATCTATCATGTAAGAAATCATGATAATCTGATCTACAGAGGAATCAGGAAACTTCAAAGGCAATTTTGTAGTCTCAATATCAAACGCTAGAACGACTGGATCCTGAAATGACAAAAATATCAATGCTTTTACTAAACATAATGAAAACAGAACCTAATATTGTTGGAAGATATGGAATCAAATATGGAAACAGATTGTCAAACAACTGTTCTAATTAATCACTTGAAACCTCATGCCTGATATTTTAACAGGAGCCTACTGCATGTTGCATAGCCAAGGTGTTATCGAGCACTTTACTATGTCACTGCAACGACACACTACCAGCCAGGAGTGTTCACAGACGACAGCACACCATATCTCAGCACTTTACTAGACGAGCGTTTTCTTATGCTTTGACGCGCTGCGCAACTGCCTGGAGCAATAGCACTTTTTTGCTTCATCCGCTTCATGGCCTTTTTTTTTAAATGCAAGCCATTTCCTAGTATAGCTCTACCAAGCACTCACTAGCGTCTTGAATAGGCAACAGGCGCCAAATATGGTAAGACTAATACAAATGTATCTAGTAATATACTGAATTCAACATTGACTTATTAGAACTGGTACTTACAGGTCTGTGAACTAGATCAGCTCTAGGAGTGATCTCAGGTGGCATATTGCCACGCCCTCTAACAGAGAACCAGTGACCTACATTGTAACTTTTATCAATGGACACTCTAACATGGTACGGTACATCATGCTCTCTGAAACAAAAGAGAATCAAATCAATAACAGATAAATCCGACATTTGAAAACATACTAATTGATTCCAATTGTTATCTATAGCATTAAATACTACATAAACACACCAGCCATGATCAGCACAACTTGCATGTGTATTATATTCAGTACAAAAAATCAGCATTGCTACAGTTGTCACTGTGTTAGCATTTGGACAATGTATTCATCAAACATTTTATTGCCTTCTTAGCTTCGAAACAAAAGAGGGATCACAGTGTAGCAAGCAAGATAAGATTTTTACACGTTTATGATGGATTATAATTTAAGTGGGATTATTGCGTCCAACAGGAAGCCTGTCTAGTAAATGTAGATAAGATTTTAACACTTAAAACACAGGGTTACCTTATATCAGCTATGTTGTCCATCTGATCAACAATCTTCTTAGTCAGCTGATCTTCATCCATGTAACTGAAAGATTATGTATTCATAGTCTCAAATCTTACAACTTCTGATACAAGGAGAACTGATAGATGTAAAGAACGAGAAAATAACTAAAGAATGCAAGTTAATTCAAAGTTAAATTTAGTTTTATAGTACTAAGTACAAGTTCTTATTTCATTATTCAACTAAAATATAAAGACAACCGGAATTAACAATGACTTTACAAAATGCAAACAAGCTAATGGTAGACTCAACAGGGGTAGACAACGATTTTGGTAACTGGTAGACAATAAAGAAGCGCTTAAGTTGTAAGGAAAACAGCTACTGGTCCTGAAGACTCACTGGCCTCAGGCCGGTGGACCAGTTTAGGTGTCGAGCCCTGCCCAATTTTCCCAACTTAAACACTAGCAAAAGTAGGAAGAGACCGTTATAATAAACTCTCAGTACCTGGTGTAAACTTCATTTGACTTGTCGCGTTCTTTGTTCTTCCTAACAGCTGGGTGTATTTCTCTCTTAACCTTCGTCAAATCCTCAACTGACAGGAAAGATAACTTCAAATATTGCCTCTTCAACCCAACCAAGTGATTTGCCTGAAAATTATAATTTACAAAATAATTTTATATTGATTCATTTAAGACCCTACAAGTTACACTGAAAGTGCTGACTTGTGTGAACTAGACAAGTGTATAGAGTCTGTGAATGACACTGCAGGTCTTGGCACTAACATTGGTCCCCTGGTCCTAGGTCAGTGAAAACTAGAGCTATCACAGGAGTGACGAATCTTACCCCCGCAGCACCACATTGACACAGGAATATTATTTAAAATTATAGTCTAAAACAACACATTTGATGGAAATCTGCTGCTATACAGATTGAAAAACACCATGATTGGGGTATAATGAAGTAACACACTATTACACATCATATGCATCAACTGTTTGAAATTTCATGACTTTGTACCAAGCAGTTTTAAAATCCAGTAAGAAATGACAAAGTTACAGAGCGGACACGACTTGCATGACTATATAACCTTTGACCTCCAAGTGTGACCTTGACCTTTGAGATAGGGACCTGGGTCTTGCGCATGACACACCGTCTTGATGTGGTGAACATTTGTACCAAGCAATTTTAAAATCCAGTAAGAAATGACAAAGTTACAGAGCGGACACGATGCTAACATACCAACAGACCAACATGGTGACTCCAGCATACCCCCTTCAAACTTTGTTTGCGGGGGTATAATCATGAAGGACCAGTAACTGTTTTATTTACAAATTTTACGTTTCTTTGCTGGGGGACTAATGACCAAAAATAGTTTAAGTGTCGAGCCCTGCACTGAAAAAAGCCAATTATGCAATATTTGCTTTGATATTAAGAAATTTTTAACAAAAACTCATGCAAATATAGTAATACCCAATAGCAAGACTCTTAAGTGTTACCGAATTGTAAGTCTTTAAATTGTCAAAGTGACCTAAACCTACTGAATTCAATTTGGGGGGGGGGGGTTGGGGCCTTCTACAGATGGTGACAAACCTCCTTTGAAGATCATGGGTCCAACTGTTTTGAGTTTTCTGTTTACAAACCGTTTGATCTACTGAACTGACAAACAAGTTCCAAGTAAACTCCCTCATCAAAAGTCTTAATCAACCAAATAAGGTTTAAGAAGCAACATTATCTCACCAAGTCTAAATCCTCCTTATTGACAGTCTCAACAGAAGCTATTTTGCCAGAAAATTTCTTGGTTAAGTATGAAGCAACCTCACGCTCACAACTTTTCTTTGTAAGTACATAGAAGTAAGGTCTGAACGGTAGAGTAGCCTGAAATGGATAAATATCGTCTCCATGAAATACAATATACAAATGCAGCTGCAAAAAAGGAATGTCCAGTATTAAAAAAAAAAGTATTGAAATTGCCAATATTATATTCGAACCAACATGCACTACTTCATTCCAGACCACATGAACCGACATCAATTCACTCTTTTGTTAAATCAGGGTTCTACTGGGACAAACTGCCCAATCCAGAAAGCAAGTGGCAAATCTGTTTCGAATGCCATTAACACACATCCTTACACCTTCACTAGGTTTCAAACATGGTTTTGCTATCAAAATTGAGAGTAAAAAACTTAAAATGTCCATAACTATGTCAATTCTTATTTTGTGCAGAAAAATAGTCCTTAAGGCAGCCAACCTGTATTTCTCCGGAACTGTAGGACCCATGTCAGATAAACGCTTCAGAAATTTCGATTTTTCATGACTCGAAAGAAATATCAAATAACTTATAAAAATAAATATTTTGCAGAAATATTCATTCTTGCTAGTGTTGAGTGATGTATCAAGAACATACAGAGACAAAAGATCAGATAAGCACCTTGAACCTGCCACCATCATCTTGAATGAAGTAGTAATCGACAGCACTGACAAGTCTCTTGTCTTCATCCATAATGTCAGCCTGTAACAAACATGCAAAATCTACATGATGAACAAAGACAAAAATAGAAATTGTGTTAACTTTGGAAACACATAAGACACAAATGATTTTTAATCAGCACAAAATGCTGTTACTGAAAATGATATCCCCAATCAAATTTGTTCTATGAAAATCAGTGAAATTACAAAAATTAGAACATTTGCAAATGATACATTTATATCAAATCATGCAGTCAATACCAAGTTAGATCAATAATTTCTGGCCAATAAGGACAGCAACTAAAAAACACATGGTAAAAATGCAGCCGCAAAGTTCTTACGGCAGAACATGAGATGATTTTACAAACGTACAGGGTGCATGTTGATGAGCCATCCAATTTTCTCCTGTGGATCTTTGTACCGCTCATAACCAAACTTCAGATCAATTTCATCATTCTGCCTTGCCCTAGTTACTCGCTTTTCAGCAGTATCTTCCCGTCTGAAGTAAAGAAAGAATTTAATAATATTTTGTCATATCAAGTTCAGAACTCGAAGATAGTTTCTCAGGACTTAGCACAACACTCAAAACTATTCTTTCCCGGAAAATGATATGCTAAGGACTTTCAGCAAGTGCTTAACACAAAGTCTTTGGCTTTACAGTACCCCAGATGTAGAAAATACATTTTGCTTTGTACACAACGGAGTGGATGTTGGGAGCAAACAATTTTGTAGCCAAGTGCAATTGTGTTGAGCAAACTGGTAGGAGAATAGCATGGTGCTCTTAGTGGCGTTTTCTACAAATAATAATCGACTAGTGCTGTCTGTGATGGCCTAAAATAGAAAGGCAGTGGCTAGGATTACGGTACCGTAATCCTAGACCCACAGGCTAGGATTACGGAAGTTCCGTAATCCTAGCGAGTCCTAGCTAGGGCTGTCTAGAATTACGGAAGTTTTTATACCGAGTGCAATTAAGCGTGCAGGTCGCATTATATTGCATGTTGACATTTATATTTGATGAATTTATACAAGTATTAATTGGTATATTGACCATCGAGTAATCAGTTTGGTTATGGTAAAGATATAGAGTAATAAAAAAATCAGTATGGTAAAGATATAAAACGACGGAAAATATCTAAATGCAAATACTTTTGATACTGTATTATACAACATGTACTTTTATCTACGCATAAATTTATAAAGTTATTAAAATACGAAAAATATATTGAGATGAGATATCTAACAGATTTGAATAAAAATACTTCAACATTTATCACGAATGCCGCTCGTGTGATCAGAGCAGATACGAATGTATATATACGAAGGTATATACGTTTGTGGAGCAAACAAAAACCTTGCATGACCTTTGAATTATATTTTAAAAACGTATACAGGATCGATTGTTTACATAATTCTAATTTTATAAGATTCCTAATGACATGCAAAATGTAATCGGTTACAAATTAAAATAAATAATTAAGAAACTAAATATGACCATATTTGGAATTCGTATCACTACGCGCTGTCACAACGTAGATCCAGTAGTAGGCTATGTAAATTGTGAATGAACAAACGATTTAGCTACTTGATGTTTATTTCGAGGACCGAATGACGAACAAACATATCAGATCTACTACCAAAATTAGCAGCACAATTTGTTTCGATCATGACAATCAATTTCAATGGAACTACATTTGTGTATTCGACCACGTACATTAATAAATTTTAAAACATTCGGACTGCCTCTATTTTCTTCCACTGCAAAGACAAAAATATTAGCGAAGTAAAAGCATGCTATTCCGACATTTCTATTAATTTGTCAATAAATATATACCAATATTTGTATAATTTAACTCTTAATTGCACTCGGTATAAAAACTTCCGTAATTCTAGACAGCCCTAGCTAGGACTCGCTAGGATTACGGAACTTCCGTAATCCTAGCCTGTGGGTCTAGGATTACGGTACCGTAATCCTAGCCACTGCCAAATAGAAAATCTACAAATGCAAAATAATTTCTCAACGAAAGGTCAACGAAGAAAAACTATAACATTTATTAGCTTGGAGGTAAATTAATAAAAAAAGAGAATAATCTTGCAAATTATTGGCAGGTATTTAAGCATTTTCATACATCACACACAGGCAGCTATTTGACTCGGTGAGGGACGAGGTCACTGGACTTGGGAGGTTTACAGTATGCACCTGCACTTAGTTTGAACATTTACGCACAGTAAAGAATATTTGCAATAGTAGTATTCAAAAAGGAAAGCAGAGACATACAAATTGTTACTGGTTGCAATAGACAAAACAAACATTTGACAAAGAAACGGCGTTCTAACCAACACGGGTGTTGTCGTATCAAAAAGAGCGCTCTGACTAAAAAGCAACATTTATCAAGAATAATCGTCTTACCCGGAATAATCTCCTTGCTGCTGGTTTGATTTGAACTTTCCGCTATTTTGGAGCACCATATCGCTTGTAGTTGTAACCCTCTTCAGCGAATTAAATCGGAATTCATTACCTCTTCGCGCCGAGTGTGTTCCATGCGCTTCCCGGTTAAATTCGTTTTGTGGCGCGAAATCAATGCGACCTTGACCGCGTAAATTTAAAACCCTATACCATACCGTTCGAATTATGTGTTCAGCGGGGCTCACGCGCATTATGCATTATTGTTATTGGTTTTTATTTGGTCTATATTTTTCAATTTGACAGTTTCATTTTTATTTTTATCTAATAAACTGACGACTACTTAAAATAACTTAAAATAACTTCAGAGTTCTAAATCTGATTTTTTTTAAATTTATATAGAGGATATTTGTATTTTTCCTTGTATGATCGGCTGATAATTCACCGAGTGAGCAGCTGATGTCATATTTTCACGAGTGGCGTAGCCACGAGTGAAAATATAAGTCAGCTGCTCACGGGGTGAATTATCAAACGATCATACACGGGAAAATACTAATATTCTATTTATTTCATGCTTCAAATAGCTTAAATGATGGAAATACTCAACTATATACCTGAAATGTTTTGCGTGACGTCGTTTTCCCGCCATGCACACGTCGAGTTGCAATCAAATAGTTCTTCTGCAATGGCTTCAATTCCGTCCATTTGTTTTACATTTATGTACATATAATGTTGTGTTATTTGTTAAAGATTAAGAGAGCAAGTGAAAATGCTTATTATTTTATTTTTGACGGCGAGGAAATTTGATTTTTAAAAAATAGCCCGTTTGCCGTGAAATTATGAACTGTGAAATTATGAACAGTGAAATTATCGGGGAATAATCCACCGTTATTCCGCCGTAAACCACCGGTAAGCATGAAATAAAATGGAATATTATACCACCTCTATTTCACTTCTTCCCCTGAAGTCGATCGTGCTTTTAAAATATTATAACTAGTTCAAATAAATCATGGAGATAGATAGACAAACTGTAAATACTGTCCTTGATTAAATATATATTCGTTAAATGCTTTTTTAGTTAAATAAACGCATTTATCACCACACGAAATTGAGTACATATAATGAGAAATATATCTGAAAAGTCATTAACAATCAAAGTCTAATTTATGTATTTTAATAAAAGCTCTCAAAAACACAGGTCTATGACAGGAACACTATAACATGTACAGGGTACAAAAATATAAGGAAATCGGGCAGGGGAACTCAACTTTAAAGTCTTAACCAGTCGAGCGCAGAAAACAGTAATAACTCAAAAAAATTAAGACAGTTTACTATCAATTATTTGTTAAACGATATAAAAATGACATTTTACTTGTTTTTATTAGTTAGTTTCAAAGATGCACATGTTTGGACGTCTTTGTTAGTGTCTAACATTTTTCTTCCGAAAATGGCGCAGACGATTATAGCGAGTATGTATTCACCTGTGAAACTGTTAAGAGGCTGTTAAGAGGCTCGGACATGTGTATATAAATCATGCAGGATACGTGAAAACCTATGAGGTCGATGAAGTTGTCAATTTCTCGCCGGTCATGAAAAATCGTCGGTCTGCCAATTGGCACACTCAAACAGCAATATAGACCAGGTATTTAAAATGCAAGTATAGTCCAAAAGATGAAGTTCTTGTTGTTTGTCGTGATGCAGGTTTTTTTTCAAAAATCTTTTACGTTATTCCAAAGACGTCTTTGGTTATTTGTTAACTGCCTGTGATAAGACAAGTACCTGTGAAGATAAAACGGCTACAGAAGGCCGAGAACCAACCGACCAACCAATCTTTGAACAAAAAAAAACGGTTTTCTGTGAAGTATTCGATCTAGAGCGATCTATACTTTGAATAGGAATTGGTTTGTTTGACATTTTCGTACACATTTGACTGCATTCCAGTGACAATTTACCTATATCCACTCCACGCTTTTCGCAAGTGACAGTATCCGGAATGTCGACACATTCGGACAGAAATGAACCACCATTATGGCATATACACGATACCTCAATAAAACCGTAGTATATCGGCTGATATTCAATGGTTTTGAGTTCTTGTGCGTGGGAATTAATAACAAGTTAGAACGACGAACCACTGTATATCAGTCGATATATCGATGGCTTAGAACCAGAAGCTCGTAACTACCTCTTACGACCTTATAAAACTCATACATATTAGAAATCTGCTTCACAAGGCGCTTCTTATGAGCATATTTTCATGAAAATCTGAAATTGTCATGTTGACCAAAATGAAGTTTTAAAACGTGGTTCCCATAGGTAAAGAGTAAATTACAGACAGTTTTCTCTTGTTTTCTCAATATATCGATTTGGTAGTTACGACCTTCTTGTTCTAAGCCAGCGATATAACGGCGATTGATGATTTTATTTAGATTCTTGCATAATTAAAGCGCGAATTATATTTATAAAGCCACTGTTACTTTGCGTGCATATGTTGTTTTCCTTACTTTTTACAGTTATTTATTTACCTGCGAGTCCCGACTCGCAAAATTCAGCGAGGATACAAAGTTTCAAATTATGTGAGTCCCAATAATGCATGGAGATTTCTAAAAAAAGATCAGTACCCTGGTTTCAGCAGCTAATATTATAAAGAAGCCAGTTTTACTCATTTCTTTAACAGCCCAGCAAACATGACCCTATGGGTCTCATATGTGATATTCCTGGGCATGCCCATATGGGCTTTCCCATCTGGTACACATACGGGTCCCATATGGGCTATTCCTGGGCAAGCACATATGGGCTTTCCCATCTGGTACCCATCTGGGTCTCATATGGGCTATTCCTGGACATTCCCATATGGGCTTTCCCATCTGGTACACATACGGGTCACATATGCGCTATTCCTGGGCAAGCACATATGGGCTTTCCCATCTGGTACTCATATGGGGTACCCATACGGGTCTCATATTGGCTATTCCTGAGCAAGCCTATATAGAACAAAAAAATATTACCTCCCTTGAATTGAAATATTAGTAAATTTAATATAAATCTTCTTCTTGCTATTATATACCTAGCAACTTTTCTAAGTCCACACTTATATTTTTGAAGAAAACAAAAAATTGCCATGTGTCTTCGACGTAGATCGAATTTACATCATGACGTCACAATAAAAGAGCTAATTGCTCTCTCAATCAATATAACACAAGCAAACAATACGTTTACCTTGAATTAAACACTCAAATAGACACGTTTACGTTGACAAGATATCAGACGTGGATGTTAAGGTAATAAGTCATGATTGTCGACACTAAATGCTACTTTGTACCGTACTGACGTCACTTCATATTTTTCTGACATCATTCAACGCATACCTGTGATATGTAAATAATTCTATAAACTGTTTTTCATACGTGATGAGTCATTGGTCATACAATAAACGCATTTAGAATACACTCAAGGTATATGTAAACGCGTGGCGTCAAAAAAGCTGGAAACGCACGTCAATCTTGTGACGAACAATCCACTTAATGTACGACCAGTTAGATTCGCGAATTATTATGACTTTATTGTACAAACTTCATGTGCGAAATTTTGTTACTTCATTGTATATAATAAAAAAGTTATGGATAAATAAAAATGAGGACTTAAAAAGTTTTTAAGTATATTTACTTTCAGTACAAATAAAAGTATTTCATAAGTTCAAAGTTAATTGATATATGTGCTTTTTTCTCATTTCTACCACATGGTCGCCTGGAAACTTTAAATGTAAACGTGATATATAGCTGGTAAATATCGGACTTGTAAATATATGATATAGAACGCCTTGTATAAACAAGAAGCTGTTCAACTGCTCCTTCCTGCAAGGACACTATGTACGCATAGTAGTCGCAAACCAGAGGATAGAGTGGTGTTTGCTGAAAAATACAATATCTGATTTACAATATATCTGAAGTGCTCATACGAATATAGGCTGCCCATATGGGTCTCATTTCTGAAGGAATCAAGGGACCCATATCGGGCCCATATTGCAAGCCCACGTGGCCCCTCATGGTGACCTGTTGTAAATCATGTGTGGGCCCCACATGGGGTGCCAATGTTGGACCCATATAGAAACCCAGATGGAGTCCTCATGGGTCCCATATATTTTGTTTGCTGGGAGGTTACTTTAATGTGTTTTTAATGAAATATTTCGACCCTTTCTTTTAATGTTTGTACTGTCTCGTGTCTCAAAATCGAGATGATTCCGAATAGTAATTCCTAAATTATAGTATTGATAAAACACAGAAGAAACTATTGACGAAACCTTACGAATGACTTTATTCCAAATGCTTTCAAACATCAAATCTCGCGAATTGGTTGCAACGTTTGTAAAGCGTAGTGAGTTGTGGCTTTTTGACCTCCCTTTACCAATAAATTTCCTCGGCACTGATTATAATGTCCACACTCATCATAAGTTGAATCCTGCGGAGATGCTTGATGAGATACTTTTTAGTTTGGTTACTGTGCCGTTTTGGTCACTATGGTAAATGTTTTGTCATATATATTTTCGAACTGCATATAGCTATTAGGTTATAATATTCCCCTCTTTTATTGTTGCGGTTTGTCCCTATTGCTGAGGGAGCAACTTTTAAAATAATAGTCACTATGCGGTGTATGCCTTGTTTGGTCGCTGGTGTCACCTCATTGGCATATTCTGGAGCAATAAGCATCTAGAAATATGTAATGTTATTTCCCGCCACATTCCTACTTTGTCCATTATTTTAAACTATGTCAAGTCGAAATTGTGCCTCTTTATGTTGCTGTGTGATAAATAGGTTTAAAATACATTGTACAGAAAAAAAACAACTAAGTAAAACCCTTAAATGGAGAGAGTGTGTGTGTGTGTGTTTGTTTGCGTGCGTGTGTGCGTGCGTGCGTGCGTGCTTGTGTGTTTGTGTGTGTGTGGGGGGGGTGTCATAATAAAATACAATGTTCATTTTCGCTCATGATTTAAGGCGATTCCATAGTTTTCGATTTTCTGTACAAGGTGTTTGTTTTTTTAAAAGAAAATAAGTTTAACGTGAAAAATCGCCGAACAGCTTACTATTCTCGTATATACGCAACAAGTAGGGTAACACTTATAGAAGTTTCATACCAAATTTAATGACGATTGCTCGGCTACATTTTTTTTTAATTTAACTTATAGTGATTTCAATGCACCCACGTTTTGCATCCGTTGTCAAGAGTGTTCGCGATAATTTGTTCTTAAAAACGTTTATGATCAAAGATGTATACAATTTAAGTTTTGGTTCTTCTACATTTGCTAGTAACTATTCTTATCAAATAAATGCAAAAGAACCTTACTCTAAAATATTAGGGACTTGACTTTACACTGATTCATGAGAATGAAATATTTGGAATTTATAAATTTAACAATTAAGGTCCTGTTTAACCGCTCCACTTTTAGCGCCGTTGTTTTTTTTAACCGTTACAATAATGAATGATGTTAGTATTTAGTCTTGAAACACCGGTAATAGTCGATGGAGTTGAATGTTTGTTTACTCGGTTGTGACAGACACATTTGTATCAACAATAATTATAATGTCGGTGCTTTCATTTGGCTCGAGTAGTTGTTATACAGTATGGTGTTGGCTTTTATCAACCTATTGTAAAAATTAGTTTTTGACGAAATATTTTCTATGTGATTACCTTTAATACCCAATCTTGGTAGATTATCTCCAAAACATTTATCATTTTTCGATTTAAATAATTTATCATATCAATTAGGGATCATTCAGTCATTTTTTTCACAATATGTTATTAAAAATTTCGTTTAAAAAGTATATGAATCCAAAATGGCTGCCTTAGGGTCAATCCAAAGACATGTCTTGGGGTAATTTGGAGATTTTGCGTTTATTTGTTGATGTTGAAATTTAGTTTAACACAAAAACCACTAGAAGTTTATTCTAAGGGATATCCTTGCTTCTTATCTGTTTTTGGTAGTATTTTTAAAGACTAACAATGTGCATGCGATCCCATCGATGACTGAATAGTCTACTTATGAGTTATTGCCCTTTGATTTTCTTAAATTTGACAATGACTTTCACAAAACTTGGATGTAGAAAACTTATTTGTTTGTTTCCATTATCCTAATCTACCAAATAATTTTGCTGTGATTCTAATTATTTGTATTTCGTTTTAATAAATGTTTAATCTATGAAATTTGTCAACAATTGTTGGGAGTTATTTCCCTTTGACTTCGTTGTTTTTATTATCTTACTGAATAATTGTAGCCACTGATGTTAACACCTCGTGATCTGGGGAGGGTAATTAATCATTCAGGACCATCTTGGCCCTCATAACATGATCCTTTCATTTTTTCCCACAAGTTTACATAAATTTGTACAATTTCAATTTGGTCTGTACTTTTTCTTGTGCACACCATATCCTTGTTTCTAAAATTCACAGGCATTCTCATATTTCCGGCACACTTAAAGCTGCATTAATGAATTATTGTTTTGGAGTGATTTGATAGATTTAACCGATATTAGTTGATTTCCACCAAAATATGCACCACATTTGGACAAAAAACGAAAAAAATTGAAAAAAAATCAACGTATGTTTCGAAAAGGGAAACAACTCCTCCTCTCATTTCTCAAACTCTTACTTAGACTGGTTTGCAACTATTAATCAGCATTTTAACATGTGACGGAAGGATAAAACTACAAATTGGGCCACATGTGAAGTTTGTAAGAATATCAGTCAATGAAAAATACGTAAAAGACCGGAAGTACGAGAAAGTGCTTGAAAATTCTGATCATCAAGGTCACATGATGTGATTGTTAAAATACACCATGGACATTTGATTTTTGTGTTTTCGTTGATTGCATGTTTTGCATAAATGGTTAAGTCATACTTTCCTCCAATTTAAATTATTCAAAAAGTGTTTTAAAACATTTTTAAAATCAGTTTTATCCTTAGATGCCCTGAAATAGGCTGAAATAGGAGACAACATGCTACTAGTCTTGACTTGTTTGGTTGTGCTGTTGGATAAGCTATCATGTGATGAATACAATAATTAATATCACAGTTTTCACTTTGATGTTTATTTTCCATGGACATGTGTTTTGAATCTATCAGCGATAGTGATTTTTTAAAACACAAATTCATTTATCTTATTTTTGACCGAAATTAACAAAATATTTTTAGCACATACATATATGCCAACCATATTTCATCAGAAAGCTGACTGGCATATAAAGGCTTTGCTCGGCAACAAAATATTTTTACTATAGCATGGATAGCCCAACCTTAATGCAAAGCTGTACCTAATTGAAATTTTTTTCCTGGATAATTTTTCAGATTTGGAAGGTACCGTACCGTAAGAGACAAGTCCTAAAACATAACAAGGATTCAGTACTATTATGATATGACAGATATTTTTTCTTTTACATTTCAGACTGAGACAGTTACAAGTTGTACATAAATGTTGTTTGCAGACTTCTGTACCTTTATGTTTTCAAACAACCCATTCTAATTGGTAGGTTTATAGTGGGCCCTATTATATAACAAAGTTATCATCCATGGCCTTAAAGTGTATAGAACTATATCGGAAGATATTTTTTTAAAAAGTTTCAAAAACTGAAAACAATTATGCTTTCATAACAAGAGATCATTTTTTGCTTCAGTTTTAACAATAACTCTCTCTTTGTGATTTATTTGAAATGCAAACTGTCCATTTTCATACGGAACTTCAAAAGTGTTCTTGAACACCCTATGAAACTATAAGAATCGTCTATTTTTCGACGATTGAATTAAAGTACACAGAACCCATCCAAAGTTTTAATTGGCAATTAATGTAGTCTAGTATCATACTAAAAACGATGCAAGTAATTATTTTGACATTGAATGACTCAGTCTCAGCCAAACACGTCAGAATTTTACAGGACAGTAGGTCCTGTAAAGTTCAGATTTTTACAGGACCGGACCAAATTTTACAGGACCGGATTTTTTTAAATAATTCATGCAGTAAATGATAAAGATGAATATTCTGTGCGCACGATCGAGACGTTCTGTTTGTGTCGCCGATTGTTTATTTACAAGTGTGGTACCCGCACTAAATCCGCTAAATATACACGATAATCAGTAAACCAGGAACCAATAAGTTTACTGCTCGCGATATGTGTGACGTATCGACAAAACAACTTTCAACAGACCAATGAAATGCGCCGTATAGTATACCGCTATTTGCAGACCTCTAACGGAAAATCGGATTGTCTAGGTACGGCGTAGAGGTCAAAATCTACCGGTGATGAGGTAAAAAATTCACCGGACAGTCGGTCCTGTGTAATTAGACTCGTAGGTCGGACCTGTGCGATTTTTACCGGACATGTCCGTCGGTCCGGCCTAGTTTGGCTGAGACTGATGACTGTTAGAATATAGCTCTATACACTTTAAAATTCAAAACCATGAATGTGGATATCATAAATCTTGATTTACTCTATCACAGGTTCCTTGATTTACTCTATCACAGGTTTCCTTTGGTAACCCAATGACCAGGTGAAGTTAAAATATCCAAGGTTGGTTGAACGACTGAACTGCTGAAACAGTTCTCCATTGCTTAACTCAAATTGGTTAAAGAATGTATGTAAATATGTCCATTTGCCAATAAATTGAATTGGTTACTTAGTTTATACTGTATGTTTTGTAGGTCAGTGTTTTACTAAATTACTCTGATTGTTATCATTGTTTACTTACAATACAGGAAACAAAAGGTTACTGTTACTGCTGCTGTATATCAAAAGAGGAAGAGAAAACTGGAGAAGGCTTTAAAACTAGCAGATAAAAAAGGAGAGAAAATATTCAAGCCTATAGATGAAAGAGAAGTGTCAATTAGTTTAAAAAAAGAAATAAATGCAGGGTAGGTTTTCTTCATTTTAAAGTTGTATATGAACCCTCACATGATGGGTGGGATTTAAACCTACAGCACAAACGGCACAGGGGTTTAGCTAGCTGGAAAACTTTTGATTAGATTTTAACAATATAAATACTTACCCTTCTAACCAAATTATTTGCAGTCAATATGTGGCTTTTTGAAAATGTCAAGGGTCAAAAGCCCTACTCTCTAGTCTCTAGTCAAATGAAACTCCCTGCTAAGTTTACTTATGGGTTCCAATTTGACCTACCGTACCAGGTAAGGGTTCATAGATAACTTGTATTCAATTTAATTTCAAACTTATGTAACTACACTCAGGGACAAAAGAAACGCAAAACATCAGCATATTTTTCAACGTTATTATTTTTTTTCAAATTGCCTAAATTTTACACAATCATTGGTGAAATATGATCGAGGCATATAGGCTAG
Organism: Spisula subtruncata; assembly: GCA_963678985.1. Classification (NCBI taxonomy): domain Eukaryota; kingdom Metazoa; phylum Mollusca; class Bivalvia; order Venerida; family Mactridae; genus Spisula; species Spisula subtruncata. The sequence continues at coordinate 19,056,295 of OY787668.1, forward strand.
TGGCCAAACCTCAAAAAGGTGCTTAGAAATGGGAGTAACCCCTCCCCATGGTAGAACATTTCACAACCTGTTTTTTATTGAAGGCTGAGGCCTTGGGCGTTGGAAAATGATGGTTGTGAATCTGGGATCAATGTAGGTCATTTTGAAAATCGACGTTTTATGTGTGTTTTTTAGTATTTTGAGAGGCAATTTTACGACGTATTTTGTCTATGTACAGAACAAGGCAGGTACGATTTAGCCAAGGAAAAGCAAACCACAGTCGTTTTTTTTGTAGGATCATATTACATTATGGATGGCTTATAACATCTAAAAAATTCAGCTCTTTAATAGCTTGAGAAATCATACTTTTGGGGTAAAAACATGAAAAAAAATAAACGAAAAGTGCGAATTTTAGGAATCGGTGCACCACAATTTCATATATCAATATATTCGAAATAAAATCACTTGGGTGGGGAGGTAGTAATCTGTAGTTTAATATATCAAAAATCTATTGACCAGCTATTACTCAAATTGCGATAATTTTGGGTTAAATTGTTAAAAAAGCATAAACGAAATGTGCGAATTTTAGGAATCGGTGCACCCCAATTTCATATATCAATCTATTCGAAATAAAATTACTTGAGTGTGGAGGTAGTAACCTGTAGTTTAATATATCAAAAATCTATTGACCAGCTATTACTCAAAATGCGATAATTTTGGGTTTAAATTGTTAAAATCATAAACGAAAAGTGCGAATTTTTGGAATCGGTGCACGACCATTCCATATATCAATCTATTCGAAATACAATCACTTTAATGGGGAGGTAGTAACCTGTAGTTTAATATATCAAAAATCTATTGACCAGCTATTACTCAAAATGCGATAATTTTGGGGTGAAATTGTTAAAATTATAAACAAAAAGTGCGAACTTTTGGAATCGGTCGACTACAATGTCATCTTTCATTTTATTTGATAGTTAATGACAGCAATATGTAGGTATGAAGGTAAGGTTTAATACATCGAGGTTCTACTTGCTGGAATCTGTGTTAAACTCGCTAAATTTGGGTCAAAGTTCACAAAAATAAGCGAAAAATGCATTTTTTTTGGAATCGGTGGATAGCAGTGTCATTTATGATGTAATTTGAAACCAAATCACTTCAAAGAGCACATAATAATATGTAGTTTAAAAATATCTTAAGCCTAGGTACTCTGCAAAATTATGTATTTTGAGGTAAAATATTACGAAATAAGAACCAAAATTGTGAATTTTGAGAATCGGTAGATTTCAATCTCATTAATGATTTTATGTGATGTTGAACAACTGTGACATGTTTGTAATTACATGCAGTTTAAGAGATCAGAAATGTAGTATTCGGCTACTGTTTAAATTGAGATATTTGGGATAAAAAAATACAAAAATAAGCTAAGAATGTGAAAATTCGGAATCAGTTGAATACAGTGTCATTGATGATCTGATTTGATAAAATCCACTACAAAATGTGTTAAGTAATATGTTATTTAAGATTTCAAAACTGTTGTCCCATTCTATCGTTCAATATTAGGGTACAGCATCATTCGGTGTAAGCTTCAACCTTATTTATAGTGACATACGAAATACGCCTACATAGTAGACATGTGACAATCTGGTGGAATATTTGGGAGAGGTACTACCTACAGCCGGGTGAGGGTCGTCTGTGGTATTCACCAAACAGTGAAAACCAGTCCATTGAAATCAGGTGTACTATATGGTGTTGACAAAACGGACTACCATTGAAGCTGTGACAGGTTCATAATGGTTCAAGCTCTTTGACACGCCATCCCTACTTCGAATTAACCCAAACAACGCATACAGGTTACATATTCATACAATTATAAAAATAATAATTTGGTCAATGTTACATGAAGGAGTTCTGCGTTCGAGAATACCATGCATACGCTCCATGAAATGGGACATGCTCGTTCAAAACGACCTTGGTAGTTTGAGTACTTTTCTACAATGGATGAGTCAACAATTATACATTGACTTCACTGATAGGTCATGCTATGGTGTAACGAAAACGAGGGATCACCAAATCTGAGTATCGCTATTGATGCAGGAAAATTGATGTATGATTGGTTAATTAAATTATACACTAAGAACATAATTATAGTAAGCTTACTTTATGTTTTATAACCATAGTAACATTATTCTTGGTCACGCGGTTTTTGTAAATATTGTTTATATATGGAAAAATATAGTATGACTTGAAAGGTAGGAGGAAGCGTACTTGACCATCATACGAATGGGTATGCAGATGTCATAATGACAACATTAGATGTCACTGGAACAGAAGGTTTAGAGCTTTACTGCTAGCAATAATACAGGTCTGTCAGGATCACCGAGCAACACGGACACTGGGGCTTTGAATATACGTTTGTAATTATATCTTGTATGATGTCCGTCATTGCACTGCTCTTGTAATCGACTTTACGGAAAAGGACAGTTATGAAGCTATCAATTGGCCATCCCACTCTCTCGATTATGCTTGTTAACCGTATGAACACGGCTGATATAAGTTCAGCATACAAAATTTACCCAGCGATTTCAGCCACGAAGTGTCTAACAAACTAAAATAGTTCATTAGAATCATGATATGAAGATGTTGGCGAGGAACATGTCGCATACCCGATACTATGTTAAATGTTGTAAGTTTTAATCAATATTGATTGTTCTTAATCTACTAAAACACCAATGTTTTCTATTGGCGCCGTATTCAAGGGTAACACATAAAAACATAAAACAATTTAACACCATAACCCCAGCTGAATCATAACACATGATATCAAGCTATAATATACGGAACAAAACAGGACAGAACGAAACAAAGCCGAATCGAATCAAATTAAACAGAACATATCGTGTAGATTGAGACACTCGTTCGATTGTAAAATATTATTTTAAAACAGCTTGTCAACAAATATAATTTATATCCATACATGTATGCAATATGGCAGGGTACAATTAAGGGGTAATGGTGTTGTGACTAACAACTAGTTTCAATAGCATTACTCTGGACAAACGTTGAGTTGTACATGAATATGTAGGTATTTGTACAGACATAAGACATGCGCATGATCTGATTTGGACCACCAGAAAAAGCGCTGGTTATAAGAGCATTAAACCTAGTGGCTATTTCCAACCCGTCTGTCTTACTGAACAGCTATGCGTGTTATTTAAACCCGCAGTGGTTAAGAAATAACGAGTGTTAATCTCAATTTCCAATCATTCAAAAAGATGCACTCTCGATGAAACTAAATGAGCTTCGGGAACAGGATGCTCTGGACTTGGGGAAGTTTCTTGGGGGTTATGAGAAATCTACATTTGCATTTACATCGCGAGTATGCCTACACCGGGAAATTTCAATGAATGCATTATTTTTTCATTCCAAATCGCCGATGAGGATTTCTTCAGTGGGACCTAGTCTCCAGTCGTATCCATTTATTACAATGTAGATAATAATAAGATTCGATTAAAGTGTTGCAGTCTATAAAAAGTCTTCGTGCGTACCTTTGGTGACATTTGATATTTATAGATGTATTGGCCTAAACGGCATTGGAATTCACAAGAACATATTTCATGTACATGTACGTTTTTAGTGTTGAGCATCCGATAGGACTCATGATGGTTGTAACAATAGGCGATTTGATATCCTTTATCGCTAGGAAGATTAATCTGCTAATGAAAACACGTAGGAACATTTCTGGAAAATTCAAATGTTGGGGTAATATTTCAGCTCAACAGGGCACCAATTGTTCATGATGAGCTTATTTGATTGGCTTTCCTCTGTCGTATACTAGTACATGTATCTTATATTTTGTACGGCTTAACCTCAAAACATTGAATTGTATACAATTTCAAATTCACTTAGTTCAAAATATCTTTAACTGAAGTTACTTTGTTCCAATCAGATTAATAACTATGAATGAATTAAATTTTGTATTCTGCTGATTCCAAACATCCAGCTTTTCGGTTTAGAGGTTTGGGATAAAATATCTCAATTCCAACAATATCCAGACGCTACATGTTATGTTTCACACTGGACTTTATACATACACGACACGATTGTTCAATATCAAATAAAATCATAAATGACATTGTCGTCTACTAATTCTCAAAATTCACGATTTTGTTCATTTTTCGTGATGTTTTACCTCAAAATATCTCATTTTCCGTGTACCCATGCTTAAGATATTCTAACAGCCTAAACTATATATTATTGTGTACTCATTGGGGTGATTTTGTTTCAAATTACTTCATAAATGACTCTGCAATCCACCGATTCCAAAAAATCGCATTTTTGCTTATTTTTGCCCCAAATTTAGCGAGTTTGCACATAAATTCGGCAAGTAGGACCTCGACGTATTCACCCTGACCTTCATACCCATAATTCGCTGTGATAACCTTTCAAATGAAATGAAAGATGACATTGTAGTCGATCGATTCCCAAAATTCGAACTTTTGATTATAATTTTAACAATTTCACCCCAAAATTATCGCATTTTGAGTAATAGCTGGTCAATAGATTTTTGATATATTAAACTACAGGTTACTACCTCCACACTCAAGTGATTATATATTGAATAGATTGATATATGGAATTGTGGTGCACCGATTCCAAAAATTCGCACTTTTCGTTTATAAATTTAACAATTTTAACCCAAAATTATCGCATTTTGAGTAATAGTTGGTTAATAGAATTTTGATATATTAAACTACAGGTTACTACCTCCACACTCAAGTGATTTTATTTCGAATAGATTGATATATGAAATTGGGGTGCACCGATTCCTAAAATTCACATATTTTGTTTATGTTTTTATGACAATTTAACCCCAAATTATCGCAATTTGAGTAATAGTTGGTCAATAGATTTTTGATATATTAAACTGTAGATTACTACCTCCCCACCCAAGTAATTTTATTTCGAATAGATTGATATATGAAATTGTGGTGCACCGATTCCTAAAATTCGCACTTTTTGTTTATATTTTTTTATGTTTTTACCCCAAAAGTATGATTTCTCATGCTATTAAAGAGCTGATTTTTTTAGATGTTATAAGCCATCCATAATGCAATATGATCCTACAATAATAACGAGTGTGGTTTGCTTTTCCTGGGCTAAATCGTACCTGCCTTGTTCTGTACATAGACAAAATACGTCATAAAATTGCCTCTCAAAATACTAAAAAACACACATAAAACGTCGATTTTCATAATGACCTACATTGATCCCAGATTCACAACCATCGTTTTCCAACGCACAATATCTCCCGCTTCAATAAAAAACAGGTTGTGAAATGTTCTACCATGGGGAGGGGTTCCGACCAAAAATCACCCCTCGGCCACTAGCCTAATACTTCAAAATTACATTCATTTCCGTAATTGAATAATATTTTTATATAGGTTTTAATCTAACAGTCCAACATTGCAAAATTCACTTGTCATATTCATTATCTGATGTAAGCACCACGAACACGAATGCACTTTTAACATCCACGCCTCATCCATGATATAATATTTGTGATTTATAGTTGTGGGATAATGTTTCACACCACGTGCTGTAAAGCCAAGAAAAATATAGACGAAGTTTCAAATCATTGTTAATACAAATTGATTGATTTTACCTTCCAATTGCGAAATACCAAACTGTACTTGCATGTTAATGATTTCAGTTGTTGAAAATATGCACTAGGACAAGCGTGAATATGTTAATGATAGACGAATTTAGTCAGTGTTTATGATACTGCTGGTGAACTATTTAAGAGGTGTGACGTTTATTGGCTAAACATAAACGACTTTGAAGTGTATCGTTGTTGTCCTTGATGTAAAATGAAAAAAAAAGAATCAAAATGAACTTGCGATATTTTAAAAAAGGAACTTTATTTTTTCAAATAAGTTGTCATTTTACCTAGCAATGGGCTCCTATGTATCCTAGCAGTTTTTCTTGTTGATGGGAAATGGTTCCTGCTATATAGCCTGCGTATGGTCCCGTTCTTTCGTCGAGTGATTATCCTTACTCACCATGTGTGTTTGCGGACCTTAACCGTTCCAGACACATGTGCTGAAATGTCAAGCTTGTTACCCATCTATCATTTACATTAAACGAAAACAATATATCGCATTTATTTAGGAAATTATAGCCCCCGAAAAAAATTTGCGTTTCTTTTGTCCCTGAGTGTATTAAGCCTTTTCAGAATTTTAATTCATTCCAACCCTAGGATGAATGGGAATGGCTAATATTTAACTGGTTGTTTTAGCTGCTTATGAGTGAATACTGTAAAATCATTAATTTTTGTGGGGATTAAATTTCATGGATTTCGAGGTTCACCTTTAACCACAAAATCAAATTCCATCGAACAATAATTATGATCCTTACATTTATAACCTTTTTTTACCAAAATCGATGAAATTTTGTACCATCGAAATTAAATTATTTTACAGTATTAGCTAATATGCTAATATTTATCTCTTACATATAGTGCAGGGTTGTCAATTTTCCAAATTAATTTGTAGTTCCAGATTTACATATCCTGAAAGAGCCATGATTTTGTAACAAAAATAAAATTATTTGATGAAAATATCTTGAGAAATGGCAAAGTTATGGTCAGTTTAATCTGTTTTGAAGGATTTTTTTTTAAAACTGATTCAAATATTGAAATTATGTGGATGGAGGCCTCTTGTTTGTCAAAAACAGTTGACTGCATCACCTTTTCCTGATTTTAATGTTGGCTCCGTTAACACCCCGTGATAGTGGTAGAGGCATATCGATTTTGTGCATGACATCTGTCTGGATTAGTGTCACAAAGTTTGTCCACACTGGCCCAAGTTTGACGCAACTTCACATGAATGCTTCAAAGCAAGCCTTGTTAGGCATATTGCCAGGAATTTTATGTCAGATGATTTTTGCCTTAGTTATGACCCCCTTGTGGGAGACCGGCATACAATATTGTGTCAAACACCCTTCTAGTTATAAAAATTATGTATGTTGTAAGGGTGAGTATGCTGTCCGTAGCTTATCAGACCGTCCGTAGACGGATTCTTGCTGCTTACACTTGTTGCAGGATTTTCTTCAAACTTAACACACATGAACAACCCCAACAGGGAACATGTAGATGTGTGTGAAGGAAATAATTTACGTAAGATGATTTTTGCCTGAGTTTTGACCCTTTGTATCAAGTGTTTTTTAACAATAGACAAAAATAATCTTTTTGCTATGTGTATTACACAGTGGACAATAACTAGAAGTGTGTTTGACACAATAACGTACGTCTCCAACTTACATTGCAGTATTAGACAGCGAGAGAGACAGACATTTACCAGTGAAGAGCTGGAGGAACAGGTATTGTTAGAGAAAAATTGGGCAAGATACAAGATGAAACAATTAAGACATGAAAATAAATTGTCCAAGAATTTGAGAATGTCACAAGAGAAAGCTTTAGAGAAACTTCGAGAAGAATCTGAAGAATTGTATCAACTTGCTTTACAGGTACTAGTTATCAATCAAATATATAAGCCACAGGGGTCATACAATTCCGGAAGTCCATATTTGCTGCATTAGGAAGAAAGTTATTTGATTAAACAATTAAGACAAGAATTTACAAAGTTATAGTTATCTGAAGTTTTATTATATAATCTAGGGTCTGCTCAAATTTATTGCTTTTTAAGTCGATCTGAGTTCAAAACTATATACTCAAATTTTCTTTTGAGATTGAACTAAAAGTTTCTGTGCAAGATAGCGTTCAAAATATCCATGCTAGATTGTATCACATCTGATGATCATGAAAACAAGCTTTAAAAACAGCAAAATTTAAAGGGACTAAACTCTATTTCAATGATAAAAACACGTTTTGTAAACGTTTAAATCACAAAACTATGTTTTATAAATTTTACATAAAGTATTCTTTCAACTTTCATTACAATGAAAGGCGCTAGTGATGAAAACTCCTGAGTCTTTTACGGCTTTTCTCGGTATTTATACCCTTCTACGCTTTAACCATGTTAAATGATATATTTTACTGTGTTAGTCACACAATAGATTTTAAGTGCTTAAAATGTGATAAACCGACGTTATGCAAATATTTTTCTTCTAGATGAATAAGTCCAGATTCGTATATAAATGTATTAGATGTATTAGAAGCCAAAACGATGCAATTGTAAGCGATCTTTTTGATAAATTTTGCAATTTACCAACTTGAATTGAGTCCCTTTAAAGAGCTCCAACTTGAGATTTGTCTTTGTATGTAACTGACACTAACTGTGTGGCTGTGTACTGCAGTATTTACTTATCACTATAGCAGGTGTTAAGTTCTGTTTGGTGGCCATTTAAAGTCGCCCAATACTTTACTTCAGTGTAGTTATCATTTATAATTACCTCCCTTTATGTACAATGGCCAATATTTTCAGCTCTCGATGGATGTGCCTATACAGAGGTCTTACTTTACTATTGCAAAATGTGTTTTAAAATTTTCTTTCTCGGTTTGTATTTCAGAAAGACGAAAGTTTTCTCCCGTATGTTTATAAAGGTCCTTTGTACTCGCCACCAATAGAGGGATACAACGCTGAAGATGGAAAATATGTTGATAAAACTAATTATTTTATGGAGACTCATGAAGATTTAAGTATATTAGATACCATAATGATCAAGAGAAGATAAAAATTACTATAAAACCGTATATTTTTGCAGGCATTAATTTCCATTAAATGCCTTTCATCGATTTATGCAATTTTAAAATTACTGGAACTCGTAGAGAAATACATTGTTATCTATTATATACTGGAGATTGATTATTTGTGGGATGTAGATTAACAAAAGTGCCATGCAAATATTTATATGATTTTTCAGTGATTGAATTTTAATTGAATAATTTAGCATAGTCTTCTGACAGTGAGACAGGGTGCATATGGTAAAACTTATGTGATTTTAGAAAGTAAGGCTGTACCAGTCTACTGTTTATGACATAAGCAACATCATCTAGTGTATGTGAATAAAATAAGTGTATAACGTTGGACCAACTTCGTGAAACCTCATCTATCTGTGCTGGGCTGTATACCTTGTAGTTTTCAGCTTTATTTGTATGGCTTACATCCACTATGGCGCGGGTTCACACGAGCCGCCTGGTTCCACACGAGGCTTGTTGCTTGATAAAAAGTAGCAAAAGAGTACCAAAATTGCGGTTGATAGTAAGCACTTTTCACTTCATTTCATATGCAAATACTAAGTGGTATCACATGAACCAAGTGGTACGGCGCTCAATTTACTTGTGCGAATGAAGTCAGCCCATAATGATTGTAATTGAATTGTGTACCTTTCAGCTTTATGTATCAAGGGCTTGATTCAAAACTTTGGTAAATACATTATTATATATAGCAGAAAGCTACCATAGTGTTGCAAAGAGCCCTCAGAATATTTGTGTCATTATTCATTAGGGCTGTAACGGTATACCGCGGTATACGAAATACTGCGGACTTCAGTCCCACCTGGTTCACGATACAAGACTTCTAAATTTCGGTACGGTTCGGTATAAGCTTTTTTATGAGCAAAATTATATTAAGACAACGAAAACTCCTGACAGCCTTCTGATTATGTATAATTACTATGTATCACACGTTTTAATTGTATTGAGATATGCTTCATGTTGTCTAAATTCACTTAAAATAGTTGATAGGCACATAATAATTGCTGTTATAGAAGCAACAAATTCATTATTACTTAAACATAGAAGTATTTAGGCTGCTGTTAAAGAATATTGTATCATACCGAAATATACCGAACCGTTAGAAAAATTGACGGTACGTATCATATCGTGAGGTGAACGTACCGTTACACCCCTATTATTCATATCTATAGCTTGGCACTTTTGACATGATCCTGACCTTTTAATTATAATTATTTAACAGCTGATATCTTGCCTATCGTATATTAATAACCTGGTTGTAAGATTTCATAATCAGGGAGTATCACGAAGCTTGAGATGTAATTCAAACACAAATTTGAAATACCCGATACCAATATAGCACACTTTACTTGCGGAAATTTACATATTCAAAGCAAGAATCATGTTATATATTCATGTATAAGGGTCAGGATCAGGTCAAATTCGCCAAGCTATAGTAAGCAATTATGTTTTATGTTGTTCTAAAGAGAAATATCAGCAAACTGTTTTAATGTTTACTAAATGTTTGATATTTAGAGTTGTCTCCCTTGGTGGAACTGCACTGTGACTCTGTTGATATTAAGAGTTCTGCAGCCTTTGCTTGAAAAATGTAAACGTTTTTGCAAAAATAGAATGAGACAGTCTGCCCATATGGCAGGATTGTGTGAAGTTAGCAGTTTTTGCATTTTTACCAATATGTATGTTCACTGCGGTATAACGTACACCGGATATTGCTCGTAAAGTGAGTAATATTATCAATTTTAAGGACATGAAATGGAGACCAGGGTGAGTCTAGAGATGAAATTTTCCAACATTACTGACTTCTTATCCATATCCCTATTGAGTTTTAACTTCTTCGGGCATTTTGGTAACTTTATAGCACACTATCGTATATCAGATATTCACAGAAAGGTTAAAATGAACCAGCATTATGCCGTTACTCACTCGTAAATATTGACAGTAGGACTTTACAAGCTTCTGGAACGGCTGTAATACCAAATTGTAGATTTTTTGAACTGGCCATTTTGTTTATATTAAACTCCAAAATGTTGTGACCAAATTTCATAAATATTGTTCGAAAAACAACTAAGATACACCCCAGAACAGATACGCGTGCGTGTACGGAGTATTGCTGTTTAGTGTACGGAGTATTGCACATAAGCTCAACGTTAGTATACGGAGAGTATGGCATAATGAAATGAGTAAATAAAGTATATAAATGGACAGTTTTATCGTATTATTACGTCTGCTCACAAATATGGTAATGCTTTATGGGTTATACGATACAATAAGAATATTCTTAAATGATTATGTTAAAATATTTCAACCGTCAGGCAGATGAATGTGATTAACAATATAGAATGCTGAATTTTATGCATAAAGTGTTCTTGTGAGTAGTACAAATGTGATATTTAGCTTGGATATATGCAATTCTTTGAGAGTCATACTAATGGTCAAATGGCAAATAAGGGCATTCACATCCATATATACAAAATGTACACACCAAGGTTTATTTTATAATCTCTCAACTATTTCAGATACTGTAATGAGGTTCCTTTGCTATGATTTACGTTCAACGTTGCTAATTCAAAGTATTGGACATTTTAGTAGTTTTGTGTTTGTCAAATGCAATTGCTCAGCTATTTCTCTTTACTGTATGAAAAATACACGGTTACTGATAGAAGTTTCCCATAAAATTCAGGGAGGACTTGGAGCTAGGATTAGCTTGTTACATTAATTAGCTTCATGCAGGCCATACAATCCAATCTAATAGGTACATATCTATATAATATAAGTTATTTTTTATAAAATAACGCTGCTTATACCTTGTATTTATTCGATTTTAGTGAGAAATAGTCACTGTAAGTAAAAGCAATACTCTGTACACCAAACAGCAATACTCCGTACACCAGAGAGCAACTATATAGCAATACTCCGTACACTAACACCTGCATTTATTCTCGCAATGCACCGTCATTTTCGATTAGTTTCGGATACTACATTTGCAATATAATCTTTGTAACAAAAATGACAATTCCCTCGATTCAAGTTGAGTATTTTAACGAAAAATATAAACAAAAACATCTTATTTCGACAGATCGAGCTTACTTTCTGCGTGAGTAACGATACGAGTTTGGTCTTTTAATCACCTTTTTAAGAAATTCCTGGCAATTTACCGGTTGCAAAGGCTAGGAAAATTTATGGAGAAGATAGCTTTGTATAAAATGTACATTAAAACACTCAGAAAAACTAACAATCATCTCTGAACTTACCCTTGTCAACACTAGAATGTCGCGAAAATTGATAATATTACTCATCTTGCTAGCAATATCCGGTGTACGTTATACCGCAGTGATGTTAAGACCTTCTTATTGTGTAAGTTGTATAGTTATTGCCAGTTTAGCTTTGTGATTTATTTAAAACCATGTCACTGGAATTGATACTAGAAAAAATGCAGATGATTTATTTGTTTTAAAGAAATAAAAAATGTAAACATTTAGTCTTGTAATTTTGTTATACATTCTCCCGGAATGTGAACAAACATTTTGCTAACTTAGACATTGGGGAGAATCAAGTACATTACCTGTATATAATACAATGTCGCACGGTATCATCGTTTCAAGCGACACAATAAAAGTGTGTACATAGTCACAGGTTTAATCACAAATGCATCATGCATAGGGACAGAGTTCCCACATATCAAATTGATTAACCTGAATGCATTTCAATTGTCTCAATGGTGCTTAGGTCTATAAATCGACACAGTTTTTAGACCACCTGAGCACAAAGTGTTCAAAGTGAACTATTGTGATTGCTATTGTGTCCGTTGTCTGTAATCAACAATTGGACTGTTAACACTTAGAGGTCACAATGTCCACGTTTGGACATAATGTTTGTTTCTATAAATTAAATCTAGGTAAAGTTTGTAAGTGGGTCATCGTGTGTCAAAAACTAGACCACTAGGTCAAATCACAGAAAAACCTTGTTTACACATTAGGTGACATCTTTTACTTCATCGTTATGAAACTGGGTCACAAAGTTCCTCTATAAAGAATATGCCAAGTTTGCAACTGGGTCATCTGTGGTCAAAAACTAGGCCAACAGGTCAAATCAAAGAAAATATTGCACTTTAGAAGTCACAGTTTTGATTTAATCTTTATGAAACATGGTCACCTTGTTCCTCTATAAAATCTTGGTCAAATTCGTAACTAGGGTCAAAACTATGTCACTGGGTCAAATCAAAGAAAAAAATGTTTACGATGTAAATGTCATGACACGCTCTAACATATTAGTTCAAATATATTTCCTACGATGGCGATATTTAAATCAGTGTCGGCTCACTTAAAATACTAGTAATGGTCCCAACTATGTGTTTACATTTGTCGACGATTGGTGTGTTGTGTGTTGTATTGCACCATTCACTATTTCATATCAATTACTGTATATAAGTTTTTTTTGCATTTTGTAAAAAATTGTAATCGTGTAGCATATAGCATTGGGGCTGTTTCTGTCCGTACGTCCGTAACGCAAATCCTGTGTTGAACTCCTCACAAACCGTTGGGCGGAATTACTTCAAACTTTCACTGATCAACAACCTTAATGTGTAGTTGACCGTGAGGGTAGGAATGTTAGCTTTGTCATTTTGTATCAGAGTTATGGCCCTTTGTTACTGTTACTATATACCCTCAATCGGGTCACCCTTGTCACATGTACACCCTTTCTTGTTACTCATAGTTTTAATGGAACAGGATTCCGGGTATCTGTCCTTCTTTTACCGTAGTGCAGTTCCTTTTAAATATACTCTCTTGGAAAAAGAACTGTACTTTCTCCGAATATACCATGTCTTTCCCTAGAAGTCCCCTTTTCGTTTGCGGCCCTTCCATGTGCAACATTATAGTAAACCACGTCATAGAATGTATCTTAACACTTTCATCTAGAAGAATGTCGTAAAAGTCCGTGTCAGCCTCGGTTTCGATAAGTAGCTCTTTTCTTGCTATGATGTCACCTTTCGCGTTCAGAATTCTAACCGAGACGTCGTAGACAGCTTGTTCACTATAACAACCGTAAATCACTATCCCGTCCAAATGGACGTCGTTTGAACTTTGAAATCGAATCGAGTCAAATATATACCTCCCGACATTCCATGCACCGGAAGTCGTCTGGAATCGGATTGCACGTGACTGAACTCTCCTACGGTTAATAAACGGTCCAACAGCAGGAGATGATCTGCTGTTAAAATGACGAAACAATTGAAGAGTTTCATTCTTTGAGAGCAGACCATGTGGAACAACTGTCTGAATAAAATATTCCAAATCTAATATAGGAAACCGAATTAAATACATGATTTTCCCTATGACTCGGCGTCTATTGCTCGGTGTCGGCTGAAGCTTGTTTTTCCTGCAAGCCTTTGTAGACCAGTTATAAACTGCCTCGTAGACGCTGGATTCGGGCGCATGCAACATGTCTGACCGAACAACGCTTGTTAAGCATTCTGTGCAAAGATTGAGAAAATTCGTCTGCTTAAATGTTTCCTGTGCATTCTTGAAGATGAAATTTAGACACTCATTCTGAAACATATAAGAACATTCGTTTTACAATCATGAATGTTGTCCATGAGTTCATAAAATATTTTATTGCAATCAAATCAAAACAAATTTCGGAACTTGTTTACCATCGGATTTTTTTATAACCTTGCAAATACATTTCGTATAGATAAGATCATCGGAAAGTGTATATAGCTAATTTGACGATATTTTTTTTAAAAATCAAAAACTGAAAAACAATTATGCTTTCATATCCATTAGATCATTTTTCGCTTCAGCTTTGACAGAACTCTCTGCGATTTATTGGACATGCCAAGTGTCCGTTTTCATACGAAAGTTTTCTAGAACACCCTAAGTCGACGGTTGAAATTATAAGATTCGTCAATTTTTTCGACGATTGAATCAAAGTACACAGAACCCATCCAAAGTTTAAATTTTCAATTAAGGTAGTCTAGTATTATAGTAAAAACGATGCAAGTAATTATTTTGACATTAAATGGCCGTTAGATATAGCTCTATACACTTTAAAATTTGATGTGGACCATGCACAGATACAGAAATGGGACCCAACGTTTTGATTCTTGAAATTTTAACAATTATCTTATCTGGTTATCTGATCATTTCAAGACGCCAAGACATAGCTTACGTTTTATTAAAATGGTTGGTCGTAACTCCTCCAGAGAAATATTATTGGACTTATTGAGATGGCCTATAAGTCACTATTTAATGTGCACATGTTTATAAAAAAAGCTTGGCTATTTTGACCTGAACCTGACCTTTATGAAAAAATATATTACAAGGTTCTTGTCTTGAATGTATCAATTTCCGCAAGCAAATCGTGCAATATCGGTATTTCAAATCGTCTTCGTGATACTCCCCGATTATGAAAATATAACATCGGTTTTGTAAACGTAGCCAATATATCGACTGTAAAATTGTGCTAATCAAAAAGTCAGGCTCATGTCAAATTGGCCACGCTATACCTCAAGTTTAGCTTCCATGTATCTATGAGATTGTTCTAACAATGTACAGACGGTGTCTGTACTCATCCCTTCTCCTAACTTTTGTCCGCACAATTCTACCAAACTCTGTATATTGAACTTCCTAGCTGCATGCATTAAGGATGTGACATTTTCCGTTGTTAGATCAACTTCATCCGTGTATATGTACCTTTTATTGTAAAATAAACAAAAAAAAATATCCATAACATTTCTTCAGCTATCGAAAGAGTGGGTCATAAGATTTTGTGCACATAAGTAATAGTTCAAAGCGTATTCTATTAAACTTATTTGAAACAATTATTTCATGCAAGGATACAAACAATAACTTGTATGACTTATTGCGGGCAATGGCGTATGTAACTTTCGATCGCTGTACGACTGATTGGAGAACTATGCAAGTCAACGTGTACGACTCCTTATGCCGGATAAGCGAAAGTTTACTCCTTTATACAATGCGAGTATTTAACACTTAGATGACAGGGATGGTTGGCTTATTTTCAAGTTCTGACAGGTCGCAGTGAAACATACTTCAAACAAGCTATAAATATTCAACTTATATTTGTAGAGGTATGTCCACAATTCACTTTTTTTAAATGCAATATAATATGGATGGATATATATCAACAGTTTACCTGAGTAGTTTATGGAATATATGTGGGTGAATATCTTCTACTATAATGTTGTTTTCTGGCTGTGACTTTCTATTAAACATCTCAAAGAATTCGGAGCTACGGCATGCCAGCATATATTTATGTGCCTTAATGATTTCTTGTTTCTTTCCAGTGCCTACGTGGAACGTAACGTCAGTCATGTGACCACAACGTAACATTTCCATATTGCATTCTTGGAGCGTCTTCTGCGACTGCCAACCACTGGAATTGGAAATGTGTGTGTGTGATTAATTGCCTGGCTGGCATGTGGATACAACACGCTATTAAGAGTACTTGCATGATGCTACATAATCAAGACTTCTGTTTTCAACTAGGCTGTCCGTGTTTTGCAGTCACCTAAACCAGACTGGGCACGGATGGCTTTTTGTCAGCAAGGCCGTCAGTAAGAATCAAATTTAGGCTCATGACCTTACAATGTCTCCACCACCTACAACCTAACCGTTTTGGCATCATCAGCAATGCTGGCTTTAGTTCCAAACAAAACGTATGGTTGCCCTGTCCATGTCATGATTCATTTCTTGCCACAAAAACAGGATAATATGGACCAATTCACTATAACCATGAAGACTGTGATGGATATGAAGAAGTATGCTGCAAAATGTCATATTTCTGACCAAACGGGATAAAGGGAGCGAACGCAACAAAATGAACCTGTTGTACTATTTCAATCATTGTCTTGTCTCCCTTGCTAGATATGCTGCCTTGAGTACTGTGCCGGCAAACTGCAATGTTGGAATGGAAGGAATTTAATTCAAGCTCAATGCTGACTGCCAAGCCAAGGCCCTGTAGAAATTCGTTGATAGTGAAAGGGAAATAAGCATTCAGACTTTTCATCAACTGATCTTCCTTAGTGTTTGTCTTCAACATAACAAATATACTAGCAACGTTTACAAGCACAATGATATATAAGGGTAGAAATATATATTTCATCTGAACTCAAATACAATTCAAATGTATGTACATGTAGTTTTAAATAAGTGTTTGATCGGCATTTGAAACGCCTTTGACCATGATTTACTGTGCAACTTTCACAGAAAGGCCCCCAATAGAGCAACACCACCTCTTTAGACATTCCTTTATTTTGATTAGGGGCAACAGCCACTGTAAGGTGAGGGCTGATATAAGCTATGCCTGTTGCCCGATCCTATTGCTTTGGCAATAACATAAATATTAAATTAAATTAACAGCCACTGTACAACAGTCATTTTTTTGTCTTATTTTTTCTTTATAGTACATTGTACAGACATCATCTAACGTACTATCGTTCTGTTTGCCAAACGGTGTTGCTATAGAGAGGTTGTACTGTAGTTGCAGCTCTATTTCAATTATAATACATGACTGTTGCACGATATTATGTACTATCTTCTGAGAAAAATCAGATTTCCTTGTTTGATGCTGTCATGTGTATGTGTTGCAGCTCAAATAACTAGTTAATAATGAAAGAATAATAGCACATGTGTATTGATTAACTTAGCTATGGAAAGGAAACGAAAGTGTATTGTACTATAGAATTTTAACCCGACCAACTACCTAACTTAGTACGACTATACATGTATAGGTCTTTGACCCGGCTGGTGTTTTTTCTCTGCAGTTTTAGATAATCTTCATCGAATGTACAACAAAGGTAGTTTGAATCTGAATTCTTAATCTTAGAAATATTTTTATACGTCTAACTGTTCAAAAGTATTTAAATTTCAAATTATATAGAGGCAGCTTCCCAGTCACAGGAAGTTGACTGGATAACGTACGGAGCGTCAAGCAATGGAGATATATGGGAGTTCTGAAAGCATTGAAGGTCTGGGAAAGTTGGAAAATCTCTGAATGAAATGATGGAGACTTCTGTCTGAGGGACCTTTTGGGAGATCTATGGTAGGTGTGGTTTGAGGGGGGGGGGGGTTCATTGGGGACACGGGAGAAAGATAAGGGACGAATTAAGGAGATTTTAAGCAGCATACTATTATAGTTAACATGAGGCGACATAGATTGAGATATTAAACAAAGTTCATGTACATACCTGTCCGTTTTATACGATTTGCCGGAAGTGGAAACGGACGTTCTTGAGAATGGTCGACTTTTCTGTTCTCCTTTTTCTTTTGAAGAGTCGCGTTTCTGTTTCCTTGGTGAAACATTTTGCTTGAAGTAGTTCATGGTCACTTACAATTTATCATTTATTCGTATTTATCCTTTATTCCGTAAGTATTTTTATTATTAAAAAAATGGCTGTCTGTAAAGTTAGTATGAAATATTCATTAACTTCTTTATTAACTTCTAACTTATATTTTGGCATGGATTTCTCATACTTCACGCTTACTTAGAGAAAATCATTGACCCCATATATTTGTATTGTATAAGTGAACAGGTTCAACCGTAACATAGAATATTATGATCTATTTCACCAGCCATTCATTGCTGAACTCGCTTTATATTCGTATTATTTCACGTATTCTGTACCATGGCTTCCTTCCCAACGATTTGGAGTCACGTTAGCGCAGTGGGTAAAGCGCTTGATGTATTGCCAAACACGGGCGAGTTTGAACTGTAAGTTCAATATTCTCGAATTTGCCCGTGTATTAATTTGTACGTGTCGTTATGAAATTGTCGTTTAAAGTGCATAGAGCTATAGACTACTATATCTAACGACATTTTGAAAAAAATAAAAACCTGAAAAACAATTAGGCTTTTTTGGTCATTAGATCATTTTTCTCTTCACCTTTAATAGAAACTCTGTCAGTGATTTATTGGACATGCGAAACGTCCGTTTTCATACGAAAGTGTTCTAGAACACCCTATACTATGACATTATAAGAATAGTCTATTTTTCGACGATTGAATCGAAGTACACGGAACCCATCCAAAGTTTTAATTTGCAATTAAGGTAGTTTAGTATCATACTAAAACGATGTAAGAAATTATTTTGACATTAACTGACCGTTACATATAGCTCTACACTTCAATTTTGAAATAAATGTTGAGATTTATACCCTCTGCATGTCTGCTTGTCACGTTTCTCTGACTAGTACACCAGTTGAAATATGGCTTGATTGTGTTAGTTAAAAGCTGTATTTCATGGTATGACACGGTGCTTGAAAGGATAACGCTGAAGGTCATTGGTTCGATTCTCGGTCGAAGTTCTTGATCCTTTCTGAACTTGAAGCTTTTCGGTTTTTACCACTTAGAAATGAACGCGTTGGTGACCCAAATATATTCTCGCTAAAGAACCAAAACTGATTAATTTAGAAAGAACTAGGGTAGCGCATCCGGATTCCTGAATACAGTGTCACACAGCTGTCTCTTCCCTACTTATGAAAGCAACACACAAATACACACGATTTCACTTGTTATATTCGCGGTCTGAATGCATGTACTAGAATCGCTCATTGAAAGCTTTTGAAGCTGCTCTCCGTAAAAACAAATTTCCGTTTGTCAGATTTAGTTACAAGCATCTCATTGTTAGACAGAACTAGAACATGAGATATTCTAGAAGCTCTTCAATCATTGTATGTCATACCGAGATAATCACTAACATATCATACACGAACATAATGGATACTTTCTGCAGGCATTGTTTCAGATATGTAACCTGACCACAGACGTGGTTTCTTCTCACATACACGAAATTGGTCAGCGGTGGTATAGTTATTATGCGCCTTCGTGCACTTACCGCCTTGTCCGGCGATCCGGGTGCAAACCGGCTGGAGGAAAATATATATGCCTGTCATACGTCAGTAGAAATAAGACAAATTAAGGCTTAACTCAGCATTTCTTTATGTGTGGGTAAGCGAGTTTATTTTTTTTTCATTAATAAGTAAACTTGAAATACCCACCGTGAATAAATATTAATAATAAACTTTATTTATTTTGTTCATAAACCTTTTCAACGAACCATACTTATTGTGCAAACGCGTAGGCAATAAGAGAAGGGATTCTGGAGGAACATTTATGTCATAAAATAAGACGAGGAAACCCGAGCCAATAAATTGCTTGAAACCCAGACAACCAGTATTAATTGACGACCAATGGACTGTTATTAAAGAAAGAAACATCGTAATACATTCACATCATTCTGGTATTAAATGAACGGCGACATGACACTCTCGTAGAACAAGTACGAAGGCTGTACGCTGAAATAAGTATGCGTACAGTATTATTATGACTGAGAACAGCTACTAAGTACACATGGCGTTCAAAGTTACACGAGAGCGGTTATAAACATAAGCTCGCCCGTCAGGCAAACTCATGTAGACATATGTACTTTGTTTATCAGGTTGTGGACACACCCTGATTTGCTGGATAAATAAATCTGGCACCTGATGTTCTACCACAAATCAAATACTATTAGTAGAATTCTTACATTGTGAATATATTGACCAAGTGACATTTGCTGACCACGTGGTATTTGTCCAGACAATCTTCCAGATCCGGTAAAATTGTAATGAAAGAAAGGACATTAATATTAAAACGTTTATTAATATCGAACGTTAATTTGAAGACTGGGGACAGTGGTTTCAAGTGCCGACCATTGTTCAGAACTTCCTTGTAAACGATATATTAAAACGTTGCCGCTAAAATAATATCAGAATACTGTTTATTAGAAATGTCGTAGTCAAATAACTCCATTGAAATGCCATTTTTGTAAATGTTGTAAACGATTTACTTCATTTTTATAATAGCAGGATTATTATATTTTGACTTATCCAACACGACCTTTCATATAATAGAGCATTCTTCAACATCTAAAGGATTAAGCGACATCTATATCATTTTGTTACAGAAATAGAATCAAACCTTTTTGATATCCGTACAGTAGTTGTGCTAATACTTAAATGTTCAAATCAATGTTCTCTGAAACAAGTTTATTCACTCTTGAAATGGATAAATTATATTAAATACCGACATGTGCGCTATTCTTATTAAAATAATTGTAATGGAATGATTGCAACTGATAAACCACAGACCTTCGAAATTATATCACACTCTACAGTTTTGTCTTCCACAAAGTTTCATACATTCAATATAAAAGCAAATATATATCTGTGATAAAAGATAAAATTTCGTAGGTCTGTATAGATAAACACATGTTTTCGTTCAAACTGCATACATCGCTTGTCCAAAGTTGGTTTTATTGTAATATATTGAAAATTGCACATTTGCAAGCACTTCAGCATTGAATAATGTACAGAATAAAAACGATAAAAACACGCATTCAACAACTTCACTCAAATATTAAATCCACTTTGTGTCCCAGATTCAACAAATCACATGGAATTATTGCGCTGACTGTCGCACATAACATAATGAAGTTCAGTATTTAAAAACGTTGTCCCTTTTCGCGGGACTTCCGACTGGAGAAACTTCTTCGCTGCCGACGTCTTGACGCCGTCGGATACTAGGCTTCCTACTTGTCGGCGGTGACGTTACCGAATCGTTACTCAATTTTCTCTGAAGTGTTTGCTTCTTAGAGTTTTTCCGTTTTATCTTGGATCCGTCGACATTCGGATCGCTTGTGCTTTTTGATGCTCCCACCGAATCTTTTCTAGAACTCAGTTCTTGTAATGTAAATTGTCTAGTTGACTTATCCTCACTTTTTGTCCGATGTTCCTTAAGCGATCCTCCACGTCTGTTAATTCTACTCGGCTTGGGCGACAATGCTACTCCGGATATAGTATTGGACCGTTTCCGGTCCTTTAAAGAGTTGCTTCGGCTGTGTGATACTGATGACGTAGGACTATTAGGGGCATCAGAAAATGGGCACTGCTCATTACTAAGTTTACGATAGACTTTCCTATGCGATTGATCGAGAACAGATTTGCGCATGCGCCGCACAGACGAGATTGCATCCGGGTGTGCTAGCCAATCACCGGCCGACTTGTTTTCATCATGGATGTTGGTATTCGATGTTGAAATGGGAACCTCCGAGGTCGAGAACAAAGCACCAAATTTTGTGGAAGATAACACTTCTTGTATGTCTTCGTATTCTATTGATTTTCGTCGACAAAAGCTTCGAGATGATCCTTGAAACAAATATAAATAATAATTATTAATTCCATATATGTAGTCAATAAGTACTGCCACGTGAAGACAATACGGCCACATTCTTCTTACATTTATGATTTGCTTTTATTAATCCTCGTCATCAGGTAATCCACGTTGGTGAGGCTCTACGAAGAATTTTATTCTATTTAGTTTTTCTGAGGGGAGGGGGTAGTGCATGATACAGAAGATGTCCCAATTCCAGGAGTATCGTTGGATCTTTGACGTGCCTGATGTATAGCACCATTAAAGGGCTTAAAGTCTCATCCGAAAGGCTATTAGTAAATTTAGTTGGTCAGCCCTGGAACTCAAACCCACAACCACGAAATCAGACGTCTCTTGCTCTTCCGACTGAGTTAAGCGGGCTAACATCAGTCCTTTATTACCAAAGTGCGACTGGTCAATGTAGTCTTTCGAACTGTGGAATGTCACATACAGGAGTTCAACTCTAACATATTTGTTCCCGAACCGAATATTCGTACTCTCAGGCAACCACGCGTGGATGCAAAGTTTGTGTCCTTATTAGAATGACCGAGGGGAAAACTACGAACCCAAGTGTGAAACTGTATGAAGTATGAAGTATCTAGTTACCTGGCCTGCCGATAACAACCCTATCCTTGAAGGGTAGTTTCGGTTGTGGAACGCCACCAAATCGTGGAATAATGGTTACCGGATATGGATTCGAGGTGCATTCTGGATCTAAGCGTCCGTTAGATGGCGCTGGTGTTTTTGATGCCGGTACGTCACTTCCGTCAACAAAATCGAAATTATCATCATCTGCAGAAAAAACAAATCAAAACAAATGCATGGAAAACCAATCCAGAAGCCATTAGGCATATTTAACAGACGAAAAAAGTTATTGTCGGTTATTAAGTTGTTTAGAAAATTAATAGTAATTTGGAAAATTAATGGCAATTTGCGGCATTACCACGATGTATACAATAACGCCAACCTAACCATTTATTATTTCTGTGGTAAATTACAAACATTTCCCCACGACCGAGAGAATTTTATAGCCTAGAAGTAATAGTATTCCATGCAATTGGATCTGAACTCATAACAAAGGAAATGCTAAACTTTATGTAGAGATTAATTGTTCCGCGGTTTCGAATTTCTTGTCACGTATTGTCAATAACTTTATTTGGCTCGTAAACTTGCAAATCAATTCAAGATATCTCTGTTTATCGCCTAACAAACTTTCATTATGTTACATTGCATTATAAACCACCATCGATAAGAAATAAAACAAGTTGATTACTTAGAGCAATAAATGGAAAGTTCTCGAATATGTAGATGATTTCAACTAGTTTTGTCACTAGTTAGCCAATGTTTGGTTCCGATTTGGGAACTACTCGGGTCTTTTCGTGATGAATTAACAAAGTCCGAGGAGTCCGAATTGGGATAGATCATCTGTTATTCCATGACATTGACTCCTATATTCCTCATATGGAGAGCAACAATCTCTTTAAAGTCATCGACGCTGCTTGGTGAGGTTGCAAACTAGGATAGGACGATGGTGTGCTTGGGTCTGATTGCATGATGTTTTTGTTTAGATCTGATCAACTGTCAGATACCTTATCTTGCTGACGCATATGACTTTAAAATAGAAGTAAACTATCGGTAAAAAAATCAAAATCTAGAGAAATGGTGAAAACTTTGACAATTCTGCTTATCTCCATTCATTTTAGGTGAAGACAACGAACGACACGACAATTCTGCTGTGCATCCGCAGCTAAGTGGTTAGCGCGTTTGCTGTCTAATCTGCGGTGACCTGAGTTCAGATATGAATGTTGGCATTCCTAGTTATGTCTGGCATATTTCAGCGGAAAGCTGACTGGTCGTTAAAGGCTATTCTCGGCATCATATATCAGAAATGATGATGTGGTGATTTTCTATCGACTTATTTCTCGTTAAATCTTGTGTTATAACCAAGGAGTGACTTAGGTAATGTGAAGTTGTTTAATTAAGAAGTCCGTAATTCTCATGAAATATTAATATCCAATCTCACTTGTTAGCCGAGTATTATATGTAACACACGTCTGGTATCTATTCTAGTCATGCGATGTAACATTTCAATGCACAAGGGTATCAGTAATACCGTTGTATTCTCACATACTGGTAAAGGTGCAATGCAAGATTCACAGTTCTCAAAACTATTGCTTGACTTGTGGGCTGGGTTTGGCGCTTACTATGACCGCAATAGTGCATCTAGAGAATACGAAAACAGGTTCACTGAGAGTGACATTATTTGCCTGCAACTATGGTCGAATCAACGGCATACGAGTGATTATGTCATTTTAATCTATTTTATTCTGAGGCATCTTGAAATTACGTGAACGCAGACTTCAGCGAAATCAGCCATGCGCAAATGAACGAACCACACCAAACTTGTCGTTCGTGAAATCTCGGTCATTTCCGTTTGTCTCTGGTTAATATACGTAAAGCCGAGGTGATCAGAATGCAAAGTCGTACGCAGTGCTCGCGTATCACCCGGTTGTTATTACATAAAAACTTACGGTTTTCCTTATTTATTCGTATGACCTTTATTAAAACTATATTTCTAATGACATTTTTAAATTCCCAAGAGTTAAGTGTCTCCGTGTGCATTTGTAATTGTTTTACACTGGAAACATTTTGTATCGTTGATTAAATGAGAATTGAGTCGTTCATGTGACAGATAAAGCACACAATCGCGCAATGTATGATCATGATAAATTGTTAATGTGATTAACGAATAATGCTATATTTGCTGATGTTTGTCGGGTTTATGCCGTTTTCAAACTCAGTTTCAAAAAGGAATCGATACCAACTTCTACAAACAGGAGACAACTTCCCCACATGTAGAGGAGATGTATGTAGCCAATAGCCTGCGGTAACGGGATTCGAACCTTGATTTGTTTATTTGGAGAACCACAGGGGTGGTATTTACAAAGCATCTTAAGTGAAAACTTAGACTTTTCTAAAAATCTCAAATTTTGCTTAAGTGTATCAGCTAAACAGGAAAATCAAGATTAACAATTATTTACATCGTTTAGAAGCATTATGTAAAGTGCTACAGTAATCACATAGAAAACATACATGGGTTGTGCTTTGTTTTTCGGGAAATATGTTCATCTCAAGATTTTAACTTACGTAAAAATATTTATGTTTTCACTTAAGGTTCTTTGTGAACACCACCACTGTTCAATGCACCAACTGATCTGTACAGACATGAATGTGTAAGTGTAATATATAATGTGTAAGTTTACCGGAAGAAGCTTCATCATCGGTATGTACAGTCTGTTGTTCAATTTGCAGACGATGCAACAAATTCTTCATTTCTTCTTCATCCCGTGTATTTTGTCGCACAAACGCTTTCTTCTGATTGTCTATATGCTTAGTCATCTTATGATAGGCGGCGCTTTCTAGAGCGTTCCTAGCAACCATGTCCTTCATGTGACTCCGTTCCATAGGTCCGCTGTCACCACGATGGTGTTCTACCGTCTCCATAGTAACGTTAGCGGACGTATATATCACTGCATGTGCATAGTCTGAAACATGGAAATATGCTTTTTGTCTACTTTCATACATTTCTTTATAATGTTATAAATGCATTTATTTAATAGATTTGTGTTTTTTAAACAAGAAAAACATTATTTGTGATTGTCCCATGAGTTTGTTTGTTCACATTCATCTGGGACAGCCCTAAAGCTGACATTTCATTTTCCCTATACGTTAGAGGGAAGATACAAGCGATCTGGGTGCGATACATTCTGCTAACAGTCACAAGGGACTCAATATATGTCTGTTCTGTGTACTTTACAGTGTGCTTAATGTCTAATTTGGTTAACAAGGTATAAATAAATGATAAACTCCACTTCACCAGAATATAAGATGCCCCATATAGTAATAAATACAAACGCGACGTGTGTATGAGATTGTTTTTTCTGGTTCCCGAACTTTATTTTAAAATCTTCGAACATAGTAAACAGGGTTGACGCATGTATGACTTTTTGGCTAAGACTGTAAGTAAAAATATTTGTATTCTATCATTTGGTCGATTTTATCGAGACAAGTTCGACACTCAAACCTAATATAAGCACTATCCACCCAACTATACATGTATTTTAACAGGCCCCAACCTCTACCAATGTATATGAGTCAGGCAAAAATGGTGACATTCTGTCGTATGGATACTGCTTATTCTCGGCTTTGGAGTCGAACATGTCTCGTGACAATGCGTCAACACAATACTCATGGCTATTTTAACTTGCTGTCTTAGCCAAAATGACACACCCCGGTAATAGACTTTTACTACCAAGGTGGTAAATATCAGGTTATCGAATAGAGATTGTTTTATGATCTTAAGTGAGAGATATAGACAATAATTTACAATATCAACAAGTCAATAAATAAATAAGCTAACAGTACAGTCACGAGTTGGTGAATGATTTACATTGTATGCCTACTTCCAACTTCGCAAGGACAAGATAACGATTGTATTGTTTTCACCAATGTCAATGTAAACACTTGGTACAACATGAACGTTTTCACTTTCATATTCTCATAGCATTGGATAACATCAGGAATGAGGTGTCGAGAGTAAAATATACAAGCTGGAAAACTT
The DNA here is from genome assembly GCA_963678985.1 of Spisula subtruncata. Lineage (NCBI taxonomy): Eukaryota > Metazoa > Mollusca > Bivalvia > Venerida > Mactridae > Spisula > Spisula subtruncata. The sequence goes on from OY787668.1 coordinate 19,082,820, forward strand.
GTTTCACAATCGACCTTAAATGAATGAATGTATTATTAAAAACAAAGCTGAACAATTATATTTAAGTTATTTTCTTGTACAATAGCAAAATACTTGTATACAATATTGTATAGAATTGTAATGCCAGAGTATATTAATGTTATACCGATTTTGTTATGTCAATTGAAGTGTCCTTAGTGAGTTTTTGAACCGTGGTTATCAACATATCGTTTTTAATGCATTTGCACTACTATACAGACAGGGACGTCACTTAGTGCGCTAAAAACACTTAGAGCGTCAAATTGTATCAAAACTTCCCTACTGTATAATTCAACACTTTTTTCTCAACAAATACAGCTATTTGTAATACTAATAAGGTTTATGCTTTTTTACACTATATGTTTTTGCATTTATGACAAAAATCGTAACTTGTTTTTATTTAATATAATTATCGTCCATTGGCAGTCAAGCCAGAAGTCACTATCAGCATAATTATGAACGCTGATCCCCGTTTGATTGTCCTTAGACTATATGTCAACCAGTGCCCTTCCACGAAAAACTGACAACTTTTCCACATGTACGAATGTAGATGACGTGGCCGTTGCAGATGTCAATTCCATTCCTCTATAGTTGCGTATAATTCACTAATAGCGTCACAAGTAACAGTTACAGAAACACCATTAGTAGTTGCTGTATCCATTATATCACCATCGTATCTACTTCAGAGTGCGGTAAGTTCAACATCAACACAGGGTATACTACATATTGTTGTGTCAAAGCACTTATGGAAATCTTACAGTTACGCTCTTATATTATTTCTAATTATTTACAAATTACTAAGTACAAATTGGAGACATTCTATGTTACTTTGTAGGAGTCCATTAATTAAAACCTTATTAATGCTACTGTACCCATCAACACACATTGTACTTCGTGAAACCACTAAAAGGGTAAGTACTGTGATGAAACAGTACCAAACAAAGATTCTAGTAGAGATATTCACAGAATCTAAACAGTCAGACCTTAATGTTATAAAATGATAAAGACTTTTTAGTGAGGCAACTGTGTTGCCTGTGAGCCTCAATGGTCTTAGTAAGAATAATGGCAATGCTACGATGGGTTCTTTCGGAAAGCTTTGCACAACAGTAGCATTGGACAGAAACATGTGAAACTGCGTTTTGCTTCTTGTAAGTACAGCTTCACATTACGTTTTATCCGTATTTTTAAATATCTTTGAGTCAAAATCTGATAACTACTAAGCACAAAGTGTTCACACACGCACAACGTTTTTTTCTATTTATGCATTTTCAGACACGTACAGATGCATTTTTACAAATTATGCTTTAGTTATACAGCTCAGTTAATTGCCATTGAAAGTTGTTGTATAATGAAAGACGGAATTTTAATAAAATAACACAAACCTTGACTGTCAAACTTGTAGATATTCCAACTCCTTTATGGTGCTTAGATACCCACCGCCCTACAGGTTTAAATGACTTTAAAAACCTTTTCAAAGAGTTCATCAGCTACACAATGTCACATTTTGTCGTAAAATTTCTTACCTTTATTGACAGTAAGTTGAAATACTCTAAAAACATTAAAATTGATACAAAAGGACCACTTAAAACTTGTCCAAAGCTACGTATTCGCCATAAAATACGCATAACATACAAACGAAAGTCAATTACCTACTTCGAATAAACGCATCAAACACTATTGTTTAACACGTTGTGGAAAGCTTCCAAAATTTGTTTGTTTATCAACAAAGATAGCGAATTTTGTTTTTCGTTGAAAAGCTATTAAAGGGAGGCGTTCCATTTCTTAAGAGTCTATACATAACAATAACAGGCATTTCTCATTTGTTTATTCCTGAACGGTAACATTGGATTACATGTAGTACGTTATTTGGTAATGTGAGCCAATTTCGAGATCAACCGATACTGTTAAATTGTTATTTAATACCTAATTTGCAATCGGATCGCCACAGTAATAGTTTCTCTTTTACGAACTTCGCCGACATCAAGTTCATGCTTGCGTCATTTGTACAGTGTGGCATGAATTTGAAGCTGTGGTGCCTGGCATTGATATCATGTTTCATAAAAACAGGTTACACTTGTATTTGTTGTTAACAACAGCAATATATCTCTAGCAACAGAATCTACTATTAAATTACTACATTAAAACTTATTTATGTCGCGCATCGATATTACGAGCATGGCTTATTTAACAAGACTAAATATTTCGATTTTACTATTGGGGTCCGATCTCCCCACTTCTAATGCCACATAACTGAACTGAAAAAAATAAAATATTTAGTTTAAACTGACCTTCAACCCTGCGTAATGTTGTTTGTTATTAGCGGAATACTATATCAGCAGTGGCTGGTAAAACAGGAACCACGAAGTTGGCTACCTGATCATTTATAGTGATAATGTGGCTGATAAAACGTTGACACTTTTTGCTGATATTTACACCAGGTCGATTGTGAAACAAAGTCTTGCAACTTCTAGAATTACATCTCGACACCTCATCCCTGATGTTATTTATTGTCCACGCGAGAGGGAAACCGATGTTCCCTTTTTATCAAGATGGCCTAGCAACGCAATTACTGAACAAGTGCATGTTCCCTTTATTGCGTATATAATATATGTGGTATGACGCGGCGTTTGAACCCGCATAGAGCTACATACAGCTCTATGGAACCCGGTACCTTAATTAAAGCGGACGCTCTACCACTAGGATATCGAGTCACTTAATAAACACTGCTGCACACTCAGTTGAAATCCACCTTTAATCAATGACTGTAATAGAATACGTAAAGTCGTTAAATTGAATTTCGACGATTTGCCCTATCAGATAAGGTATAATTTACTGCATTAATAGGTATAGTTATGCAAGTATCAATTTCACAGCTATATAACAAAATAATCGAACCAGAAATGTGAAACAAAATAACAAATCTTAAAAAAGAAACTTGAACTTTTGAGCCAGTTTGCTTGTTTACCATTCCGGTTTGCTATTATTATTGTAGTACGTTCAATAGTTTATTGTAATCTCGTAAATTACCACGAGATTATTTTGAGTTCATTCGAGAGTTCAATTCCTCTTCACAAGACTCGGATTTGGTTTCCCCTAAATTCACTATATTCAAAATTTGCGTTACAATACTAGAACATTAGAAAACGAAAAACACGAAAATTTATATTTTTCTTTCAAAAATGTTTTTTTTTTCGTTTCTTTTCGTGGTCAACGATACAGTTGCATGTGAGTACATGTGCATTAAACATACCAAACCAGTTCATGTACTGTATTTTACTATTCCAATCTGGAGAAAGTATGGCAGAAAGTTTGGTACTCAGACACGCCCTTCGGGACCAAGGGGCAAAGGGACATACACCATTCCATATACTGCTTATTTGCCCCTACCTGGTATTTTAAAGAAGCATGACCTAACGTTTGGCCAACAGACATTTCCATCAAGATCATGTTGTGTGAATGCCAGTCACAGAAGACGGTACATCACTACATCTAAATTGAAGAAATAGGAGATGGACCGCATCCAGAAAAATGTATCAGAAAAAAACGACTCTAAATTGTATGGATCCAAACCCAAAACAGACGTCAAAATGTGTAACAATATATGATTTAAGTTACTATCGGTATGGGAAATTATTGCATGGAAACGAACCAGAAAAGTCTTCGAATGTAGAATTGTTTTATGATATTGGTTATACGATATAGAACTATGACAGAACCATTTATACGCATGATCCATGCGTATAATAGCCCTGTATCCGCTTGAAGATACACGATGCCAACTATTACATTATGTTGTATGAAGTTTTTAATTACAATATGCTTCAAGCTGCCTTTGAAGCGTTGCTATAGATTCAGTGTACGTTATCTGCTAATCATAAAATGACTTCATTGTAACGTGTTTACATGATGGGGAATAATATTTGTTTCTTTTCCTGTTGGCGTATTTTTCTAATTGCAACGTGAATAGCCGACAGGCACTTGTACTAATTCAATAATTATACAAGGTTCATGAGAAAAATCTATCATTTATAATTCATGAACATATTTTTTATGATAGAAGGTCATGAATTCTGATACGGTAGGCCTGCACATGCTAGTAATTATTACACGAAGGATAGTAATTTATGTACGAATAAACGTCAAATCGCGAATTACAGATAATACACGCTGATCTTACACATTTCAACAAAACGTTTTAATTTTCAAAAGTTTACTAAGAGGACAATACTCAAAAATCACTTTATCGATTTCACCAGCCAACTTCGTTGAATTACTCCCCTTTCTTAAATAATTTAAACTTAATATAAATTAAGCACATGCGGTGTTGGTTCTGTATGTAGTTGAACTGGGGACGAGATCAAATAACTTGCATCCCACGTTTCTCTAGTGCGATATTGAAGTAATTGCACTTTTTCCGCTAAAGCTATGAAACAATCGGTTTTATTCCACTCGTCATCGTATCGCAATATTGACATTGTTTGCCAGTGCGTTTGATATATCAACAGTAAACGAATCAGCAGCCATAATGTGGAAGAATTTCACGTCGGATTAAACCGGGTAATGTTCGTTCAAGGTTAAATGAGAACGGTTATAAACATAAGCTCGTCCGTCCGCCATGTGAACGATGTTGATCTAGACTTAACTGGGTGTACCTGAGGTAACTATAGTACCCACCATTCTTTCGAATGGGATAGTTCTCTCATTAGTATTACTTATTAGATAGACGGTAACATATTATCTGTCCGTTTGATTGTGCTACGAGATTTATGTTTCTTGGTTTATTTATTAGTATCTACCTCACTTTTAACGGAATTCTAAATATCACGCTTTGCAAATGTCAACATACTTAAATAGGCATACCATGTATTGCCATGCGACGCTAATGGAGATATTAATTACTTTACATAATTTAGAGAAACCCCAGTACTAATGTTTTGAATATTATATAATGCTTCACATTGTTTTAGTGTTTCTTTTTCATTTTTGCTGGCATTAGTTAAGCGATCAGAAAACAACATAAATCAAAACGTTAACTATATCACTCAAATAATCCATTAGCAACACATTGACTTCAATGGGTTTGTACATACAACACTTTAGATATGTACCAAGCGACCTATTAGGGTATTCAATTGAACTAAACCCCAATGGACAGTATGCGGCATTCCATTACAAACTACATTTTGTTCTTTATGGCTATATATTCCAGATTACAGTCCAGTTAGGATAAAAATACAGTGACGCAGTGGAATAATCCACTAGTACGGTGTAAAAGCTTATACCAACAGTTCAATACCAAACTAAACTCTACCTGTTTAAGCAATGGTTTTAATATTTTAACTATGACGTCACTGTCAGATTACCCTAGCTAGACTATACGTATTTATTTTGTTCGTAAACAGGGTGGACATACCACGTGACTTTTTGGCTAAGTTTACAAGTAAAAGCATGTCAAAAGTTAAAAACAGCCATTAGTATCTTATTCTTTGTCGGATTTTCACGATGTATGTTCGACACTCAAACCGAGAATGAGCACTATACACGCAGTGATACGAATACATGCATTTCATTTATAGTCCTTTTATAAATGTGTTAATATCGGATGTTCAGCTCTGTTCAGACATAAATGGGTCATCGCTGGTAATACTGGGTTAAGTCGTCTATGAAAAATCAGGTCACAATTTTGAGGTCACACAGATTCAGACCCATCTTTTATTAATGGATTATATAATTCATATGAAGATTATGGTATTACAAAGTCATAAAAGACCGGATATGGTTCGGAATAAATACGAAATGTACTGAGTGCATATTATAGTATTTCATACAATTTATGTTCTTTTCTGAAAGGTATCGATCACTGTTAGTAATACAAATTGTATATTGTCAAGATATTCATCCATTACAGGTACGGAATCCCATTCCCGCCATGTTGTATTCGCCTCATATACTGACTGGAACAAGTTGCAAAAACATACGGACCACCTCGGCCATCGTGCATCGCAATTTAGTATATTAAATTTTACCGGAGACAAACGGAAATGATCGAGCTTTCACGATTGGTTGCGAAAACAAAACAAAAATAAGTATCAGACAAAAAACTTTTCTGCACATTTACTGTATTATATTAATGATGATAAACGCCTCATTTATGATGGTATTGTACGCTATGAAGGTGTGAATTTAAATCAGTACCTTTTGAGTGCGGCGTTGAACAGTGGAACCAACCATCTTCATTTCGTCTTCAGTATGACGACGTCACATACCAGGAGCGATCCCTGAACATTCCACACTCGGACAATCTCTATATCATTGGACTTTCGATACAATGTTTCAATGACAACATCACTTCCATTAGTGTAAATTGTCACGGTCTTTTTGGAAAAGCACCGACTCTTCATTTAAATGTGTCCTTACTAGTAATAAGTCACAGTACAGAATTGGATGTAGTTCACCTGATATTAAATTAAGTAATTATCCAAAATATATGATCCCCTTGCAAAATATGGATGGAACAATGTTTAATGTTTTAATTGAATCTTCTATTCATTTCTAAGGATCACTCAATGTATGTTCAATGTATGCTCAATGAGGCTGTGTACACAAGTTTGGGGTTTGCGTGGTTCTGACCAATACACAGCGTATAAACCAAATCACTGTATAGTCCAGTCATTTTAACTTTTAACCTCAAACTAATTGCAAAACAAACAGTTTTGTGTTTATATGGTGCGTAAAGCTATCCTTAGCAATGTAGAAAATGTCCTAATTGAATATTTGTGGGACTTTTTGAGATATTTACAAATATATTCAATTGTCATATGTTTTCGCGATATTTGTCACTTTTGATGTAAATAAATCTTGACTTGTACCAGTAACTTATTTTTACATCGTGCTTAAGTGCCGCAATTTTGGTCTGATTTTTATAAAACTTGGCAGCAATGATCATCGTAAGCTAAACTAGGTAAAATAAAATTTTGAGTTAAGCGGAGCCAAAATCTAGGTCACTAGGTCAAAACATAGAAAAAACAAGATATAGTCACCAGGGGTCGCAATTTCGACCTTACACTTGTGAAGTTTAGTCACAATGACCACCTTACAAAAATCAAGGCCATGTATGAAATTGGATTAACCTGAGTTAAAAACTAGGTCACTAGGCCAAATTATAGAACAAATCTTTAGAATGCAACCTTTTTACCTAATCTTTATGAAACTATGTCACATGGATCATGGAGACAAAATGTAGGTCAAATTCAATATTTACTTATCATGAGTTAAAACTAGGTCACTAGGTCAAATAATAGAAAAACCTTCATGGGCCAAAAAGTCGCATCAATTATTTTAACCTATTGACCTAATTTTGACCCAAATAACTCAAAAACATACTTGTCTTAGATGTTTTGATATGAGCATTGTGACCAAGTTGCATAAATATTAGACCAAAATTGTGAATTTTGTTCCTACACAAAGTTTACCTTTGATTTTAACTAGCGACCTACTTTTTGACCCCGGATGACCCAATTTATAACTTTGACCTATATTTTGTTGATATTATTATTGTGACCAAGTTTCATAAATATAAGGTCAACATTATGACCTCTAGCGACTACACAAGGTTTTGCAACAATTTGACCTAGTGACCTAGTTTTTTACCCTTGATCATCCATTTTCTACCTTGGCCTAAATTTTGTTTAGATGATCACTCTGACCAAGTTTCATAATCATAGAGTCAAAATTGTGAATACAAATGCAATTGTGGACGAACAGACAAAGAGAACAATCACTATTTCTCCAGAATCGATAGATTTGTGTATATTTTGTATATTGTCTGTATTGTATACTGTCCAAACACAAATATCCTTTTTCCATAAGACACACATGTATACAACACACGATATGTGTAAATTTTAAACGAATTGGATTAATATTAAAGAAATGAATAAAACTTTTGTTTCCCCTTCCAAGTGCTATTTTGAGTCATTTCGTCGACATTTGAATGGGTAGTATACCAACACGTAGACTGGCATATATATGATAAGTAAATTGTCTGATGATAAAATCAATATTTGTATTCGATAGAAGAAGGTTGTATCTTTCAGAAAATATAAGCTTTAATGTGCAATTAGTAAATATTTAACGACTAACACGGGAATTATTAGAACTTAAAATTTCCCATGTAGTATGAAATAAGGAAAATGCTGAAATTGCTGCCAAAAGTGACCTTAAACATGTCGATTTTTTTTAATTTTCCCCACTAGTATGACTTATCGGTTCACTATAAAATTCAACGTGTATCCTTTATTACTATTGAAAGCACGTGCAAATTTCGACCACTGTATGGCTTATTGCCGTACTATATAATTCAACGTGTATGCCTAATTGCAATTGCAATCGTTTATACACAGTGTTATACATGTATTATGTCCGTCATATTGTATGGCGTAAACAGGATTCCGTACAGAAAGTGAAAGGAAGTCGAGAAAACCCGTACTGCTACCGTGATGGATTATTGAAAGGACTTGCATCGTTAATTAAATCACGCGTGCGTTAGCGAGAGACTAATTTATTAATGAGTTGATAACAAAAGTGTTAATAAATGCTTCTATAACTGAGAAAAAAAACTATTCAACGTGGTTTTATATAATCATGTAGTCATTGCCCAGTGACCTGTATTATTAATTGACGTTATAATCAACAATATTTTATAAATTTCTGGTCTGGACTGAATATGGGTCGTGTTTATTATAAGACTAGTCTGAATATAGCGTATGTTTACATCGGCAAATGAACAAAACGAACGCAAAAGTGTGTCCAAAGCACAGTTGTGGTGTAAAAGCGATATACGACATGCATTATAGATTGTTCTAAGCTAAGTTTGTATTGATAAGTTCTCCGTATAGGTTTTGTCGTACATGTAATGGTAGAGTAAAATTCATGCAAACACGTCAGAAGGCTCAATTTACCCTGCTAATTGTGTGCATAAATTTATGTTTGTCACTATGGCAATGTCGGTAAAACAAGCTTCGTTTTTATAAAAGTTCTAACCATATTTGTTTAGCAAAGGCAACTTGCATATTGTTACACATTTACAAAAATGGTTTTAACAATGTACATTTTTTACTTTTCTTTTTGTAGGTTCTCCCGTATTAAAAAACGTCAGGAAAACATTACTTAAATATAAGAGGGGTACATGTGCTTATTCATTTGTATTCAGAAAATACAAATATAAATATTCAGCTTTCACAAAAGCTTTGTTAATGAGTTTCTTGTTGACAATTAATGTGAACTATTCCCAGATTAACATATGTGGGTAGGTAGGCTTTGTTTAGTTACGAAAGCAGATCTTTGATGATTCGATACTGAGTAATGATGCTTCTTGCTTATTTAAAACCAGACCACAATGCAAAAAGAAGCAAGCATCCGTGGTAAACAAGGAAGGGCTTCTTTACATATGCCTTCTGAATAGATATTTCAAAAATATTCTCAGGATGATTATGAAACAAGATCAAACATAAAAACATGAAGCTATCATAATTATATTCATGGCATTGACATATTAGAGATCAACTAGTCTAGTACTATTCCTAAAGACTTATTGGTGAAAAAGAACTAAGTAGAGTAAGGACTCTGGTGAATGTACTAACTTGTATGTTCATGATTCATGCGGTGATGTTGCGGTGACGTCGCATCAGACAAGACTTCCACATAGACCACCCCTGTAAGAACGATAATGTATATAGTTTGGTAAGATATTTGGTTGCATCTTTTTATGTGTCCTTTGCTCCAGGTGTGTCGTCAGCAGTGGTAATGCAGAAGGTGTCTTTACGATAAAACTGTCTTGCCAATGCGTAGTGCCATGCAATTGTCAACTACGCGGCAAACATAACGCTGCTTGTGAAATTGTTGGCTTAGAGTGAGAAGGCCGTAAGTACAAAATCAATATTTTGAGAAAACAAGAAAAAAGACTGACATCCGAAAATTACTCTTTACTTATGGTAAAACTACAGTAAAACTTCGTTATGACGAGCATCAATATCACAAGCACCAGACCAATCTCGAGCATTTTTTTTAAAAAAACATGTAGTATCCGTGTGTATTATCAATACATGCCCTTTGTTTATCTCGAGCATTTTACCTGTCCCGATTACTCCTCGAGATAACTAAGTTTTACTGTAGCTGTTTCGACTTTAGTTGCCTTTTGATGCTGATTTTAAATATGGCGTAATACTTACGCCCTTCTCATTCTAAGCCACATAAATATTGCATAAAATACGTAGAATTTTACATGAAAATTACCAGCAGTAAAACGTTATAGGTTTTCATTTTGTCTCTATGCTATTATACTTAGCAACTTTTCTAAGTCCTCACTGATATTTTCATAGATAACTTTGTCAACCATGTTTATATCTCCACGTAATTTGGCTATAATACGCGTCAATTATATGTTTGCAAAATTGTATAACAAACATTTGACTTTGATATGCATTTATAAAATTAAAACAAGTTTAACATATCAACCAAGGGAGGTAAAAGTCACATATTCATATTTTGATATATTTGATGACCACCATGTTATCTGATTTTTCCACTTGCGGTCATTGACACGAGTCGTGAACATTGTTGAATGTATCGTCTCAGTGATTCTTAACGTCTGAACGCTAATTACAGTCACGTCTCCGAATAGCGCGATTTACGTCATAACGTCACTTCAATACCAAAATCTCTCACAACCACCATTATAAATCTGACAAACAATAATTCAATCTTTCATTATGTACTCATAAATAAGTTAACGTTAAAAATCAATCAACCAGTGATATATTGGCTATTTTTTCTTACACATCGGCAGAAAATAAAACTTTGCATCGTACAAACGTCACGTGACGTCTTGGTTCTGACATCAGCTGACGCATAATTATGACAGCATGATCGATTTTCGAATGTTTTTCAAAAGTGACGAGTCTTTGGACATAAATTCAAAGTGTTTGGAACAAATTTCATGCATGTGTAAATGCTTAGAGACAGAAAAACGAAAAACGCACGTGCATCACGGATCGAACAAACCATGTGACATATGGCCAGTTTTTGACACGGATTATTTTGACTGTCATGTATTAACTTCACTTGAGAAATTTTGTCACTTTACTATTTACAACAAAAAAGAAACTTATCATTGAAAATGAGGACTTAGAAAAGTTGTTAAGTATAATAGAAAAAAGTGTATTGCCATATTGTCAAGATTTTTTTAATAAATGTACGAAAGGGTAAGGTAGGCTATAGCAATTGCTCTGACATAATGAACATTTGCTGTTATTGTTGAAATTACATACGATCATGTTTTTATTATTTATTAATAACCCTTTATCATTCTCGTATTATAGTTATATACAATGTATAGTCAAGTTATGGTTGTAACCATGACTAGATATTTGGTACAGAAGAATAAAATATTTTATAACTTTAGTGTTGTATACATATTAATGTTCACACACATTTTTGTTCTCCGTCACAGTCTAGTATTTCATTCTGTAAATATTGATGCGATACACTTGAAGTGAGCAAATGTAGGTAGTGTAATGTTTATTTTAATGCTCCAATGCAGCCATTTGCTCTGTAAATTAGTTAATAATTATTCTTGACAAACAGCACTGAAAAGTACCTCTTTTGACGGACGGTGCAGAAAAATGTACACTTTTCCTTTATCACAGCTAAAGTATACATATTCCACGACCGTGTTATGATTCAAACATTTACCTGGCAAGTTCTTTCAAATTAGGGGGGGGGGCTATTTCCAGTGTACGGTGTCTGCCAGTGATACAGCTCCCTTCAAATTCTAGCCTCGGATGGGGTTGTCTTCTTAGTATAAACTTTAAGTGTAGTTTTGCAATTACTTAAGTCTTTGTCCTGGCCCTTTGTTGTTAAGCTTAGTTTTAGAATTCCTAAACCCGACGAACGTTTGGACATCTTTTGAAGACTTTTCATTAACGCGTGCCTTTTTATTACCATGCTTTTAATATATCTTATCATCCCTAAAATCGACGTTTAATAGATAGAACCATGCCTTTATTTTTTATCAACTACGCAGAACATATTATGAAGTTATTAGTGAAGGTACCCTGAAAAAGACAATAAAGTCGACACGTTGGAAGCAACTGGAGTTTTTCTTGTTTTCTTCTACAATTTCAACATATTATTACGAAACATAAGTCGGTCATTTTTTGGAATGGCACCAATACCATCCTTGATTTCCTTCATTTCAAGCATTACTTAATGACATTAAGCCCCTGGCAGCAATATGAGGAAATAAAATATTGATAAATGACATAAAACTCGATACAACCAAACAAAATCCGATTCCAGTAAGCATAATATTTAGCCAGGTAATGATCAATTACGATACATTACATCAACATCTCAACAATTATGACAAACTTTATACATTTATAAAACATTATTATCAAAACAATGTCTTTGTTATTACCTTATTTTGTTTCGCTGAATCTCTGCGAAATTGGAAACAATAGGAATCCATCCCTTGTGCCTCAGAGAAAAATCGATAGCAACAATACGTCGGTACTCAGGTAACTATCGAAATAACCTGCGTAATGACATTTTCCTTGCGATAACTTCAAAGATTTTCTGCATTGCCGAAACTCTTTGTTACTGTGGGTGTTTTATTGGAAATATACGGAGCTATATAAAATTGAGGTAAGCTGTTTGATATTCGCCCTTAACTTCTACAGTCTACAATAAAGTGGTATAGTTTCAATACTTACTTAAGTATATTATGTTTTATTCCTCATAATTATGATATTGTCCTCAAGTAAGCTGTTTGATATTCGCCCTTAACTTCTACAGTCTACAATAAAGTGGTATAGTTTCAATACTTACTTAAGTATATTATGTTTTATTCCTCATAATTATGATATTGTCCTCAAGCAAGCTGTTTGATATTCGCCCTTATAAATCTAGCGTCTACAATAAAGTGGTATAGTTTCACGACTTACTTAAGTATATTATATTTATTCCTCATAATTATGATATCATCCTCAAGCAAGGGTCTGGTAATTAATTTAGCTAGACGTAAGTGTGACTTGGATTGTTGTGCATCATTTGGTCGCCTGTTTAGCATGGGTTTGTGTGGGCATTGCTCAAGGTAGTTGTGACGTGGTGTTTCTGATTTCTGTGCTCGGCTGGTTAGGTTGAGTGCTACCTTCCCTGTCGGTTTTTCTCATACCTTTTTCGGAAACTGTTACTAGTAATTGATCAATTTGGAAATCACTACTGTATAATATCCATGGCAGAAGGGTCTTCGTTTCCTTGTCTTCGTTGCCTATTGTTTTGTACCTGAAAGCGAATCAGAATGTTCTCTTGAAAATGTGTGCATGAAAACACGCGTTCGCGTAAATAACGCGTAAGAATCATGAAACATTCCAAGTGAGTCATCCATTGTTTGAATCATGAGATGAAGAAACACAGGTCGAAAGGTAGAATGATAAGATCGACGTTTGTCTAACGTATGATTTCAGGATATGAAACGATGTCTAACATATGTTGATAACTTGGACTGATCATGTGGATGTTATGCTTCAGTTTTTTTTTATAAAATAATAAATTATTATTATAAATACAGTCTATAGTCCCCCCCTATTCTTTCGAATGGCATAGTTCCATCATAAGTATTCCTTATTGATTCAACAGTACGTGTGTATGAAAATGCACAGAAACGAGGAAGTAGCTCATCGTAGTGTACTGAATCAGTGTCGGTCCTGTTATAGGGAGATCCACGCACTGTACAAAATTAGTTAATATGTTTCCAAAGAGAGATACGATTTACTGGTTACAGACACATATACGCGAAAAAATATGTGAATGGAGCCAAACTGTGTAAAAATATCCATCCTATTAGTAAATGGCGTTTCCTGTGGTCATTCACTCTTAATTAATTATGTATGTAGCGAAAATGGCATATTTGTCTATGAAAGCTGTTTGAGAAAAAATGTTATGTACCATACTAACAGCTTATCACTTATACCAAGCTATAGTATTGGTTCATGCTCCTAATCATTCTGCAAATTACTTATCACAAGGTCATACAATGTTATAAGTTCTGTAAAATATGTTCAGTGCGTATGCTGCTTATAATATTAATAAAAAAGAACGGTGACCTTTTTAAAAAGAGGTTTAGTATTATATGATTGATTTGACGGCTAAACATCAGAATATAAATAAAGAATTCCTATTTATAAATACTTATGTTTTTTGCATATCGTTTGCACATGTTCTAACAATAATTTATTGTGTCATAACAATACACTATTCTGAAAATACCAATATACCATAGGCACGTAAAATGCAAAAGAATCAACATAAGTTGATTTGCATCACGATTTAAACACCTTCTTTAACAGATCTGTTTTAAAAGTGGATTTTTCAGCCAGTCATCTGCTTGAGGTCAATCTTGTATTATAGCATAAAAGCGGTGATTTAGCTCATACTTAAACGGGGAAAAGGGTACGTAATTGAAAAGATTCTCGCGCGCACGCGCTGTTGGTGTTCAGTTTTAAGTATGCTAATTTCAGGACCCAGCCGACGAAAATAAATGATTTACAGCGTTTAATGACATGATAAAATAATAAACGTAAACAAACCCCCAATATCACTGTTTTCTTGGTCTTTGCCGATACCGGAAGTCGACGCTCATAACAAAAACTTGTATGTGACGTAACGTTTGCTAAGCGACGTCGCGCTTGTTTTGCCGACGTCGCTCAAAATGTCCCGCCAAAATGTCATAATTTTGAAAAACATACTAATAAAGTGTTGTTTTTTATGCTATAATAGCGTTTCCGCAAACCTTTTCGCGTTAATACATCTGCAGAGTCCCTCGATAGTGTTGGTGCCCTCGCCCTGACAGGCTTGGGTACCAACCTTCCCTCGGGACTCTGCAGATGTAATAGCACGAAAACGCATGCGTTAACCCTGACGTCGCGTCACAAGTTGGAGCTATTTTGCGTAACGTCAAAAACGCCGTTATTTTAGCTAAATATGACGGACATAAGGCGTACAATTGACAGAATAACTAAACCATGGGCGTACAACAACCATAAACACATAAGTTGTGTAACTATGTGTATAGGGGGTATATTCAGCATCCTTCGGAATAACAGAACTTAGATTTAGGCAAAATAACTTGTATGTACTTTGTAATTAACCATATTGATGTAATGAGTGCATTTACCCCTAACTCTTTGTACAGTTTAGATATGCTTGGTGTAACCCCAATGAACACAGAATTAAAAATAAAAATCCCTTGATGAATAAAGTACTGTAAACATTTCCTAGTATATAAAAAAACATTTTCAAACCAATCTTAAAAATTTCGATTTCAATTTTGCATTGAATTATCGAAGCTACAACATAAACACATAATATATTTTGACGTTACTTAGTACATAATTTTGCTGGTGGGACATTTTGTGTCGACATTGAAAAATACTAATAACTTCGTCGTATTTTGAACGATTTTGATAAACAATATACTATTCTACAGCGTGGAAAAAACGTATTTTATCATTTCAGTGACGAATATTGTTTTACAGAAAATTCCACGTTCGATCAAATCGAATTTCATGTTTAATTCAGTTTTTAGTTTTAAGCACAGGGTGGGACATTTTAGGTAGACAAAGAAAATTTGAAATTATTTTTGATTTCTTGACTTAAAATCTAAAATGAGTACCGTATTTAATAATATATGAAAAACGTATTTTTTATAGGAAATTTCAAAGAGAAATTATTAAAAATAAATATTGCAGAACAATTTTATCAGTGTAATAACAACTTATTTTCCCGTAATTTTGAAATCTCTACACAACTGTTCCCGCAACACAGAATCAAAATATATGACTTCATGATGATGTCATTTTCTTTAACGTTAATGACATCAACTTTTAACGTTTAAGAATCATTTTTGCGTAAAAAATATAGAAATTTTGCGTATGGTTTTTGCACTCCACACATTTTTCTCAAGCCCAACGAGATTGAATGTTACATCTCTACAGTGATATTTCACCGTATTCTGGTTATTTCGAACCCTGAAAGTGTGGGATTTTGTAATAAAACTCAAAACATATACATTCAGGTCGATTGTGCTGATTTTCTTCGTTCGATTGATATATAACATATTGTATTTATTGAAACAAGCAGAATTACATTTGCACCATTTGGCAAATAAATTACGCGAAATTGAAAATAGCTCCAACTTGTGACGCGACGTCCCTACATTCTCCTTTAAATCAGCTTCTTACAGGCTTTGCTTACCGTAGGAAGACAATTGTACTTTTGTCAGATTGGTCAGATCTTGGTATGGTCTTGAAATAATGTTTTTTTTCTAGATTCTAGATGTATGGATAAGCACCAGAGAACGTTGTATCATAAGCTGAAGTTCTATATCATAAAATGTTAAAATACTTTTCCAACCGAATAACGTTCTCCAAGTTCAAGAAAGTTCGCATACATTCGTATACGAATAGCTTGATGAATGAGATAATTTCAGAAGAGCTAGACACTGATATTGAAACTGTTATTGTTAAAGTTAAACCACAAAAAGTAATATGGAGGTATTATTAATTTATTATCATAGTGATTTATTGTCTGTCTATATTAGAACTTTAGAACATTCGATATTTAAGAGTTACCTGAACCACCAGACAATTATGTTGGAATTAAAATTATTTAAATTAAACCACAATATTATTGCTGAAGTGTTTTATGATCATTGTGATTTATTAATTAATTAATTGTCTGTCTATTTCAGAACTTTTTTACAAAAAAAATTAATATTCGATATTTAAGAGCAATTTCATCAGACAGACATTTAATGTTGAAACTGTTATTAAAGTTGAACCACAAAGTAATAGGGAAGTATATTTTTGTATTATGTTTTGACATACTGATTAACAGTCTGTCTATTTTTGGAACTCTTCGTGTATCAACATTTCAGAAAGCTCAAAAGCTATGTTGGTATAGCTGGGCCAATTTGACACGAGCCTAACCTTTTGATTAGCATATATAAAAAGATTTAACAGTCGATATATTGCGTTAACAACACCGAGTCTATGTTTTCATGATCGGGGAGTATCACGAAGACGCTCGAGATGTAATACAAACACAAATTTGAAATACCGATATTGCACGATTTGCTTGCGGAAATTGATATATTCAAAGCAGCAACCTTGTAATATATTTTTTGCATAAAGATCAGGCTCAGGTCAAAATAGCCAAGCTATACACATAAAACACGCCATTTTCCAAATATACACGTGCATGTAACTTTGAGAGTCATGGTGTCAAAAAAACTTGCTGTACATGCTTTTGAGAGTTATACTGGAATTAATTGTATCATTTCTTATTACACATATTTTGATGAGTGGCAACACTCTATGTTTTATTGTACAGTAAAACTTCGTTAAGACGAGCATCGATATTACGAGCACCCGGCTTATTTCGAGCAAATGTCAAAATCCCGACGAATTTGCTAAATATATGTTGTATACTTAAATCACACCGCTATGTCGAGCTCCCTGTTTATTTCGATCATTTGGCTTGTCCCGATTAGTACTCGAGATAACGAGGGTTTAGTGCATTATCTTTTTAGTGTACGCATTATATGTAATGTGATGATGAGATGTTAATACATTAATTATCTTATCTGTAAACATCCACTAGTATCCACAGGGAATTGTATCATAGAAAAAACACCAGAAAAAAGCAACAACATTTTTTTTGTACATTTTATACATCATTTATACATTTTATTTCCGTAAAGATAATTTTTCATCAATAATGCAATTATCTGCGCTGGAAGAAACCCCACCCAATATCCTTGTAACGCCAGATGGCTTGCTGAAAAATTAATGTCCCACATACTTAAATCCAATTAATGGCGTGTCGCTCCAAAGTGTTGCTAAAGTTTTTTAAGTAGTTCTCTAGATCATAACACACGCTTATGTTGGTATAAAAAATGATATGCCGCATTTTATGAAGTGCAACTATAATAGTTATATATGACGTCGCGTCACAAGTTGGAGCTATTTTGCGTAACGTCAAAAACGCCGTTATTTTAGCTAAATATGACGGACATAAAGCTAAATATGACGGACATAAGGCGTACAATTGACAGAATAACTAAATCATGGGCGCACAACAACCATAAACACTTAAGTTGTGTAACTATGTGTATAGGGGGGGGGGTATATTCAGCATCCTTCGGAATTACAGAACTTAGATTTAGGCAAAATAACTTGTACGTAATTAACCATATTGGTGTAATTTGTGCATTTAACCCTTTGCTCTTTGTACAGTTTAGACTAGCTTCATGTATAACCCAATGAACAAAGAATTCAAAATAAAAATCCCTTGATGAATAAAGTACTGTGTACATTTCCTAGTATATAAAAAAATACATTTTCGAACCAATCTTAAAAATGTCGATTTCAATTTTGCATTGAATTATCGAAGCTACAACATAAACACTTAAGATATTTTGACGTTACTTAGTACGTAATTTTGCTGGTGGGACATTTTGTGTCGACATTGAAAAATACTAATAACTTCATCGTATATTGAACGATTTTGATTAACAATATACTATTCAACAGCGTGGAAAAAACGTATTTTATCATTTCAGTGACGAATATTGTTTTACAGAAAATTTCACGTTCGATCAAATCGAATTTCATGTTTAATTCAGTTTTTAGTTTTAAGCACAGGGTGTGACATTTTAGGTAAAAGAAAATTTGAAATTATTTTTGATTTCTTGACTTAAAATCTAAAATGAGTACCGTATTTAATAATATATGAAAAACGTATTTTTTTATAGGAAATTTTAAAGAGAAATTATTAAAAATAAATATTGCAGAACAATTTTATCAGTGTAATAACAACTTACTTTCCTGTAATTTTGAAATCTCTACACAACTGTTCCCGCAACACAGAATCAAAATAGTTGACTTTATGATGATGTCATTTTCTTTTACGTTAATGACATCAACTTTTAACGTTTAAGAATCATTTTTGCGTAAAAAATATAGAAATTTTGCGTATGGTTTTTGCTCTCTTCACATTTTTCTCAAGCCCAACGAGATTGGATGTTACATCTCTACAGTGATATTTCACCGTATTCTGGTTCTTTCGAACCCTGAAAGTGTGGGATTTTGTAATAAAACTCAAAACATATATATTCAGGTCGATTGTGCTGATTTTCTTCGTTCGATTGATATATAACATACTATATTTATTGAAACAAACAGAATTACATATGCACCATTTGGCAAATAAATTACGCGAAATTGAAAATAACTCCAACTTGTGACGCGACGTCTATGCATCATGGCTATGTGATGTTAACTGAAGGGGTGTCGCTAAATCCAATGATAATCGATGGGTTGTGTCTTCATTTTCAAAGGAATGAGTGCAATAACTACGGTGCATGGTTATATTACCCTGCACTAAAGTAATTGCACTCTTATACAATTGTTCATACTTTAACTGTACATTATTCTACATACTGTATTAAGTACTTGACATGATTGTATTGCCTGTAGGAATGAGAAAACAATACAACCATTTACCTTTGTGAACTACAATTTAGTACTAGTAGTAGAAAAATGTATAGTAGGCCTACCGCACATGGCTTGCGGTGTGCATTATCGTCACATTTCCAAAATTACAAGTAGGGCCAAAAAGGTCCAAAGTCTTTGGATTTCTTAGGTAGGGCCTACCATTGCAAAATGTCACAAAGACCACCAAATATGTACGATGCTACGTTTGTAAATGTTTGTTAAAATAGTTAAGTATCATACTTGGGACGGAAAAATATATTCAAAAGGTTAATGAAAACAAACAACTATTACATGTTTTAATATTAAACCATATTTGTTCTGAGATAATTATTATTGTCATATGGTGTCAATTTGCCCAAGGCACAAGGCTTTATCAATTGCAAATAAAATCTTAAACTTTAGTTGACGTACGTTACTTCCATAATTATCTTAATTAAAATCAAGAGTTTTTTACCAGACCTGACCTTATTTTTTTAACTAGTAGAACAGAATTTTAATTGTTTTTTCAATATGATATTTTTATCATATCATATACATTCTAGATGATTTATACATGCATATTACGTCATTTAAACAACGGCCTATTATTTCAAATTGTTCAACTTTTACTGTAAATATTTAATTAATCAGTAGAACTTTGTAACATACTGATTGTCACTATAAAAACGACATTTGGAATTTAATTGCTGACCAAGTAGGACTTTGTTTCGCCGTACTTTACGATGTATGGTCGTTTGATAATTCACCGAGTGAGCAGCTGATGTAAATATAAATCAGCTGCTCACGAGGATTCCTCGGATAACTAATTTGGCAAACGAGATTCCTATTACGCCATTTTCATCAAGTACGAAATAGGAGGACCACAAAGAGGTTTGCATGCTACATGTATTTATAGAAGGGAGACCGTACTTGATTTGAACGCTGTAGGATGTACAGTATTATTATTTGTTTTGAGCAAAATCAGAAGGGTTGTGAAAAAAGTTATAAGCATTTTCTCGTTATATATTGATCATCCCTCGTACCGTACAATTTAAATTCGTGTATATATAAGTACTATCCTGTCTTTCTGTAACTGCTTATGAGTTAGTAGGCTACTCTTTTGTTCTGATGATCACACATTTTTCATCACATAGCTGTTCATCATACATTTGTTCAACACATATAACGTTACAACTATTGTTTCGCTTTCTCGTGTAGCAGTGTCAAATTCAGTTTCCTGATTCTGCTGTCAGCAAAATATGCCTGTTGATGAAAAGTTTTGTTTTCGTCGTATATCAATCTACAATCTGTAAATAGATCTAGCTCATATTGTCGTGAAATCAGAATGAAAAGTACGCCGTGTTAAATTTCCTAATTTCCAAGCAATACATTAAGATGAGAAATGCTTTGTCACAGTAATAAGTATGTGTCCTCGATTAGCTTGTTCAAATCACCTTAAAGTTAAGTGATTTAAAAATCCATTTTAAATATCATACAGCTTGTCATTCTAATAATTAGTTACTGCTTGTTCAAATACCCATGTGGTTCAGTGATTGAAGTTTCCCGATATTTCAAGTCATGCAATATAGTAAACATTTAACTGTCATACAACTTATCATTCTAATAATTATTTGCTGCTTGATCAAATAACCACGAGGTTCAGTGACAATAGATTCCTAATATTTCAAGGCATGCAAAAAAGGAAACATATAAATGTCTCACATCTCATCACTCTTAATTAGTAGCAACTTGTACGAATCCCCCTGTGGTTCAACACCATACACGTTCGTTCCAACTTATTTTTAGATCCATTGGCTTAAAGTGAAGTTAACGTATGTGATCATATTTTGCATAAAAGGAAGACAAATTACTTACTAAGTATAAGACAACATTACTGCACATCACTGAATGGTTATTGAAGTAATCATATATCGCTGCCTTAATGAGAATATCGTTAGTGCGACTTATAACCTTATAAGACTAATGCATATTTGAAATCATAAGGCGCTTCTTATAAGCATAATTATTGTCATGAAACTCGGAACTTGTCATGTTGACCCATTCTCGTTCAACCAGCGTATTTTCTAGAGACTTGACTATAAACTGATTCATGAGAATATGTTGACTAAACCAAAGACGTGTTTGAACATCTTTGACTAAACTGAGGTTGAAAATACTTGTTTTACCATAAATAAAGAGTGATTGCCAGACAGTTTTTCTTGTTTTCTCAAAATATTGATTTTGTAGTTACGACCTTCTCATTCTAAGCCAGCGATATGTGGAACAGGCTGCAATGGTCTTTCATATCATGTATCATGTAGCAAGTTGACCTCACTTGTCCTGGAACTAATAACCACTCAGTATTAGATTGGCCTACCTTCCTCCTGCAACTGACAACTTCTCCATTTGTGGATGGCATGGCTGCAGTTGGAGTCACAAACATATATTCCATAAATAAAGATATACATAAACAATGTCCAACACTATGTTAGCTGAGTGATTTGCGACCATAAAGACTGAACTCGCACGACGTCCGCACGTAGATGACTCTACTAATCTCTAATTAATACCTGGGCGCGCTGTGGCATTGAGTGATAATATCCCCGGCGCGTCGATAATGGCTCGAGGGCTTCAGCCCGAGTGCCATTATCAAGAGCCGGGGATTTTATCACTCAATGACACAGCGCGCCCAGGTATTGAACTTTTTAATACACTTGTTCCGGGGAAGGGAAGCTATGAAAGCACTTAATGTCAACAAACCCACTGATTATAAACATTGGAGTACATATATATGGCCTACTTCATGCTCCAAAAGGAGCGTTTCTTAGTTACAAAAACTGCTGTAACTTCTTTATTACTGAATGGAAACATATGAAATGGGGGTTCATTTTCTTAGTTAGATCATTTGCTACAATGTAGTGTTGGTTTTGATGCACATTTCTAGTTGGAGCGTCTACGTATTTCTAACGTAAAACCCGCGTAAATAACGTCACGTCGCGCGTGCGCTCGATCGCAGGGCGATTATCGCTCACGCGATCGATAATATCCTCGGCGTTTGTTGATAATATCCCCGGCGGACCGATAATACGGATTTTGTCAACACAAAAATGTTACTATATATAGTAACAGGCGTATTAATTATGTCTAATTCATGCGTCTGCGTTGCTGTGGGATGGGTTTTACTTGCCCTTATCGAATCCTCGATTTGCCCTCGATTGTCATTATCATCTTTTATATAATGATAAGTTATAAAATGTCCTTTTTGTGTCTTCTGACTTTACAGAATAAGTTACTTTTATATTGCAATTACTTCACCATGACTGCATTATATTATATGTATATAAAGTAACATGCATATGTATACTCATGTGTTGTTATTACGATTTGGGTTAATAAAAGGTATGTTCTGTTCTGTTCAACATTGTGGAGTGTCTCCTAACCGAACTTTTACGGATTTTGCCGAAATCTTACACAGTATATTATTCTCTTTTTTTCGGTACCATTTCATTATGGATGCGGAACAACCACAAACCACATAATTGGTATTAATAATTCACGAGACTGTTGTAAGGTTAGTCATTGTTCAATAATTAATCAGCTCTATCTATCACGTATACCGTGTTTTCTATCATCATATAACTGAAGCCAAGAAGAGGTCGCCGTGAAAAGTTGGGTTCAAAAGTCAATATCATTAAGCGCTTTGGATGGAAATGTCGCACAAACAGGCGATGAATAGACTATTTGGACGGCCGGAGAATGATACCAAAAGCATGAGCTTTGCAAACCGAAGACGTATTCAAATACAATGTATAATTACTTTTTGAAATAAGATAAAATATGTTGGTGTTTGTCACGTAGCAATACCACATGACTTTTGGCAACAGTGCTATGGCGAACTGTGCATCACTTTGTAACCAAACAAATAACCAGGTATTTAGTGTCTGTACTGATTTCTTTGAAACCTGTGTCACGCCTTTAATTTCTGTACTGATTTCGTTGAAACCTGTGCCACGCCTTTAATTACTGTACTGATTTCTTTGAAACCTGTGCCACGCCTTTAATTTCTGTACTGATTTCTTTGAAACCTGTGCCACGCCTTTAATTTCTGTACTGATTTCGTTGAAACCTGTGCCACGCCTTTAATTTCTGTACTGATTTCGTTGAAACCTGTGCCACGCCTTTAATTTCTGTACTGATTTCGTTGAAACCTGTGCCACGCCTTTAATTTCTGTACTGATTTCGTTGAAACCTGTGCCACGCCTTTAACTTCTGTACTGATTTCTTTGAAACCTGTGCCACGCCTTTAATTTCTGTACTGATTTCGTTGAAACCTGTGCTACGCCTTTAATTTCTGTACTGATTTCTAAGAAACCTGTGCCACGCCTAAAGTACATAAGTTTTCAACGAAATACTTGATCCGTTTTGTATAGCACCATGTGAAACCTTGTGAAAAAACGGCTTGAAACTGTAGACTGAAACAAGACCGAAGGTGTAACAAGATGCTTACAAAAACCACCCATCTACGAATAGAGATACCAAGCTGTAGCTTATATCGCTGGCTTAGAATGAGAAGGTCGTAACTACTACTTACGACCTTATAAGACTCATACATATTTGAAATCTGCTTCACAAGGCGCTTCTTATGAGCCAATTTTCATGAAAATCGAAAATTGTCATGTTGACTAAAATGAAGTTTTTAAAACTTGTTTTTCCATAGGTAAAGAGTAAATTACAGACAGTTTTCTCTTGTTTTCTCAATATATTGATTTTGTAGTTACGACCTTCTCATTCTAAGCCATCGATATGTTTCCCTTAGCGAGGTGTATTTTATAATAAATCGGTGAAGAAATAATATACGTTCGACTATTTTCGTTTTCGAAGTGTAGCCATTTTTGGCTTGGCACTGTAGCCAAATGTCACGTGGTATTGCAACACTGTTTATATGGTGTTCATGTTTTCATCTAGTGAGTATGCTTTGCTCTGAACAATTCGGGATCCCAATGACGTGTGAGTTGGTGTCAATACAATCGTTATTGCAGGTTGTAATGAGTTGGTGTTATCCACCGGCGTTGTAACTGGTGTTGATACTTCATTTTTTTGGATACTTTATTTACTCGTATAACACGATTGTTGTATTTTATGCCTAGGTCCCACTGAGCCTTTTTGGCATCGAATGACTTTATGGTCTAGAGGAAGCTTCAGGAAGTCATTAAAACATTTGTGAAATCTGTTCCCGATGCCCCTAAAATTTAAAACATCGCCCAGGGAAAAATGGTCAGTGGGACCTAGTCTTTAGTCACAAGGTTAACACCTTTGGTTGATGGTAATAAAGAAACACTCACACTAGTATACGAGACGCTCATTAAAATTATTGTGGTTATACTATAAGAAAGTAGCCACTGTTATGTTTCGGTGTGAACATCATTTATGTGGTATTAAATATTATATTACATGGTCCCATTTGAAACAAATTTGATATTAATGGTTGATATACTCAAATAACGCCTTCAATATAATTATGAAGAACATCCGTCACAGGATGTATCTGACTAAATATAGTGTATAACTTTGTTATCTCGAGGAATGATCGGGACAATGCTCGAGATAAGCTTCGTGCTCGAAATAACCAAAGGACATGTATTGATAATACAAACGAATATTAGTTTAAAACTTTTTCGGGATAGACCGGATGCTCGTGATATCGGTGCTCGACACAACGAAGTGTTAATGTATAATGTGTATAGCTATTCATGGAACGGATCCAGTTTATTCAATAATATGAATGACATCACAAATGATAGTAGTGACAGTCGACACATCATAATTTTTTTATTACACGCATTCACATAGTACCTGTATTGTGGAGACTTCACACTTGACCATGAAACTCTATACTTAAAGTATATGTCACTTGAATGTACAACTCATATACATACATGTATATCTACATGTAATTTATATAAATAAAATACGTATCGCCCGATATGCACAACACTGACGCAGAGCTTTGACTATCCCTTAGGAGAAAATATTAAGAAAAATGTGCTAATATAAATAAGCAGTTTATCCATACATGTACATGTATATAATACACTACCTACATCAGCAGCTTCATTTATCACAGAGGTTACCTGGTATGATACGATTCCGATATCAACAATACTCGTGTTCAGTATTAACAATCCCTTAAGAGAATACATGGAGAAAAATGTGCTAATATAAATAATTAATTTACACGATGCAACTTCCTGTGAATGTATATTATTCAAAGAAAACGAGGCAAACAGGACAGTTTGGAATTACATTGTATTGTAAGAGAGATGTAATGTGTTAATACGTGCTCGTACCTGCATATTAATTATTTAATGAATTAGAATAGAACATACTAGTAATAGAAACGTCTGGTGTCCGTTGTCTAAGCAAAGCGCTACGAAGCGCTTTCCACAGGAGATCATACGTGCCTTCTATATTTAATTGAATGGGAGGTAACCGAATGAAGGCGCTCGGTAGCGCTTTGCTTAGGCAACGGACACCTGATGTTCGGATATTTTCAGGAACTAAGTGGGAGCACTTATATTATTTATGAAAATAAAAACGTGTCGCACAGTGTTTGTTTGTAGAAAAAACCCCATAATGTAATCGGAACTCTCTACTACTGTTCAAGGTATAAATATTTATTAACAATCATTGAACTAAAACATGCTTATTTATTATTCAACATTTTGTCTAGAATGCTTTGTTGTTTACAATATTTGCACACAAATGAATCAGAAACCATGTTTTTAATGATATATCACTGGTTAATATAGGGGGTGTTGCGGATATGAATGCGTAACGTGTAGGAACACTACTTTTGATTTTTTCGTCATAAAGTTATGTGTGGTTTCTTAGACGAGTGAAAGACGGAATTAAATTATTTACAGCAGTTGTTTATCACACGGGAAACTGTTTGGCAAGTACATTTAAACTGCATGTAACCTTTCATAGAATTATTATTTAGTTTTGAAATTTAGTAAGATTTACTGGCTATATTTCCAGTTTTGTTTTTTAAGTTCGTAAATGATCCAATGAAATGTATGCAACTTATAGCGAATTCCACGTTATTGTTGATCACACCTCGTTCGTATACGCATGTATTAACTGCACATGCGGGTACTTCGTGAAGTGGGTGACGTTTATGTCGCAACCTCTATGATTTGTATTTACACATGCATCAGTGGTTTGTTTCATACTAGTGCTTATAGTAACAAAGTAACAAAGTGAACTTAATTTATAATATCGAGTTTGTAAACAATACAAGCATAGAAATTGAAACTTGTTTGACACAATTAGGAATATGCCCTAATTAGGACTATGCCCTAATCTATTTACACTTTAAATATAATATTTATAAAATTGAAAATATACGTACGACTACATCGCAAGTCATCATTAGTCAGCATAAAAACTGTTTGTGAATTTGTAATACTGGTAAAAAAGCTTCCTCCTTCGTCAAAAATCAACTGAGATGCGCATGCGCGCTAGAAGGAAGGAAGATTATATTCCGTACTAATCGGACAGACCGGACCAACTTGACCAAACATATCGAAAAACTATTTTTCAGCTATAAATTATTTTAAGACAAAAATGTATATACATACGGAATTCTAAGTGGTAATCACATTATTACTTGACTTATCATCGGCTGTAGACATTACAAATACAATGTAATCGATCACTGGTCTATTCAACATGTAACACGGTTAACTAGCGTCGGTACTTTGAAGCTTATAAATGTTTCAGTAACAGTATCTTTGTAACAAGTGTAGTTATGCTTCACAAGTTATCGCTTAGAATTGGGGAGCGGTGGCCTAGAGGTAGGGTGCGCGCTTCAGGATCGAGAGGTCTCGGGTTCAAACCCCCTCTAGACCAATGGTTAATTTCTCTGAGTAAGACCCACATGCTCCACTGCACCATGGTGTAAAATGGGACCTGTGAGGGCAGTCTATTCCTGGGCGACGCAGATCGATGTTGGCTGCCACACCCACAGGAGAGAAATAGTCACACAGGGGACACGAGTGTAGGTTTCCATAGGTAGCCCAATGACCAGGGGCAGTTATAATATCAAAGGGTGCTTGAGCGGCCTTACAGCTGAAAAGAGCCCTAGGAAATTGGTAACTTAACTTAATTGTTGTTAAAAGAATCAACATCCATACCGTTCCAAATGACTACATGATAAACTGAACAGGTTGTGGCGAGTTCTATGGTATGAATCGTAACTGCTTTATCAGTTTTGTCACAGTCATATTGAAACGTCATTTTGTTGGTTCTGCATCTGATGATCAACAAATTGGCAAAAAATAATACCTTGATCGGTTGCATTATATGACCATACAATTCATTTTGAAACAATTGCAGAATGTTTTGCACCGTTTTGCTTCCAATGACAAATTGGAATATAATGATTTGGACAGCTTTACATCCGATTACCATATTAAAATACAATGTATAATACTTCAATAGGAAGATGTGCCGTTGATGGCCATGTTTCTGTCTGTTTTGCATTTGATGCCAATATTGACATGTTATGCTGCCGACATTTTTGTATTCAGTAGCCATATTTTGATATTATGCATTGGACATTATTGCATTCGATGGCTATATTGCAACATTATGCTTTGGAAATCGTTGCTTTCGATGGTTATATTGAAATAGGGGCACGACGTATTATGCTTTGGAAATTGTTGCATTCGATGGCTATATTGAAACATTATGCTTTGCAATTGTTGCATTCGATGACTATATTGAACTATTATGCTTTGGGAATCGTTGCTTTCGATGGTTATATTGAAATAGGGGCACGTTTGATGCTTTGGAAATTGTTGCATCCGATGTCTACTTTGAAATATTATGCTTTTGAAAGTGTTGCATTCGATGCCTATATTGAATTATTTAGATTTGGAAATTGTTGAATTCGATGGCTTTATTGAAATACTATGCTTTTGAAAGTGCTGAATTCGGTGGTCAAATTGAAATATTATGCTTTTGAAAGTGCTGAATTCGGTGGTCATATTGAAATATTATGCCATTGAAAGTGCTGAATTCGGTGGTCGTATTGAAATATTATGCCTTTTGAAAGGTCTGAATTTGATGGTCATATAGAAAAGTAATGCTATCTTCAGACTTGTATTCGATGACCTCTTTGAAATAATACTTTGTACATTTTCGCATTCAATGACTATACTGAAATGTAATACCTGGTACATTTTCGCGTTCATTGACTATACAAAAATGTAATATCTGGTACATTTTCGCGTTCATTGACTATACAAAAATGTAATACCTGGTACATTTTCGCATTCATTTACTATACTGAAATGTAATGCCTTGTACATTTTCGCGTTCATTGACTATACAAAAATGTAATACCTGGTACATTTTCGCATTCATTGACTACACTGAAATGTAATACCTGGTACATTTTCGCATTCATTGACTATACTGAAATGTAATGCCTCGTACATTTTCGCATTCATTGACTACACTGAAATGTTATGCCTTGTACATTTTCGCATTCATTGACTATACTGAAATGCTATGCCTAGAGCATTTTCGCATTCAATGACTCTACTGAAATGTTATGCCTTGTACATTTTCGCATTCATTGACTTTACTGAATTGTTATGCCTTGTACATTTTCGCATTCATTGACTTTACTGAAATGTTATGCCTAGAGCATTTTCGCATTCAATGACTCTACTGAAATGTTATGCCTTGTACATTTTCGCATTCATTGACTTTACTGAAATGTAATACCTTGTACATTTTCGCATTCATTGACTATACTGAAATGTAATGCCTCGTACATTTTCGCATTCATTGGCTACACTGAAATGTTATGCCTTGTACATTTTCGCATTCATTGACTATACTGAAATGTTATGCCTAGAGCATTTTCGCATTCAATGACTCTACTGAAATGTTATGCCTTGTACATTTTCGCATTCATTGACTTTACTGAAATGTTATGCCTAGAGCATTTTCGCATTCAATGACTCTACTGAAATGTTATGCCTTGTACATTTTCGCATTCATTGACTTTACTGAAATGTTATGCCTAGAGCATTTTCGCATTCAATGACTGTACTTAAATGTTATGCCTTGTACATTTTCGCATTCATTGACTTTACTGAAATGTTATGCCTAGAGCATTTTCGCATTCAATGACTCTACTGAAATGTTATGCCTTGTACATTTTCGCATTCATTGACTTTACTGAAATGTTATGCTTAGAGCATTTTCGCATTCAATGACTCTACTGAAATGTTATGCCTTGTACATTTTCGCATTCATTGACTATACTGAAATGTTATGCCTTGTACATTTTCGCATTCAATGACTACATGTATACTGAAATGTTACAATATGCCTTGTACATTTTCGCATTCATTGACTATACTGAATTGTTATGCCTTGTACATTTTCGCATTCATTGACTATACTGAAATGCAATGCCTTGTACATTTTCGCATTCAATGACTACATGTATACTGAAATGTTATGCCTTGTACATTTTCGCATTCATTGACTATACTGAAATGTTATGCCTTGTGCATTTTCACATACAATGACCATATTGAAATATTATACCTTGTTCGTTTTCGTATTCAATGGCCATACCGAAATAACGAAAACCATATTGTTATTGATAATGCTTTGGTCAATTTTGCATTTAATGACCGTATTTGATATAAGCATGGATTGTCTTCAATGTCAACGCACGCCGATCTTACTTACCTGAGAAACAAAAGCAGTATTCATCATGAGAAATGATTTGGACAATTTTACAATTGAATATATAGGTTATTAGCATGGATTTTCTTCAATACCAAAGCACACTGTTCTTACCTACATGAGAAACAGTTACCGACCAAAGCAGTGTTCATCATGAGAGATATTGTTTCATATTATGTAACTATCAGAACTTTCAACCATAATTAATAGGACATCTAGTTGTGACATTTTCACGCATATTATGTATTTTCTCTCCCATGAGAGTCATGTAGGATATCGTATTACACTCACAGGTGGCTGTATCAGTGTTTGCAAAATAAAAAAAAATGGTAAAAAATCCGTCACTGAGCTTTTATACTATCAAGGTATAAAATGTCCATAGATTGTGGAACATCACTTTATACCTTGGTAGTATATTACCTCAGTGACGGATTTTTATTTAATTTTTTTTTTATTGTTTGCGGACCAAACACTGATACTGCCACCTGTAATTAGACTACTCGATCTATTCAGCTCTATGAATTTCAACGATAACTGAATGGTTCCCGCACATCAAATATTCAGAACAAAATATTCTAGAACATTGAGTAATCACATACGTGTGGTTGTTAGATCAAATGATATTCATTGTACACTTGGGGCCACTTCTAGTCTGACACAGCTCAAAATCGATTTCTCTAAAAAGAAATGTTAAGGATAATTATCAATTCCTAATTACAGATATTGTTTGACAACAATACATTTACTTTTAAAACAGAATTATATTATGAGTGATTACCATTCACTTGTCTGTGGACTGTAATGGGAAGTTTTGCTTTGTTTCGACTTCTGTGCAATGGTGTGCCGCATATAGCACGCATGTTGGCTCTATTTGTAGGGTGAAAACGAATTGGACCGAATAATGATTGAGAGCCTATTTTGTTAAGAATGTGCCTCAGCAATGTATATGTCGCGCCATATGCGCACGAATATGGCGTGAGAGCCAATTTTGTGAAGAATGTGCATCAGTAATGTATATGTCGCGCCATAAACTCACAAATATGGCTTGCGAGCCAATTTTGTTAAGAATGTGCATCAGTAATGTATATGTCGCGCCATATGCGCACGAATATGGCTTGCGAGCCAATTGTGTTAAGAATGTGCCTCAGCAATGCATATGACGCGCCATATGCGCACGAATATGGCTTGCGAGCCAATTTTGTTAAGAATGTCATCAGCAATGTATATGACGCGCCATATGCGCACGAATATGGCTTGCGATCCAATTTTGTTAAGAATGTCATCAGCAATGTATATGACGCGCCATATGCGCACGAATATGGCTGCGAGCCAATTTTGTTAAGTATGTGCACCAGCAATGTATATGACGCGCCATATGCGCACGAATATGGCTTGCGAGCAAATTTTGTTAAAAATGTGCATCAGTAATGTATATGTCGAGCCATATGCGCACGAATATGGCTTGCGAGCCAATTTTGTTAAGAATGTGCATCAGCAATGTATATGTCGAGCCATAAACTCACAAATATGGCTTGCGAGCCAATTTTGTTAAGAATGTGCATCAGCAATGTATATGTCGAGCCATAAACTCACAAATATGGCTTGCGAGCCAATTTTGTTAAGAATGTGCATCAGCAATGTATATGTCGAGCCATATGCGCACGAATATGGCTTGCGAGCCAATTTTGTGAAGAATGTGCCTAAGCGATGTATATGTCGCGCCATATGCGCACGAATATGGCTTGAGAGCCAATTTTGTTAAGAATGTGCCTCAGCAATGTATATGTCGCGCCATATGTGCACGGATATGGCTTGCGAGTCAATTTTGTTAAGAATGTGCCTCAGCAATGTATATGTCGCGCCATATGCGCACGAATATGGCTTGCGAGTCAATTTTGTTAAGAATGTGCCTCAGCAACGTATATGTCGCGCCATATACGCACAAATATGGCTTGCGAGCCAATTTTGTTAAGAATGTGCCTCAGCAATGTATATGTCGCGCCATATACGCGAACCGTATTCGGTGGCACAATGCAACGTGACATAGTCATAAAATCAAAACTAACATACTGTTTTTAGATTCATTTATAAATAGACATATATGGATGAAATACAGTTGGTGTATGTATATTCAATTATAACTTGCCTACATTGACACGAGCCTGACCTATTGATTACCATAATTTAACAGTCGATATATTGCCTACGTTTGCATCCCCGAGTGTATATTTTCATAATCGGGGAGTATCACGTAGACGCCCGAGATGCAATACAAACACAAATCTGAAATACCGATATTGCCCGATTTGCTTGCAGAAATTGAGACATTCAAAGCAAGAACCTTGTAATATATTCTTGCATTAAGGTCAGGTTCAGGTCAAAATAGCCAAGCTATTCTAGTATGCGAGGCATGCAAAAAGTATTACCACACAAAGCATACTCTGACACGCCCTGTGAGGCTCGGGGCATGATAAATTGAAAACATTAACATATGTACACTTCGGCAAAATGCAAAATACTTATAAATAAAACATGTATTAGCGGTATAGGTAAAATTGTTGACTAGACATTGTACTGTCATTTAAAAGGTATATTCTACTAGTGTTCGCTTCAATACTATCCAAGAACCATGGAATGCAAAATAAAAATCTAGTATAGCTTGGCTATTTTGACCTGAGCCTGACCTTCATGCAAGAATATATTACAGGGTTCTTGCCTTAAATATATCAATTTCCGCAAGCAAATCGTGCAATATCGGTATTTCAGATTTGTGTTGGTATTACACCTCGAACGTCTTCGCGATACTCCCCGTTTATGAAAACATACAATCGGTCTTATAAAAGTAGACAATATATCGACTGTTCAATTATGGTAATCAATAGGTCAGGCTCATGTCAATGTGGGCAAGCTATACCGGTATACAAAACAATATGTTGCGTAAATATAAAAAGAACTCTTCATCCCTGTAATATGATATTTTCTTTACACGATGCAAAACAATAGTTGGTTACACACTGCGTCATGATAATAATGGGTAAGGAAGCTATGTCAAAACATATGTTTAAACATCAGTGCAACATCACCTCGATCACACCAAGTGCATGAAGACGTTGCATGATAAATATATACCTGTGACCGAAGTGAGTTTCTGTGCTCGGCTGGTTGGGTTGAGTGCTACCTTCCCTGTCGGATTTTCTCATACCTTTTTTGCTACGATTAACACTAAGATACGATTGAGAAAAGGACGGGTTTCAACGTCTGCCGACGAAACGACATTACCAAAGGTATTTTTTTCTATTTTCCGTTCATATTAAGCAAAAACAAATTATTCTTTAATCAAAATCTTAGAATGTTTTGATATACTACATCATTGATATATGATAAAATGCAGAAAAAAATAGTTTCTAAAGTTTTCTGATGTGACTAAAGAATACATAAATTAATTTACTCATTATAAAGATCTAATTAGCTTTTCTGTATGCTTTCGTTCATTCGTTTACATCACGGATGCTGTTAAATGTGTTTTGCAACTCTAATTGGTATTCTAATACAATGTTGTCATGAGTATTCAATGCAAAATGCAAACTCAAATTAAAGCAAGTAATTCTTATTTGAAATTACTTATCTGTGGATGTTTTTCTTACACCGACTGAAAACTGATTCGGTAGTATAGCAGTGAAAATCGTCGCCACCAAATAAGATGTTATAGTCGTAACGATGCTGTTTTGAAAAGCAGTTCAATTAATGTTAATATTCTGCCGATTAAATTTTAAAACACATGTTTTCGATGATGCCAGGCCCGGTGATTATAAACGTGTAAACATTCTCATATATACTCAAACTCAATTCCCCATGCTCAAACTTGAAAAAAAAACTCCAGCTTTTTTAGAATTTTGCATGAAAAGCAACACCAATCTTGTAGCAAATGATCAAAAATAAAAAAAAGTTACTGCATTATTTGTAACTAAGAACATGCTCCAACTAGAGAACTGAGTTTGAGTATTGAGTACTAGTGCGTTTTCCAATATTTATAATCACGGAACCTGGTGTCGAGCGTTCATGTTGTACATTGCATTGTGATATGAACATGTGACACACACTAAACTACTTTTCTTAGAATGCGTCTATGATTAAGTAGGGCTAATCTGGTTGAAATCATCTCGGATTGACTTGTGGTAGAGCGTCTGCTTTGAGTGTTGCGAGAGACTTTGGTCCGACACCAGGCAACGGCTTAAAAAATTGCTAAAATGATACAATACTGGTGTAATCTATATCTTCCTAGCTTGACGTTCAGAAGTAATTTCTTGACCCCAATCTCCTGAAGCATCTCAATCTGAGATAAATCTCATCTCAAACAGTACCATGTGTCTTTAGATTAATTTCCGTCAGAGTCTTGGTTCACGCTTGACATTTCAAAACATATTTTTCTAGTGTATTGTTCATTTTTGAGATTCAATAGCCTAGTTATTTCATACGTTTTGCATAATTATTGTTTCTTTAGTTTCCGCGATCCTTTGTAATTTAAAACAAGTTTATTTTCAAAGATGTGTTAAAAAAACAGTTTCGGTTTTGGTTCTTCCGCATTTGCTAGTCGATATTCTTAAGAAAAAAAACACCAAAGAACATTCTTCTTAAATATTCATGATGTAGTTTAAAAAATACTGATTCGTTTTGACACGAGTGCATGATGCTACGTTTAACAAACGTTGTGACCTATTCGCAAGATTTAGTGGCTTAAAACATTTTGAATAAATACTTCGTAAGGTTTAGTCAATTCAGAATAACTGTTCACAATTGTCTCGATTTTAAGACATGAGGATCTACGGAAACATCATTTTAAGCCTTTGCATACTATTTGTGATCATGGTAGATAGATACTCTAGTAACGTCTAAGGTACGGCGACTTTTAAACTTCCGCTCAACTGAAAAGGTAGCAATAACCTTAAATGAGATTGGCGATATTTCCCGCACATTATTGACTGAAATTACAAACAACTCACATAATTATTATTGTGACCTAGTATAGCTTGGCCAATTTGACACGAGTCTGACCTTTTGCCGATTAGCATAATTTAACAGTCGATATATTGCCTACGTTTACAACAACGATTGTATGTTTTCATAATCGGAGTGTATCACGAAGACGCTCGAGATGTAATACAAACACAAATTTGAAATACCGATAGTGCACGATTTGCTTGCGGAAATTGATATATTCAAAGCAAGAATCTTGTAATATATTCTTGCATAAAGGTCAGGCTCAGGTCAATATAGCCAAGCTATAGTTAAAATGTGCCAACATAAGATGATCAGTGATGTGAAGCCACGTAAGAAGGTGCTCCAGGGACCATCACGTGACAGGCATCAGTAAACATTCGATCGTTTAACTAAGTTACATGTAGTATTCCCACATGTCATTGTTTTAGCTAAATCGTTGGCTTAGAATGAGAAGGTCGTAACTACAAAATCAATTTATTGAAAAAACAAGAGCAAACTGTCTGTAATTTACTCTTTACCTATGGGAAAACACGTTTTTAAAACTTCATTTTGGCCAACATGACAATTTCAGATTTTCATGAAAATAGGCTTATAAGAAGCGCCTTGTGAAGCAGATTTCAAATATGTATGAATCTTATAAGGTCGTACGTAGTAGTTAAGACCTTCTCATTCTAAGCCATCGAAATGTTGATGTGTAATCTTTGATATAGGTTACATAGCATCAACAATAGACACAGCTTAACCAATAATATACTGCACATGTCGCTGACAAGTACGAGAAGGTCGTAACTACCACTTACCACCTTATAAGACTGTTACATAAAATTATTTGAAATCTGCACCATAAGTAAAGGCGCTTTTTATGAGCCTATTTTCATGAAAATCGGAACTTATCATGTTGACCAAAATGAAGTAGTAAAAGCTTGTTTTATTATATGTAAAGAGTTAATTTCTGACAGCTTTTTCCTGTTCTCTCAAAATATTGATTTTGTACTTACGACCCCCTCTTCTGAGCAAGCGATTATCATATTTTAATATTAAACATGTATCTCCAGTTATCTCGGGGCATTCGTGCGTAAAAAGGTGTGTGTCCATCTACACCTTGGCAGATGTACGTAGGTAAAACTATCGGCGTTTATATTTTTATTAATAGATTTTGTTTAACATTTCTGATAACCATATTCTCTTAGATGATGAATGGAATACCTGATAGTATGTGAGACAGACAGGGGAGGTAACCGGTACAACTTGTTGTACGTGGTGTACTGTAAAATCATTTAATTTCGTTGGGACGAAATTTTAGCTCCGTGAAGTTGGCACCGGGTTACAAGTTCGTAGTTCGATATTCAATTTCTAACTGATAGCCAATACCGAACTAGCACAAAGTTCGTTATTCGACACCCTTTGGCCAATACCGAACTGGTGTCCAATCTGCTGCCAGCACCAAGTTCGATATTCGACCCAAAAAAAAGGCGAATACCGAACTGGGGTCAAATCTGCTGCCAGCACCAAGTTCGATATTCAACCCGAAAAAGGGCGAATAACGAACTGGGGTCGAATCTGCTGCCAGCAACAAGTTCAATATTCGACCCAAAAAAAGGCGAATACCGAACTGGGGCCGAATCTGCTGCCAGCACCAAGTTCGATATTCAACCCGAAAAAGGGCGAATAACGCACTGGGGTCGAATCTGCTGCCAGCACCAAGTTCGATATTCAACCCGAAAAAAGGGCGAATACCGAACTGCGGTCGAATCTGCTGCCAGTACCAAGTTCGATATTCAACCCGAAAAAAGGCGAATACCGAACTGGAGTCGAATCTGCTGCCAGCACCAAGTTCGATATTCAACCCGAAAAAAGGGCGAATACCGAACTGGGGTCGAATCTGCTGCCAGCACCAAGTTCGATATTCAACCCCCCAAAAAGGGCGAATAACGCACTGGGGTCGAATCTGCTGCCAGCACCAAGTTCGATATTCAACCCGAAAAAAGGGCGAATACCGAACTGGGGTCGAATCTGCTGCCAGCACCAAGTTCGATATTCAACCCGAAAAAAAGGCGAATACCGAACTGGAAGCGAATATGCTGCCAGCACCAAGTTCGATATTCAACCCGAAGAAAGGGCGAATACCGAACTGGGGTCGAATCTGCTGCCAGCAGCAAGTTCGAAATTCAACCCGAAAAAAAGGCGAATACCGAACTGGAGTCGAATCTGCTGCCAGCATTAAGTTCGATATTCAACCAAAAAAAGGGCGAATACCGAACTGGGGTCGAATCTGCTGCCAGCACCAAGTTCGAGATTCAACCCCCAAAAAAGGCGAATACCGAACTGGGGTCGAATCTGCTGCCAGCACCAAGTTCGATATTCAACCCCCCAAAAAGGCGAATACCGAACTGGGGTCGAATCTGCTGCCAGCACCAAGTTCGAAATTCAACCCTAAAAAAGGTGAATACCGAACTGGAGTCGAATCTGCTGCCAGCACCAAGTTCGAGATTCAACCCCCCAAAAAGGCGAATACCGAACTGGGGTCGAATCTGCTGTCAGCACCAAGTTCGAGATGCAACCCCAAAAAAGGCGAATACCGAACTGGGGTCGAATCTGCTGCCAGCACCAAGTTCGATATTCAACCCGAAAAAAGGGCGAATACCGAACTGGGGTCGAATCGGCTGCCAGCACCAACTTCGTGATTCAACCCCCAAAAAAGCCGAATACCCAACTGGGGTCGAATCTGCTGCCAGCACCAAGTTCGAGATTCAACCACCAAAAAAGGCTAATACCGAACTGGGGTCGAATCTGCTGCCAGCACCAAGTTCGATATTCGACCCGAAAAAAGGCGAATACCGAACTGGAGTCGAATCTGCTGCCAGCACCAAGTTCGATATTCAACCCAAAAAAGAGCGAATACCGAAGTGGGGTCGAATCTGCTGCCAGCACCAAGTTCGAGATTCAACCCCCAAAAAAGGCGAATACCGAACTGGGGTTGAATCTGCTGCCAGCACCAAGTTCGAGATTCAACCACCAAAAAAGGCGAATACCGAACTGGGGTCGAATCTGCTGCCAGCACCAAGTTAGAAATTCAACCCGAAAAAAGGCGAATACCGAACTGGAGTCGAATCTGCTGCCAGCACCAAGTTCGATATTCAACCCAAAAAAGAGCGAATACCGAAGTGGGGTCGAATCTGCTGCCAGCACCAAGTTCGAGATTCAACCCCCAAAAAAGGCGAATACCGATCTGGGGTTGAATCTGCTGCCAGCACCAAGTTCGAGATTCAACCACCAAAAAAGGCGAATACCGAACTGGGGTCGAATCTGCTGCCAGCACCAAGTTCGATATTCAACCCCTAAAAAAGGGCGAATACCGAATTTGGATCGACTCTGCTGCCAGCACCAAATTCGATATTCAACCCCCAAAAAAGGCGAATACCGAACTGGGGTCGAATCTGCTACCAGCACCAAGTTGAATATCGAACTTGGTGCAGGCAGCAGATTCGACCCCAGTTCGGTATTCGCCCTTTTTTCGGGTTGAATATCGAACTTGGTGTTGGCAGCAGATTCGATCCCAGATCGGTATTCGCCTTTTTTTGGGTTGAATATCGAACTTGGTGCTGGCAGCAGATTCGACCCCAGTTCGGTATTCGCCCTTTTTTCGGGTTGAATATCGAACTTGGTGCTGGCAGCAGATTCGACATCAGATCGGTATTCGCCTTTTTGGGTTGAATATTGAACTTCGTGCTGGCAGCAGATTCGACCCCAGTTCGGTATTCGCCCTTTTTTCGGGTTGAATATCGAACTTGGTGCTGGCAGCAGATTCGACCCCAGTTCGGTATTCGTCTTTTTTTGGGGTTGAATATCGAACTTGGTGCTGGCAGCAGATTCGACCCCAGTTCGGTATTCGCCCTTTTTTCGGGTTGAATATCGAACTTGGTGCTGGCAGCAGATTCGACCCCAGTTCGGTATTCGCCCTTTTTTAGTGGTTGAATATCGAACTTGGTGCTAGCAGCAGATTCGACCCCAGTTCGGTATTCGTCCTTTTTTCGGGTTGAATATCGAACTTGGTGCTGGCAGCAGATTCGACCCCAGTTCGGTATTCGCCTTTTTTGGGTTGAATATCGAACTTGGTGCTGGCAGCAGATTCGACCCCAGTTCGGTATTCGCCCTTTTTTCGGGTTGAATATCGAACTTGGTGCTGGCAGCAGATTCGACCCCAGTTCGGTATTCGCCCTTTTTTCGGGTTGAATATCGAACTTGGTGCTGGCAGCAGATTCGACCCCAGTTCGGTATTCGTCTTTTTTAGGGTTGAATATCGAACTTGGTGCTGGCATCAGATTCGACCCCAGTTCGGTATTCGCCCTTTTTCGGGTTGAATATCGAACTTGGTGCTGGCAGCAGATTCGACCCCAGTTCGGTATTCGCCCTTTTTTCGGGTTGAATATCGAACTTGGTGCTGGCAGCAGATTCGACCCCAGTTCGGTATTCGTCTTTTTTTGGGTTGAATATCGAACTTGGTGCTGGCAGCCGATTCGACCCCAGTTCGGTATTCGCCCTTTTTTCGGGTTGAATATCGAACTTGGTGCTGGCAGCAGATTCGACCCAGTTCGGTATTCGCCCTTTTTTGGGGGTTGAATATCGAACTTGGTGCTGGCAGCGATTCGACCCCAGTTCGGTATTCGCCCTTTTTTCGGGTTGAATATCGAACTTGGTGCTGGCAGCAGATTCGACCCCAGATCGGTATTCGCCTTTTTTTGGGTTGAATATCGAACTTGGTGCTGGCAGCAGATTCGACCCCAGTTCGGTATTCGCCCTTTTTTCGGGTTGAATATCGAACTTGGTGCTGGCAGCAGATTCGACCCCAGATCGGTATTCGCCTTTTTTGGGTTGAATATTGAACTTGGTGCTGGCAGCAGATTCGACCCAAGTTCGGTATTCGCCCTTTTTTCGGGTTGAATATCGAACTTGGTGCTGGCAGCAGATTCGACCCCAGTTCGGTATTCGTCTTTTTTTGGGGGTTGAATATCGAACTTGGTGCTGGCAGCAGATTCGACCCCAGTTCGGTATTCGCCCTTTTTTCGGGTTGAATATCGAACTTGGTGCTGGCAGCAGATTCGACCCCAGTTCGGTATTCGCCCTTTTTTGGGGGTTGAATATCGAACTTGGTGCTGGCAGCAGATTCGACCCCAGTTCGGTATTCGCCCTTTTTTCGGGTTGAATATCGAACTTGGTGCTGGCAGCAGATTCGACCCCAGATCGGTATTCGCCTTTTTTTGGGTTGAATATCGAACTTGGTGCTGGCAGCAGATTCGACCCCAGTTCGGTATTCGCCCTTTTTTCGGGTTGAATATCGAACTTGGTGCTGGCAGCAGATTCGACCCCAGTTCGGTATTCGCCCTTTTTTCGGTTTGAATATCGAACTTGGTGCTGGCAGCAGATTCGACCCCAGTTCGGTATTCGTCTTTTTTTGGGGGTTGAATATCGAACTTGGTGCTGGCAGCAGATTCGACCCCAGATCGGTATTCGCCTTTTTTTGGGTTGAATATCGAACTTGGTGCTGGCAGCAGATTCGACCCCAGTTCGGTATTCGCCCTTTTTTCGGGTTGAATATCGAACTTGGTGCTGGCAGCAGATTCGACCCCAGTTCGGTATTCGCCCTTTTTTCGGTTTGAATATCGAACTTGGTGCTGGCAGCAGATTCGACCCGTGTTCGGTATTCGCCCTTTTTTGGGGTCGAATATCGAACTTGGTGCTGGCAGCAGATTGGACACCAGTTCGGTATTGGCCAAAGGGTGTCGAATAACGAACTTTGTGCTAGTTCGGTATTGGCTATCAGTTAGATATTGAATATCGAACTACGAACTTGTAACCCGGTGCCAACTTCACGGAGCTCGAAATTTTGTGGTTTTGGTAAAAAAGACAATTTCGTTGGGACTTGAATTCGTGGATTTTGCATTCCATGTATTAAAACAGTGGTCAAAATTAATGTTCGTTGGTATGAAAATTCGTGGTTGAGATGAACATGAAATCCACGAAATTTAATCCCCACGAAAATTAATGATTTTACAGTATTTGGAGTCTTAGTAAGGCTACCCACTCGATAATATATTTTATCTATCAATTATCATAAAATTATTTTTCAATAGCTAGATTCTATTCTGGGTTTCCATGAGAAAAGAATAGATTGAGTAGCTGTCTTTTTAAACATAGGGTATGTTAGACAGACTAAGGAATATGTAGGCAGGGGATGTAACCGGTACAGCTTGTTGTACGTGGTATATTCAGTCTGTGCAGTCAGTGATAAAACACTCACAGCAGTGGAAAGTTGGCTGAGAAAAGTTAATCTATGAAATTGTATGCATTTAATTATTAGATATCGAAGCTAGTGTTGCGTTTGGTATTTCATATCCACCGTTCTAAGAAACCAGATCGCGTGCGCGGTCGCAGTGGTTTTGAAGGTTCAATCCTAAGGCTGAGTGAGCACGGAACCCCTTTGAGCTTACTTCAGCGTTGACTGCCTATGGCTTAAACCTTAATAGCGGAAGTAGGATTTAACTGTCGGTTATAAAATATACATGGACTTACACAAACGTTGTTAGTTATATTCAGAATTGGGAATCCAACACAACGGATGAGTGAGGATATAAAATATCATATTTTAATATTTGACATGTATCTACAGTTATCTCTGGATATTCGGGCATAAATACGTAGTTAACATTATCGGCGTTTGTATTTTTTGAAATATATTTTGTATAACATTTCTGATGACCATATTACCTGAGATGATGAATGATGGTATACGAGGAATACATGATGTTATATTAGGTAGACAAGGGAGGTAACCAACACAGCTTGTTGTACGTGTCTGTATGTACAGTCAGTGAATAAAACACGCACAGCAGTGATAGAAAGTTAGCTGAGAAAAGTTATAAATAACCTACTAGTAGAATGTAGTATTTAAGTTCTCTGTGCTGTGGAACTGTGTGTGTTGCTATAGATTCTGATATCTGTTGTTTATGTGTGGATATTTATATTGAGTTTGTGTAATGTACGAAGGAATATAAAAAAAATATCTTAACGGTTTTCATACTGGACAAGTAAGTAGCTTTGACTCAGCAACTGCTCGCCTCTTGTACTCATCCTGTAGTTCATCAAGTCGTTCTAGTTTGTTTAAATGTTGATCATTTCGCTCTAATCGCCTGCTTTGTTCTGTAAATGAATGGACTGCAGTACATATAACATGCATTTTCTTTATTTCCCTAGCGTTCAAGTCGTTTTCATAGATTTTTTCAATATCTAGAGCACTTGTCGACGAGGGATATGATACAAAACAGAACTGCGTGAAATGTGTAAACTCACGCTAACACATATCCGTCTAGTGAGTTGTATACTTGTATACTTCATGTATATTGTATATGCCATTTTATTAACACCACTTGATGCTGAACTTTGGAATTTACCAGCCGAGAACATACTTTATAAATTTGTATTGCTTATACAATGTAGTATGTCGGTTGTTCTAACGCACATATTACTAGGAAATAGGAAAATAGGAAAATTGAAAATGGGAAAATAGGAAAATTAGCAAAAGTGCAAGAGTTTCAACTTAAAATCTAAGCTAAGTTGGAATATACGAAATTTGATCGCTCAGGTCTTCACGGGTAGGATATTCTGGTAATTAATAATACTAATTATGCTATCAGTCAATACTAAATATAAGAAAAATACAACTGAATATTGTTCAGATTGACTCAGGCCATACCAAATCGTTTCTTCGTGTAGCGTCCGAGGACGAATAGGTTTTGGCATAATGGGAAAGAAAAACTAACAAGTTTGTAACCTCTTGCATTTTCAAAATTCATTAAGGTATTGCTTTCATACTTGTTCACAATAATGATCCCAACCCCTACACATGATTGACATGTTTGAAAGCTGTATTTGTTAGCCATATCGCTGGGTTAGAATGAGAAGGTTGTAAGTGCCATTTACGACCTTATAAGACTACTACCGGTAATGCATATTGGAAATCTGCATCATAAGATGCTTCTTATAAGCATATTCTCGTGAAAATCCGAACTTGTCTTGTTGACCAAACTAAAGTTGTAAAAAGCTTG
The DNA here is from genome assembly GCA_963678985.1 of Spisula subtruncata. NCBI lineage: Eukaryota > Metazoa > Mollusca > Bivalvia > Venerida > Mactridae > Spisula > Spisula subtruncata. The sequence goes on from OY787668.1 coordinate 19,126,306, forward strand.
TTTTTACCATAAGTAAAGAGCGATTGTCAGACAGTTTTTATCGTTTTCTCAAAAAAATTGTATTTACGACCTTCTCATCCTAAGACAGCGATATGTTGCCGAGGATAGAAGTCGCTGTGACTTGTTTTTCCCGGGCTTCGTTTTTGGTCTCAGGATAGCAAGCTAGGTTTTCGAACTTAGATTGGACGCTAAACGAAAATACGATTTGGTATGGCCTAATCGGCTAAAACTGCACGTGCAATGTATCACGAAACATTGATACTCTCTATGAGAGGATTTTAATCAGATTGGTAACTCTCGAAAATAACATATTATGCTACGGTCACATTTGCCCTACGATGTCCGTACGGATTTATCAACTCGTACGAGTAGGCTACGAGTCCAAAATATTTCAAATCCTAAAGATAATTTAGGTTCTTAGCTTCTGGTCACAGCTCGTACGGACCTCGTACGATTAAAAGAGAATGTCTCGTACGAGGTCCGTACGGACATCGTAATCTACGTACGGAGATCGCACGGCGCTCGTACGGAGATCGTACGGGGCTCGTTAGGTACTCGTAGGTCAATCGCAGCTCGCAAGTCACTCTTACGATGTCCGTACGGTGTCCGTAAGGTGTCCGCACGATGACCGTACGAGCTCCGTGCGAGAAGAATTTTATTTTTCGACATATTTCAATTTCGCCTGGTCACATTAGTCGTACGAGCTCCGTGCGAGTCGAAATTTAGCAAGCCCGTACGGAGTCCGTACGAGGTCCGTACGGGCATTTTAAACTCTTACGAGCATCGTACGGATTTTCGTAACTCGTAGAGGACTCGGGAGCTCGGTGAAAATTTTCCACCGAGCTCCCGAGTAGTCTACGAGCTCGTAGGTATTATTGAAGTAGGGAACTCACAAGGAAGCTGACATTACCTATTTTTAGTTATTATTATATGTAAGATGATGAAAGAATGGTGGAATTTCCATGTTATGTTTATAAATGCAAGGAAAAATCGTTTAATTGCTTCTTGATCGACATTGAACGATCAGGGCTATATACGTGTATTGAGTTTATTATAGTACGATGAGTATATACATTAAAGTACATGGAATACATGTATATTGCACAGTGGTCATAAACTAAAAGATAAAAAGGACACATAGATGTATAGACAAAATTTTATAATTATGTGTACACATAAGATATGTGCACGCGAATCACGGACATGTAAATTCATTTTACATTGAACATGAGCGGATCCAGGTTTGGTGAGGTGGGGTCCAGGCTTCTGGAATGTTGGAAAAATATTGCCATCTTACATTAGGAGACGAGTACGTCTTGTATTATGATATCTTCATAATACAATGAACGGTCGGCGTACATTTTGGCTAATTTGACTGAAGCCGAACGTTGTCATGCTACAAATCGGGGATTGTGTAGCATCGAGTGACGGCGGCCAGGGTCATTTAAAGTATATTTAAAAAATACGTTGCTACTCATCGGTCGGTGTCTGCGCGATCATCAATAATCATCGGGTACATATCGGATACACGGGAGGATGGAAGAGACAGAATGCTAAACGGCATGTGGGACCCCTAGCCTTTTCGAATGTACAACTTGGTTTCTATAACGTTTTAGGTGTAGACCACCTCATAGTTTACCAACTAATCCATTTCTAGTTTGGTGGAAACAATGAAATGATTTCCGAATGACCATATGTCCCGGTCGAGATTAAAACCTTTGATGGACTTGTCGATCCGTATTCTAGAGAATTACCCACGCGACCACAATGTCACCCGAATGGTTGATTATACCATTAGTTAAAAGGCTTGTTGACGAACTTACATGTTGCGTCTTAAAATCATTTAAATACTTCTTTCAAAAGCTAGTAGCGTCATTATTATAATATAACAGCAATACCTTTATTTTAAGAGACAACTCGGTTTGGAAAATCCAGTCTTCTCTGTAGACCTCTGCTCATACCTGATTCTATTTTATAAACAATCATACAAACAATGACATATAAAGTTACTGGGTGCCGAACATGCTATATTGGGTGGCCAGACTTGTCACATCATGGATAAACCCGACCACCTAGAATCATAGACCTACACGCATTGGTAATCTGTCAGCACCCTGTATTTCGTTCTGGATATGCTTACCAATCATTCTTTCCCCCTCAGTTTCAACCAAAACAAACATGGGCAATATATATCAAAGTATTTAGTCATATTATTTGTTTTGTATAAATATACTACATTTCAGCATTACACTAAATATTTGTTTTGTATTAAACGCTATATATTCAAAAAAATAGCAGATTGAAGAGCATAATTATGTATTAAATTTGGATTTCATTACCTAATTTATGTTTTGTTTTTTAAAATCGATACGTTTTAATTATCTTTGTATCGGATCTTAGATACTGGGTACAGATGCAGGATTGACACAATAGCAGTTAAACACATGTATCATCAATTCGATATTGAAAAATGTGTCGAAATTTCAATATATTGTCTATAACATATTGTTACATACACATAACAATTAACATTGTTGACATAACTGCTGTCATACTGTTCACTATCTAATCCTATGACGTTGACCGTTAAAGTCCCGTGCGAAATACGTCTGACTCAAAATATATACGAGCTCGTAGACAGCTCGTAGACAACTCGGGAGCTCGGTGAAAAAGTTTTACCATGTCGCCGAGACCTCTACGAGTCGAAAAAATCCGTACGATACTCGTACGAGTATCAATATCCGTACGAGCACCGTACGGACTCCGTACGGACGTCGTGCGAGTTCAGCAAAATCAACTCGTACGGAGCTCGTACGGAGCTCGTAGGGCAAATGTGACCGTAGCATTACTGGAAATATGCCCAGCACGATATTATGATACAAAATTACAATGCTGGATGTGTAACGTGAAAATGTCAAACATAGCATGCAGCTATGTTGCACATAAAGTCTAAATTCACAAGTTATATCATTAATTTATTATCTCTTACAAATATAAATTGTGTCATGAATTGTTCAAAGTTTGTCCATTACATTTGTTCAACGAAAATGAAAATGAAAATGATAACGTGTCATAAAAAGATGTAGTTTTCATCTTAATGAAATCAGCTTCATTAACCGTGTACATGTATTAAAAATAAATACACATTATCATAGCCTAATCAACTTTTGATTTATATTTTTGAGTGAGACAGATGCGTATCAATAATAAACACTGTTTAATATAAAATTATGATGGCATGGCATGCTGACATACATTCTTACCAATCGTGAAAGCTCGGTCATTTCCGTTTGTCTCCGGTTAATAATGCACATTTGCAAGAAGACCGAGGTGATCAGAATGACCTTCTAACCTAAAGTTTGTCAGTACGGTTAAAACGTTCTCTAAATGCCGGGCCGTTCACATAGACAAACATACACCAAAACAAAGTTTTCTAAGGTATATTGTCAATGGGTGGTTGATGTTCCTATTTCCTACAATATGATGTGTTTTGTTTATTATGAAATGTTCGCATTGGTTAGTCACTTGATGTACCTCCACATAAATCACTGTATTACTGAAATCTGAAACTTTCCTTCATATTGCATTTCTTTATAGACTTTTAACTGCTATAAAGTAAGATACATGACTCGGTTATAACTTATACCTACAGTGATGCGGTAAATAAGCCCCCTGCATACCATGTCTGTTCCGAATTATAAAAACTGCAGTTGTTGAAAAATTATTAAGAAGTTACATTTGAATTATAAGTGTATGTGTTTGAAACGTGATTTGATTAAACAGCTCCTAGATTAGAAACTCGAAGGAGATCATAGAGATAGTCATTAATAACGCTTTGCATCCAAAATGAAATGAAACAAGATATGCAGTCATATAGTTGTGGTAAAGATCACAATGACATTGACCTTTCCTTTAACCTACTGACCTCAAAATCAATTGGCAACATTTAATGTTGCTGGCCAACCACTATGTTAATTTTGAAGATCCTAGAACTAAGCTTTCTTGTGTTTTTAAATGGAAACCATTTGGTCTTAATCATATAAAGGTCACTGTAACCTTGACCCTTGACCCCCTTTACCTCAAAATCATTAGGGACCATTTACTGCTGCTTACCAACCTCCATGTAAAGTTTGAAGATCCTAGGACAACGTGTTATTTGGTTTTTATACGGGAACCATCCGACCGGCCGACGGTCATGCGCAATGCAAATGTGGGGTATGATAAATATGCTGTATAAGTATGCGGGGGCATCGCCGGAAAATTTATTACATGTATACACTTCAAGCTGGATGTTTCGGCTGTTTATTTCTTTACATACGACGGTACATCAATCAAATGCAGTCAGGAAATAGATATACACTCTACAAATTGAATACACAGTTTGAGAAATATGCACTATAATGTATTAGTTGAAGGTAAAATCCAAATGTTTATCAGATGTCACTGTGTATTGTAGCTTGCAGCAATTCTGTTCTGGGTATACAGGTATGCAGCCTACTCATTGCAGGAAACATGATAATAAACTTGAAAATCTAGTATTTTGTAAACAGTGAAACAGGCGTATTATGTATAGGTAAGCTTCGCCAAATCGCTGGCTATGAAGGTCGTTTGTAAAATGGTGCGTACTTTAAATCGGCATCACCGGGCGCTTCGTGTAAGCCTTTTTTCATGAAAATCGTAATGATTGTCATGTTGACCAAACTGCATTGTAAACGCATGTTTTTTCCGTTAGTAAAGAGTAATTATTAGACAGTTTTTGCTTCTTTTCTCTAAATATTGATTTTGTGCTTACGACTCAATCTAAGTTACGCTTAATTTTGATGTTGCTGGCGATATAGTGCTAATGGCATTAACTGTCCTTATTTATTAAATACATTTTGTAATACCATTTTAGACCGATAAGTGATAAGTTCATTCAACTTATTTGAAACATACTCGACACCTCATTCCTGATATTGTATTCATCACCGCGAAGGAATGTGATACGAGAGAGGAAACCAGATTTTCCCTTTTGACATGATACTGTTTCTAAAAAAATATAAACTACAAAGATAGTATTGAGTTTAATGTGCCGAGAAGTAGATAAGATAAGATAACATAATATAATTATTCTATGGAAAGCCAATATTGCCTAATGCATATGAGCATAAAAATTCATGCAATATAGATATAAATAATAACATCATTATATTAATTAACATAACTATCGGTTATATAATAAAAACTATCCTGAATAAATTGTTAACTGTTTATAATTGTTTTATTCGGATCACCCTGAGGACAGTACTCGCGGTTGAATATAAATAATGACATAACTATTTACAAAATAAAACTAAGGGAAAGTAAAACTATGTGTTATATTAAAGTTTTTAATACACTCAAGGAACAGTAGCGTGTGAACCAATGTATATTCTATTTTATTTGGCTTTTGGAACAGGTAATTGTTTAATTAATTAGGTTGATTACTAGCAAATGTTTATTTATATTAATAGTACTGTTGACATCATTCCAGAGAGTATTTTGGTAATTTATTGTATAATAGATACTCCTCGATACAAAAATAATTATACTTTATTTATATACAACGTTGAAACTTCAGTTTTCTGAAACGTATTTCCATATTCGATAACAATGTTCATTCGTTTTTATTATGATAAATAAGCAGACCAATCAATTCACTGTTGAAATCTGATGATTTTGATTAAGTTGATATAATTGGCGAAATGGTCGCAATAGACGGAATGGAGGGATATGATCAAAATGATCGAAATGGTACCTATCTTTCAAACTTGTTAAAGTCTAACATACTATCATCTCGACTTAGTATTATATTATTGACATATTTGCGACGTAAACAGAATAGTTAAGTGTAGCTAACAGCTGAGAATGTAGGTCTACTTAAGATCAACTAAGTTCAAGTTCGTTAATTTCGTTAATTTCGTTGATCCGTCGCCGTTTATAAGTGGTAAGTTCCGCTACAATGGCAAGGTTTGAGTACGTGTAAGTGAAAATAATACATAGCACAAATTGAATGTCAAAGTTGTTAATAATCCCTTCGTTATAATATGTGTCAAATGTAGAGAATATGGCTTCATTGTGCTACATCCTTATTTTATGGTGACAATAAGTGGTCAGGGTGAGGTTTTGTCATACCGAGATGTCCGTCGTCCGCCGTGCGTCGTCCGCCCGTCAACAATTTCTTCAAACGACTTCTCCTCCTAAACCGCTTGGCCAAATTTGATTAAAACTTTACAGGAATGTTCCTCGGGTGGACCTCTACCAAAGTTATTTAAAAAATTTCGGTCCGGCGCATAACTAGGTCAGACAGCTAAAAATAGATTTTCAAAAAGGAAACTTCAAAAATCTTCTTCTCTAAAACCGTAAGGCCTAGAGCTTTCATTTTTGGTATGTAGCATCACATTGAGGTTTTCTACAAAGTTTGTTCAAATTATGTCCCTGTGGTCAAAATTGGCTCCGCCCCGGGGGGGATTAGTTTTACGTAGAGTTATATAGGGAACTCCTTAAAAAATCTTCTTCTCCGAAACGGCTTGGCACAGGGCTTTCATATTGGTATGTAGAATCAGCTACAGGTCCTCTACAAAGATTGTTCAAATTATTCCCCTCGGGTCAAAATTGACCCCGCCCTGGGGATGAGCATTTTACATAGACTTATATAGGGAAAACATATAAAAATCTTCTTGTCTAAAACTACAATGCCTAGAGCTTTGATATTTGGTATGTAGCATCATCCAGTGGTCTCCTACCAAGATTGTGCCCTGGGGTCAAAATTGGCAACGCCCCGGGGTCACTATTTACGTAGAGTTATATAGAAGAAACATATAAAAATCTTCTGGTCAAAAACTACAATACCTGGAGCTTTGATATTTGGTATGAAGCATCATCTAGTGGTCCCTACAAAGGTTGTTCAAATTATGCCCCTATGGTCAAATTGGTCCCGCCCCGGGGTCACCGTTTTACAAAGACTTATATAGGGAAAACATATAAAACTCTTCTTGTCAAAAACTACAATGCCTAGAGCTTTGATTTTTGGTATGAAACATCATCTAGTGGTCCGCTACTAAGATTGCTCAAATAATGCCCCTTGGGTCACCGTTTTACATAGACTTATATAGGGAAAACATATTAAAATCCTCTTGCCTAAAACTTCACTGCCTAAAACTTTGATATTTGGTATGTAGCATCATCTTGTGGTTTTCTACCTTGATGTTCAAATTATTTCCTTGGGTGAATACTGCGCAGGGTTTAATGTATAATCAGATGAGCGATATTGGGCCATCATGGCCCTCTTGTATTAAAAGCGGACAAAATATACAATCCACGTCTTAACATGATCAGGACTATAGATAACTAATAAAAATCACGCCATGAACGTAGTCGGTAGGATTAAAAATGTATGTATACATACCGCAAACCTCGTATTTGCACAAATCAATAAGTAACTCTTGAATCTGAAGGATACAAGGAACTATAGACAATAGTGATTGCTGATTAAACATGTGTTCTTCAAAAGCCCAAACATAAGCTGTATTTATGTAAGGGGGATAACTACGAGTACATCCGTCCTATAATGCAATGACTTTGGTCGGGTGGTTTTGATAGATCTCGGATGTGGTACTTCATGTCGATTTTGTGGTTGTAGAAGTAACTTGTCCTCCTTAAGTATGGAATATTTTGAGGAAAAAAAACAAAGGACTTCCCTTTGAATTCGTTCACGAACAACGCAACTTCCTGGCAATACGTACTTATAGCATGACAATTATTACCATACACATTCTCGTTCAACCAGCGTATTTGCCATGTGAAATTTAGTCTGGGGACTTGACTGACAACTGATTCATGAGGATATTAGACCATACTGTGTAAGGAGACACAACTGTACTATGGGTCAAAGTTAATATGCGTGCGTTTCTTATATTGTACCATACGACAGATTTGACTGCCTTCAAATCAACAACCATGTGCCTTGGCGATTTACGTTTCTCTCGTTTTCCTCAAACATCTCTTTTCGGTGTTTTTGGTTTCTTTGGTCCCATTAAAATAGTGGCATAGTGGAAAAGAAAAATAACGACTTTACGGGGTTATTCTAGAGCAGAAAGAAAAGTTTGGCATGAAGTTCAGTGAAATGTTGCCATTCTATGACGAGTGCCAATCGTGAAAACTCGGCCATTTCCGTTTGTCTCCGGTAAATATAATGCAACGGATAATGACCGATGTGATCCGAATAATAGTTCGTGCAGACTGTCTGTATATTTGGAGATTCTTGCCAGCTTTGTTAGGCAAATGATCGTCAATGGGTTAGCCTACTTTAAATTAACCTGCGTGACGCAATACAATGATAATAAATATTTTATTTAGAGGCAACTCCGTTGGGTACATTCAGTATTCCCTCTGGGCCACATTAGATATTTATGTACATATTGTACTGACTCGTATATCATGAACAGACCGGCAAGATGGGGGAAACCGTTATATATACAAAGGTGAAAGAACGTCAAGATGTAAAAAGAAATCACGTAGAAAAATATACTTTCCACGATACAGTTAAGATTGTCTAAACAATGTATAATTAATTTATTAATTAGTTATTTAATAACTTATCTGTGGGAGTTATAACATAGCGGTTATGCCCATTGTCTCGTTCATTTGTGAGTTGGGGGGGGGGGGGGCATTGTGTCGTGTTTTAAATGCGGTATGTGATGGCTTTTTATGTACTCAGTGTTCAGTTGTTAAAGTTGAGGGTTGCCTTCCCCTGATCGATTTTTCGATTATATTTTTACTTTGTACAACATTATTGAGAGTCAAACCTTCCTGGCTATGAGGAGGTTCCTAGTTCATCAAAGAGTATATTTTAAAACAATTGAAACGATTAATGTGTTGTTCTTTCTATTTGACTTAGCAAAGCGAGCATAATTTAACTAAGTGTTTCGTAAAGTAGGCCCTACAAATGTCATCGACACTTTTTAAGATGCTTACGAAATTGTTGGTCGAGGCCTCCGTTTTTATCCCGATTTTGTATGCGTGTGAAATTCGTATATTTCGGTCACTTAGAATGAAAAGATCGTAAATGCAAAATTGATATTTTAAGAAAACTAGAAAAAAAACCTGTCTGAAACTTGCTCCTTACTTTTGGAAAAAAATACTTTTTGGACTTCGCTTCGGTCAACATGGCAAGTTGCGATTTTCATTTAAATGGGCTCATAAGAAGCACCTTGTAATGCAGAGGTCAAATATGTATAGGTTTTATAAATATAAGGTCGTATATCGTAAGTAGTAGATACGACCTTCTCATTCTAAGTCAGCGATTTGTTAAGAGTGTGGTCAATAATTACAGGTATCTGTTTCATAGACCGAAAGTTCATGAAAATAATATTCATTCTTATATCTATGTATAGTGCGCCCAAGATAATGTGCTATTTACAAACATTGACCGGATTAGTCTATTGTTGCAAAATTGGTTCCTTAAATAAACATATGTATATGATCATTTGTAAATACTAAAATAACATTGATAGACCGTGCACACTTGATTTTTCCACTTGTGTGGCTTATACCAAATATCACCGCCTTTCTCGTTATCATGGGCACACTATATCATTATATGTATTACAAAATTTATGTACTATTCACAGGGGTTTCAATTACGCGAATGTGACAGCATAATTATTATGTCTAGGATTTTATATCAATTCAAAAGTATGTATTAAACTTGCGATGCTTCCTTTCAGCGTTTCAAAATCACGAAATTACCTTCGCGCCATATGCTATTTTATACTCATTTAAATAATCTCAAAAATTGTAATTTCCAACATGGTGATATTTGAATAATCAGTTATTTATAAATGTATGCACCCATCAGGTTCGAAAGGACAAAATATAGTTACTATACTCTATACATAATTATATTTTAACACCTACAGAAAAATTCCATTAATTTTGATATGTCTGTATTGTGTATTTGCACATTACTGTACTCATATATCGTGTATGACATTTTCACTTCCTGAATGTGGACTGATTTTAATTAAAATATGATTGAAATTATTTTGGACTGAATTTGAAATGTAATAGATTTTGGGCTTTTACAATGAGTTGTGCATGTAAATGTATTTTTTTAGATGCAACACGCTTTGATGGGAAATATGGTATTTAAGACCTAGAATTCCGTATATACCCTATTTAACTTATTTACCATCGGTAACCATCTGTGTGTGACAACTTCTCTACAATATCTCATTTTAGCTGAACCCGTCTTTAGCCACCAGAATGAATATACGAGGGGTGTTTTGTGAATTTTGTGTGCCATTTGACTGACTGAGTAGGATTGAGTCAGAACATGTTATTACGGTCGGAGATAATATGCCCCGAGTAGACATCACTGACGTTGCTATGGTAGCAGTGACCTTTTGTACTACACACTCTCATGCGTTGAATTCATGGTACACTATGCATCATGAATTGTTCTATTTAAATGCGATGTTTCAAGTAATTTGAACGTACGATAAACATTATGGAGCACTTTTCCTGGAACTTTTGAAACGCCCCTCGTTTACCATGCTAATACTGTTTAGTGCAGATATACCGGTATTAAGGAAAAGGTTCCAGCTAAACGATCACCTTTGTGGCTATGAAGATTTATGATTGCACAGCAGGCGATCCACCATCAACTTTGCAATATGATCTTTTATCTCATTACATAGTTAAATGAGTTTGACAACTCGTTTTTGATACTTGTGCGCCATACCATAATCCAGAATAATAAATATGAAACAAGGAAGACAGTAAAAAATATATGTTAAACTGCATACTTTATTATGAATAAATCAAGCTATATAGCACATCAACAGTAACTTAATATTCACATGATGTTTCAAATGTCACAACCACTGTGAAATATCCCAGGCAACGTCATTGTAACCATTGGTGTCTCTGTCCCATCGAATTTGGACATACTGTATTGGTTTACCCTCGCCACGGAGATATTCCATATGGGCGAGCTTAAAGCATCAAATTTGCTTATTGAATTAATGCAATATTATTACTATATATATATGTTATGATTTGAACCATTCGGTCAATGATAACCCATGAAAGTGCAAGTACTTATTTCTAATGGGGCCCTGGGCTTTTGCTGAAGGGACAGCAAGTAGAGGAGACAGTTAGGGTGATACAATGTATCCAGGCGCGTTGCACTAGCTCGTTCTGAAGAGACGCCTTGGTTCTTTAATGTGTCCGGTGCATATAGCACCCATACACGCGAGACTACCTATCCGTTGCCAACCAGTTCATCTCTATGGTCACGTCTTTTTATTTTTTAGAAAATTTTACTGTTTTATTATTGTACAAGCCATTTTATATTAACCTTGCTTGTTGAATAAAATTCTTTATTACCTACTATTAAATGAAGAAAACCTCCATTCCTATACATACGTGACAGGTTGTAATCCATAGTAAATACATGATGTCTCTCACCCTCGAGACCGCATATACCATCATGAATGAGTTGTCGAGAGTGAATAACATATTCAATTGTAAGAACTTGTTTCACAAAAACACCTGTACACCTTACAAAAATAAGTACCTTCAAAATTGTATGAAAACATTTTATTTACAAAAATATGGGGTTACCTTCAACTTGTTTAGTGCATAAATCACGAAACATCTGTTGTTATCTACTCACATGTGGTCTAACATAGTCAGGTGTTGATTAGATAGTCGGTGTTTTATATGTGCTATGAATTATAGATCAATTACATTCGTTAACCAGTAATGTGATTACAAGTAGCATGGACATATATTTCTCCGCATAACCAAACATATCGCTGGCTGAGTATGAGAAGGTCGTAAGTGTCACTTACGACCTTATAAGTATATTGCATATTTGCAATCTGCATCATAAGGCGCTTCTTATGAGCCTATTTTTATGAAAATCGGAACCTTTCATATTGACCAAACTGAAGTTGAACAAGCTTGTTTTACCATAAGTAAAGAATACTTGTTAGAAATTTTTTCTTGTTTTCTCAAAATATTGATTTTGTAGTTACCATCTTCTCATTCTAAGCCTGTGATATATTCTATTAAGATCTAATTACCATTACTATTGTACAACCGTTTCATAATATAACCTTATTTGCATATTTTCCATTTCTGTAATTAGGACCCTGATCTGATTAAGCATGTTTTGCAATAACAATATACAATAATACGATCGGGGGAAATCATTATTATATAGTCCTTTCAAAGTCAAATGAGAACGATTTGTAAACGTTAGCTCATCCGTCAGGTAAACTATGTTTATCTAGGTGTAACTGGGTATACCAGAGTTAACAGTAGTCCCTGCTTTTCTTTCGAATGGGACAGTTCCATCATTATTATCACTTTTTAAATCGACTATACTACATTCGAGTAGATGATCTATACGGAAATTTCCCGGTAACCATCCTTAATGGCAATCTTTTGAAAGAAGTAATTCAATAGAAATACATGCTTCACTATTTGAAAACAATTGTGTTGATATAGATCAAAACATACGTAGGCCTATATTTGTTTTGTTGTTTATCAAATTCAAATATTTTAAGCCAAATTGGCAAATTAAAAATAATTATGCCTTGGGCTAATTTACAACATATCAATTAGTGCGCTTACTTTTTTCAGGTTCAATGTGGTAACAGTCCCATCGTCAAGACATTCAACACCTGCAAATGAGCTGAACATGGGGAAGTGTAGGCACAGATGCTGGTGGACTGGGAAATAAACTTGGTGCAAGCCATTTAGACATTGGAATTGAACTACGAAGGCGAAACAGTGAACGTCGACCGAAAAAATAAATTTAGTAGAACTTACAAGTCATTTGGACATTGGACTTCAACTGCGAAACAGCGAAATTCGACTGGCAAAAATAAACTTAAAATCTACACATTTGACTTAAACTGCGAAACACAAAACATCGAAACAAGTACTTGCACAGGAGTCTGTAACAAGCAAGGTCAATTACGAATATCGGACACTAATCCTGTTAACTAAATGTTATTCGTGGAGTATTAATAATTAATATAAGTAATTTTCCGGCTTTCTGTATGGCTTTATGTTCGGCGATTCTTGGTTATATTGGAAACAGCAGTCGAAGGTGCTGGTGGTCCCGATTCTGATACAAAGGAACGCTTAGAACTAATAGAGACCTTTGGTTCATTCAACCATTGTTGACAGAAAGTAACTCGAATTGAGATTAAAGAATAATCTCACATATAATATAAAAAGGAATTATTGACTATATTCAAATTTCTGTGGTATGATGTTTTAAAGGCGGAGATGGATACATAAGGAAAAAACGAAAGAAGCCCGTTTGGAATCAGTTTCTATCATAAAACAAGAATGTTTGTACTTACATTTTAAACACAAACTTATGACAGAACTACAGAGAATAAGTAAACCAACTGAAAATGAAATGAGTCTATCTTAGTATTACCGAATCAGGGTAGTATTTATCTGGACGAAGAAGACTCCATTGGGATGGTTTGGGACATGTGAGCTTGATTAATACAGTTAATGTGTCAGGAATTAAGTAATTACGTGTTTGAATTAAATGAAATGCTTGATGTAGCACCTGATGTAATTCAATCATAAGGAATGAAAGGAAGTGCAATGAATCAGAAAACAACTCGCTCGAACTGTGTACTCCCGTGTTGGACGATGTCGCTGAATCCAAAAGTGTACATGAAACTATGCGCGATACTGATATTGTTCTTGTTCATAACTTTCTCACTCTCCTCGTCAAAGTTGACATCTGTGATGAACCTCTCGTTAAGGATAAGGGCACAAGTTGCCGATGCCATGAGCGACTTGGTGAGCTCTAACTATTCGGAAACTAACGCTTTACCAAATGAAAGTTTTCCGAGATATTTTGAAGTGGAAGAAAACAAAAGACTTAAACTTGAACAGCACGTACCTATGCAAAATATCGTTGTTAAACAACCCACCGGTGATACGGGCACTGGAACTAATGCCAGTGTCGGTGTTAAGCTTCTAAGTATTAACCCATATACGACGAAAGACTCAAGTGTGACGTTTAAAGAGAAAGAGATTATCAAAGCTGAAAACGTGGATATTTTTGGTAACATTTATGGTTCGAAAAATAAAACTCGAAAACCAGAGTGCAAGTATTGTTTTGAACATAATTTTAAGTATTTAATACAGAATACACACATATGTAAGCAAAATGTTCCTGGTCAGAAAATAGATCTTATAATTCTCATAACTACAACTCATAAAAACTTCAATGCTCGCACAGCTCTCCGTAAAACGTGGTTAACGATTACAAAGAACAACACGGCCAATGTTAGGTACGCCTTTCTTCTGGGTGCCATTCCAACCACCCAGTATAGCAAACTTGTGGAACAGGAAAATAATCAGTATCACGATATAATAAAAGAAGACTTTGTAGATTCGTATAATAATTTAACGTATAAAACTATCATGGCCTACAAATGGGCCTCGACAATCTGCAGTAACGCTGAATATGTCATGAAGACTGATGATGACATGTTTGTTAATGTACCAAATGTTCTAAGACTTGTGAAAGGTGTAAATAAGGAGAATCTCCAAAATTCCATATTAGGTTCGTGTAGCAAAAAAGCTAAACCTATCCGTAATTTGAAATCCAAATGGTTTGCGTCGCCGGAAAGTTATCCAGATACGTATTATCCAGGGTTTTGTTCTGGTACAGGTTATGTGACTAGTATGAATGTGGCTAGAAAAGTGTATGAGATATCACCTAGTGTACCGTACTTTCACCTGGAAGATGTGTATGTGTCTTTGTGCATCAAAAAGTTAGGTTATCACTTACAAGGAACGAAAGGATTTAATCCTGGACGACCTAAGCTTGATCCATGTCTTTATAAGGGACCCAGTCTGTTGACTGCTCATCGTTTACCACCGAGTATATTGACGATGTTGTGGAGACGAGAATGTCAACATAGGCCACTTCGTTTGAGATTTGCACAGATGAAAACGTGATAGTGTGTATTAATGATTATGTACGCATGTGACGTCACTTGTGAATGTATTGTGTTTATGCTTTGTGAAATATGTTATTCTTGCAGAAACTATATTTCGACATTGTACGAAGCTCAACTAAGAAGACGAACGGTGCGAATACGTTACCGATGTACATCTAAGTTATACATGTACTAACTACATTCAATTTGGTGAACGGCGGTCTAGAGTTTGGGCAGGCACGTTTGGATGGGCAGTTGTCGATTCCCATCCCCGTTGGTGCCACTGCTTAATTTCTCTTCGCAAGGAATATTTTGAATTATGTTCCACTCTACACAGGTTTATGAATTGGTACTCGAAATAGTCAAAAGCCAAACTGAATAATCTGCGGCTGTCATCAGCACAAAGTGTAACAGCTGACTTGTGGGGCCCGAGGCCTGGGGTAAATATATAGTCGACTGGATGGACGTAAAAACTAGGTCTCAAAGTAGACTCTAAATTTCTTTTATTTTATTTTTACATGTATTACATGACTATTTCTCTGTGATCAAAGTAAGTATAATGTTTGTCTTGCAGGATATGCTTACCCATATTGTACTGTATATATAATATACAAAATTGTCACTGACTGAACTTACACTAGGATACGTACCAATTATTTAAACTACACAAATTGCATGTACATGTATTTAACACAATTTGGCTAAGAAAGAGCTCATTCAAAATTTAATCAACTTTTAAAATCCCATGGCAAAAGTTGGCAAAATTTAAATGGACGTGCGGTCATGGTGATTAAGTCTCAGATTTCAACTATCTTCACAGTTTGGTAGTTTGTGTAGAACGTTTTGTCCGTGTTACATTCACAACAACGACTTTTCATTAACAGCATCATATTATCAACACGCTTCTGGGAAAATGTGCCGTCATTCACCGACAAAGGTTTATAGTTAATCGAATGCATATCGTGTGACGTCACTCGTACGTGGATTCGCCATGCAAGAACATGAGCATGCCGTATGTTTTCAATGACAACATTGCCAACAACGTGTTGGTCGGACAGGCTTCAACTGTTACTCTCAAAATAACCAAAAACACAACACGGATGGTCCCGAATCTTGATCCGGTGACATCCGGCTTTTTCCGGAACTGTCGTGTCGTGTTTTATGGAATTTGTTCTTTGGTACATTCTTGATTCGAATACACTTGGCATCTTTTATACTCTGGTTTAATAGAAATACTTACTTCAGAGATAGGTCAGGGGCCTTATTCACCAACGTTGTAAGTCTAAAACTCAGACTTGGACTTAAATTTGTCATTATTCATAACCACTGGCATTTCTTTGAAACTAGATTTAACCATGTGAAATTTTATCAGACTATTAGTTGTTACCCACTTAACATATATACCAATTTATATCAAAATCGGTACATTTTTAACAACATGAGAGCGAATAGAACATTTGACGATGTAAAGTCTAAGTCTATATTTTAGACTTATATCATGGCTACGTGATGTTAACTGAAGGGGTGGCGCTAAATCCAATGATAATCGAGGGGGTGGGACTTAAATTTCAAAGGAATGAGTGCAATAACTGCAGTGCATGATAATATTATCCTGCACTGAAAGGTGTCGCAAGCATACTGTAAATCTTTAATTTTCGTGGGCGATTAAATTTCTCGGACTTTATGGTCCACCTTCAACCTCGAAATCAAATCCATTCGAACAATAAACTTTACCCTTGTATTTATTACCTGAAATGCAAAATCCACGAATTAAAGTCCCATCGAAATGGTCATATTTACTTAAACCACAAACTTTCATCCCAACGAAATTCAATGATTTTGCAGTGTACCACTGTTTATACGTTAACTGTAAAATAATCCGTGATGTCCGTGCTTGAAAAGTACGTACTGGGGTCTACAACTTTAAGGTAATAGAGTGTAATCTATAGTGAAGTAAAGTTTCAAAAATGTTTTTTTTCTTTCAAATTTATTTTGTCGGATAAAATAGGCATTGTATTATGATCATATTACATTTGCACTTGAGGTTAGACACAAATAAATTTCAAATTTGTTGACGCATATGACAGCAATTGGATTGCAAATCATGCCCGTTCACAATCAAAGTAAACATGACATTAAAAGTTCAAGTTTGTTGTTGGGGACTTAGTCAGTAGTATAAGGACCGAAATCTTACAAAGAAATGATTATAAAATACATTCATGAGTTTGTATCATGCAAAACTGCAATGACCTTGCAAACCGAAGGAAGAAAACGTGTAATTTTCTTGAAAAACATGCACAATCTCCGAGTTGTACTCCGTGCCCTTAATATCACAACGTGGTATTGGAAATTTTAATCGGTCAGCGAGGACAATGTACCGTTATGTGATATTTAGCCACACCCAATGCAATTTGACAGCCAATGATATAAGCCAGAAAGAGAAACTTAACACTCGGTTTCCTTATTTAGTCTCGGGCTCCGCCCTCGACGAAATAAGGCAACCTCGCGTTTGCGTTCTCTTTCTATTACTTACAACGTTGGTGAATAAGGCCCCTGATCTTGTGTTTGTATTTTTGTCATACTGTAAGTTTTTAACTATATGTTATCATTCACATTGCAAAATCTGAATCATTGCCACTTTATATCACGAACGTTTACTTACTTTTGGCCACGATAATCACCTAACACAAAATCACAAATAACATGTCGAGATTTCATTTATTTGAAACAATTGCAATTTGAGCCCGGACGCAAACGTGATTTTTTAGGTTGCTGTTTTAGGTAATATTCGCTAGAAACAACATATTTTTACAGTAAAATCGTTATACAGTGTATACGAGTGTTCTATAACATAATTATATTACATTTTTGCTCGGTCAAATTTACGCAATTTTTTAGCCTGAACTTGTTCGCGAGGTTGAATCTTTACGGTTTTAAAACCAAATACGAGTACAACTTATCGCGTTTTATTCATGTCTTATAACACTGGTATAAATGTTTTCTGATTTTAGAGTATATTTTGTTAAGAACATTAACATATCATTCACTATTTTAAACAGTGTACATTCATTTTTTATTCAAACTCAACGAACGAAAATCATTGACAGTGCAATATAGTCGATGCAAAAATATGCTACTCAAAGTTTGATAAGGGTCAGGAAGTCAGTATTCAGAAAACGTTTAGAAAAATATTAAACTATCATCCAATTTGTTGCTAAATTCCGAGAAATGTATGTGTTGTATATGACATGCATTGACAAAATGTCGCATTTTTCATGGCAACTGGTTGGCCATCGTCGGATACCCACGGTCGTTGCCTCCGCTCCGCTACGTAGACCCTCGGTCGTTGCCTCCGCTCCGCTACGTAGATGTACGTAGCGGAGCGGAGGCAACGACCGTGGGTATCCGACGATGCTGGTTGGCCCCATAAATGGGGACTCAAGTGACAAGCATGTAACGCTGAATGTAAAAAACAACCGGATCACATTCTGTTATCACGGGGGCACTTGATTACATCACAGATATTTTAGTGAGGTTGTGGTTATCAGCCCTTGTACATCAAATTTGAAGCATCCTTTAACCGATTACAATATGACATTTTAACCAGTTCTGAAAATTACATCAGCGTATCTGATATTATGTTTGCCAAATATTCGCTAGGGACATTTCTTGGCCCTTATCATATTTTGAGTTGTATAGTAGTTATCTGAATTTGGATAAAAATTGTACATATAACACGTGATCGTCAAAATCGGAATGTATTCATAATAAAATAAATTAATTATATGATTGTAATAATTATGTAAAACATTGCGTACTCGTATGTGATATATTAGCTTTTTGAGCATCTGTTATCTGTCATGTAAAATTTAATGATCGTGTTCACTCATATACTCATCATGCAACATAATTATATGTTCTTGTTATGTGATATGTTATGGGTACGTGGCCTATGAAATTATTAAACATAATCATAAAAATATTATATTTCATTGTTTGTTTTACCCAAATGACCTATTTAGCAAACTTTTCAAAAGAAGCCAAGAATTCCAGTCCATATATGTACTTGATTTAATAATATTTAATAAGCTAACTACTTTGTTTTGGAACTTAATTATATCCGCACTACTGTCATCTTGACCTTGTTCCTACATGTGCCTCCGTAGCCTAGTGGTTAGCGCACTTGGCGTCTAATTTGGCAACCCGGGTTCAAATCCGGATGGAGACAAATACGTGTAAATATATGACTGCAATATTTCAGCAAAGAGCTGACTTGCAAATAAAGGCTATGCTCGTCATTTCGGCTAATACAGTGTGGAGATTTTGACTTGATTATCGCCCTTCTATTAGCATGACTTACAGCTGGTATAATAGTATTGTATATATTTATAACCCACATTGTATGTTTTCATAAACGGAGAGTGCCAAGAAGATGCTCGATGTGTAATTACATTTACAATTTGCAATCACACATCTACAGCATAGGGGCCTGTATCGTCTTCCACTCCCTCATTCACTGTTTAAGAATAACAGTAATGTTATTCTTAAACAGTGAATGAGGGAGTGGAAGACAATACAGGCCCCAATGATCTAAAGGACCAATATTGCACATATTGTACGAGGAAATTGTCCCTTACGGCGAAATACAAACCTTAAATCTACCACTCCCCATTTGGCTATGGAAGGTGGTCAAAGCGATATCTGTTACACTATATCGATTTCTTATGTACTATTGCCGTTCGCCTCTCCGTCTGAAAAGGCCATGAAATTTGACAAAATTACAAAATGCCGATTTTCCTCCTCATGTGTAGATGTTGATTGTTCTTTGTTGAAGGGTAAGTTAGTACTGGTCGGGATCTGGTGTATGTGAATTAGTTATCGTATGCAGCCTGTGTGAAAGACATATTTTGAAAACAACGTACGTGAAAATTACATTGAGCGGACAAAATCAACATATTCTGTTCTTGTTAAACTAGTTGGGATACATTCAGAAACATATGGCTAAAGTGAAATGGTCGTCGTATACACAGGTGACAATATCAGTGTTTGTAAAATAAAATAAATAAAAATGAAATTAAATCCAGTGACGGATTTTTTTAGTATTGTTTTTTTTTTTTTTTTTTTAATCATTTGAGGACCAAACACTGATACTGCCACCTGTGGTCGTATATGTATAACTTGATCTTGATAGAGCTGTTAAAAAACAACGTTTAATCCGGATAAACAATTTGTGTTCTTGTTGACTACTTTCAATCCTAATATATCACACATATATCTTCGGGGATCTTCTAGAACGTTGAAACAATTATGTGTGTGAAGTTAGCAGCCAGTTGCCAGTTGCCAGTTGCCAATTCAACTTTTTGAATCGGCAACTGGCAACTGTCAGCTAACTTCACAACCCAGCAGCTGATTCGTCGATTTCGAAAGTTGAATCGGCAACTGGCAACTGTCAGCCAGCTGACGATTCAAATTTCACTGTAGACTCGAATTGGCAACTGGCAACTGTCAGCCAGCTGACGATTCAAATCTTTCGGGAAAATCGAATTGGCAACTGGCAACTGTCAGCCAGCTGACGATTCAAATTTCACTGTATACTCGAATTGGCAACTGGCAACTGTCAGCCAGCTGACGATTCAAATTTCACTGTAGACACGAATTGGCAACTGGCAACTGTCAGCCAGCTGACGATTCAAATCTTTCGGGAAAATCGAATTGGCAACTGGCAACTGTCAGCCAGCTGACGATTCAGATTTCACTGTAGACTCGAATTGGCAACTGGCAACTGTCAGCCCGCTGACGATTCAAATTTCAATGTAAAATCGAATCGGCAACTGGCAACTGTCAGCCAGCTGACGATTCAGATTTCACTCTAAAAATCGAATTGGCAACTGGCAACTGTCAGCCAGCTGACAATTCGAAAAAAACAACTTTTTGGTGAAAAATCGAATTGGCAACTGGCAACTGTCAGCCGGCTGACAATTTGAAAAAATATATTTTTTTGTGAAAAATCGAATTGGCAACTGGCAACTGTCAGCCAGCTGACAATTCGAAAAAAAAATTTTTTTTCAGAAAATAGAATTGGCAACTGGCAACTGTCAGCCAGCTGACAATTCGAAAAAAAATATTTTTTTGTGAAAAATATAATTGGCAACCGGCAACTGTCAGCCAGCTGACAATTCGAAAAAAAAAAATTTTTTCGAATTGTCAGCTGGCTGACAGTTGCCAGTTGCCAATTCGATTTTTCACCAAAAAAAATATTTTTTTTTCGAATTGTCAGCTGGCTGACAGTTGCCAGTTGCCAATTCGATTTTTCACAAAAAAATGTTGTTTTTTTCGAGTTGTCAGCTGGCTGACAGTTACCAGTTGCCAATTCGATTTTACAGTGAAATCTAAATCGTCAGCTGGCTGACAGTTGCAAATTGCCAATTCGATATTACAGTGAAATCTGAATTGTCAGCTGGCTGACAGTTGCCAGTTGCCAATTCGATTTACCCGAAAGATTTGAATCGTCAGCTGGCTGACAGTTGCCAGTTGCCAATTCGAGTCTACAGTGAAATTTGAATAGTCAGCTGGCTGACAGTTGCCAGTTGCCAATTCGATTTTCCCGAGAGATTTGAATCGTCAGCTGGCTGACAGTTGCCAGTTGCCAATTCGTGTCTACAGTGAAATTTGAATCGTCAGCTTGCTGACAGTTGCCAGTTGCCAATTCGAGTCTACAGTGAAATTTGAATCGTCAGCTGGCTGACAGTTGCCAGTTGCCAATTCGATTTTCCCGAAAGATTTGAATCGTCTGCTGGCTGACAGTTGCCAGTTGCCAATTCGAGTCTACAGTGAAATTTGAATCGTCAGCTGACTGACAGTTGCCAGTTGCCAATTCGATTTTCTCCGAAAGATTTGAATCGTCAGCTGGCTGACAGTTGCCAGTTGCCAATTCGAGTCTACAGTGAAATTTGAATCGTCAGCTGGCTGACAGTTGCCAGTTGCCGATTCAACTTTCGAAATCGACGAATCGGCTGCTGGGTTGTGAAGTCAGCTGACAGTTGCCAGTTGCCGATTCAAAAAGTTGAATTGACAATTGGCAACTGGCTGCTAACTTCACACACATGAAACAATTACATTATTTTGAGGATACACCATGCACATACTACAGTTATGAGAGAACAAATGCGTAGTTAGCAATAAATTATCAACATTAAACAACAAGGAAAATGCTTAACCCAAAAGCTGCTAAGTGGAAGAGGAAAACCTATCTTAGTTATAACATTATATAGGTCAGACATTTCTGTGTTGGAGTGCCAAGTCTGTAAGGAGGTATGGACGCCTTTTATATACCGATACAATTTTCCCGAAACAACTTAATTACAGTAGTATTGTAGAGAAAATGTCTTAATTGACATTAACTCGTAAAGTGATAAACATGATATGTCACCAGACTATTTTTTCGAGATACTAGTTTTTCTGACGACTAAGCAGCCTCTAATGTTCATTCTAAAATCTAGACATTTCTGGAATTACAAAAATGCATATGGCACCAACATTTTTCAATTATTCAATTTGCATAGATATTCATATCGTGTTATCCTTATTTGGGTCGTTCAATTGTCTCCCTTGTTACGCTAAATATAACGGGAATCGAGATAAATACCAGAGAGTTGTGTGCTCGTGATGCAATATAATGCATCGTCGCTCTACATAACGTGTACAACTGCATATAGTAAGAATAAATTAAAAAAAGATCCTGGTGAAATACTTATTTAATGGTTTCCATAATCTGTCCACTGTATGTAAGTATGTGAATGGTGGTCCTAACCGGGTGTAGAATATACAAAATAAAGCAATCATTTCTAATATATTTTTTATATAAAACTATACGATATTTACAAACTTTGTATATAAAATTTAAAAATGTGAACAAAATACTCCTTACTTAATAATTATAAACATGTACCTCAAAGCTTTGAACTGCGACATTTCAATACAACTGCACGAAATATAGTGAAAATCATCAGTATTTGACGCAGACTTGAAGTTATACAATTGGCATTTTTGTCAAAACCAAAAGCCATGCTATTTGGAGGGAAACAACTTAAATAATGCAACAGAAAGGTTTATTGAAAAATTCATCAAGAGCTGTTACACACCAGACTAAACGAGCATGAACAGAGGTTATATGCACATTGTAAACTGCCTAGACATACTCCAAATATCACATTCCGTCAACGTACTGGCCACTTCGGTCAATGAAGAAATTTGAGACGGGATTTTTGGAGGAAGCTGAACGCCGGTGCGGGACAAAGAAGCAGACACTATATTCCATATACTGCAAATCTACCCTCAGTCTGGGGAAAGCATGACATAGTTTGGTCCACAAATAATTAGCTTCATCTTCTATGACCGTTTATATCCAAACTCAAGATAAAAATGCCTTGAAAGATTGAACGTTATAATCTACTATATTTTATATTCAAACATATTCTAATAACATGTTTAATAGTTTTTCGTAATTTCCTATTTTCTACATACAATCTGAAAGATAAAAGGATAGACATATCCAACGCATGGAAACCGTTAACTCCCCAGAAACGCCTTTTTGTTGCATCTTGAAGACAATTTTCGAAATAATCAACACATTCCCTAATTTCATTAAAACTAATCTAGCTTAACTCTTTCCATCGTAGATATTTATATAAAACAGAAACCAAACCTTACGCATTCATACTCAGTTGCCAATCGTGTAAAGATTCATACGCCAAAATCATGCGTTTTCATACTTTATGTGGTCTGTCGAGTATGCATCCATACATAACAAGCGAACGCACGCATTCAAAAGCTTTGGTCAATATTATTTGCATTCATACGCCAAAATTGAACGCATTCATACGCACCGACAATGCACAAAAACAGCATTATTGTGCGTATTCATACTTCTCAATCGTACGCATATATACGCCATTTAGAATGTCCAAGGTAATCCGATTGAAAAGATCTTTAAAGAGGCATTCCCTATAACTAGCATATTTTCATCTACTATCACATTAAAAAAGCGAAATGCACAAATCACTATCAATTATCATAATTTGTCAGAAGAAAGTGTGCTAATATGTCAAAAATATATTCAAATTACCATTAATTATTTATCGCTTCCAGCGATTTGTTATTATGTGGTCAAAGGGAAACAACTCGTGACTATTTTGGTTCGTTATGGAAATATATTTTAATTTATGTCTCGGTAACTGGTGGGAGTTTTTTGTTGAAGATTTGAGGGGTTTAAGCATTTACGATTCTCATTTAATGTATAATATTACTGAATCGATTTAAATGATCAAAGTTATAGGGAACGCCTCTTTAAAGGTGGATTATGGAAAAAATATGTACAAAGAACAAAAGTTTCCTTGAATAACGCTGGTCATATTCTGGTGGAACTACTTTATCTCTACTTTACCATCTGAAAAAGAAACAGAAACCAGTAAGTAATTAAGTTTTTTCTATTGCTACGAAGTATAAACTGATAATCAACATAACTCACGGACAGTATTCTCAAGACAAAAGCGATCACAATCTCATCCAGTTATCACAAAAGCAGAGTATGTATTGTTTTAATGTTCTGAGCATGCATGCATTGTTTTCACAGTCTAAGGGAGACAACCTTATCCGAATATTACCATTACTGAAGCTCAAGGGATATACTGCTTGATATTAGCGGGATTTTCAGTCCACATGCAGCAACGGTCTGGGGCTGCTTTAGGTGCACCGCCAAAAGAGATGTTGGCATCGTTAGAACAAGCCAGTCGTCTTGTTTTTTTCACAACTAAATATCCGTCAGTTATTAAAAAAGTTCGTTTAAATGTTTAACTGAGTACGTGTTTGGCTCCCAACCATACACTTTCACATGGGTTCACCACAGTAACTATATACTGTAATTATACCAGTTCCTCAATTGTAAATTGGTAAAATAGCAACGTAATTTATGTTTATGTACTAATTGTACTTACCCGTATCAGGTGGCCCAACTTCGTCATAAGGTCGGGGTACTCGTTTCGTCTGTTGTGCTGCATAGAGATAGAAAACACAATTAATCTATTATCACTTAATTGTAAATCTTGTTTCGTCTTTTAAAACTGAATTGTTAACGAAGGGCGTTCTTCCGACTCGTTCGATTGAGCCTCTTTTGTTTTAAAATATCTACCGTAACTTCCACTCGAGGTCAAGAGAAACGCAGACATAATAAAACAAAATGGCGGCTTCCAGTGAGTTCAGGCTGTGTTCGACTCTCAACCTCTTATTTCTGGAAACACGTTTGTCTGTCGGTAGAGACACCGACTAGTCTTATGTGAGAATAAACAAAAATATATTACCATTGACTGCTATTCCTGAACCATCTTCTCCAATATCTACCTGGTCATACGGGTGCTGTCTGTTTTGAGGAGCTGTAGGAAATGAAATAGGAAATAATAAACGATGAATCTCTACAGAGGAAGATTACTTTATAAGTTTATAGGTACAGTGCTGTCGGGTAATTCTGCGCACCTAACGGGTATTGGCTTTCTACATTTGAGATTGTTTTATTTTTAGAATAAAGTATGGTGCTGTTTGGATAGAAACAACCTTCATTGACAAATGTAAACAATTCAAAACACCATACCTTCGATAAACTAGGTCAAATGTCGTCACAAAAAAGATGGCTGCCGGTTTTCATGACATAAATTTTTTCGGCTAATTCTGCGCAGGTGGAATTGTTTTTTTGTATAGTCTGTTTCAAAGATTTGTTTCACAAGAAATTTATCACAGTATCGAAAGAATAAGTCATTTAGACAATGTTGACAAAAAGGAAAAGTCATCACCCATGACAAATGTGCATTTATTCAAATTATGTGTCACGTGGTATGTCAATTTAACGAAAATCGCCGTAGACACTCATTTTGGTCAAACTTTCGTAGAAATACTTTTCCGATTTCGTCGAAATGATTATAAAACACTGGAAGACAGAAGAAAAAACGACCAAGTGTAGCAACGTTAAATGTCGCATCGACGCTAAATGTCGCACTTGACGTTAAATGTCGCAAGACTGACGCTAAATGTCGCAACCGACGCTAAATGTCGCAATTCCCCCTGACGCTAAATGTCGCATCTGTGACGTTAAATGTCGCAACAAACTGGCCTGACGATAAATGTCGCAACACTAACGCTAAATGTCGCAATCCTTTATATACACTATTTTGTAGTATTACTGTTCTAGTTTTGGTTCAGACGTATCCACAGTTATTAGGGGTTTACTCAAAGGGGTTCGACACTTAAGCCTGCAGTGATTAAAAACTTAAATTTAAACAGTTTTTAATCACTGCAGGTTTATGTGTCGAACCCCTTTAGGTTTACCGAATGAACCATATTTTACTCGTTATACCCGGTTCAGTGAACTCTCGTACAACCGTAACAACACTGGATCGGCAAGACGAACCGTGGTGATAAATACATAAAATAAAAAATACCAGACTTGGTTTGCACCTGAAGTGGATATCGAACCCATACTGTACGCTGTCATACGGTCGGATCAACACAGTTCGTCAAGGTTAGCCTAAAACGACTAAGAAGTTCACGATGTCTCAAAGGTTCATACAACGGGACAAACCGGGAATGCCAAACCGGCACAGTGATAATAGGTCTCTGCTGTCAGCTCGGAACCGGGATACACCGAGATAATCCGTACTGATACATGTACCGGAATGCAACATCGCGGTACAGCTAAGGTTGTAACCCAGTTTTGACTCCATATTTCGATTCTGTTGAAATATTGACCATTCCTCCCGGTATCTCCTGATGACTCCACAAGGCTTAAAACAGGCCTCTTTTGCCAGTTTGATTACAGTATCACGGTTCACCACGGTTCGTCTTGCCGATCCAGTGTTGTTACGGTTGAACGAGAGTTCACTGAACCGGGTACAACGAGTAAAATATGGTTCATCCGGTAAACCTAAAGGGGTTCGACACATAAACCTGCAGTGATTAAAAACTGTTTTCAATTTTTTCTATTAATTTCTAATGTCTATATTTCATACAATATACACAGTAGAAGTAAAAAAAAAATTTTTTTTTAAAGTTTTTAATCACTGCAGGCTTAAGTGTCGAACCCCTTTGAGTAAACCCCTAATAACTGTGGATACGGCTGGACCAAAACTAGAACAGTAATAGGGTATTTAATTGCCTGCGCGTAGCGCAGGCTATTGAAAATACCCAGACCGGTAATACGGGTGACATGCGTATTTTCGTTGAGTCTCAGCAGGTACTAATGCTTTCAAAAAAAGTTATTTCCGGTCAAAAATTTCAGGCAGTTTTCCGAGGTGAATGGTCCTTGGAATATAAAAAAAATAGTAAGCTGTAAACGGTTGAGCCTATCGTTCTCTTTCAATTAATTATTATTTTTAAAAAAATGTGTAATAAATAAAACAAACTATTTTTAAAAAACAAAGGGAAGTAAGAAATACCTCTACTCCCCATGACCGTGGACCGTGTCACTAGCCAATTCATTGCGAGCGTTTGCGAGATTTTTTCCATGCGCCCGTTTCACATGGAAGATGTTTTAAGAAACATCAAAAATAAACGTGAAATTTTCATTTAAATAGCCGATTTATCATGACAGTACTCGATCTTCGAGGAAATTGGTCTTTAATAGACATTTTTACGTAGCTTTACAATGATATCAACACTCAGATCATACCAGATGCTTGAACGTAAGTAGGCTACAATTCGTTCCATGTCAACAACTGAACAATGCAAATCAACAATTCTATGTCTCAATGTATAGCTTGTCAAAGCAATGTTTATGAGATTATTTTGTTACTGTCAGTGTGTATAAGACTTATGTACCAGTTAGTTTCATCCACAGCAGCCCAGCCACGGGGGAAGGGCGCTCTGGAATTTTGAGTTGTCAAAAACAACGGCCCTTCTACGGCCAGCGGGGGAAGCTGATGGTAAAATCTCCCGCATTTCCCCTGACATCTACCGGTAAATATTGTCTTTAGGCTATAGGTTTTCGCAGAATAAATCCTAAATTTCCCCTGCCTTGCGGGGGAAGCTAGATGGTAAAAACATGGCTTTATTTCATGTTTATCGGTGGTTTACGGCGGAATAACGGTGGATTATTCCCCTATAATTTCACTGTTCATAATTTCACAGTTCATAATTTCACGGCAAACGGACTACTTTTTTAAAACAAATTTCCCCACCGCAAAATATAAAGTAATAAGCATTTTCACTGGTTTTCTTTATCTTTAACAAATAACAGAACATTATATGTAATAAATGTAAAACAAATGGACGAAATTGAAGCCATTGCAGAAGAACTACTTGATTGCAACTCGACGCGTGCATGGCGGGAAAAAGACGTCACGCAAAACATTTGAGGTATATAGTGGCGTATTATCATAATTTCAGCTATTTGAAGCATGAAATAAATAGAATATTAGTATTTAACCGTGTATGATCGCTGATAATTCACCTCGTGAGCAGCTGACTTATATTTTCACTCGTGGCTACGCCACTCGTGAAAATATTACATCCGCTGCTCACTCGGTGAATTATCAGCCGATCATACACGGAAAAATACAAATATCCTCTATGTCTCCCTGGCTATCCGCCATGGATCCCTGTGGTCAGGGGAACTGGGGATGCAACTGACTGGTGCATTAATTATTTGTGGTGAACAAACTTGTGTACTAGGAGGGTCCATATGTTGTTGCTTATGTAATAACATCTTCGATTTTCCAAGCGGATAAGGACGAAAGACAAACGTCGGAGGCTGTAATATATCTATATTCTGAATATAAATAAACCATCTTAAAGTAGGCCTACAATACTACAATACAGTACAACAAGGTACGTCTTTGATTTTATTGAATTGGAATCAAATTATGACAATTTGATTGATTGACTTGTGTGCTGTATAAAGATAACAATTCACAATGATTGCATGCATTTGTTATCTCCCTTGGATAATGCATACCAACTGGGGCCCGTGTCTATATCTACAAACATAGCCTAGCGGTTATCTAATATTTATTAAATACCCTTATAGGCAATGCCTTAGTTCATATTACTACAAAATAGTGTATATAAAGGATTGCGACATTTAGCGTTAGTGTTGCGACATTTAACGTCAGGCCAGTTTGTTGCGACATTTAACGTCACAGATGCGACATTTAGCGTCAGGGGGAATTGCGACATTTAGCGTCGGTTGCGACATTTAGCGTCAGCCTTGCGACATTTAACGTCAAGTGCGACATTTAGCGTCGATGCGACATTTAACGTTGCTACACCAAGCAAAGTATGTAAGAAATAGAAAGTTAAGGTGCGCAGAATTACCCGATGCGCAGAATTACCCGAAACGACTGTATTACGCAGTAGTATGTTATTTACTCAAAAATCTGAATGAAGAGAATCGCAATATTTTCCAGGTTTTTTTTGTATTTTAATATTGCAAATCGGGACCGTCGGACGTTACTAACGCAACAAGTTTCCGGAATAATCACGGAAAGACCCGAGTAGTAACGATGGCGATTTCACCATCCTCAAAAATCAGTGGTAAGTCAAGACACTGTCGGACCAAATCTTTTCTGATGAAGAATTCGATATTTGGGAAATAAAAAAACTCCAATAACTCTCGATTGGTGATATTTTAATTGTTTCGATTAAGTACAATTAAACCATTTTTGATATTATCTAAATATATGATAGATATATCAAGAGCTGTCAATTGATATAAATTTATATTTAACCAGTTTTGGATTTTTTATTAAGCGAAGCTCTGGCGAACTTAATAATATTTCATGAACGAGTTTAAAATAAATACATGTATATCAATTGACACGTGATGGAATCTTTATACCAAATGACACTAAAACGCAAAATTCGCATCGCTGTTTTGAAAAGCACACCAATGTAGTATAACTTTATACTACACATGTGTGATATAAGACTATAAGCACTCCGGACACAAGGAAAGTCATGTGACATAATGTATATAAATTACCTTTCTGTACATCATTTGGCTCCTTGTCTGAAATACACAAACACATAAGAGATAAATTACATCGATACTATTAATACATAAGTGTTATTTGGTTTATAAGCATTGGAAATGGTCGCATCATTTTATGATGTCGATTTGAAAAATGTGTCATCACTTTATTAAATAGTCTAATACTATCATGATGAACTGTGCATGATGATTAAAGAGAGTGTGGACTAAGGGAAACAACTCCAACAAATGTAAATGAAATCGCACTTTGATTTACATCCCTTACAAACACAATTTATATTAACCAGTGCTTTTTCTAATAAAACATATGGTATATGACACATATTAATGAAAGATAGTAGATTTCTGTTTAATACGTTTGGTAAGAGTATCAATCACTCTATTTATGGTGTTGCATGTATTGGTATATTTAATATTGATAGATCGATATTTATTGATAGTTGTGATTGATTGTCAAACGGTATGAAGAGCTGTTTTTGTTGATGACACATAGCTCTAGTTCCGTGTGACTTTAACCTACATTTTAGCAAAAAACGGAAGTAAAATGGTTTCATTTTGTAAAGTTTTGCGATTCTCACATTAACTAAAGAATGTATGCACATAATGTTTACTGGTTTATTCAAATTCCCCTGCTCTCGTGTTTTGGTATTTTAAGGAGTGAATGATGGGTACCTTAAATCGATAAGTTATTGTAATAACTCAATACGTAGTGCAATAAATTAAACGGATTGTATGTTCACATTATCCCCATCCAACGTTTAAAGCAAGATTTACCACACATAAATTGAACTATTCCATTGCCTCAGTGAATGATCTATAATACGCAAGCATGCGTTACGTTTACTTCGGGGATCGGTTGTCAAGTAGACATGAGTGGTCTTTGGGGTCAATAGGGTTCGGATCAGATCTCAATTTGTGCCACTATTAACCACTATTATTTCCATTTGCAAGGACAACTCTCATTTCACGATATTACTGAGGTGTGCGAGTGGGTACCTGGGGGTTAAAGTGGTGTGGTGGCTGCCATCGGAGTGTGACCGCCAAATTGCGACTCAAGTATCGAGTGGGTCGGGCAATAAAGTAGGCATACCGCTGGCTTAGAATGAGAAGGTCGTAACTACAACTTACGACCTTAGAAGACTGATACATATTTGAAGTCTGCATCATAAGGCGCTTCGTACCATTTATGAGCCTATTTCATGTAAACTTGTCATTTCGACCAAAATTAAGTTGTAAAATTTGTTTTCCATTTATAAGAAAAAGAGTAAATTTCAGACAGTTTTTTCTTGTTTTCTCAAAATATTCATTTTGTACGTTCGTGTTTATCATTCTAAACCAACAATATTTGCGTTTTAATTTTTCAAACTCAGATTAAAACCACAGATGGTTACAACGTTATCGTGTTGTAACCCTTTTAGTGACTTTTTAAACGGTACACAAAATACAAGACCTCCTGAGATTCAAACTAAGCCTGACTATGTGTGAATAAAGATTAAAGTATCGTCATTGGTTTCGACGGAAGCTTGTTTTAATTACTGTATATCCGGACTTGTTGAGGACCATTTATACAGCAGGAGACAATGAACCAATAATTCGATGATTCAGACTTTTGACTCATAGCTATTATGGTAAACACCTGTTTTAACAACTGTGCAAATAGACATATATAGATTTTACAGTTGTATTTTGTACTTTTGGTTTAAATGAGATAAAACAATTTAATAACATAGACATTGTTGATGTACTTCAGTAACCATTGAGCACAAGGCCATGTACATTTTGTACATATTTTTGCATACAGAGAAGTTACTCGAACCGAAATTCAGTCGAGAAAAGTCGACATGAAAACAAATATGCATATACTAGCCTAGTTAACTCAAACGGAAAACGAATATGAACCAAGTCGAGTGAACTCTTACGAAAAACAATTGTCAAAGTCTTGTTAACTCGAACTGTCAAACAGATGTTTACACAGTCTAGTTAACTCGAACTGTCAAACAAATATGAACCAATTCTTGTTTACTCGAACTGTCAAACAAATATGAACCAATTCTTGTTAACTCGAAGTGTCAAACAAATATGAACAAATTCTTTTTAACTCGAACTGGGAAACATATATGAACCAATTCTTGTTTTCTCGAACTGTCAAACAAATATGATCCAATTCTTGTTAACTCGAACTGTCAAATAAATATGAAGCAATTATTTTAAACTCGAACTGTCAAACAAATATGAACCAATTCTTGTTAACTCGAATTGTCGAACAAATATTCAAGTCTTGTTAACTCGAACTGTCAAACAAATATGAACCAATTCTTGTTTACTCGAACTGTCAAACAAATATGAACCAATTCTTGTTAACTCGAAGTGTCAAACAAATATGAACAAATTCTTTTTAACTCGAACTGGGAAACATATATGAACCAATTCTTGTTTTCTCGAACTGTCAAACAAATATGATCCAATTCTTGTTAACTCGAACTGTCAAATAAATATGAAGCAATTATTTTAAACTCGAACTGTCAAACAAATATGAACCAATTCTTGTTAACTCGAAGTGTCAAACAAATATGAACAAATTCTTTTTAACTCGAACTGGGAAACATATATGAACCAATTCTTGTTTTCTCGAACTGTCAAACAAATATGATCCAATTCTTGTTAACTCGAACTGTCAAATAAATATGAAGCAATTATTTTAAACTCGAACTGTCAAACAAATATGAACCAATTCTTGTTAACTCGAACTGTCAAACAAATATGAGCCAACTCTTGTTAACTCGAATTGTCGAACAAATATTCAAGTCTTGTTAACTCGAACTGTCAAACAAACATGTACCCAGTCTAGTTAACTCGAACTGAAAACAAACATGTACACAGTCTAGTTAACTCGAGCTGAAAACAAACATGAACACAGTCTTGTTTACTAGAACTGAAAACAGTCATGTATCCAGTCAAGTTAACTCGAACTGAAAACAATCATGTATCTAACCTAGTGAAATCGAAATGTCAAAAAATGTGAACACAGTCATGAACCATGTCTAGTAAACTCGCACTGTCAAACAAATGTGTGCACAGTTTAGTTATATCGAACTTAAAACAAACAAACATGTACCCAGTCTAGTTAACTCGAACTGTTAAACAAATATTAACCCAGTCTTGTTAACTCGAACTGTTAAACTAAGGTGTACCCAGTCTTGTTAACTCGAACTGTTAAACTAAGGTGAACCCAGTCTTGTTAACTCGAACTGTTAAACTAAGGTGTACCAAGTCCAGTTAGTTCGAATAACAAACAAACAAATTCAGGTCAAATTGGGGTAACTCGAACTGAAAACAAACACGAACCCAGTCGAGTTAACTCGAAACGAATCCAATCAATAAGGTTCAATCTGAAAAACAAACGTCCGAATACAATAATATGAAAACTGCACCTACCTTCCTTTTTACCCAACCATCTACGGATAGCTGCCCAAAATTTACTCATCTTTTTAAAAGTTTGTAATTAAAGTTTATATATCCTGCTATAAATCCGATATGTGCATTAAGCACATGAAGTGTATTGAATGTCTAGTGTGGTAATTAAGTCTGAACAGAATATATATCTCTAAAATTCCCCTTCACAAATATGTCAATCCGTGTCGTGTAGCGTATGTAACACTTGAAGTTATCGTCTACGCACAAACAATGTTTAAACGAGACTCAGCTTTTTTGTATTAAACGATAATTACTGGATTCAAGCGACCACATATAAAGTATACTACGTTGTACTTATAGGTTCAATGACTCAATTCATCAACCCCAATGATTCATTTAATGATAAACATACAAACACCGCATATCATAAATACATATATGTACTCATGTATCAATATGCATATAACCGCCTGTCAACTGTCAATTAGTGAGCTACATCCAATTACTTGTCACTTAAGTGTTCACGTGCACGCTAAAATGCACATTCAATTTGTAGGTCTATAATTATCAATTTATTATCAAACTTTATAGTAGACTTTTCTTAACTAAGTCCCGATGCAAATTCACACTACACAATGTACATTGGCCTATACTAGTAATTATCAATTTTATCAAATTTTAAACTAGATTTTTATGAACTAAGACACGATGCAAATTTGCTAATTCACACTACACAATGTATATTTCGATAAATTTAAGTTATAACATACATACTTAGGATTCAATTGGACACATAAGGACGCTGAATACAAAACTTCTCACTATATCGAAACTTTTAAAACAATAGCTATTATTTCCGGGTGTACTTTGTTGTAAGAAAACTTCCTTTATCCGTCACGTTAATAAACAGTGCGTGGTTATATCCTATTTAAGTGTCTTCAGTAGATTTGGATAGATTGGTAGGGTCTCTATTGTTGAATAAGAATATTAACTTCCGGGTGTAGACAGGCGATAGTATAATATTAAATGTATAGATAAGATAAAGAGGACACCTATTGGTTCAGATTTATACTCTATATACGGGTGTACAAATATGTTACATGTATATTATCCTATCTAATATGTACAGTCTGTTCATACATGTAGCTACATGAGAACGGTTATAAACATAAGCTGGTCCATCAGTGCAGATAAGATAAAATTTAAATAGGACACTATAGCTACTGGTGGTCCAAAGACGGGTGTACAAATATTAATATGTTATAAGTTAAGTTAAGTTAAGTTACCAATTTTCTATGGCTCTGTTCAGCTGAAAGGCCGCTCAAGCACCCTTTGAAATGTTAACTCCCCTGGTCATTAGGCTACATATGGAAACCTACACTCGTGTCTGCCTGGGGACACTATTTCTCTCCTCTGGATGTGGCAGCCAACATCGATCTGCGGCGCACAGGATAGACACTGTCCTCTCAGGTACTATTTTACACCATGGTGGAGTGGAGCATGTGGGTCTTGCTCAGAGATATTAACCAGTGGTCTAGAGGGGGATCGAACCCGGGACCTCTCGATCCCGAAGCACGCGCCGTTCCTCTAGGCAACCGCTATCCACACCCTATCTAAAACGTACATGTATGGTGTTATTTAATATACTCAACAATGTAACAAATACATAGTACATTCCAACCTGTACGTAACAACCAGTTCACAAGTGCGCGAAGTATGACCATTGCTTACATGTGGTTGCTTATAATATGCGTATTCAGTATAACATAGGCTGACCAGGTGTCATCAAACATAGCTGCTGAAGAGAAAAGCACCCCCTCTTCTGCTGACCGTTTAATTAAAACCATTATAGGCCTATCATCAAATCAAGAAATAATTAGAATGTACTGTTATTCTGATTTTGACTGATCTGAAATGGTATCACTTCGATGGGCATCTGTAAATAATAATAATAATAATAATAATAAAGACTTTATTTTACGAGGAAACTTATTTGACAATATACGAAACAATCAATCTTCCATAAGATCCTCAACAATGAACAATGAACAATGAACTAGAAAAATAACTATGCCAAGAAAACAATGATATTTGATATTTTGATATTTTGGCCCCTATGATGTCTCACAATATAAGTTGAAAAATTCATAAAAGAGTGTCAGTGAAAGGATTTGAAAAAAAGAAGGTATACCTATGCATAATTATAGAAACATTATCAAGACAATATCTACAGCTGTAATTAAACAAAAAACGCTTAATCCGATATAGACACACCATAGGAGCCAGCGTATCATTATACATGTGAACGACATAATCAATATACTTAAAGCAATGGCATTTTAAAAACATAATACACAAAGGAATAATTATGCAGACGGATATATAGATTATTATACCTGCAATAGTAATGTTTGCATGAAGTTTGCTAGCCAGTCATTAGGTTGTAGCAATAGCATGGGATGTTTCAAAGTATGATGGCTTCACCCAGCGTAGATATAAAGTTTTAAAATGTTGAAAAGAAGTAGAGTTTTTGATGTAAAGAGGGATAGAATTCCATATTGAGGTGCCAGAGAAAACAAAAGTATGGCGAAATAACTCGGTGTTGGGTTTTGGACTGTACAATTGGTATGTAGAAGAAGAACGTAACAGTCGTGAATGAATATCTGTAGTAAATGTAAATGCATTCTGAAGATAATCTGGTGCATCTCCTCTGAGAGTCTTGTACATTTGGATAGCTTTCTGATAAATAACACGCTCATGAAATGTCATCCATTTAAGTTTTGAAAATAGAGCAGTTGAAGGAGTAGAATAATCGCTATCAAGAATTACTCTAGCCGCTCTTTTCTGGAATTTTATAAGTTTATCTTCAAGACTGCTAGTACAATTTCCCCATATAATACAGCAAAAGTCAAAATGGGGAAAAATGTATGCATTATAAAAACGTTTTCTAGTTTCAATCGAAAAAAAGTTTTTAATTCTAGATAAGAGGTACAAATAGGAATTACATTTCTTTATCACATTATTGATATGGTCTGCCCAAGATAGGCTATCGTTAATTGTGATACCTAATAGCTTTGCTGATGAAGTAGCTTCTATTGAATTACCTTGAAAAGGAATGTTGATATTGGATTCAACAATTTGATGTTTATTTCGTTTACTTGTTATAAATAAAACCTTGGATGTTTTAGAATTAATAGACATTTGATTAAGTTTACACCACTGATCAGCATGCAATAAATCTCTGGTAAGTGAAAATATTACATGATCTAAAGACTTGCTGTGAGTTGATAAGGTGGTATCATCAGCAAATATGTCGGCAATAGAATGTGAAAGTGACAGAGGCAAGTCATTGATATATATCAAAAACAATAGCGGGCCAAGAACTGAGCCCTGTGGAACACCTGCTAAAACATTACCAGGGCCAGAATATTTGCCAGATATAAATGTTTTTTGATTTCTAAAATTGAGGTAGGATTTAAACCAATCTAATGTTGAAAACTGAATACCATATAATGAAAGCTTTTGTAGTAAAATATCATGGTTTACTAAGTCAAACGCTTTACTTAAATCAATGAGCAGTGTGCCAACTATTTCATTATTGTCTACAGCTGAAATCCAGTCATCAATAATTCTTATTAAAGCAGTTTGACACGAGTGGTCTTTACGGAATCCTGATTGTCTGTCGTAAAGAAGTTTATTTTCAGAAAGATAAGACTTCAAACACTTGCTTACATGTCTTTCAAGTATTAATGAAATGACTGGCAAAATAGAAATTGGTCTATAGTTGGTTTTATCATGTTTATCACCATTCTTGAAGATTGGGATAACTTTTGCTGTTTTGAAGGCTAATGGGAATTTATTTGATTTAATACTACAATTAAATACAGTTGTTAAAGCTGGTGCTATTATTGATGCTGATATTTTTAGGTATTTGACATTGATGTTATCAGTACCTGTCGATTTAGTCGGGTCAAGGGATTTTAATTGGGTTTCAACAAAATCATTAGTCACTAGTGGAATGGTAAATTTTTCAGAATTTTTTAACTTAGATTTGTTCAAGGATTTTAAGGAATCAGGTGGCTTGTAAACAATAGATTTGTCAATATGAACAGTTTTATGGATGTTACAAAAATGGTCATTAAATAAGCATGCGACCGAAACTGGATCTGCTATGAAATTACCCTCATCGTTATTAAGAGATGGGGTTTGAATTTTAGAACTTTCTAAACCTGACAATTCTCGGAGACCTTTCCATAATAGTTTTGGATTGTGTTTATTTGAGTTTATTTGGTCATTATAATGGTTGAATTTTGCCCTGTATACAAGTGATTTTACTTTTGATCTGAACAATTTGTAATTAGTTTTATCATGTTTTTTATGAAAGTAATTTCTTTGTCTAATAGCAATAAGTATATCAGAAGTGAACCAGTCAGGTTGGGTTACATTCTTGACCCGTTTATGTCTGAGAGGAACATGCTGTTGTAAAACCGACCCAAACATTTTTATAAATAAATCAGCACATTCATCAGGATCATCAATAGTATTTAATTTAAACCATGGTTGAGTGAAAAGGTCATTGAGAAAAGTTGATTCCTTGAAGTTTTTGACAGATCTATATAAAATATAATCATGGCAAGATTTTGTAGCTGTTTTGTGATTACATTTCCTTGTGATAGGTTAAGGAGAAAGTCCAAGTAACTGTCCATTCCTGAGAAATAATGGAGACGAGGCCCCGAAGGGGCCGAGTATTCATTATTTCTCAGGAATGGACAGATACGCGGATTTTCTCTGACTTAAAATACACCAATACTGCCAATAATGTAAATTTGATTTTCTGAAAAGATGCTGTAAATGTCAAAATTGAAAGAAACTGCATTTTTCCAAACAAATCTCCCCTGATGTACCTCTTATAAATAGAAGATTAAAAATATTTACATGATTGAGCGAGAAGATCATGCTTTTTTCATGAAACCAGTGAACTAATACAATAACTCTCCATTACTTTATAATGGTGTGTAGTCCATGCAAACACAAGTTGTGAGTTATGTGTTACACGATCAAGCAATGGTCATTTACCCAGTGTAACTTGATGTTATAACACGGTGTACATTACTAAGACTTTGTTTCAGTCAGAGGATATATTTCCGTGCATAAACTATACATGGATATTTATAATTGATATGCAACGTGATGGACATAACTACAATGTTTTTAACATGTTGTTTTTAAGCCTAGCTCTGTATTTGTACAGTATTTAACAGTTAAATAATGTACTCAAAAATTGGTATATACAGTATACTTGTGAGGGCAGTGTCTATTCCTAAGCTGCCTAGCCCGAAAAAGAGAAAAAGTCTCCCCGTGAGACTCGAATTTTTCATTGGGTAGTCCAATGATCAGGAGAAGTTAATGTCAAAGGGTGATTTAGCGACTAAGCGTAAATTGGGAACTTAACTTTTTTCTTACACTCCAAAATTCATACAAACTTTGCCTGTTCTTTAGTTCAAACTTAGGAGCCCAATCGACACACGTCTTCCTGGATAATAAGCCTTGTATGACCAAAAACAATAAGAAATTAGCTCTGTACGTACTTTTATATTCAAAGTTTGAATCAAACAGTTTTCATCTGATCATCTCAAAACCTAAGTTGCAATGTTTATGGACATTTTAATGTAGGCCAAGGTCGATTATTTCATTTTCAGTATTATGTTGAAGACGGGTGTCATGATTTAGTGAGAATGTTGGCCCTTTTGCATGTATAAAAGCTGTAATTTGAACTTATTGAATGGTCGATCATGATCACGCGAAAGTGCAATTATTAACGGTATTTAATATCATATCACACTAGCATCATCTTGATTTATTTATTTCTTGCGCACATACCAGCTTAATAGCTGAAATTATATTAATGTTAAAAGAACTTTAGTAACAGTGGGTTGGTTTCATTTTCTAGTTTCGTTGTGGTTTGAGCATTTTTATCTGTCTTTTGTTTTCTTTTTTTTGTGTTCGGCTCTTTCAGTTGAGTGCCGCTTTTCCTGCAAATTGTATTGCCCTTTTTATGAACATATACATTTTGTAATGCACCAGACAGTTGCATCCACGGCCCCAACCGCCGCGTATGGCTGCGGTGATTAACCCTTTAGCTTCCCCCGCACTTTGGGACAATGTTTAATTGTAAGAGCGAAGCGAGCAAATTTTTTTTACCCCGTTGTCAAATGTTTGGCCCCCCCCCCCAATGTTGAAACGCTCCTGCATATATGTGTTATGTTTTTCAGGCAAAGAGAGGTTTCTTAACAATAACTCTCCATTATTTCATATACACATTTAATGTAATGTGTATACGAAATAATGGAGAGTTATTGTTAAAAAACTCTCCATTCCTGAAAAATAATGGAGAGTTTATGAATGGGTTAATCCCCTGGGTGTATTTTAACAACTGGATAGTGATCACTTAATGCATATGGTGGGACATTTATTTCAACAATATTATGAGGAATGTTACTAAAAACATGGTCTATTAAGGTTGCTGAGCTATTTGTCCTTCTAGTTGGAGATTTGACAAGTTGAGTGAAATTCAAATTCTCAATTGTTTGCATCCAATGTTTTGAAGTTGAAACTTGTTTAAGTAAGTCATAGTTGAAATCCCCAAGTACAATAGTTTCCTTGGCTTCATTGAAGGATTTGTCCAGACTCTCAGTGAAGTGATTTAGCCATTCCACTCTAGATAAGGGTGGTCTATAAACATGACATAGTAAGAATGTCTTAGAATTGGGGAATTTGAACTCTAACCAGATGGATTCGACTGAATGAGACTCTAGGTCAGTTCTGTGAAAACAATTTAAATGCTCCTTAACATAAACGAGGAGTCCTCCACCATGAGATGACCTATCTTTACGAAATATAGTATAACCAGGAATTGAGAGCTCAGCATTTAAAACAATATCATCTAAAAAAGTTTCACATAGACATAAACAGTCAATATTTAAGTTTTGGGACAGAATAATCTTAATTTCGTCAAGTTTAGGACAAACATAATGAATGTTAAGATGAACA
Organism: Spisula subtruncata; assembly: GCA_963678985.1. NCBI lineage: Eukaryota > Metazoa > Mollusca > Bivalvia > Venerida > Mactridae > Spisula > Spisula subtruncata. Next base: position 19,166,812 of record OY787668.1, read on the forward strand.
ATATGTAACCCTTTGTGAGACAACCAGGGAAACGATACATGGGTGTCCTTACCAGGTGCTTGAGCATTATTCTGAGGTACATGTAAAGACCCAGATTTAGAGCTATTCATGTCAATACTTATTGAGTTATTTTGAGGTAAAGACACAGAATTAGAGCTATTTATGCCAATACTAATTGATCTATCAACATGTGAGCTGTGCATAGCAAAATTATCAATATGAGTAGGAATTGAAGAGCTATTCAAACAAGAACCGGGCAAAACATAAGACATTTTATGGTAAAAAACATCACTTTCTGAGCTGTCACTAACAAAATCACCAACATGAGATGAAATAGTACTATTTAAATAAGAAATAGGTAAATCATATGTCATTTTATCATCCAAAACAACAGTATTTGAGCTGTCAGTAACACAATCACCAACATGAGATGAAATAGTACTATTTAAACAAGAAAGATGTAAATCATGTGTCATTTTATCATCCAAAACAACAGTATTTGAGCTGTCAGTAACACAATCACCGACATGAGATGAAGTTGTACTATTTAAACAAGAAACAGGTAAATCATATGACATTTTATCATCAAAAACAACAGTATTTGAGCTGTCAGTAACACAATCACCAACATGAGATGAAGTTGTACTATTTAAACAAGAAACAGGTAAATCATATGTCATTTTATCATCAAAAATATCAATATTTGAGCTGTCCGTGACACAATCACCAACATGAGATGAAATAGCACTATTTAAACAACAACAATTACTAGTGACAGTAGCTACATGTTCATTACTCTTTGGTTGTTCCAATCGTATGTCTTATAATTGTTTGACATGTAATTTTTTTTGAAGTTGTAGTTGTTGTTGTTGTCGATCTGGTAGTTTTTGTTCATTCTCCTCCCAGATATCCTCCCATGATGAAAATTAGAGTGAGTGTTTACATACTCTTCTCTTTGTGGTTTACTTTGTATTTGTGGATGTTCAAGGTGATCACTAGGAACTGGTTTTAATCTAAAGACGGAATTGATAAATTCTCTCATATGAGTTCCTAGCACTTTCCCTCCACTTGGATTGAGATGCACTTTATCATGGAAGAGGGAGTATTTCACTCTTCCATTTTCCATCATAACCTTATCATTATTCAAAAAATGGCACTGAGCTTTATCACACACTTCTTCGATTGCTTCATTTGTTGAGCGGATGACATTATTAATAACTCTCTCTGCTTTCCATGGAATAACACTTGTATTACATTTAATGTGACATTTGATAAAATATTTGATTGCCCATTGCCATAGACTAGATTTATAGGTGTGTAGTCAATTGATGTTTATAAGAACAATGTCGAACGAACAAAGTCCCAAGTGACTTCATGATTATTTTGTTGAGGAACCTGTGTAAAATGTAAGGCTGTGTTAATGAAACAAATGATCTGGTAAACATACGAACGAAAGTGCTTGTGAGGTGGAGCGCATACCACCGTTTGACCTTCTTCTGTTGAGAGCCCATCTTTTAATCGTATCCAAATTGCAGCAGATTATAGAAATCACACACATGAGAGACAAAAAAAATTATGCTGCACACATAATTTAGTGATATCAGTATGGGTCTTGTTCGATTGACATTCTATATGTCATGGGTTCGAGCTCAAATTAAGACGAAAAGATGTTTTCAATGAGTATGCCCAATAAAACCAAGTATCATACCCGGTAAGGTATATAAGAAGGGGTTCATGGGGGTAATATGTGCACGAATGATTTAAGTAGTTCATAAGTCATACTGGCCGCAAGAGGTTCCCCGTGTTGAGTCAAATTAAGCCACAGACGCCACTCCGGTCCTGACCCTTTCCCTAGTGTTAAAACCTTTACGTTTAGTATACATTTTATATACATTGTAATCGTTTACAATTTCTGTTATAACTGTTAAACATGACACATCATACATTAACAATGAACTTACATTGTTCTTACTTATGAGACCCTTCTGTCTGAGTCATGATTAACACACATACTTGATAGTTGTTAGTTCACCAACCGGTCATGTATATAAGAGTAAGAGGCCTCAAGGAATTCAACCTTTCCCATCCTCAATATGCACGTTTTAAAGAACCATTAGTGTACTCCAAAGGGTGTCTTTCAGAAATTAAAAAAAACATCTGAAAAAACAACATATCACACATTTATGTAGCAATTAGAATAGAAGAGGCAAGTGTCCTTGAAATGCAATATTATAGTATACAAGCCCTCGTATGTACTACACCATTGCATGTTTTATAAGCTGTAATGCAAATCTGAACCATAAAACAGTGTTATTCACCTCGATTCGATTCATTTTTATTTTGAATGTATACGATGGTATAAATGTGATTTTTTTAAGCAGTATAAGTACTGGTAGTTCACCTTGGGCATAAACCGTTTGGATCATTTAAAACACATTTTCCACATGGAAAAGCAGAAATTTCATAATTTTGCAAAACGACCATATCAAGGATATTTAGATACGGTATATTATCAATAGATAATGTCTGGAAAACAGAACAAATGTCGACAAAACCGACCCATAATGACAACAATTCACATGCCTATTAAGCTTGTTAAGGTAATTTTATTTGTGATACAACATTCCTTCATGTTAAACTATGTACAACCAAAGGATTAGACCGTTAGCCCTGTAATCACCAAATCGAGTCATCTAAATGTTGGCAAGAATTGCTGGCTTAGAATGAGAAGGTCGTAACTACAAAATCGACATATTAAGAAAACAAGAGAAAATTTAGTCTTTACCTATCGGAAAACACCTTTTTAAAACTTCATTTTGGTCAACATGACAATTTCAGATTTTCATGAAAATATGCTCATAAGAAGCGCATTGTGGAGCAGATTTCAAATATGTATGAGTCTTATAAGGTCGTAAGTAGTACTTACGACCTTCTCATTTTAAGCCATCGATATGTCTCGTCGTGTTAGGTGTTATACCCGCATGTCCATGATGGGTCGGTGAAACCACAGCCACTCAAGAGGGTACGATGATCAACTCATTGTCGCTACAACATAGACCGTGGTTTTACCTCAGGTTGTTTTGTTGAAAAAAAAAACTCGGAGACATTTTATGGACAGCATCTTGGAGGTTTTTTATTCTCCCAGTCTGATCTTCAGGCGCGTCACGTGGCTGACGACTGCAACATCCGCATTTAAATAACCTCGATCCGATCTGATCAATTCAAAATGAAAAAAAAACTGTCCACAAAAAGACAGCCGAGTGCAAGTGAGAGCTGTCCTAATGCATTGCAGTGATTCATAAAACTACTTGTACCTTAATTGATTTAATTTCCTAGTTCAAATTTGATTTCTTCAGAGACGCGACAATAGTGAAATTTTCTCTTATGCAGTTGGCTCTTGCATCTCGACGAATCTATAATTATCAACATGTGTCAATCTTGTTGCTTTTAATCACGTAAGAATGTTCACAACTTCCCCTGGAGCCACGTCTGCTAATCTCCTCAACCGATTCCGTGTTTTGAACTTGTCATTTTCTCCGATAGTTTGGCTCTCAGACTAATTTAAGCAGCTCATTTTACTCCGAGACCAATAACTACATTTCAGGACTTTTATCAACACGTGCGCTAACCGAAAAGGAAGTGTCAGTAAGGTGTCTCCAAAAGACACTTGATAGACGCATGCTTTTCATATAAAATGCGCCGGAATGAATATGATGCAGCGCGCGTAAAAGTCAGTGTTGCAAGGACGCTTGAGCCTTCATATTGGAATTTCTAAGGAGTTTTAAACAGCCGATTTAGCTACATGTCATGGGAAATGATTGAGAGGCGATGAAAGAGCATCAGATATAGGTGATTCTCTTATTCCACGATAGCATCTGATCTTTTAAGAACTAGATATTTCTATGGAAATATTCCACTTCCGGTTTTGTTTGTTTGGAATAAATGGGTGTTTAAAAAGCCTCCCGATGTTTAAAGATCGTGCCATTTTAATAGTTTATTGACAAAAATAAAACAAATAATAATATTCGGTTAACACATGTCGGACAGGCAACAAATGATATATTGTGTGGATCTATGACTTACCTGATCTCGGATACGGTAAGTTTGGTGTGTCAGTGATGTAAATTCGTTGTAGTCTGACCCTTTTGTGTAAAACATGTACCTTGTGTCAATGTCAGATGCCATCGACTTCAAACAGAACTTGTAACTTGAGTTTTGCAATCCCCCCCAAATCGTTTTTTTAAACATTTAAATTTGGACCAAATGTGTAGAACTTTCACGAGTTCACAGGTCATTGCATTTCAGCTGCCCGTCTGAGACTGAACTAATAATAAATTAAAAATACTTGATTTGGCAGTTCGAAACACTTGCATGTACCAGGACGTTGTTTTTCATTATTTCATTCAATTACAAATGCATATTTTTCTTATACTGAAGTTAAATGCCTAACTAAACAGAAACTCGTAACAATAATGTGGTGTTTGTCCTCTGTGCCAATGAAGCAAGTTACGATTATAATGAAAAGTACGAGTGGCGTAGTGTATGTAGTCATGCATTTATGTTGATCCTGCTGATTTTCGTACGTAAAATAACCAAGAACTTTTAACTTTTAAGTGATATTGACGAAGTCGATAAGGTTCTGTTTCTGAGGTATTGCTATTGCATGGTCTAGATAGTTATATCGATGGCTTAAAATAAGAAGGTCGTAACTACAAAATCGATATTTTGAGAAAACGAGAAAATACTGTCCGATATTTACTCTTTACACATGGTAAAAAGCGGCGGTTTAAACTTCGTTTTGGTCAACATGACAAGTTTTGGTTTTTATAAAATTTGGCTCATTAGAATCGCCTTGTGATGCTTATTTTAAATATGTATGAATCTTAAAAGGTCGTAAGTAGTAGTTACGACCTTCTCATTCTAAGCCATCGATATATCGTACCAATATATGTATGTAGATGACACGGGTCTTGCACCCATAGACGGAGGACATGAGAGAAAGTGTCGTTGACACGAGGTTGTGTAGACTAATGGTGTAAAATACTTAGCTAATATGTTTATGGTTCTTAGGGTACTAAGTGTTGGTTGAAAATGTTAACATGTATAACAATGTAGATAAAAAATGAAAAAAAAATGCATGAAATAAAATTAGTTAAAAAAACTTGTCTATTTCTCTACGTCATACAAAATGTTTCAAATACCTACGAAAACGCGTGTGATATGTGAACAAGATATGTTCAAGTTATTTTATTGTCTCTGTACACGAACAATAAATATTCACTTTACTTCCTTTATATGAAGTAAACTTATCCTGATGCTGAAACACCTTCACATCGGCTTTGGTACTGAACAGACATTTACCGCGTTGTTCAATTCTTAATTTGTGTGGTTCTATGTAGGCTATGTTTTTCAAGAACGAATCATCACCTACCTACATAACTTACATGTCTGCAAACAAGTTATGGCCTCTCCATACAAAGAGGACAGGATGGTAGCCAACGTCACGAAATAATATGAACTACACAACCGGGAAGTCGGAAACATTACACCTAACGTGACCTTCGAGCACTGTATCGTTGATCTAGAAGTAAATGCGGTTATTGTTTGTGAATGTATCCGATGACGGTGGGTTGGGTGAAACATTCGACAAACAAGGATGTGGCCTTTTACACAATGTTGATAATCAGGTGAAGGTTGTTGACTGAATGTTGCTGTTCATATATAGCATTGAGGACCGTGTTGGAATTTCAGATTTGTCTTTTAAATGTGCTCTTACAAAAACGACATAAGTACCTAAGAGTTTGTCTGTTAATAAATGTTAACGACAAATCGGACGTTAAAATAAGCACCCAACAAAAACAGTATAGCACAGAAAGTCACGCAATGCAATTAAGCTACAGATGCATGGAAGTGGAATATCATGCAAAATTAACAATAATACGTACAAAGAAAAAGTTATAAAACATACATAATGCCGTCTCTAGTATAACTCTAACGCGATAATCTGCAATGTCAATATGAACAGAAATCACCGACCATTACATTGATTTAGGTAGATGTTTGTTTTATCTATTTAATCTTTTTTACCGAATTCGCCAGTATTATAATAATTACGTCTTGGCTTATTTGAATATCTGTTTTTATACCTGACTGACCTGTTTACTTTATGTGGTACAGGTCTCAATACCGCGTTAGAGTTATAAAGGTCTCTTATATGCCTTTTATTGAACAACACTGGCTTATCGAAACTGATTTACATAATATATATTTTTGTAAATGTATTTATCTTGCATAAATCAATGTTCAATGCATGTAATACTAGACAATTAATATTATCTTTTTGAAAATTCGGACACTGGTCGTTAATTAGCAGGTACAAATTTGGAGACAAAGAAGACCCGTGTTCTTACAATATGCAAATTTGTCATTTCCTGATCATTGTGGGTAATTATAACAATACTGCTCTAATTAATGGTAATTTTAATTGTGGAGAGGATGTTAAAAAGCTGTATTCAGTAAATTAATTACAGTAAAATGTAATTAACGAGTCGCGTGCGTTTTAATTACACAATGTGCTAATTGTTGACCAACTTCGCACGGAAATTATTACCGCGTGTTTTACTACCAATTATCAGGGGGCGTGTCTAAGTCTCAGACTTGTTTGGTATATAAACTTTGACATTGTTGATCATTAGCACACTTGTTTTACAAGCATATCTATTCAATATCTATTCACCAATCACTGAAAATAGAAAATATACCACTGTATTGTATTTCAAATATTAAACATTCTTGAAAAGAACTTTACTGAGAAAATATTGATGAACAATTTAAAGGTATGTACAACAATATTTTATTTACGTAATTTGCAAAATGTGTCATAAAGATGCAAATAATGAGTAGCATTCGATACAAATTGAAAATATTAAAAAATGAATTGCAAACATGAACTTAAAAGTTAAGTTGAAATTCATTTAAGCAATACAATGGATGTGATTATTAAGACTGAATAATTATAAAGGGTTATCTGCAATTTGTTAGAATTTGCTTTTGTTAGATATTGCAAAAAAACATTTACTTATGATTACATTCTGTGTTTCATATCAATTAAAATAAGCAAATAATCATTGTATTACTTGATAGGCCAATAGTGAATATCACCATTCTATATTTCACAATTCATATCTTTCAGATGCAACAAGCAACGTTTGTATCAATCTCCATCAATGGAACACGACACCAGTTTGGTCTGACGAAGAAAACAACTTCCAGTGACGTCATCAAAATGGCGAAGGTGCGTTCTCTACTTCCAAACGACAACAAACTGTACAATTTGTACGAGAAGTCTTTCGGACAAGAACAACAATTGTCTGGAAATTCGAAACTTCTTAAGCACGTTAGAACTTGGGGCGTGAATCGACGAGACTTCGAATTAGAATTGAAATCGGTTGATAAATTGAAATCCAAGATGGCGTCCATCACACGTGCCAAAGCGAAACTAAACCGCCTTAGAACAATTCTTATGAAGAATGAACTGAAAGAAAACGAGAGACTTGAAAGATATTTAGAAGATAATCTCGCTCCAAACATGAACGTAAATATGGATAAACATTATAAGAAGAACATTACTCTTCTTCGTGAACTTCCGGTGGGGAAAGTTGAAGTTATGACCAGATATTTACGAGACTTTAATTCACATGACCTCTGCAGCGAGATTTCCAGAATGTCTGAAACGGAACGAACCAGAGGAGACGGATGTGACGACACAGATCCTTCAATGATCACCGGACTAGGTAAGACTTGTTCACGTGCCACTTCCGGTGATTTGGACATGGCGTTCTTATCTAACACATCTTATCTTGAGGACCCGTCTAATAGCTATGATGATCTTAATGAATGTGTGCTGTATGACGACCTTGACAGTATTGTGAGCGAGGATGAAAGTGCGTTTGAAGACGACAGTGATTGTGATAGTGTTTGTGAGCTGGAAAGAAATGTTGTTGAAGAAGTCGCAGACGATACTTTAGTGAAAATGGACAAAATTAAAGCGGCGTTCAGTAACTGTGATCTGAATGCTAAACTTAGCGAAGATTCGATGCTGGAAAGCTTTATGAATACATTTGTACACACCGAAGAGTCAGACGAAGGTCTGAGTTCATGTGGAAGTGATTTCGAATGAACTTAAACTATAAATATAAAAATAGTTGCCACTGTTAATGTATTATTGTTATTGATATTATGTGCTGAGTTATTGTTTCTATGCAAATAAAATAGTAAAACTATTCCAGAATCAGATTGTTTTATTGGTATACAAGTATGTACACATATAATTTGGTTTTCAAACATTATATGAAAATGAGAATCACGAGTATTGCCTCTTGACTACCTCGAGTCGCTCTAAAGAGGAACATATATTTTAGTCATTCCATTCACAAATTATTCTTACATCCTTACAATCCAAGGTACCTGTTTTAAGAGTTTTAGCCATATGTTAGTCACTCTGGTCGTAAATCCGGGTATACATCGGAATCAGGAAGGACATACCTTATAAATATAATTAAAATACCGTGAGAAATCTTCCTATCCCTTTATGCACTCATCATTATATTCTTTATATCTATTACGTATCTACGTCCGTTTTATGGGAGGGGAATATCTAAGATAGAAAAATGCACATAAATCTCAAGTTTCGGTATTTTCCCCAAAATATATTCCTTCCAAAATATTTAAAACGCGTTGATATAACCCGGATTTTTATCAAGATCGTACTAGAGATTTATACACCGCGCTTATCATTTTCGACTTCAATTGAAATGTCCATCAAAACCAATAAAACTACTACTATTAACAATTCATTGACAAAAATCGTCATGAAGGTATGCTATGTGGTCGGCATGTTACTGTATGTGTTCGCCATGTTATGTGGTCGGCATGTCATGTGGTCGCAATGTTATTAGCTTGTCATGCCATGTAAAGGCCAAGCAGTGTATCTTACATGTTATGTGGTCGCCATGTTGTGTGTTTGTCATGTCATGTGAAGGCCAAGCAATGTATCTGACATTTTATGTGGTCGTCGTGTTATGTGGAAGCTATGTCGTGTGGATGCAGTGTAAATGTAGATCTTCACGTCAATTTATGTATTTGTCATGTTCTATGGCTATAATACCACTGGTGGCAGTATCAGTGCTTGGTCTGCAAACGATTAAAAAAAATAAAATAAATAAAAAATTTAAAAAATGTCGTCACTGAGCGAATATACCATCAAATTGTGTATTAGCTCAGTGACAGATTTTTTTTTCATTTTTTATTTTATTTTCCAAGCACTGATACTGCCATCTGTGTATACTACTTGTTGTCTATTCAAGGCATTTGTCCTGACGAGGAAGTAACACTATGACTTCAAACGAGGAAGAAACATACAGTTATACTTCACTATATAAGGGAATTATATAACTATCTCACGTAGTTAGACCTCGTGGTATCCTATTGTTTGAGCTTTTTTAAAATAAAACATACAGTACATACGTGTTGTCAGCAGGATAGGTACTAGTATTCACAAAGCAGGAAAATCTTAGACACTTTTATTAAAATCTTAATATTTCCTTAAGAGTTTCAGCTGCATAGGAGAAAACAAGATTACCATTTGTTTACAAAGTTTAGCAGCATTATGTAAAGAGCAAAACTAATACAATGTAATAAATATTCCTCCCGTCTTAGGAAATTCGTGCTACACAATGCTTCGACAACTTATTAATTACGATATACCAGAACTTGCCTCGTCTGAACTCAAACAATGTCAATTTTCAAACTTTTTTTATAGAATGAAGTTGTAAACCAGGCCCAAACAAGTAGAAAGTGTTATAGATTTCACTAATCTGAAAAATCTGACAAAAAACGCGAGCCATCTTCGGAACAAAGGGCACCACATCAGTGGTTAGAGCCCTTGGCGTCTAATCTGGCGACCCGAGTTCAAATCTGAGTGGAGAAACATACTTAATTAATTATACAGGTCTGTCATACTCGTGATTAGCAGAAAGTTGACCGTGCGCTTGGTGTCTAATCTGGCGACCCGAGTTCAAATCCGAGTGGAGACACATACTTAATTATACAGGTCTGTCATACTCGTGTTTAGCAAAAAGTTGACTGGCAAATAAAGGCTATGATCGACGAATGTGGCTCATGGTGAGTTATATTCGGTGCATATTGTTTTCACCTAACGAAAAGAGCTTATAAGAGAACCGATTCTTCAAATGCAAAATGTGTCCGTTTCTCAGCAAAATGATTGATCAATGATTTTATTTTAATGGGTTCATGTATAAATCGTGCAACTTCTGATTTGTTTGTCCAAGCGGAAAGGATAATTGGGCTCGAAAAGCACGTGCATAGCATGCACATTGACAGACACGATTTATATCGATTTTTTATAAACTAATAACGCCTAAACTTACACAAAACAACGATTGAACAAAATGGTACAACCGGTGGAACTGGAAGGTGGGATGTTCCCAATCGGCAATTCAAGTCAACCAGACAGGTTTGTTCGTCATGTTATAATGAACTATTTTGTCAAATACGAGGGGCGATCGGAGAGTTACAGGATAAGTTTCAGGCCCGGTGATTATAAACATTGGAGTACGTACCCCATGCTCCAACTCATACTCCGTACTCCAATTGGAGTATTTTTAGTTTCAAAAACTGCTGTCACTTCTTTATTACTGAATGGAAACCTATGAAATCGGGGTTCATTTTCTTAGTTAGATCATTTGCTACAAGTTGGTGTTGGTTTTGATGCAAAATTCTAAAAAATCTGATTTTCAAGTTGGAGGATAGAGTATGGAGTTTGAGTATGAGAAGGAAAGATGTTAATAATCACTAGGCCAGGACGTAGCGTCACACGTTGGAGCTATTTTGCATAATGTCAAAACGGCGTTTTTTAGTTAAGGGGACGGTTCGGAAACAAAAGTGGGAGGGGGTGGGGGGGGGGGTAAACAAAAATTCAGTTTATTTAAGAAAATGAAAGGACTGAAGCAGAATACTTGTATTGTGTTTATACTATCACTCTAACAGAATACCAACGTCTTGTTAAAACATTGACAGTGTGTTTGAAAGAATATGCATGCCTTTCAGCATTCATTAACAAACGCACAAATGGGCAAATGTCACGAGCAGAACGCTTACCATATTAATATTATTATTCTAGGCTACAAACTCTTATTTAGTTTTTGACTGAAGAACGTATGCTTTAAAATAAATTTTTTAAAAAACATTACTTTTTTCTACTTTCGGTTTGCAAGGTCATTGAAGTTTATAAATATGCTTCATAATGATTGCTCTGTAAGAGTATGTCCCTTATGCTATTGGCTATGTCCTCGACAAGACACATTGACTCCTAATGGCATTTTGACTTTGTTTGCGAACGAGCAAGATTTGCATTGAAATTACTGTCATGTTTCAACAAATTTGCTTTATTGAAATTTATAGGTGTCTGACCTCAAGTGTAAATGAAGTATAAACCTAATGCAAATTCCAAAAAACTTTTTGAACGAAATCTGAACTAATCACTATATAATTATATGTTGTTACCTTAAATATGACGGACATAAGCCTTGCAACTGACAGAATAACTAAATCATGGGCGTACAACAACCATAAATACGTAAGTTGTGTAACAATGTGTAAAGGGGGGTATACTTAGCACCCTCAGGAATTACAGAACTTAAAATTAAAGTGTATATGGCTATATTTTAACAGTCATTCAAAGTCAAAATAATTACTTGCATCGTTTTAAGTATGGTACTAGACTACCTTAATTGCAAATTAAAACTTTGGATGGGTTCCGTGTACTTTGGTTCAATCGTCGAAAAATAGACGATTCTTATAGTTTCATAGGGTGTTCTAGAACACTTTCCTATGAAAATGGACCGTTTGCATGTCCAATAAATCACAGAGAGAGTTTCTGTTAAAACTGAAGCGAAATATTATCTGATGGATATGAAAGCGTAATTGTTTTTCAGTTTTTGAAACTTTAAAAAAAAAATATCTTCCGATATAGCTCTATACACTTTAATGCGAAATAACTTGCAATTAACAATATAATTTTGCGCATTTATCCCTTTGCTCTTTGTACACAATGACATTGATGGTAGGTTCAGGATAAGTACCGTTATAACGTAAAGGAACCCAACCATTTTCAAACATCCCTCTTTACTCAGTGTTTATTGGTTTGAAAAGTAACACATTCTTCTTGAAATGTATTTCTTGTGTTATAAAATTCGTCTTTTGAAATAGAAATAATAATAATAATAAAAAACATACTGGATTTAAAGAGATAACACAGTTGGGTATACCCAGTCTTCCATGTATGATAGTATTAGAAATGGATAGTATTTTTGTAACGCAAATATCTTGTGTCGCTTTATAAGCTTTGTTCAGTGAACGACTTGATTTCCATTCGATCAATCACTCCCATACAATCGTCCATACAATGTCCGAAATCATGTGCACACAATGCTTGACCATGTCCAGTGTCCAGCGTGCTGAGTATATTTGTTATCTGATACATTCTCTGATACAAGTGGTCAATATAATGGTCAGTAAAGCATTAGTCAGTAGTCAGTTTGCATTAAAACTTGGCCCGAGATTCCCATATTGATCAGATTAAGGGTCATCTAAATGCATGATGCATGACCAATGACCGAAGGGACAGGAAATGGGATTTCATTAATGGTATAACCATCTTGGATACTGGTACCATCTCCATATTAAGCATTTAATTACGTTCTACAAGTGGTATTGTTTCACTTACAATAGTATTAATGTTGAAGTCTTCTAAGAAATGCCATCAATGTTGCCTTATTTGAACATTAGTTGGTTTATCTGACCAATTTATCGTTAAGGACGTTCTACAGGGAGAGCAGAGTTGAATTACATAGGTGTACATTCGGAAGACAGACCGTATTCAAGAAATTGTTTGTTTGAGGTTTCCCTACCGACCTAGAAAAGTAGAAATGAACCATATTCACTACTGAAAAATAATTAAGGCGTCTACGGTAGCAATTGCTTTTTAAATGTATCAAAACTAAATATAATTTAATCCCTACCATATAAAATAGTTAGCCAACAGGCTTTCTAATTATATTACAGTATAACCTCTCTAGGGCGGTCCTCTGCAAAACAAACAACTTTCTGCGGAAACACGATCACATGTCCATAAAGTAAGGTGATAGTTTTATAGTTACGAACAATTCAACCTCTGTAGAGTAACACCCTCTTAACGACGGTGGATATGTGAACACTCTTAAAGGATGTTGGTCTATAGAGGTTGTTCTGTATTAGATATATTACTGGATATGAATATGCTAAACACAGAAAAAATAGAGATGATCATGTTTATTAAAGTGTTATACAGTTATAAGTGGTTTAAGTGGACTCAATTGTGTGTAGTGTGTCGATGAGTCAACTGTCATAAAATCATTAATGATCGCAGATATTAAATTTCGCGATTTCTGTAAATCGGTATTAGTGGTAGCTTTGGTGGTTCCTTAAATCCATCGATTATAAATATTAAAAGCAAAATCACTTGTTACGTATTTTGATGTAAATTGTGCGAAAACATTATATTTTGCGATCTCGTTACACGAAGATTAATCAAGGAAAATTTACCATCAACGAATATTAATAACTTAACAGTAGAGTTTATGAAAATTGAGTAACGTCACCAGGATGTTACAATAGATAATGGTGTTATAATGGTGTAGTAGGCCTATAGGACTACATTTTGTATCTTTATTTTCCTCCATATTTAGAGAGTATCACGTAATTACAATGGAATAACATAACAAGACAACGAATACACAATTACATGAATACAAATATGAAATTTGATAAAAACCCATCCCGTAGTTACCACAAGAAGAAATGGATGTTTCTCGAGTAGCGACACATACCACTTCCGGCAATAAATACTGTAAGGACAAAGTTACATAACGACCCAATTGAATAGACCTACGTACAAATTAAGATGGTTGTACATAAGCCTATCTCGCATTAAAAAATGTTGGCTAAATGGTTGTTTTAATTTAGAATTTATTTACAGACCAATCATCATCAAAATCATGTCAATGCCTGGAATTCTAGTGCATAAACATAATATTGAATTTTAAGTGCTCGAAGCAAAATGTTTGGCTTATGAATTGAGTTAAATTGGCACGGCAATGGTAAATCGAACATCTTTATTAAACCTGTTTCAAACTGGGATCATAATTTAATTGTGTCAGGGGGGTTGAGGCTTTTTCACCTGGAAATGAAAAAACGATACCTTCTTAGGAGCTTTTTATTGAGTACTCAAGGGTTCATAATTTATAAAATTTTGAAGTGTAGTTGTTGTTATGAGCAATACGATTTAGTGAGCCCAACTAATACTATTAAAGTGCTAGAAATTCTCCTCACATGGTTCAATCGATTATCACCAACCGGGACACTTTAAATCAATAAATATCCTTGGACATCGTTCAAGAAAAACAATTTATATGAAAATGGAAACATTATCTCCCGTCCCTAACGTCTCATAAACATCATGGAAAATCAATATTGGAGCTAAGGGAGGTAATCAGTGTTAACTTTATGATTTTTTAGTTGAATTACAGTTGTCTCCCTTGTACCAGGAAAACTACCTTGGTATGCTGTAAAAGTGTTGTTATCATAGTGCATCCCCTATCGAATGGCCCAGCCAATTTGACTTATGAGGCACCAGTATCTTTCTAGCGTATAGTTCCTCCAGAAATCCCTACTCGTATTACCGGACGCCTGGGAGAGATGGGCTACGATAACCACTCTTTAACTAGCTGGCGGCTGACCGACCGATCGCACCAGTTGTAACCTAGCCGGTTTACAATAAAGTTAAGGCTGAAATAAATATGTAGGCCTTACCATCGGCTTTCACACACTGGGAAAGGTGAATATTTTATGAGATTCACATTTCAGTTGGGTTCACTGCTGTCACGGAGGCATTCTTTATAATTTATATACGTCGTTGGTACATGATCATGTTCGTTGTTATGATAGCGTTTATACCGCTCTGGTCGTTCTGACGTCGCGCACGGTGTTGCGTCGTGGAAGCGTAAAATGTAACGTCAAAATATTCGATCAGTCATTTTCATCGCGTTGTCTTGACAAAATTACTAAAGTGATGCGCCTTAAATCCATTACATTGTTCAAGTATATATCAACGATAATAATACTGAAAATAATACGAATATAACTTGTAATTTCATTAAATAAATTTATAAAGAACGTCGGAAAAGTAGTGTGTATTTACAAAAAGAACGGTTTTAATAATGTTTCACGGTTCTTTCTTTAACAGTTAGATCTTTAATTTAGTAGTAACCTTTATCTTACATTTAATACTTGTAAATAACCTCTATACGATTTATTACTCCATAGAAACAATGTGCTGGCTTAGAATGAGAAGGTCGTTAACTACAAAATCGATATTTAGAGAAATCAAGAAAAAAAACCTTTACGAACTTATGGTAAATCAAGCTGTTTCAACATCGGTTCGATCAACATGACAAATTCCAATTTTGATGGAAATAGGCTCATAAGGATCGCCCTGTAAAGTAGATTTCAAATATGAATCAGTCTCATACGAAAGCAAGTAATAGTTACGACCTCCTCCTTCTAAGCTAGCGAAAGTCTTGAGCGACATGTAATTGATAACTAGATTATTTTAATTATTCTATATTTCTTATATTATTGACGTGTAAGTATTAAAATTTTATCCCTTTGATAAGATTTCATTCACAAAACATAATGTTTAACATAAAACATGCATAAACTATATTGATATCATACACGTGTGTTTTCAGTGTGGCGTGTTATGAAAATATGTATCGTTGTGTCCGAACATGCGGGCGTCAATTATGCCCGACGTTTATACCGCTCTGGTCGTTAGATGCAACGTATTTTGTTGTACCGGTAGAACATGTACAAAGACCCCGTTGTCCGAGTTTACCAAAGTCAACCATGATCAGTAGTTGCTAAGTATGGTCATGAATTTTTTGGTGTTGACAATGTGTCATCGAACTGGATTTAGACTTACAATATCATAAAATTGAACACGTGTGGTTTTGGGGAGAGGTATACGTTAATAAAGGTTTTACGCTACATAGCATATTTATTTTATTATATTAGAAATAAATGCATATATTAATAGTACTTATCTATAATAATAGCATCCTGAAGGATCTGTGCGTTTGCTATGTTAAGGACTGTTTTAAGTGTTTTTTTTTTTTAAACATTAGGCACTTTTGCCCATCAGTTAACCTGCAATTATACATTAATATTATACATTTTGAGTTAAAGTATTGATAATAATATTTATGTTCTTTACTCTATCATGTTATAATTATGTTCAATATCCTATGAATTATTGAAATAATTCAATACACAGCTTTCTATTTAGCATAATTTAAGACTGGCAAGCCAATGAGCTTCTGTGATCACTCTCGTCCGTCTACGAGTGTGCTGTGTTGACACTAGGTGGTCACACTTTTTAATAGCCCAATCTTCATGAAACCTTATCATACTCATCACCTCAACAACATCTAGGCCAAATTCGATATTGTGCCATCTTGGGTAAAAACTAGGTTAATTGGTAAAATTGTAGAATACCTTGTGTATGTACTAGTAATCGAATCTTAATTATTCAGATTATACGACCATTATATCGATGGCTTAGAATTAGAAGGTCGTAACTACCAAATCGATATATTGAGAAAACACGGAAAAACTGTGTCTGACATTTACTCTTTACTTATGGTAAAACAAACTTTTACAACTTCATTTTGGTCAACATGACAAGTTCAGATTTTTATGAAAATGGGCTCATAAGAAGCGAAATTGTGATGCTTATTCCAAATATGTATGAATCTTAAAAGGTCGTAAGTGGCACTTACTTACGACCTTCTAATTCTAAGCCATCGATATGTTCCCAAAGTTGAATTCGAACATGGGTCGATGAATGTGTCAAGAACTCGAATCACAGAACAGGCCAAGTGTATGCTAGAGAGACAGTACGCATCTTTCATTGGATATTCACATGTATAATATTCGTTGGTCAGAATGTCTTGATCGAGTTTGAATGTTGGTCATTTGGGTGTCAAAAAGTATGAAGGGTTGTACTTGCAATAGAGACGACATTGTAATTGGAATTTCGTGAATCTTTGTCAGAAATGGAGTATGGTCACTCATTTAAATCGCATGCGCAATCGTGTTTTGGTAGCGATTTTTTTTATTTATACTTTTAACTACTATTGTATGTTCTAATAAAAATAAGAACTTATTACTAAGCTGTGTGTTGATATGTTGATGTGTCTTTGGGCGAGTTCATAATAAATAATAATGGTGGACACTTCGTAACCAGTATTCCCCATTATTATTTATTTATTATCTATTTTTAAATGAATTCAAATGTAAATATAGGTCTGCATATTTAAGCAATGAATTTTTAGAACTGCATTTTAACTAGCAACAAACCGTGATTGTAATGCAAATATACCGCTTTATCCCCTTTGCCTAATAAACCCCTGGAATGTATTATTATGTCAAATGCACCTGCTAGTGGTTACGTTCACAAAACGTATCACTTTCAGCAGGTATTTTAATTAACCCCTATCAATATCAATCACACAATCAAAGTCAGGAACGCAGCGCGGCGCGTGCGCAGACGTCTGGCAAGCAGCCGTCAGGATTTATTAAATCGTTTATCGAAAATCATGCAAAGAGCAATATGCACGATACGCGTTGAAAGTCTTTTATAATCCGTCGGTCCGAAATGATTTTTCGACAGTCTGCTTTTCAAAAATTGATGTTCATCGTCGTTGTGAAACGAGCCACAATCGTCTGCTCATTCAATGGTTTATAATCAAAAGACTTCTATTTTAGCGTCGCATGTTATTTATTTCGTTTCAATAGCTTAGACAATGTACTTGCTTTAATCAACTCATCGCGTCCTTTCGATTCATCGCCTCCAAACATTTCGCATCAACCGTAGCACGTGTTGGCGCTCTCAATTTCCCGTCATGCCCATCGACCAACAAACCGGAAGTCCTTACGTCTCGTCTGCGGAGCAAATGAAACCAGGAGAAAATCATCAATGTTCATTAACGAAGCAATTATAAGCGATGGATTGGACAAAATATTCATAAAGTACGCAATATATCTCCCAGATATTTGTCAGTTTTTGTGAAGTAGTGTTTATTCAACCGAGTAAACCGGAAGTTATCGGGACAGGAGCATGCGTTGTTCATGATTGCTTCTCAACAATGTCGGAAGTAGGCGGAGAGCTTTGAAATACACATTAAACCCCGAGATCTGTGCAAAGGACTTGAAATTAATGTTGCACTTATAGTGTCTATTTAACTTGTATTTGTGAGACTTGTGCAATGATGCACAGGGGAAGTCCTTGACTGGCAGAGGATGTTGACTTGTCTGAAAGGTGCAGTAACCCACAAACTGTTCATTATGTTCTGAACCCATCCAAACACGCGCTTTACGACGTTTTAACACACTTGTCAAAGACCCTAGGACAACTCGTTCCCGAGCTTTTAATACTGGAGTATGTAAGTTTAAAGAACCAAACCAAGCGCATTTGTAGAACAACACAATTCTTCTTCAAATGTTACAATAACGTTTGGCAACCTTGAATCTGGTGAAATTGCGATTTGTGTAATCGGAGTAATATTATACATGGACTGTGCATATATAGACAATTCAAAGTCATTATACAAAAGCGGCGGCAGCACATAGCCTACTACGCAAGATTACAATGGACTGTGCATATATAGACAATTCAAAGTCATTATACATAAGCGGCGACAGCCCCTAGCCACCTACGCAAGATTACAGATATACAGAATGTGCCATCCGGGTCCCCCAGAAAGACTATAAACAACATGAGTTTTACGAGGACAAAAAATGAACGAACACCAGTATGATTAGGTGACAAACAACAGACGCTCGGGACTGTATTAATTAACCACACGTTTGGTATAATACAATGATAGCTTGGCTACATCGTGACAATGTTCTTTCTCGCTTAAAAACCCTCTAGAGATTAATTAGAATATTAATCCTTACACAAATCATTAAAATGTTTTCTCACCGGTCCGCGTTTCTAACTTTCTTTCGTACCGAGGACTAAATTGACTTTTTACACAAACATAGCCTTTAAAACAAAAAACTACAGAGAAAATACGAGCCCGTAATGATTTATTCCACTCTTTAAATTACAGACTGTCCTTTTATAATTGATAATTTTAATTGATATTTTGGGGAAATTCATATCAGTTTGCGTGTTATTGGCATAGTGCGTGCGTATCCAGTGATGGGCAATAGAAAGCCCGCTGTGAAACGAGTACAAACAATACTCATAAACATGGAAAACATGATCTTTCCAGCGAGCTTAAAACTAGAATGTCTGTAATAAAACAAATAAAAGTTGTAAAATATCAATGCCAATAATTTATATTAGCATATTCGCCAGACGCGCATTCAGCAAAATGTGACACGTTTAAAGAACCCCGTAATTCCGCGTTTTTTAGTTTTCGATTTTTTTTTTGTTTCAACCATGATTCACTACAAAGAAGAGGAAATTAAGCGCTCAAACTCCTGGTGTTTCTAAAATATCACGAACATCATCAAAATGTCGATTGTGGAATATAACCTAGCCAAAAACGACTACATGGTTGCTTAGTGACATGTATGGAAGAATCCTAAAGCTTTTCAATGTTTCCCATCCAACTAGAGATAAAATAGCTATACACCGGGTACGTTAAAGAGTCAATGAGTCTGTTCGGAAAGAGCTAGACAGCGTGTCCGGATTCCTTGTATCACACCACTGCCTCTTCTATTGACTGCCCCTTAAGCAACCACAGGACCCCATTTGAAATTTAAAATTGCTTGCTCTTTTATGGACTATCGTTGACCGAAATGTTTGAATTATTTCACTTCCTGAGAAAGCCGATGACAGGTTGCCTGTATAAGAATATGATGATCATGACCTCAAGGTCTGTACTGAGTTTGGTTTATCATAAACTTGTAACTCACTGAGTGTCGTATACTAAAGTCATGCTATGATTGCGACAGTCGAGAGGTATTTGTATTGCTGGGTGATGTTAACACGCGTACAGAACATTCTGATCACCTCAGTCTTTATCCACTGCAAAATACATTTACCGGGGACAAACGGAAAAAGGCCTATATTTCACGATTAGTACACAGAGTCATGCTATGATTGCGACAGTCGAGGGGTATTTGTATTGCTGGGTGATGGCGCCTTACCGTATATGTGTTCAGTCGTCGGTTTGGCATTGTGTGGGGTTGTTTTGGTCAGTGTGTTCTTGCTCGGCTGTTCCCTGTTCACTGTTGCTTTTCTTAACCGACTTGTTATTATCATTTCGCGTGTAACTGATGTTTTAGATTTTTGAAACGTTTATAAACAGGCATGTTTCCATGATCAATGTTGACTTTTATATACAAACATCCACAGTATCATGCAAATATTGACAAATCAATGTTATCTTTTGGAACTTATGAAAAATATCACAATCGATTGATCTATGTTTGAGAAAATAGTAGGTTTCCTGGAGAACGGCTAATATCCTTTTCTGTGTGTATATATTGACTGACCAGAAACTGTTGCTTTTCCTTTCTTTTGGTGTATGACAGCATGTCATGTTTATTGCATGCAAAGATATACCCTTATTTCATGCTTATCGGTGGTTTACGGCGGAATAACGGTGGATTATTCGCCGATAATTTCACAGTCCATAATTTCACAGGTCATAATTTCACGGAAACGGACTACTTTTTTAAAACAAATTTCCCCGCCGCCAAAAATAAAATAATAAGCATTTTCACTTGTTTTCTTAATCTTTAAAAAAATAACAGAACATTATACGTACATAATGTATAAATGGAAAACAAATGGACGAAATTGAAGCCATTGCAGAAGAACTACATGATTGAAACTCGACTTGTACATGGCGGGAGAACGACGTCACGCAAAACATTTGAGGTATATAGGGGAGTTTTTCCATTATTCAAGCTATTTGAAGCATGAAATAAATAGAATATTAGTATTTTCCGTGTATGATCGGTTGATAATTCACCTCGTGAGCAGCTGACTTATATATTCACTCGTGGCTACGCCACTCGTGAAAATATTACCTCAGCTGCTCACTCGGTGAATTATCAGCCGATCATACACGGAAAAATACAAATATCCTCTATATATACCAGATACATTAGGAACTTTACCATGAATATGTAAACTTTACTAGTACAAGCATAAATATGTCTGTAGCGAACCATCACGTGACAGCGAGAGGTATCACATGACTTCTTCTTGTCTTTTTACGTTCCTATTCAGATCACCTCGGTCTTTTTGCATTGCAATAGTGTAGGCCTATATTTACCGAAGACAAACGGAAATAGCTGAGCTTTCATGATTGACTACATTCCGTGATCGGCGATCATATATTTACAGTATGTCGTTTAGTTATGACATTTACTTACGTATAACATGTTTAAGTTGATATGTATAGTTCTGGCTATATCAGTGTCTGAATATTATCGACATGGAATGGTTTGACAGGAACGTGAGTTAGTATGGCAGACAAATGCATAAAAGCTGATATTTTCATCAGACAACTTAATGAAAACGTTGTTATTTGTGAAGCATAATTGTAGTTAGAACATTAAAGCGCCTAACTTTCAGACATCATACATAATTTTGGAGGAAGCATTAAAAAGGAGATGGAAATGATCTATCGTGAAAGCTCGCCAATTTCCGTTAGTCTCTGGTAAATGAGGTATTTTGCAGCGGATAAAAACCGGTGATCAGAATGGGATATGATATGTCGAGAAGTTTATGTTAGGAATTTAAACCTTCAACTGCAGTCCATTGCCTAAGGAAACCGCTAAAATATGCTTTCACAGCCTGTGCTTATTTAGTGCTTTGTACTTAAAAATAAACATTTATCAGGTACAATTGAAATGGCAAGACGGTGGTTAGTTCGCTATTATTTTTTTATGTTAAATATGGAACAAGTTCTTCGCACAATCGAGGTAAGAGCTCCTATTATCGCTGTCAACAAGCATCTCTGAGTAGAAATGGATACAAAACCATAAGTTTCTACTTACTACTCAGGGGGTATTACAGTTACCGACAATAGCAATTCCTGCACGAAATATCGTGTAGAGCGCACATTACATTATCACTTGCGTAATCGCAATCGTTTGAACGAGAAAATTAGAAAATGATGACAGATATTTGGCAGTACGTATTCACGCGGTGGTCATAACATAAAGGAAACTACTACCTTTAAGCATCGCTAGGGGGCGCTTTTATTTCATATCCGCAGCGTTTATTACGTCATTAAACGGAATAATATAGTTTGAAACAAGACTTTGAACCCCAGTTCAGCGGAGTGGTTGCGTGTACATTTCGCTCGTACGTAAATACGTTCAGATTTTACAAACACCAGAAAAATAAAGGCATACGTGCGTTTATATTTTGGCGCTACAAATGTATATTGAGGATGCTTCGACGTCCTTCTCATTTCATGGCTTAGTGATTATGAATAGCGATGATATGGAATCGAATTTGACAATGTCCTACTTATACGTTGGTTCTAGTAAGCTATTTGAATGACGGCGAAATGCTATTATCTAATGATCGTCATAAGCTATCGAAGCGGAAAATATTTAGTTACCATTCATAATGAAAAAAAACTCGGATCATTTTGAATAATTCTCCATTGTCTGCAAACCGTGATATTCTATAACATTTCATGCGATGTGTTTGCATCGAGCCTGGAGACTCGAGAGGGAAAAGTTAATGCTATCTGATATTGGCCTCCGTTGTGTAATAACTTTATGGAAATTTAGAATTGTGATGATTTGGCAAAAATAATGACAAAAATTATGACTGGTAATTATCTGCTCGTAACATTTCAGGTCAACATGAAAGCTGCTTCGCGACACGAAAACAATGAATATGCGTCCCCGTGACCGTATTTCCGTCTATAAAACATAGTATTTGAACAAAACGCCGAAACCAGGACATATAACAGACAACGAAAACAAGCAAATTACAATATTTAATAATTAATCTATAGAAAAAATGCACTTTTGATTGTTTGCTTAGTTCTTGGAAAGACGACAGATGCAAATTGAGAGCAAATGGCGTGCAGATCCGTTCCCAAGGCGAGACAGTTTATAAACGAGTAAATTTAAAAAAGATAATGCTTCTGTCCGCATGTTTTAGTTTTTCTTCCTTTGAAGTTGTATTATAGGGTGATATTGAAACGACGTGTCTTTTACTACTGTAGGTCCATTGTTTTTGAAGAAGTAATACATCCAACAAACTCTAGAGTAGACGTCATTCGTCGGTCCTTTTGTGTCCCTAGACTATGGTCACTATCACAACCCGCTTGTCTACAGAGGCAGGGTAAAACGCAATATCTGTCCGGAATGGTCATGTTCTTTGTTCACGTGTGTCATTGATTTTAGCCATGTCTCGTACGTGTCGTGGCCAAAAACTGGATAACCATCGCACAGTAAAGAGCCATAACCAAATACCAACAACAAAACTGTCCTGAAACGGATGAGCTTGTGTTTATTACTTTGATCATTTAACATTGAACGGACTGCAAAGGAATGTTTCGTTTAATTGAGTCGATTTCTTATTATGGTGTCATGGTTTCAAATTACACACTTTCAACTCTTGAATTCATTGTAGACAGTAGACGGTTCCATTTGACCTTTGTTCTGTGTAAATGTTGTCATTTTGATGTAAAAGTATCAGGATTTGATTTAAATGATTGCTAGATATATTTCCGTCTAAGAAATAAGATTTTCTTGCATTGAACTTTTTGCAAAGGTGACATCTATTGGTTTTAAGGTCAACTTTAATTTAGAAATGCTATTTATTTGATGCTTCCATGGCGACATTGCAAACTATCCGTAGTTTTTTGTGACATTTTAGTGTTGATAAGAAACGTATATACTTAATGTGTGTGTTGGTTATTTGGAATTGCATGGTTGTCATGGTAGTTGAAGCTGATCTAAGGATAAATACAATCATGGCAATTTTATGATTTTAGATGGTCATTTTTATGTTTTTGTATGTCCATCATTTTTAAGCACAGTGACACATTAACCATAGGTGGCTGTAGCGTATTTACGGTCTGTAAACATCGGTTTCGGCCTATCCTTGACTGTAAGTGACTGTAGGTCGCACAGTATCACAATCGTTGCACCTGTTATTTATACCCCTTGTTTGCCGCTCCATGCACAAGGGTAGGTCCAAGAACAGTATGAGCCAGCCTCTCTGGAAACCGATATCGAATGTGTTCTATGATGTTGGCAAACTGTAATGCTGGTTATCCCACCAAGATAATACAAATTTACAGAATGACAAAACGACAATGTGATTCCCCAGACGAAAACTATATTTTATTATATAGACTTATGGTCACTGAACGCCTGAAACACACCACAAGATGCGACTGTTCTACCACAATGAATACTTAGGACCCTTCTCTCTTCTAGCAATTTCTTTAGGAATATTTATTCAAATATAATGACGTAATTCGTCCTGCGATCGATACTTCGTTTATCAGTTTGAGCCCCATGGGTGCTCCGTGCTATACGCTTTACCGTGAAAATGACAAAGCGTTCAATATGTTCAGGAAATACGGGCGTGAAATAAGACAGGCTGGTATATTGAAGATCATTAACAAACACGAGAGTAGGTCCATAACTATTGGACTAGGATACGTAAACCTTTGTGCATGAAAACGGTCTCACATGTATTAAACGAAAATATATCCAAAAAAATTGCAACAGCCAAGTTTACCAAATGTATAATAGTTGCAAGTTCGAATTCAACAAAATGATTGCCACATGCATGTCACGATATCATAATGATTCACTACTAGGGAAACTATCTAAAGACGGGCCTTGGCCTTTGATGGTATTTTACTTATAGCATTAGCTACCTATCAAATCCCTTCCTCGATAGTCTAGTCACTGTGGTAGAACTTCAAGTCGAGTGCGACATCTGGGTCTCTGGTCGCGCCGTACCAAAGGTATTACAATTTTACTGATATACCTCCCTTTACACAACTATTGGTATACAAGTAATTTGATTCATGTAAATATAAAGGTTCATCCCAGGTGTGAGTATAATTATGGTGTCTGAATATTCTTCATTTGACTGAAATGCTTTTGACATGTGGTACTGCAAATACCATTTGTTGAAAACAATTTGTTTACAAGATATGACTTCCAATTGTACTTAATAGCGCCTACATCTTTCACACAATCAGTGACAGTTATATTCATATTTAAGCTGAACATTAAGAATTTCAAAACAAAACAAGCGTCTAACGGTGTCATCGATATAATTCAATAAGTTACACCTTTTGTCCAATGCTGCCACTTTAATTGAAAATTTATTCTTTTCCCTGACGTCATTAGAAGTGAAAATGATATTTATGTGTTACAGGGATCGTTTTTAATGTCTATCTCATATTTTTGTGTTATGGTCTAGATCGAGTTCATTGTTTATGATAAGTGTTTAATTGTATGCCAAGGATCATATGACTGATAGGTCAACTAGATATGACAGACTTTTGGTCGATTTACATATGACAATAATATGTAATTTTGCTCACATTTAGAGAACTGATTTTCTGAAAAGGATGCAAAAAACATTATCACACATGTTTTACTTAACTTAATTTTGTTTTTGAGCGCGTTATGGCTGTAGATATATGTTAATAGACCAGACGATGTGTCTCCATCTTATATATTGTATTGATTATAATAAAACATATCATTAGTAGGAAAATTCCTTTGTCAAATGGTCATAGCATTATCATTCTGACCACCTCGGCCTTGGGAAACGACGGGAAAAGCCGAGCTTTCAGTATGAGTTCTGAAGCAACTATATCGTTCAGCCGTCGGTTGGGCATTTTGTCGAGAGGTTTTGGTCGGTGTTGTCTTTGCTCCACTGTTCCACTGTTTGAATGTTGCCTTTCTTAACCGAGTTTTTATTATCATTTCGCGTGTACCTGAGGTTTAAGATTTTAGGAACGTTTATATAAAGACATGCTTCCACGTTAATAATGGTTTTATGTTGACTTTTATGTACTATAATATCACGCACTTATTGGCAAATACATCTTTTCGTTCGAAACTAATATATACATCCATTTCTGTGTATGTTTAGGTACATTTACTGACCAGTTAATGTTGCGTTTCCTTTCTTTGGTGTTGGGCAGCCTGTCATTTTTATTGCATGTAAATATAGATTCATATACAGATACATTAGGAACTTTACCAGCACTAGCATATTAAATATGTATGTTGCGTTCCATCACGTGACGTCACATGCCATCACGTGACATTTCCTTGTCTTACTCCGCTCACATTCGGATCAGCTCGGTCTTTATGCATATGTACCTATATATTCAACGGAGACAACCGGCAATATCCGAGCTTTTAAGATTGACTACTTTCCGTGATCGTTGATCATAATTATATTTTACTGTATGTCGTTCAGTTATGACAGTGACTTACGTATAGCATGCTTAAGATGATATGTTTAGTCCTGGCTACATCACTGTCTGAATATTATCGACATGGAATGGTTTTTTGGGAACGTGAGTTAGAATGGCAGACAAATGCATAAAAGCTGTTATTTTCATCAGACAACTTAATGAAAACGTTGTTTTTTGTAAAGCATAATTGTAATTAGAACATTAAAGTGTCTTGCTTTCAGACATAAGACATACAATTGGAGGAAACTGTTTCTGCGCATTAAAAACAGATGGATAGGATATGCTAAAAAGTTTACCCAAAAAAGATATGAGGAAATCGGACAGGAAAGTCAGCGTTCAGCTTAAACAGCCGAGCATAGAAAACAGCTACAACACATTATAACACAACCACACGGAGCAATGGCCCCCACATGACCCAACGAAATAATTAAAAAACCAAGTCCATGTTGTTAGGAATTTAAATCTTTAACTGGTCATACCACCTCCATGACATTAATAGTCTGGGAAGGTCACGTTTAATTAGTGCATGAGTAGGATACACTTACATAAATTCTGATCTATACAAAACAATTGTATTGAACTCAAGAAACAATAATTGCTAGGAAGGGTTATTTCAAATATTGGGACATTTCGCTATAACTCGTCAATGGCTTACATAGAGTCATTACAAGCGATCAAGATCCATACCTCAAGGAAGGAAGGGTTATTTCAAATATTGGGACATTTCGCCAATGGCATATATGCGTCATTGCAAGCGATCAAGATCCAGACCTCAAGGAAGGAAGGGTTATTTCAAATATTGGGACATTTCGTTACAACTCGCCAATGGCTTACAAAGAGTCATTACAAGCGATCAAGATCCAGACCTCAAGGAATGAAGGGTTATTTCAAATATTGGGACATTTCGCTACAACTCGCCAATGGCTTACATAGAGTCATTACAAGCGATCAAGATCCAGACCTCAAGGAAGGAAGGGTTATTTCAAATATTGGGACATTTCGCTACAACTCGCCAATGGCTTACATAGAGTCATTACAAGCGATCAAGATCCAGACTTCAAGGAAGGAAGGGTTATTTCAAATATTGGGACATTTCGCTACAACTCGCCAATGGCTTACATAGAGTCATTACAAGCGATCAAGATCCAGATCTCAAGGAAGGAAGGGTTATTTCAAATATTGGGACATTTCGCTACAACTCGCCAATGGCTTACATAGAGTCATTACAAGCGATCAAGATCCAGATCTCAAGGAAGGAAGGGTTATTTCAAATATTGGGACATTTCGCTACAACTCGCCAATGGCTTACATAGAGTCATTACAAGCGATCAAGATCCAGATCTCAAGGAAGGAAGGGTTATTTCAAATATTGGGACATTTCGCTACAACTCGCCAATGGCTTACATAGAGTCATTACAAGCGATCAAGATCCAGACCTCAAGGAAGGAAGGGTTATTTCAAATATTGGGACATTTCGCTACAACTTGCCAATGGCTTACATAGAGTCATTGCAAGCGATCAAGATCCAGCATTAATTATACGAAATACGCAAATATGTTGCACTCACCAACTGATAAGTTCCGCCATTTTGAACCGGATTATTAACGTTACCTCAGCCGAGCCCACATCGCCAAACCAGAGCCAACCGCGTTTTGTCAATACAGTGTGAAGATAGAGGTAACGGAGGTTTGTGTCTATCTCATACACAGTCATATTCCCTTTCGAAATGTTGGTATCTGTTTCGTTAATTTTTTACTATGGTGGTTTTGTTTTGTTTCTCTCTGCAATACCTGTAGTTGCTTTAACACTGTCACGTAAAATCTTCTAGCATTCGCAATGGTATCTTTATAGGGATGAGAGCAACTAAAACATGGTTTCACATTTATGAGGTACAATTGAAATGACAATACAGTCGTAAGTTCGCTATTATTTTCAACGCGAAAATGGAACAAGTATTTCGCACAAACGAGGTTATAGCTACTATTACCTCTGTCAGCAAGCATCTCTGAGCAGAAATGGGATAAAAAAAACGTAAGTTTCTACTTACAACTCAGAGGGGTACTACAGTTACCGACAATAGCAATTCCTGCACAAAATCTCGTGTAGACTGCACATTACATTATCACTTGCGTAATCGCAATCGTTTAAACGAGGAAAATTAGAAAATGATGACAGATATTTGGCAGTACTTATTCACGCGGTGGTCATAACAAAAAGGAAACTACTACCTTAAAGCATCGCTAGGGGGCGCTTTTATTTCATATTCTCAGCGTTTATTACGTCATTAAACGGAATAATATAGTTTGAAAACAAGAATATGAACCCCAGTTCAGCGGATTGGTTGCGTGTACATTTCGCTCATAAATACGTTCAGATTTTGCAAACACCAGAAAAATAAAGGCATAAGTGCGTTTATATTTTGGCGCTACAAATGTATATTGAGTACACTTCGGCGTCCTTCTCATTTCATGGCCTAGTGATTATGAATAGCGATGATATGGAATCGAATTTGATAATTTCCTACTAACACGTTGATTCTATCAAGCTATTTGAATGACGGCCAAATGTCATTATTTTATCATCGTCATAAGCGATCGAAGCGGAAAATATTTAGTAACCGTTCATAATGAGAAAAACCTCGGATCATTTTGAATAATTCTCCATTGTCTGCAAACCGTGATATTCTATAACATTGCATGCTATGTGTTTGCATCCAGCCTGGAGACTCGAGAGGGAAAAAGTTAATGCTATCTGATATTGGCCTCCGTAGTGTAATAACTTTATGGAAATTTAGAATTGTGATGATTTGGCAAAAAAATGACAAAAATTGTGACTGGTAATTATCTGCTCGTAATATTTCAGATCGACATAAAAGCTGGAAGCGACACGAAATGAATGAATATGCATCCCCGTGACCGTATTTTCGTCTATCAAACATTGTATTTGAACAAAACGCCAAAACCAGGACATGTAACAGACAACCTAAACAAGCAAATTACAATATTTAACAATTAATCGATAGAAAAAATGCATTTTTGATTGTTTGCTTAGTTCTTGTTAAAGACGACAGATGCAAATTAAGAGCAACTGACGTACAGGTCCATTCCCAAGGCGAAGTATAAACGAGTCTATTAAAAGGATACATGCTTCTGTCACCATGCTTTCGTACATCTTCTTCTTTGAAGTTGTATTATGGCGTTCCTTTTCTCAGAGTAGAAATAAACTCACTGTCTGACTTTTCTGATTACTAAAAAAATCAACTTGTATCATTTGCTGCTATTGAAAGTACATGTAAAATCTGATAACTGTACTCCTTATTGTCGAACTCTATAACTCAACGTGTACTCATTATTGCAATTGCCGTAAATCGGCTCGTTTATACACAACTTGCATTTACTGCCACATACACATTGTTTTATTTGAAGAAGAAAATTAATTTACCAACCATACTTTAGAGAAGATGGCATTTTATTCACGGTGCTTTTTCGTCTCTGGACTCTGCACTATCACAACCGCTTGTCCAAAGATGCTAGATCAGCAAACAGTCTATCGGACAGTATCTGTCCGGAATGGTCACAATGCCGTTTTTGGCCCACGTGTGGTATTGGCTTTAATCATGTCCCGTACGCAATGTGTCCAAAACTGGATAACGGGTTTGAGCCCGTCGTGCATAAAGACCAGAACTGAGTACCCACAATAGAAATGTCCTGAAACGGAAAGCTTATGTTTATAACCTTTACCATTTAACTTCGAACGAACTGTAAAAGAATTGTTCGTTTCACTGAATCGATTGCTTAAAGATGATGGCTGACATATTTTCAAATTACACACTTTCAACTCTTGAACCGATTGAAGACAGTAGACGGTTCCATTTGACCTCTATTCTGTGTAAATATTTTCATTTTGATGTAAAAATGTCAAGATTTGGTATAAATGATTGCTAGAACTATTTTTCTCTTAGAAATCCGATTTCTTTCGATAAACTGTGTGCAAAGGTGACATCTATTGGTTTTTAGGTCAATTTTGATTTAGAAATGCTATTTATTTTATGCTGCCATGGCGACATCATAAACTGTCAGTCGTTTTAGTGACGTTTTTTTGTTGCTAAGCAACGTTAACTTGCTTGTACGGAATGTGTTTGTGGTTGCATTGGCAATTGATGGTAAGGAGTGAATTTGATGTTACGTTCGAGTAAGCAACCATGTAACTTATGGTACTGATAAAGTCCAGCCCCTTATTGCTTGGGGTTCCATGTATAACAATCAATGACTTGTTGGGTCTGTTTGAGCCTTTATGGAAGCCCCCTAAAATAATAACTGATATTGAAGATGCTATATGCTGTAAGAAAACGTTTACGCTGTTTACCTCATTGATTATAAGTTTTATAGAAAGACAAAAGGGCGATGTGATATCCAAGACGAAAACTATAATTGACATGCGGTACAAAAACAGCCATTGAAGGCCAGGAACATACCGCAAAATGCGGCAATTCTACTAAAATGAATACATAGAAGTTAGAACCCTCCTCCATTCTAGCAATTTCCTCAGAATATTTATTCAAATATAATGACGTAATTTGTCCTGCTATCGATACTTCGTTTATCAGTTTGAGTCCCATGGGTGCTCCGTGCTATACGCTTTACCGTGAAAATGACAAAGCGTTCAATGTGTTCAGGAAATACGGGCGCGAAATAAGACAGGCTGATATATTGAAGATCATTTACAAACACGAATGTAGGTCCATTAAAATATTGGACAAGGAAACGTAAATGAGTGTACATAATAATGTTTTTACATGTATTAAACGAAAATATTTCCAAAATAATTGCGACAGCCGAGTTGACCAAATATATGATAGTCACAAGTTGAAATTCAACAAAACAGTTGTCACATGCGTGTAACGATAGCATTATGATTATGAGACAAATTATATTCTAATTTTTACAGATGTAGATCTAAACCATACACCCATATGTTGTTTCACTGCTAAATACTCTATTATAATATTTTTTAAAAATCAGGAATTGGTGCTCTGCCTATGCCACAATGTTGTTATGCTGCTTCTTTCACATCACCAGTGACAATTATATTCATATTTTAGCTGCAACATGAATAATTCCAAGAAAAACAAGAGTCAATCGGTGTCATCGATATAATTAAATAAATAACAACTTTGTCCAATTCTGCCACTTTAAAGGAAAATTTATTCTTTTTTTTAAGACGTCATTAGAAGTGAAAATGATATTTATGTGTTATACGGATCGTTTTTAATGTCTGTCTCATTTTTTTGTGTTATGTTCTAGATAGAGTCCATTGTTTATTGTAAGGGTTTAATTGTAAACCAAGGATCGTATGACTGATAGGCCACCTCATTTTGCTACTAGATATGACAAAATATAGGTCGATTTATATGAAAATTAATGTATTATTGCTTCACATTTATAGAACTGATTTTCTGAAAATGGTGAAAAACATTTCATTATCACATTTGTTTTACTTCACTTATTTTTTAGTGCGTTATGGCTGTAGATATAATAATAATAATTATGTTAATGGACCAGACAATGGGTCTCCATTTAGTTTCGTATTGGTTATAATAAAACATATCAGTTAGAAGAGTTTCTCTGCCAAATGGTCATAGAATCGTCATTCTGATCACCTCAGTCTTGAAGAACAACGGATATTGCCGAGCTGTCTGTATGAGTTCTGATGCAAGTACGTGGGCCCATCAATAATTTCGTGAACTAATTATACTGTTTCATAACGCTTTGACATAGCTTATTGAAATTTTGCGTGGTCAAAGATGATTTATTATCCAATTAATTAAGCATAAAAAGTGATTGATGACGTCACAATTTATGACGTCATAGCAATATTCCAACGTCATTTCATTGGCGTTCGTTATTAAAAATGGCGTCGCCTGGTATGATCGAGTAACGTTTTGTATTCAAGATTTATACATTACTCAGACAATATGTCTCCTACATTCAGAAAACGTTGCATGCAGTTTATATGGACCCTTGGTAATCGAATAGTGCATTTTCATTGTCCAAAAACTACTTAAAGGGCTATAGAGGAGCAAGCAAAGACGATTAGCATATTCGCCGGCCATTGGTTGTTAAAATTGGCGGTCGGTAGAGTGTCTTGACCATAATATTATGCGACATTCAAAGAATAACTTGTAATTACTGTGTTTCTCCGAAAGCTACTGTTATTAGAAACTATTGTAGCAATAATTAAATCTCAGTTGTTATCGGCTATTAAATGAAAGCACATATAACTTCAAATGTATGAAATTCTGAAACACCATGAAAATGCGCTAATCCGTAGCAAGAACGTTGTTTCGGACACAATCTAAGACCTGACTATAGAACTTTTACAGCACCCATCCTATAACCCAGAATAGACTATAGGCTACATCTCGCCATTTTCAAAACTCAAAAATAGCCTGCATGGTTAGAAATACAAGCCCCGAGAGAAGTTGGATATGTCATAAACAAAACGTTGCGGGAGATGTCACGTGACGGCCTGTAACACGTGCTCCGGTTAAGGGTCGAGCAATGGAATAAATGCCAACTGTACACGGGATGTTACTTTAACAAGGACTAGAGGCTAAAAGTGTGTTAGTCTATCTATACTCGCTACATAAAATTAGTTCACGAAATTATTGATGGGCTCTCGTATATCGTTCAGCCGTCGGTTTGGGTATTGTGTCGAGTGTTTGTGATCAGTCCTACTTTGCTCGACTATTCCACTGTTTGAGTGTGGCCCTTCTAAACCGACGGTTTATTATCATTTCGCGTGTAACTGAGGTATTAGATTTTAGGAACGTTTATATAAAGACATGTTTCCATGTTAATAATTATTTTATGTTCACTTTTATATACAAACATCGTAATATCACGGTAAAATTATATCTTATGTTTCGAAACTAGGTACATTTACTGACCAGTTAATGTTGCGTTTCCTTTCTTTGGTGTTGGGCAGCATGTCGTGTTTATTGCATGCGAAGATATCCATATACCAGATAGGTAAGGAACTTTACAAGTACCAACATAAATGTTTATGTAGCGTACCATAACTTAACAGTGATTGGCATCACGTGACATTTGCCTGTCTAAATAGTAGGACACAAACCAAAGTAACTCCGTTCCTATTCTGATCAAATCGGTCTTTATGCATTGTAATAATATATTTACCGGAGATAAACGGAATGTACCGAGCTTTCACGATTGACTTCTTTCCGTGATAGGTGATCATATATTTTACTGTATGTCGTTCAGTTATGACAGTGACTTACGTATAGCATGTTTAAGATGATATGTTTAGTCCTGGCTACATCATTGTCTGAATATTATCAACATGGAAGGGTTTTTTGTCAGGAACGTGAGTTAGTATGGCAGACAAATGCATAAAAGCTGTTATTTTCATCAGACAACTTAATGAAAACGTTGTTATTTGTAAAGCATAATTGTAGTTAGAACATTAAAGCGTCTTGCTTTCAGACATTAGACATAATTTTGGAGGAAACATTTTCTGCGCATTAAAAAAGAGATGGGTGTGATCAATCGTGAAAACTCGGCCTTTTCCGTTTGCCTCCGGTAAATGCGGTATTTTGCAGTGGATTAAGACCGAGGTATCAGAATGTGATATGATATGCTTTGAGAAGTGTATCCTAAACCACATGAATTCAAACTTTCAACTGGCCCGGTGATTATAATTATCGGAGAACGTACTACATGCTACAACTCATACTCATACTCCGTACTCCAATTGGAGCATTTCTTAGTTACAAAAACTGCTGCAACTTCTTTATTACTGAATGGAAACATATCAAATGGGGTTCATTTTCTTAATTAGATCATTTGCTACAAGTTGGTGTTATTTTTTATGCCAAATTCTAAAACAAAATGTTTTTTCAAGTTAGAGCATGGAGTATGGAGTTCGAGTATGAGAACGAGAAATGTTTATAATCACAGGGCCTGATCATACCACCGCCATGACCTCAATTGTCAATGAGGGTCATACTTAATAACAGTTATCTCGAAGAATTATCGGGACATGTAAAATGCTCGACATAAACCGGGTGCTCGAAATAACGGATATTGATTTAATACTTTCTTAAGATAGATCGGTTGCTCGTGATATCGATGCTTGTCATAACGCAGTTTTACTGTAGTACATGAGTAGAACATACATATCTCGATAGTCGATATAGATTCCGATCTTTACTAAACACTTATTGTCAGAAAGGGTTATTTCAAATATTGGGACATTTAGCTACAACTCGCTAATCGCTTACATCAACGAATTGCAGGCGATCGAGACAGGGGTAACGGAGGTTTGTGCCAGGCTTATACATAGTCATCTCCCCTTTCAATATGTTGGGTTTCATTTCGTGCATTTTATAGCATGGTGGTTTCGTCCATCAACACCTGTAGTTTTTCTTTACCACTGTCATGGAACATCTTCTTTAACTCGTTGGGATACAATGACAGGAAAACAACAACAAAAACATAGTTTCACTGAGGTTATGCAAAGCTTGTATCTTAAAAAGAAACAGTAATAATACAATTTAAATGAGAGCACGGTCGTAAGTTCGCTTTTAATTCCTAACGCGAAATATGGAACAAGTAGTTCGCACAAACAATATTATAGCAACTATTCTCTCTGCAGCAAGCATCTATGGGCAGAAATGGGATAAAGAGTTAAGTTTCTACTTACAACTCAGAGGGGTATAACAGTAACCGACAATAGCAATTCCTGCACGAAATCTCGTGTACACTGCACATTACATTATCACTTGCGTAAATTACTAATCGCAATCGTTTGAATGAGAAAATTAGAAAAAAAAGACAGATATTTGGCAGTACTTATTCACGCGGTGGTCATAACAAAAAGGAAACTACTACCTTTAAGCATCGCTAGGGGGCGCTTTTATTTCATATCCGCAGCATTTATTACGTCATTAAACGGAATAATATACAAAATTAATGTAGTTTGAAACAAGAATTTGAACCCCAGTTCAGCGGAGTGGTTGCGTGTACATTTCGCTCGTAAATACGTTCAGATTTTGCAAACATCAGATAAATAAAGGCATAAGTGCGTTTATATTTTGGCGCTACAAATGTATATAGAGTACGCTTCGGCGTCCTTCTCATTTCATAGCTTAGTGATTATGAATAGCGATGATATGGAATCGAATTTGATAATGTCCCACTTATACGTTGGTTCTATCAAGCTATTTGAATGACGTCCAAATACCATTATCTTATCATCGTCATAAGCGATCGAAGCGGAAAATATTTAGTTACCGTTCATAATGAGAAAAACCTCGGATCATTTTGAATAATTCTCCATTGTCTGCAAACCGTGATATTCTATAACATTGCATGCGATGTGTTTGCATCGAGCCTGGAGACTCGAGAGGGAAAAATTTAATGCAATCTGATATTGGCCTCCGTAGTGTAATAAATTTATGGAAATTAGGAATTGTGATGATTTGGCAAAAATAATGACAAAAATTGTGACTGGTAATTATCTGCTCGTAACATTTCAGGTCAACATGAAAGCTGCTTCGCGACACGAAAACAATGAATATGCGTCCCCGTGACCGTATTCCCGTCTATTAAACATGTATTTGAACAAAACGCCAAACCAGAACATATAACAGACAACGAAAACAAGCAAATTACAATATTTAATAATTAATCAATGGAAAAAATGCATTTTTCATTGTTTGCTTAGACGTAACGCACGTAACTGAGTACGTTCGTAATTTCGTACACTCGCTGTAAAACAGTCGTTGATACTTCTTTCCATTTTACTCGATACATTTCATATCATATACCAAACTATTCATTATAAAATTGTCTACATTGTCATTTTAATTTGAGTTCATGTTGAATAATACGTAGCCGTAGAATTGGAGACAATGTCCGACAGATATACAAAAATCCGTGTGCAATTTGTAACACAAAATATTGGTCGTCGGCATAAAATAACAGCCGTTTTAATCAAAATGTCATTAAATTTGTGGGATACTTCACTGAGTGACACCAGAAGTGACGTGTTATAACATACTTTCATGAAAAATCACAGGTACAAAAAATAAAAAAGTTAAATAATAAACTGGTAACACGAAAAAAGTGCAAATTTGCCAAAAAATGCTGACATTTTTCCGAAGACGCATGCTTAGTACGCAATTATTTTTTCATTTTTATAAATAAAATAATTATGATTTCGTTTTTAAAATATTATTTTTGTTTTATGATAAATAATTAAATCCCAATGCATTCTAGCCTATACTTATCGAGATTATTAGAATGGAATATGTGGAGGAAAATTGTCCTACTCGCGCGTTTTAGCGATTCGTTGTGGCACAGACCATTTTCGAAACTTAATAATTTTATAATAAGTCATAGAACGTACAATTCAAATAAAATTTGAAATATTATCAGAGTGAAATTTTTACTTTTAAAAATTCTATACGATTGCACTTAAAATAAGTCCGACACACTTGATTCAATGTGTGGAGGAAGATTGTCCTACGGCGCAATTTTTCGACGTTTTGGACGTTTTATGCAACGCAAGTTTTTATAGTGGACAAACTACATTACCAAAATAATTATTTTGAGCGATATTATGCATAGGCATGCAATGCATTTTGTACCCGTATATTCTAGAATAATGTGGTGTTTTGTTTTTCATAAAACAGTACATAGATAAGTGGTTAGGGTTTGAATACGTGAGTGAGTAAGATACTTGTCAGATAGACATCGGGTGATACGAGTTAATAAGCATTAAATTGAACAAGCGGGAGAAATTGCTATCGAAAGACACCCAATATTTTTTTATATAAAAACGATGTTATTGACAGATAAATGTACTGTAGTTTTCGACATTGTAAACATTTGCAGAGTTAAACATCAATGTTTAGATCCTAAGACTAGTATTACGCAAAGTTAGTTAATAATATGCTGACGTAACACGACGTTACACAAACGTACTCAATACCGTGCGTTACGTCTTAGTCTTGTTTAAGATGACAGATGCAAATTGAGAGCAAATGACATGCATGTCTATTCCCAAGGCGAAACTCTATAAACGAGTCTAGTCCGGCAGATAAACAGCATATTTTGGGGTAACCGTGCATTTTCTTGTTCTCTGGACCCTACCATAACAGAATCCGAGTGATGCCACCTTGTCATCACTGAGCAATTCTCAAAATGAGGCCTCAAAGGCCTTAGGGGTATATGAATTTTCATAAATTAATCAGTATAAATACTTTATTATTTTATCAAATATACAGAAAAACACACAAAATACTGTTTATAGTTTGCCGAATAATGTGTTTATTAAATTTATAAACATTTGCAATAGTAATGTGTGAAAATGAGGTCCCACTCGTGGTTTACACTTACAATGAGGCCCGTTATTAGACAAACAAATGGTTGATGTTAGTTAATGATGCATGTTAAACAAAGTTTCATTATATCTATTATTCAAATTGAATTCGGTGACATTGGCTAAGTACAAAATTGAATTAATTTACTTGAGGCACCGTCAGTATTTGTCAAATGACGCCCCAAAGGTGGTGTATGAATACAGCTACATAAGGCTTTTATCGAAATAATAAGCTTAAACACATATAATTTATTATATTTAATCAAATTTAACGCAAAACACCTGGAATTAGTTCAGGTTGTGTAAAGTATTGCGTTACATAAATTATACCTTAACCATAGTAACTTGTTGAATTAAGGCCCCGCATGTGGCCGACACCTAACATGTGCCCCGGCAGTAGATCTTCAAAGAATATTAATTAGATAAGCAAACATGTACGTGTAAAACTCATATTTCATTTGCGAATAACACAAACTCAAAACAACATAGATAAATACAAATGGACAACAGCTTTGGTTAGCTGATGTAATACTTTAATTAATGGCATTAAGGCCCTAATAAGGGTAAATCAAAATTTGAAAAGATATATTATCATTTAAAAATCAATTGGGCATGAACCACTTTAGTATAGGAGATAACTTGAAGTTATGAAAGTTTGAATGAAATATACAGTTATTAAATTTTGAAATACCGGTAATAAATTGAGGAAATGAGACCCTACTAGAGTGAAAAACGATAAATAAAGACTGTACTCGGAAAGTTCATTACTCAGGTATGGAATATACTATTCAAATCAATTCAGTAGCGTCGATAAGTATTAATAACATCATTTACACTTATAAATATGGCATTCCATAAATCTGAGGCCTTTGTATAACTTGACCAGATTTAGTAGGCACTCCGGACATATTCCGTGCATATTTCGGACAAAGTCGTTGCAAAAATAAACAAATATTTCCGATAAGTACCGACTACGCTTACGGATAATAATACACGCTTCCGAAGTTTAATGAGTGCCTACCAAATCTGGTCAAGCTATAAGTGTAAATTCAACTGTGAATAAACAATAAACAATTTAAGATAAGACATAACACCACCTTTGGAAATAGAATAACGGGGACATGGATCTCTGCTAGTGATTACTGCATATGTAGTATTCGATCAAATTGTTACTTAAGTCAGACAGAGAAGGCAATCCTGAGCTGAAACAGCAGAATACAATATGCAAAAAAAACTACAAATTTCTTGTTGGAAGCCAAAATGACGAATACGTTGTACTGAGTTCTGGTGATAGTTGACCAATTAACAAACCATTGCATTATATGAAATGTTGAACATAGTATTACACACAATTTCTGTATACTAGTATACTATTACTAAAAGCGCTGTGTATGCATATTAGCAATCACATTAAATAACTTGATATTTGGTATGTTACATCATCTAATGGTTCTCTAACAAGATTGCTCAATTTTTAAAAGCCCCTCCGGTCCCGCCACGGGGGTCGTCGTTTTGCATAGACTGCATAGGAAGCATCATTTTGTATGAACCGCTCCATAAATATTACTCTAACATCAGTGCCAGTGGTTTTTGTCTTCTTACCAGTATTTCTATCACCACCACATACAGCCTTTTCATTCAGAAAGCAGTATTCATATAATAACTGACTACATGCATTTGTGTCACTTTAAGGGATTTAACCCCTACCAAACAAATCATTACTGGCTTTACATGTGTATCAATGACCACTGCCTAATGTGATTCCGATCGCTTTGAGTTTCTCACAGCCTCTCAGAGCAGGCATTAACAAGTACCCGGTGTTACAATCAGACCGTGCATCATCAATTCACACAATGCCAAGCCCGATAGCATATAAACTGCCCACAAATGAATCTATTTAAACCACAAAGGTTACTCCCCATCCTATGTACTGCTGTTCCAGTCTCTAAGAGGCACACGTGACCACCAACCATTCCACGTCATGAAATTATAGCTCACTTTTATCCCCGAAATATAAACCTTTAAAGTACTAATCACCAGTGAGAACCAGGCTATTGTATTCCTGGCGTCATTGAGTACACAACACCCCAATGAACTGTTCACCACCACCACGTATGTATTGTAATTGCATGCCTTTTGGGTATTCAAGAATTGCAATACTATGTGGTGGTGAATACCATATGGGGATGGTGTAGATTTATTTGGCTACTGGTAAAGTGAGTACGTCATAATCATTTGACATGCCATTACTCGCTGATGGATGATCGAAATGACCAAGCACCCTATTCAGCCTCGAATTACAGTAAATGGTGGTAGTGAGTGCGCGTTTGGGCGTTGTATAGTTTTACTATTTAATGAAGAGTTTCCCATGGCTCTACTACGTAGCCGCATGTAACCATAAGGGATCGGAATGATCACAGTCGCTCCTGATCTGTGACCAAGAGAGCTTGACTATACCATACCGGGTATTACAATCTATATTGAGTAGAAATGGCTAAACCTGATGGCGGCGAATACTTAATTGTGATGTTCTACGGGTGAGAACTCAATCGGTTTGAAATGTCCGTTCTTGATAGCGATGAGTACCTTTATGTACAAAATGGCCGTCCTCTATTGTTATAAGGATACTACCGGTGCAGCATAGAGTCACTGACTCTGATGCACCTTTTAATATTTTGACCAAGACGAAGGGATATTATAAATTTGATTTTTTTTCTTTTTTGGATGTATAATTCCACATCCTTAAGCCAAACATTTGGTCTGAATCCTCACATGGGAGATGCT
The DNA here is from genome assembly GCA_963678985.1 of Spisula subtruncata. Taxonomy (NCBI): domain Eukaryota; kingdom Metazoa; phylum Mollusca; class Bivalvia; order Venerida; family Mactridae; genus Spisula; species Spisula subtruncata. Next base: position 19,207,632 of record OY787668.1, read on the forward strand.
CGTTTCGTCAAATGGTCTGGGTGCATGTCGGTCATCGTTAGTGGCTTAATTCGAAAATTAGACTGAAATCTATTTCCGAGGACCAAGGATCATTCTGCATCTTTTCCCGTTCGAAAACCCTATTAAACATATTGATAGGTGCATTGCGAGTAAACCACGAGTGGGCCTCATTTTCTCAATTAACTATTACACATATTTATAAATTGAATAAACAAAGTGTAAATATCATTTTGGATATTTTGCAACGCAACAACATAAACTACATTACATGTGTTTTGCGTTACATTTGGTTGAACATTATAAAGTATAAAATTGTCTGTTTAAGCTAACTATATTGATAGAAAGACCTACTATACCTCTATGGGGTCACATTAGCTTAATTGTGGCAGGGCCTCAAGTAAATGAATTTACTATTTAGCTATGTTTATACCTACCAATATCACTGAATTCAATTCGAAAAATTGATATAATGAAACATTTGTTTAACATCCATAATTTACTATTTTAAACCATCTCTTTATCTAATAACGGGCCTCGTTTTAAGTGTAAACCACGAGTGGGGCTTCATTTATACATATTACTATTGCAAATATTAATAAATTGAATAAACACATTATTTGGTATACCATAAACAACATTTAGTGTGTTATTATGTACATTTGATAAAATAATAATGTATTTATACTGATTAATTCATGAAAATCATATACCCCCTTGGGGGCCTCATTCTGAGAATTGCTCAATGATGACAAGGTGGCATCACTCGGATTCTGTAATGGTATGGTCCAGAGAACAAGAAAATGCAAAAACATTTTGTATAGAAGATATTGCACGGTCCCTTGCAAGTTCTGCCGGACTAGTCAATTTGTTTATAAAAAAATGATTCTTCTGTCACAATCCTTGACATCTTTTTCCTTTGAAGTTGTATTATAAGGTGATACTACTGGATTTCCTTTTACTACCACATACCCATGTTTTTTATGAAAAATAAGTGCATCAACCCTACTCTAGAGTTGACGACATTCCTCGTTGCTTATTTCGTTTCTAGACTAGGCACTATCACAACCCGTTAGACCGCAGAGGCTACATCAACACCCAGTCTATCGGACAGTATCCGGATTGGTCGTGTTCTTTGTTCACGTGTGTCATTGACTTTGACCATAGCACGTACGTGTGTTTTGAAACCGTCGTAAGTACACACAGAAATGACGGAATGAGGTTATGTTTATAACCGTTCTCAATTCACTTTGGACGGTATGTTAAGCAATATTTCGTTTAATTGGTCGATTTCTAATTACGATATCATATTTTCAAATTATACTCTTTCAACTCTTGAACAGTTTGTAGACAGTAGACTGTTCCAATTGACCTCTATAATATTCCATGTATATGTTGTCATTTTGATGTAAAAATGTCAGGACTTGATATAAATGGTTGCCAGATCTATTTCTGTCATAGAAATCAAATTTTCTTATGATAAACTTTGTGCAATGATAATGTCCCACTAATATGTTGGTTCTATCAAGCTATTTGAATGACGGCCAAATATCATTATCTTATTATCGTCATAAGCGATCGAAGCGGAAAATATTTAGTAACCGTTCATAATGAGAAAAACCTCGGATCATTTTGAATAATTCTCCATTGTCTGCAAACCGTGATATTCTATAACATTGCATGCGATGTGTTTGCATCGAGCCTGGAGACTCGGGAGGGAAAAAGTTAATACTATCTGATATTGGCCTCCGTAGTGTAATAACTTTATGGAAATTTAGAATTGCGATGATTTGGCAAAAATAATGACAAAAATTGTGACTGGTAATTATCTGCTCGTAACATTTCAGGTCAACATAAAAGCTGCATCGCGACACGGAAACAATGAATATGCGTCCCCGTGACCGTATTTCCGTCTATCAAACATTGTATTTGAACAAAACGCGAAACCAGGACATGTAACAGACAACGAAAACAAGCAAATTACAATATTTAATAATTAATCAATAGAAAAATGCATTTTTGATTGTTTGCTTAGTTCTTGTTTAAGACGACAGATGCAAATTGAGAGCAAATGGCGTGCAGATTCATTCCCAAGGCGAGACAGTTTATAAACGAGTAAATTTAAAAAAAGATAATGCTTCTGTCCTCATGTTTTATTTTTTCTTCCTTTGAAGTTGTATTATATGGTGATATTGAAACGACGTTTCTTTTACTACTGCAGGTCCATTGTTTTTGAAGAAGTAATACATCCAACATACTCTAGAGTAGACGTCATTCGTCGGTCCTTTTGTGTCCCTAGACTATGGTCACTATCACAACCCGCTTGTCTACAGAGGCAGGGTAAAACGCAATATCTGTCCGGAATGGTCATGTTCTTTGTTCACGTGTGTCATTGATTTTAGCCATGTCTCGTACATGTCGTGGCCAAAAACTGGATAACCATCGCACAGTGAAGAGCCATAATCAAGTACCAACAACAAAACTGTCCTGAAACGGATGAGCTTGTGTTTATTACTTTGATCATTTAACATTGAACGGACTGCAAAAGAACGTTTCGTTTAATTGAGTCGATTTCTTATTATGGTGTCATGGTTTCAAATTACACAGTTTCAACTCTTGAATACATTGTAGACAGTAGACGGTTCCATTTGACCTTTGTTCTGTGTAAATGTTGTCATTTTGATGTAAAAGTATCAGGATTTAATTTAAATGATTGCTAGAAATATTTCCCTCCAAAAAATCAGATTTTCTTGCATTGAACTTTTTGCATAGGTGACATCTATTGGTTTTAAGGTCAACTTTAATTTAGAAATGCTATTTATTTGATGCTTCCATGGCGATATTGCAAACTATCCGTCGTTTTTGTGACATTTTAGTGTTGATAAGCAACGTATTAGTATATACTTAATGTGTTTGTAGGTTATATTTGGAATTGCATGGTTGTCATGGTAGTTGAAGCTGATCTAAGGATAAATACAATCATGACAATTTTTATGATTTTAGATGGTCATTTTTATGTTTTTGTATGTACATCATTTTTAAGCACAGTGACACATTAACCATAGGTAGCTATAGCGTATTTACGGTTTGTAAACATGGGATTCGGCCTATCATTGACTGTATATGACTGTAGGTAGCACAGTATCACAATCGTTGCACGTGTTAATTATACCCCCTTGTTTGCCGCTCCATGCAAAAGGGTAGGTCCAGGAACGGTATGTGCCAGCCTCTATGGAAACCGAAAACGAAGGTGTTCTATGATGTTGGCAAACTGTAACGCTGGTTATCCCACCAAGATAATACAAATTTACAGAATGACAAAACGACAATGTGAGACGAAAACTATATTTTATTATATAGACTAATGACCACTGAACGCCTGAAACACACCACACGATGCGACTTTTCTACCACAATGAATACTTAGAAACTTTCTGTCTTCTAGCAATTTCTTCAGTATCTTTATTCAAATATAATGACGTAATTCGTCATGCGATCGATACTTCGTTTATCAGTTTGAGTCCTATGGGTGCTCCGTGCTATACGCTTTACCGTGAAAATGACAAAGCGTTCAATGTGTTCAGGAAATACGGACGTGAAATAAGACAGTCTGATATATTGAAGATCATTAACCATAAAACAAATATTGGACTTGGTAACGTAAATTTTGTGCATGATACGGGTCCCATATGTATTAAATGAAAATGTTTCCATAGCTGCAGCCAAATTGACCAAATATATGATAGTCGCAAGTTCGAATTCAACAAAACTGTTGTCATGTGCATGACACAATAGCACAATGATTCCGAGATACATTACTGTATGTTTTACGGAAGCAAATCCAAATCATAGACCCTAATGTTTTTCTACTGCTAATACCAATAATATAAAAAGTGTCAGTGATTGGTGCCCTGACTGTGCCAAAATGTTGTGCTATTGGGAATCCGCATTGGGAACTTGGTTAGGGGAGATCACTGCGTATAATGACATGTTGCCTGTGTGAAAGAGTGTGAACATTGTTATACTGCAAATAGAATCTAATATGTGTTGAAAAAACTCATTTTCAACAAATATTACTTCCAATTGTACCTAATACCGCTTACACCAAGCACACAATCAGTGACAATTATATTCATATTTAAGCTCCAACATGAATGCTTCCAAGAAACAAGTCGATCGGTGGCATCGATATAATTAAATAAATTACACATTTGGTCCAATTTTGCCACTTTATTGGATAATTTATTCTTTTTTCAGACTTCATTAAAAGTGAAAATGATATTTATGTGTTATACGGATCGTTTTTAATGTCTATCTCATGTTTTTGTGTTATGTTCTAGATCGAGTTCATTGTTTATGATAAGTGTTTAATTCTATACCAAGGATCATATGACTGATAGGCCTCCTCATTTTGCTACTAGATATGATAAAATATTGGTCGATTTATATGAAAATTAATGCAGTATTGCTTCTCATTTAGAGAACTGATTGCCTGGAAACAGCGTAAAATATACTGAATATTTCATTATAACACGTGTTTTACTTAACTCGTATTTTGTTTTTGAGTGCGTTCTGTGCGTTCTGTCTGTAGATATATGTTGTTTGGACCAGACAATGGGTCTCCATCTAATATATTTATTAATTATGATTAAACATCTCAGTAAAGAGATTGTCTGTCAAATGATCATAGAATCATCATTCTGATCACCTTGGTCTTGGAAAACAACGGAAATGGCCGAGGTTTCACGACGGCTAGAATCATGCTATGACAGGCATGTGTAAGGATTAGTAACTAACCGTATATACCTCGAAGAAACGCTTCACAATCTCGAACCAATACATAGAACTTTCCTTCCCGGGCTGTTTCTGTCTACATATATACGCGTCATTTCTCGCGCACTTTAAAAAGTAATGAGCTAATTCTGAATTGACGGAAGTCATCTTCTTACTCAGCACGCACTTATTTTATGTTTTGATGATAGCAATTGAACATAACTTATCAATTCAACCTTTAAGCTTTTTTCAGTAATTTACGCCAAATTTCACACATCGTTTCGCTTAAATGCAAACAAAATCGATTAAAAAAGTGAACAAAAAGATTTAATGTAAAACACATGCTTGGAATATGTTCACTCCTAATTCACCGACTGTCAAAACAAACGTTTGAAACGCTATTCTCCACCTAGCAACAGATGGAATTTAATTTACTAAGAAAACACGAAGGACAGAATGACTTTGTCATTAGCGCTACAAACAAATGTTAATGATCAATATCCGCTTAAAATTCCTCGAATTGGATTTAGATTTGTGTCGCGAGCAAGCCATTTATCAAGTGGATTGTTTCGTCTCGTACAGGTATAACTTTACCAAAACAATTCAAACGTTTAAAACACGTGTTACATGTTTACGACACGTGCCACAATACAACGCGAAACACGTGCAATTCACACGCTTACTTTTGAAGGGTATAACAATATCTTTGTTAGAGGAGTGCGGTATTTTCATTTACTTATGGCCTTGAGTATATAAGCACTTTGCGTCATGTAAGGAAGGTGTATAGATCTGCTGTCGAGACAAAATGATTTTTCCAAACCATGCACAACATATTAATTTTCTTTGTTAAAACCAACGAATATTTTAATCAAATACTTGTAGCACATTATTTAACGTTTAATTAAAATGCCACGGAAGAAAATAAAACCCGACCAAATAAAGGATCGAACGCTCAATGGGTGTAATTATACCGGTAGTTCAAATAATGTGAACGTATTTTAGTGTTCTCCATCCGAATTGAGATACACTTTAAAATAATTATATAAATTCGTTTGTATCGGACGCATTAAAGAACCAATGCTTGCATTTAGAAAGAGCAACCAGATTCCTTGCATTACTGAGAAGTATCTTACCTTGAAGTCGGGGAGGGGTCCAATGGTCAATTTGACAGAAGAAAAAGGAATGACCACCGATCAAAACCAAACAAGCACAGAGGACGGAAGAGATATTTTTTTGATCACATGAATCCTTTCTGCGTTGCAATTTACCGGAAATGACCGAGCTTTTATTATCGTGTATTATGACTATTCCCCTATACTCATCTCGTCAAGCGAGACACATGCAGCTGATAAATAATTATATTTATTTTTCATGTGTTTTGTTGATGACCAGATTGATTCAGTGATGTGTGAATTATGAGGTTAATATAGTTATTATATGTGTTTAAGGTGGTGTTATTTCGTTTATTTGATCCAATAATTATTTCGATATCATCAGACATTTAGACTGTGATTTGAAGTAGCTTCATTACATTTGAAAGGAGGCCAACTGAGTCAATGAGAGTCTTCACTTTCTGTGGATACATTGTTACTTTGTTACAAGAAAATATTGACGGTTTATTACTGTTTAATGCTAGAATGATCTAAAGTGATCAAATGTTAAATATGAAATCTTATTAAAATCTAATGATCGGCCACCCATATAGGTAGAGAGTTACGGTGTCCCGTCGGTATCACCTGTCCACGATATCCATTTTGTTTTGTTGGTTTTTTAACTTAAACTCTGAGTCACAACTGAATTGGGCGATCAACTTGTGTTGTTTAGTCAATACTCTTCTCCTTATTACAAATTGTGTACAAACAAACAATAAATGTGCGCTTTTGCCTCTAGTCTAGTCACGAGAAAGACTAGTCTGCTCTCCTTATCCAACTATACGTGTGTCCAAACTCATACTGTGGGAACCACAAACACCTCTCTTGCCTTTGTGCGAAGTTAAAAGCAACCCGTACTGTGTTGTCACTTGTGGGAGGTTGATAGAGACTTGCAGGCTTGCATTATCCGGACCGCAATATCAGAAAGGACCACTGAGTGATCGCCAGAAATACATTGCAATGCTACTTATTCTCTTGGACAATGGCAAATACGTTTAATAATAAATAGTGTTAACTAGTATGTTATCATTGTGAACTGGCAGTGGAGCAGTAATTGTACTAGACATGCCAGGCTATATATCCGGAATGTTCATCAAGGACCACCTGGCATACAAACGATGATACGATTACAATCAATGGTGATACCAAAATGTCGCGTTCATGAATCATATACAGACTATAAAACAGTTTAAACACCTTACAAACGAGACGTACCGATGTGTTATCATATGCATGCTGTCACCAGCACATGTGCACATTGAATCATATCAAACGTAGATATCAGGTTCGTTTGCTTAAAATGATAAAAATGAAAACGTTTTATTGTTAGCCACAGCATGCAGCCTTGCAACACTAGACGTGCGCTGTCATAACTTTATTATCATAGTTAATATGGATCTGGCTGTCCTGTTTCAAAAGTGCTCTTTAAGCATTGACGATTGACGTTTCTGTAAAATATCTTCAAGTATTAACAGCTAGTATAGTGATATTGATAAAGCATAAAGCAATATCTAATTGATATTCATAAAAAACATAGCATCGTCGCCATTAAGCATCTGTTTTCGCAGAAATTTACTGTAAATGATACCAGGTCGGCAACCTTAATAAATATTTCCTAATTTACTTAAAACACACATTGTCAGTGATCAATTTATGAATTCTAATGAGTTTTTAGTTTCTCTATTTAATTAATGGGAATTCCTGAAGAAAGACTCGATTGCTCGATTGCTATCAGACCGATATCAAAAATACATGCATCTTTGTCACGTCTAGTGTTCGTATTCAAACAAGATGTCGCTTATTTTATGGACATATTTAGTTTTTGGTCGATATCCCTTTCGAGTTTCATTTTTCAATATCACGAAGGCTATTAAATCTACGATAATGTTAATTCGGTATGGATTAAAAACTTATGAGTCATACGGAACTTTAATCACGTCTGAATATTATAGACCCGTCTCTGGAATGGCGAATAATTTATAAACAAACGGACGTCAAGCAGACTTTATGAAAGCATCAATGACTTGATTGAGTCTAATATTCAACAATTGGGAGCATACGCTTGCCTTAAGCCATCTCATGTTAATGAGGTTACATAATTATACGATGATTGTTTTAATGACACTGGAGTTGAATTCGTATGTCGTCCTGATGTGATATGTGTTTTTGAGTAAAATCATTTATATCAGTTGGCTATTATTACAAATATCGTGTCATTTGCTAAAATATACTACTGATATGTGGGTTGTTAAAATGTGAATTTAAATCCTAGTATCCTAGTATCCTAGTCCACTGTTAGGACGGGCTTTTCTTGAGTGTCATGGTCGAGTTTGCGAACATTGGTCTGTCAGAATGTCGTGGTTAGTTCTCGAACGCAGTGGTCACTCCGGAGGACCTGCTCATAGAGTGGTCACGATACATAGAACATATCAGCATATATGTTTTTAATTCAACTTCTGAACCTGATGCCGATGCTCCTGGTGCATATGAACATAGAATTAGAAATTTCTTGAAAGTCTTTAATATCCATGTATGCCTACTGGTATTTGGAAGTACACTGTATTACAATTAAAATACGGAACAAAAATTTGTCATTGATTAAATAATAAATACTAGTCAAAGTATTAAAAATTTAGATTGAATTAATATTGCATCACGTCATGCGCTTGTCTGATATTTTAACAAATCCATTAAAGGATCTGAACTGCAGGCATGCCATCACCATTTGATGATATTACCTGGTCAATAACAAACGTATTATAGAAATTCTGTGCACGACCAGCAACAACAACCTGTCCGGCCATTACTGTATCTAAATTGGTTGCGAGAATGTCCGTTATGTTAGAGGGAGGTCCATATTTCACAGGTAATTAACGACGAGTTAATTTCGATTTTTGTGGTCATTAGCTGGCAGTATCAGGGAAGATAATGAAAAAACTTCGTACAATTGATGCGGAAATCATCAAGAGTCAATAGTTTAATGACACGTCGACATTTGCTGTCACAATAAATTTTGTATCCAGCCATAACGATGGCAAATATCATGGTATACACACGTGAGGTATGTACCTAACGACTTGTTGAAGGGTATGCTCTCATAGACGTCTCTCTGACATCTTGCAACGCTTGCAAGCAACCATTTCTTGGAAGAAAACATGCAAATTCTCAGAAACACATACCCATGAATTATGTACATTGTATGTATTAAAATAATGATATATTTAACACGGTAACTGACGAACGAGGCAATTAAAATACCGGTACAGTACATGTTATATATTCCCATGCCAAACTGTTCAAACTTATCAAATTTATTGTAAGCATTATTCTGTTATCATTAGATAATGCCTTTGTATACGCAAATCTAACATATCTAGCACATCTATCTCATCTGCGTTAGTATCCGTGATGGTGATTATCCATAATCATTCATTCAGGTTTAAGACATTAAAACTTCTCATTTCCTCGTGAGACAATTAGATGTGACAATCAGTATCGTTGAAACACCAGAAAAACCTTATTCGTATTAAAATTTGCACGCGTTTCAAAAATGATAACCCAACATTTTTTCTTGGTTTTCAAAACTACTTTCGGTACTACAATTGTACTTTGTCAGTGCTTGTCATAGCACTCCGAACTTTCCCTTTGGTGTGTTTGATGTTTTAATTACAACTGAAAAAGCCAGTGGCTAACTGTTTACGACACACTTTTACATTTCCTGCCAGCGCGCCTATGCGGGGAAGAGAGTTGCAACCGGTGTTGATTTAGGGTGTGTATGGCTGTGACATAACCGAGACGCTGGTGTCGGATCAGTTTCTCATGCTGTCTTTTTATCAAATGTATCCCCATCGAGCCCTTGGGTTAAAATGAAGGGTAACGCCCACAGAACGGTGTCTCTCCTGGAGACAGACGGATTTGAGTCAATTGACCATCAAAGGGACACTATTACACAAATACAATGTTTCAAGTATCAATACCAATTGACCGAAATAATTATTGGGTATCCATATGATTTTAAAGTCAATCTTACGCAAGGTGTTGAAACAGTTTCGGCGTTGTTTGAACTTTAATGATTGTCTGGGACAGGTTTATATGCTTCATGCGGGTCGAATTAAAGAACTAATGAAAAGATGTTTTCAAGCCAGTATAGTATTACGTCCAGCCCACATGATAAATTTAACAAAGACTCCATGTGACGACAATCACATAACATAGACAACACTTCCGGTAGTCACTCTTCTACAAAACATTTAGTCGCCTGAAGCATTTAGTAAAATGTGTAATAAAAAGCGAAAGTGGTATTTTTGTAATTACAGTGTAATTGATACTTCACTTGCTAAAATCAGTAGCAGGAAATTGGTTCTGTCCTGTTCAGAACTAATACGTCAACGATTTGAGTGGAGCTATCAGTTTGTTCAAACGATATTCGGTGCTTGAAGAATGAAACCATACCCTATCTCTTTTTGGTGGTCCATTTATCGTAGCAAAATTAAATTAATAAGGAATATATAACTGTCCTTTATTATAGACAAAACATAGACACATAATGTGTATTGCTTCAATCAACTCAGTACGACTTGGTGTAGTCATTGCATCACGTTCTTTCTCCGAATGCTATTTGGCATTTTGTGGCTGCGCTTTAAAGTGTATAGAGCTATATCGGATGATAGTTTTTTTTAAAGTTTATGCTTTCATATCCATTAGATCATTTTTCACTTCAGTTTTAATAGAAACATTCTCTGGGATTTATTGGACATGCGAACTGTCCATTTTAATACGAAAGTGTTCTAGAACACCCTATGAAACTATAAGAATAGTCTATTTTCAACGATTGAATCAATGTACACGGAACCCATCCAAAGTTTTAATTTGCTATTAATGTAGTCTAGTATTATACTAATCAAAGCACTGAAAGTACTGATGTGTGGCGAACTGATGTCATTTTGACCATTCAAATAAAGACTGCACCAACATGCTGTGTCAGAGTTCTGATAAGCCCAGACTCACTCGAATGTTTGTGCTGCTCTCAAGACACCAAGCGTCAGTGTCAAGATGAGTGACTGGGTAGTCTCCATACAACTGATGAACTGGGAATTAAAACACAACAAACGAGATGCCCCCCCCCCCGCTATGGAAACAGGACTAGGTAGAAATATGTTGGGAAAATTAAATAAAGGGAGGTAATTAATAAGATAGAACCAGATTTCAATATAAGGAAAATATAAGAAAATGATATCAATGGTAATATCATGACCTTTTATTGGTTGTAAGAAATAATTCAAGAACGGAACCAGATAGAATTATGGTTTCATGTCACATCACTTCTCTTAGATGCCATATACATATATATTTAAAGTCGATCAATTGAATTTAGGTGGACAAGTGGTCCAGTGGTAAGGGCTATTGACTACTGATATGATTATAATGAAGGTTGTCCGTACTCCCGCCGGATCAAGAGCAGAAATGTTTTTCGGAGTAACATAAATAAACTTACGAACAGACTTTCGGACCATACTCAGCGTAAATTCTATAGCATTCTGTCCGATATGTTAATAAAATCGTATTTAAAACAGGTCAATTATATATTTTGGAATATACTACAAGTTATTTTTTGAAAATCTGACGATTATTTATGTATTGGTTATTATTTAAATATTGCGTATTCTGTTCCGAAATATGAACTCGCGCTAATCAGCGGGTGATATTTATTATAGCTATTATGTTGTATTTAGCATATTTTGATGTACCAGTCAGTGTGCGACCATGGTCCCATCCCAGGTGATGGGCAGTGGATAGCTGATAGTTTTCAAATATAGTATTTCTTATTAAATCCATATCAAGAAGAATGTATTTAACTTCTAAATTCTGAGTATCAAAGTTGTAAACCCTTTTTTATACCAGTAAATTTTATGACCCTAAATTCCTAACTTCTGCAGCTGTCTCCAAATCAACTAACAAGAACCCGATATAAAACCCATTCAATTAAAAATAGTTTTAACGGTCTATTTCCTGTCTCATGGTGTGTTCAATCCCTTGTAAAAACATAGATCCCTGTGTTACATGACCCCCAACTGTCCCAAAACAAGTTACTAACGACCTACCAATATACAACCCCTTGAAGTTTACCAGATTGTATGGTCAATTTTCTGCCTCATGCAGCTTCAATAATTGATTACAAATTTCTTGTCAAAATATAGATCTAGCTAGGATTATGTAATGTTACATAATAAGGAGGGGCTAATTAAAAAATGCATAGATAATATTGCACAACGTGGCTTGTGGGAGGAGCTAATTAGATATGCATTAATGGGCTTTATAACTGCACATTAAGAGGGAGGAGCTTATTAATTATTTATAATTATTGAAGTATGTTTGCCCAAAGACCTGTATTTTAGGACTTTGGTTAAGAATTTGGTTTGCCCAACGTGTATATACTAATTAACGGCCTTTTAATCCAATTACCGTTAACTTTTCAATTCGAAACCTTGTGAAAATATATTACCGCTTTAAAAGGCATATTACTTCGCATGTTGCGCGTCAGGAACTATCTAAATCGATTATAATTACACTGTTCCTGTGCGCGTTTAAACTCGCCGTATAGTGTTTATTAAATGAGATCTATATGAAAGTCGCACATCTTAATGAAACTGAACGTATCGTCTTTAAAATGGCTTTTAGTTGTTAATGTTACTTGGAAAGTAAAAATATAATTGGTGATTTACGACACCAGGTTGTTGCTAAAAATCGCGCAATTCATGAATAGAAAATGTAAGTGCTCGCTGTTTAACTCTTCAGCATTAGTTCATTTATTTTATAACCGCAAATTAAATTGGTATAAGTGATCTTTAATATGTCATAGTATTGACAATTTCTTTTAATCCGAAAATACTTCACTGAATTCTCGTTTATTGCTTAATTATTCTTTCTCGATTCAAATCCTAAATAGCGTTACGTGTTGAAAATAGCCGCTATGAATAGCACAATTAGTTCGCACGATGCGCGTTTAACTCGCTGTCATGTGCTTATTAATTGAGACCGATATAAATGTTGCACATTTTCTTGAAGTTGAAAGTTTCCTCTTTTCAGCGAGGTATTATTTGTTTATGTAATTTAGAAAACAAAATTGTTACTGACGATTTAAAACCTCAGGTAGTTCCGAAAATTTGCGCAATTCGCGAATAGAAAATCTAGGGACTCGTTTTTTAACTCGCCAATGTGAATTCATATTATTTTATAATTTAAATTTAATTTGATATTAATAAATTGAAATATCTCATGGTATTGACAAAATTTATTTTGTCAAAATCCGTTAGTAATTGACGGAACTGCAATTAATTGAATATTGCGTGACAGTACTGCTAAACCAGAAATCTATTAATATCTAAGCTAATCAAGTTGGTGTATCGATCGTCTGCTAGCGGTTAGATAGACTGTATATACTGTCCTTGAACTAATTCAGCTTCCCACCACCAGCGAAAACATGTTGTTTCTATTTATAGCATCAATGTTTGTAAACAACATAATTAGGTCATCGTCTACAAATGTTCAGCGGCGGAGTGATTTTAATAGACACATTTCAGTTCACCCGTGTTCCACCAGAAATCTATTGGCTGAATAAACAATACAAACTAGTCACTGACCAATAGCTCGTTGTACATCAATTTGCATATGAATGCCCCGATATGTAAACATGAAACCGTGGGATTACTTTCTCAACCTTCTTGACGGTCCTTGGCGGTTCGCAGGCCTTTGATAGTAGGAATATAGTCCATGCGGAATGATTTGCTATAAAATTAAAATATCCTCAAAAAATAAAAGTCTGATGTAATTGTTGGTCTTAATATTAATAAATGTTGGTAATGTAAACAAATCGGGTTCAATGATACGTGTAACCTGTGTAGCATGCTTGTAATATTGTTCACATCATAGACCTATTTATTGGTGTAGGCATATAGGCGTTAACTTCATAGTATATATAAAGGAAATCAAAAATGAAAGATAGTTATTACATTGTGTGGCTTTATCGCCACACAAAAACGATGCAAGTAATTATTTTGACATTGAATGACTGTTAGAATATAGCTCTATACACTAAGTCGATGCGCAGTTTAGTTCCCTTGAGGTGAATAACGTTACGATATAGGCAATAATTATAACTGTATAAAATGCAGAGTTTGACAAGTCGATGGTTAAACTTGTACGTTCAAGATGTTTTCAATGCAAGCGTTGAACCACAACATTGGGTTCCGGCGACATCAATTGTTCGCCCAAGGCCACTATCTCTGCAATTTAGAGAAAGTTTAGGCAAAAACCATATTCTAGGTGACAAACTTCACTTGATAAACAGTTCAAATCAGTTTGGAGAAACAAACGACGCAAACCAATGTAGGCGTCTGATGACAACCGAATTCATTAATTAAATTCTGTACTACATACGTATACAATTTTTAAGTTTTGACCAACTTTTTCTTTGGAAACCTCGTCACTCAGTCCATATGTGTGACAGTGACTATATTGCTTACTTAAGGCGGATTTCATCTACAATCCCTGTTTTATTTGAGTATGGATATACTTATTTCCAACGTTCTTGCAAAGATTTCAGTCCGCACAATCTGCTTCCAGTGGTCTCTTGGCATCACTATCTATGTCCTTATTTCTACAACCTTCGTGTAAGTGACATACTTCTGTTGCTTTTGGGCATATCAGTCATCTAATTTTATGTACGAGTAGAATGTATATACCTTACTGCTCACACTTTATTGTCTGCTTGAATACCAACCAGTGGCATCAGCAACAACAAAACGGCTCATTAAGAGTACATGTATTGCTTTTTCAGCAGATTTATTTTCTTTTCAATAGACTGATTAATAGATACGGCAGCTGGTTTCACAATTTTCAATATAGACAATGTCAACAAACCCGGAAAATTCTTCACGTACAATAAAACTTTCTATAATAATGTATCTGATTGTGTTAGTGTCCTATCGTATATGCAAATATAATAGCAACGAGACTAATTCAGAAACGCCTGAAGCGAGAAATGTTCCGCCGTCGACGCCAAGAACGTCTTTGGGCAATGAATTCCATTTGGCTGAAATTGGTACGATGTGTGTATTGAGTCTACTGACCATGGATTGTCCTTACGTCTCATCGCGTCCGAATTACAAACCTCTAAGTCAGTGATAAGCACATGAGACATATTATTTCTGGTTCATTAAATCCAAACCGTCCACTCTCCCGTTCTATATTTAATTACTATACAAAGTGATGCTCTGTTAGTGATAGAGTTGCACTAAAGTATAGAGAGGGATGACAAGATAAGTAGCAGAGAAAACACGTATCTTATAATTTACTCGTCTATTTTAGTAATACCAAACCAAATAATTACAACCTCTCAAACACAATAAACCATTTCGAATTTATGATACATTTTGTACATTTAACACAAATGTTTTAACTTTAATGTACTGTATAGTTTGCAGGCATTCCTTGACGATTTAATAACAATGTTAAGTCTGCCCTGCAGCTGTCAGACTGTGGTGTAGATTTGTATATAGAAATAACAAAACGTGTCGAGCGCCTCAAGCTACTTTTCTTGATATCCCACTATAAAATAACAACAAGTTAATTTAATTTACGTTTTATTTTGTCTATTGAGGAAACTTGTGTGTCTTCGTGTAATACAAATACAATGTCTTCATCGATTTGTCGCCTCAATCTACGTGTCGTCTAAATAGTTTATATTTATTAAACTATCGTCTAAATCCACGAGGGCAGCATTAATAATGTTTCTGTCACCACATAAATGAATTTAAAATCTTGTATTGGCAGATTAAAACACAGGGCAAGAAAATGAACTGCACGATCTAGATACAAAAATGTAGGACTAATAGTTCATTGGGTTCTCAACGGGCTTCCGAACGGACAATACAAATGTATCAAACCAATCTTGCCTGATATTATTATATTGGGTCATCGTTACATACTGTTTGTAAAACCCTTCAGACTAGTCTGAATACAGTACATGATTGGTGTCTTAGAAACTCAATGATACCAAATCCTCAAAAGACTAAAGCAATGGTGATCTCACCATCAAACAATATTTACAGACTTGCCTTAAGTGATGAACATAAACTTCTACTCAATGATCATAGTATTGAATTTACAGAAGTTGAAAAATTATTAGGAGTCCATGTTGATCACAAGCTAAGTTGGAATTCCCAAGTTGAACTTATTCTTAAAAAATGTAATTCAATGTTATACCTGCTTTTAAGAATCAGGCAATTTCTTTCTACACATATGAGAAAATTATTTTTCAATGCTACATCTTGCCACACCATGATTACTGCTGCACAATATGGGGTAACTGTAGTGATACATTGACTAATAAACTGTACAAATTTCAGAAAAGAGCAACACGAAATATTCTTGACCAACCTTACGATGCACCTTCTCATAATTTATTTCAGGAACTGAAATGGATGAAATTCCATGACCGCATCATCTATAAAAAGGCAACTTTTGTTTATAAATCTCTAAACAATATTTTCCCCGAATACATGTCAAACCTGTTTAAAAAATCAGACAACATATCCTTACGATCACACTCAAACCACGCTCTGTGTGTCCCAAAACCACGTCTGGAATTTTGTAGAAAATCACTAGCATATTCAGGACCAGTTATATGGAATAATATTCCATTGAATATTCGCCAGTCAAATTCTTTAATTGCTTTCAAAAGGTTATACCTATCATGGTTCTACTCTGGTGGGCAAACTTAATTTAAATGTATCCACTATTTTGTAAATAATGTGACTGTATTTCTGTATACATTTGATTTTGTGTTGTATTCCCAATTTTCTGACTTGTCGCATGTCACCTTTTAGACCATAAGTAAATATAACAGCATTACATGTATTGTGCCTGAAATAAATGGTTCAGTTGTAATCACTAGGAGAGAATTTACTGTTAATTGTTGAACTCCTATTATACCTCTTCATCTCATCCATCCAAATAGTATTCAATGGCAAAATACTTTGCAGCAAAATACTTTGCGACATGTTGAAAAAAACACCCATAATACTTTTATATTGTGTTGTTATACTTCAGACTGTTTATTACTTATATGTCATACTATCTTTGTAAATATGTTTTGCCATAGAGGCTCACAGGGAAGACTGGGCTTGCCCAACTGTGTTGCCTCTTAAAATAAAGTCGTTATTATTATTATTATTATTATTATTATTATTATTATTATTATTATTATTATTATTATTATTATTATGCTAAGTTGAATATATGACTATTATGTTCTTATTGCCCGAGTGTAAACAATTCTTACATTGACGTATTCTTTCTAAGGTTATTTCGTAATTCCAGAGTCTGTATATAAATCACCTGATTGGTATAAGTTGCAGTTTGAAATATATTGATATCGATGTATGACAAGACAAATTGAAATTTGTTTCAGCCCACCACATTGTACCCGGTAACATTCCATTCCAATGTACGGATATAAGGAACTGACCACACGATTTGTCAAATACGACACCAACTATATCGCCACTTTACATAATTTTTTGTGTTCGGTCTATTCAAAGTCACAGGTAACTGTATCGTTGAAAACTAAAAAAAAAAACGAAAATAAAATTTAAATTTATATTTTTCTATATTTTTTTCGTTTTGTTTTCTTTTTCAACGATACAGTTACCTGTGTTCAAAGTGTGTCTTGTGTTTGTAGCCATAAGTCACGTGACCTTGCTACACTGCAAAAGGAACGACCATACGACACTAACTCGATCACCACTGTAACTATTGTGATCTATTCAAAGTAATACTCTATGGTTACATCATTATTTTTATATTAACATTAAAAAAATACTATGAACATGAGAAAACAAAGAAAGTGCAAGAGGATGTGTGCTATTTTGGAGTAACTGCTCATTATCGTCTGCATGTGTTAGTCACGCTCCACGAGGAGCCTTCTCTGATGTCACGGTGATGTCACAGTGTCACACGAACGCTGGCAACATCACACGGACAACACGTTTCATTGAAACTCCCACCACAGTAACTATAGAAGCACCAGTGGTTCATTTACATATTAAATCGGCGACAACAACGTAATATTAGAAGTTTATGTTGTTTCGTTGAGCCATTTAACGGTCTTTAACATTTTAAACATGAAACTAGATGTTTAATTCATGATAATGAGTTGTTCTTTCTTGTTTTAAATCAATGAAAAAATGTCTAGAGTGAGAGTTTTATTATTGGATCAAAAATATTATGGCATCTTTATGGATTTTTGGCGCACGTTTTCTAATTGACAACCGTTTATTAAAATAATCAGGGACATTTTATTAAACATAATTGATATGTTTTAGGGTACTGGCAAGTTTGTCAATAAAGGATTTTGTTTGGGTTCTATCAGGTTATGTTGTTATGTTCTAAGTTTAGCAGTTCGATGCCGTGTACCAAAGAAAAGACAAACGCTGTATTTTGGATGTAGCTGTTACTGATCGTCTATATATTGTGTTATTATAAATTGCTTTCGTATGTTCGTATGGTATAATTATGGTGGTCACAAAAGAAGACTGAAGGTCCAGAAATTCAAAAAATGCTCATTTTGTTGGTACATTGTACTTTGTATTTGAAATACCCCATTTTCGATATAATATTTATTAGCGCTATTTCATTGATGAAATATGCAAATAAGTGATAATGGTAGTAACTACAAATTGTTGGTTTTCTCAAAGAATGAAGATATTTAATACCTATTGCATTTATAATTAGTCTTGCTCACATAAGGGTAAATTAAACGGGAATTTCTACAACAAGCATACTATTTAGGCAGAAATATTTCGCCTCTCGTGTGCGAATGGAATGTAAATTAAAATGTTCATGGCATGTTTACATGATATTGTTTACACATGACCCTATTATTAGACTTCATTAAATTGGCATTCCTTAATTACATGTAATTAAAGGCACGCGTTTCGTGTCGTACACGTCAGTCGTACACGTGGTCTAGAATAATACCAAGGATATCATAATACACATGTACATACATGATTAATGACCATATACATGTAGTTATGAAAAATTTAATATTCTTTTATCAGGGACAAACAAAGTTTCACATACGCGCATGTTCGTTGGTCCTGAAAAAAATGAGGCCCACATGGAAGATTGGGTAACCAAATGTGTAGCCTCGTTACATAAAGTCTTTACTTACTTACTTACTTACTTACTTACTTACTTACTCACTCACTCACTCACTCACTCACTCATTCACTCACTCACTCACTCACTCACTCACTCACTCACTTACTTACTGCTGGTCACCATGATTCATCGTATGGCTTTAGCATGCCCAGAGCACTACAGCAATAAGTCCTTCGTTCCAAATTACAGCCAACGAAATTAAGTATATTTTGTCCAATATCAATACATTGTAAATGCATATATTCAGGTGTTCAATAAATTAAGTAGTTTTCTAATAAATGGTGTTGGTAGCTTTGCCCAATTCTTAATTTAAATTCCGCCATTTTGAACCGGATTATTAACGCTACGTCAGCCGAACCCGCATCGCCAAACCAGAGCCAGTGCGTTTTGTCAATACAGTGTGAAGATAGAGGTAACGGAGGTTTGTGTCGATCTCATACACAGTCATATTCCCTTTCGAAATTTTGGCATTTTTTTCAATAATTTCTTTCTATGTTGGTTTTGTTTTTTTCTCTCTGCAATACCTGTAGTTGCTTTAACACTGTCATAGAAAATCTTCTAGAATTCGCAATTATATCATTTTAGGGATGAGAGCAAGGAAAAAATGGTTTCACATTTATCAGGTACAATTGAAATGACAATACGGACGTTAGTTCGCTGTTATTTTTCAACGCGAAAATGGAACAAGTATTACGCACAAACAAGGTCAAAGCAACTTATTATCTCTGTCAGCAAGCATCTCTGAGCAGAAATGGAATAAAAAACGAAAGTTTCTACTTACAACTCAGAGGGGTATTACAGTTACCAACAATAGCAATTCCTGCACGAAATATCATGTACACTGCACATGACATTATGACTTGCGTAATCGCAATAGTTTGAACGAGGAAATTAGAAAATGATGACAGATATTTGGCAGTACTTATTGACGCGGTGGTCATAACGTAAAGGAAACTACTACATTTAAGCATCGCTAGGGGGCGCTTTTATTTCATAACCGCAGCGTTTATTACGTCATTAAACGGAATAATATAGTTTGAAACAAGAATTAGAACCCCAGTTCAGCGGATTGGTTGCGTGTACATTTCGCTCGTAAATACGTTCAGATTTTGTAAACACCAAAAAAAATAAAGGCATAAGTGCGTTTATATTTTGGCGCTACAAATGTATATTGAGTACGCTTCGGCGTCCGTCTCTTTTCATGGATTAGTGATTATGAATAGCGATGATATGGAATCGAATTTGATAATGTCCCACTAATACGTCGGTTCTATCAAGCTATTTGAATGACGGCCAAATGCCATTATTTTATCATCGTCATAAGCGATCGAAGCGGAAAATATTTAGTAACCGTTCATAATGAGAAAAACCTCGGATCATTTTGAATAATTCTCCATTGTCTGTAAACCGTGATATTCTATAACATTTCATGCGATGCGTTTACATCGAGCCTGGAGACTCGAGAGGGAAAAAGTTAATGCTATCTGATATTGGCCTCCGTAGTGTAATAACTTTATGGAAATTTAGAATTGTGATGATTTGGCGAAAATAATGACAAAAATTGTGACTGGTAATTATCTGCTCGTAACATTTCAGGTCAACATGAAAGCTGCTTCACGACACGAAAACAATGAATATGCGTCCCCGTGACCGTATTTCCGTTCATTAAACATTGTATTTGAACAAAACGCCAAAACCAGGACATGTAACAGACAACGCAAACAAGCAAATTACAATATTTAATAATTAATCAATAGAAAAATGCATTTTTGATTGTTTGCTTAGTTCTTGCTAAAGACGACAGATGCAAATTGAGAGCAAATGGCGTGCAGGTCCATTCCCAAGGCGAAACAGTTTATAAACGAGTATATTAGAAAAAGATAACGCTTCTGTCATCGTGTATTATATTTTCTTCCGTTGAAGTTGTATTTTAGGGTGATATTGAACTGGCGTGCCTTAAACTACCACATATTCTTTGTTTTAAGAAGAAATGCACAAATCATGCTCTAGAGTACACAGTATTCATCGGTGCATTTTCGTATCTTGACTCGCCAACCCTTTTATTGTTGTAATGATTGGGTTCGATATTTGTTCCTTCAGCCGGATTTAAACCCGGGTCCCCATATTAGACGTCATTAGCGCTTACCATTGAGACACAAAGGCACTATATTAGGGTGCCAGTTAGCAACAGTGTTACTTATGGTATTCAAATATAATGACGCAATTCGTCCTGCGATCGATACTTCGTTTATCAGTTTGAGTCCCATGGGTGCTCCGTGCTATACGCTTAACCGTGAAAATGACAGAGCGTTCAATGTGTTCAGGGGAATATGGGCGTGAAATAAGACAGGCTGATATATCGAAGATCATTAACAAACACGAATGTAGATCCATAAAAACTATAGGTATAGGAAACGTAAACGCGTGCGCATGTAGTAAACAAAAATGTTTCCAAAATAATTGCAGCAGCCAAGTTACAGCCAAAAAGATGATAGACGTGCGTTCGAATTAAAAAAATTATTGTTACATTTATGTCACGATAACATAATTATTCAGAGACACACTTCATTCTCTTTGTACAGATGTACAGATATGTCACAAACCCTAATGTTTTCTACTGCTTTAATCTATTACATTCTTTATAAAAATTGTCCGGAATTGATGTCATGTCTATGATAAGATCTTGTTGTGCTATCGTCACTATCTCTGAACTTGGACCAAACACACATAATTCGTAAGAAATGCTGGGCTTTCAATATCAAGCGATCACTTTAAAATATATGTTGTTTAATGTGGCTTGTGCGACTCGAAGGTTTCAGATTACGGCATACGGAATTCACTACAATGTTACTGGTTTATCTCACTTGCTCTACTGTTGGCATACTAATAGTTAGTTTCAGGTAACTAATGCTTCACCTAGTTTCAGGACCATATGATTGAAATACTGTTTAGATGTGGTACTGAAAATAGTATTTCTTGGAAAAAATGTTTTACAATTATGACTTCTAATCAGTGTACCTAATACCGCTTACGCCCTTCACACAAGCAGTGACAATTATATTCATATTTAAGCTCCAACATGAATAGTTCCAAGAAACTAGTCGATCGGTGTCATTATTATAATTAAATAAATAAATACTTTGTCCAATTTGGCACTTCAATTGAAAATTTATTCTTTTCCCAGACTTCATTAGACGTGAAATGATATTTATGTGTTACACGGATCGTTTTTAATGTCAATATCAAGTTTGTGTGTTATGTTCTAGATCGAGTTCATTGTTTATGATAAGTGTTTAGTTGTATACCACGGATCATATGACTGATAGGCCTACTACATATGACAGACTTATGGTCGATTTTTATGAATATTAATGTTATTATTACTTCACATTTTGAGAACTGATTGCCTGAAACGATGAAAAAACATTTCATTATCACACGTGTCTTACTTAACTTAATTTTGATTTTGAGTGCGCTATGTTTGTAGATCAATATTTATGTGCCAGACAATGGGTCTCCATCTAATATTTCATTGATTATCATAAACCAGCTATGAGATTTTCTCTGTCAAATGATCATAGAATCGCCGTTCTGACCACCGAGGCCTTGGAAAAAGACGGAAATGGTCGAGCTTTCAGTATGGGTTCTTAAGCAAGTACTGTATATCGTTAAGCCGTCGACTGGGCATTGTGTCGAGTGATTGTGGTCAGCGTTCTCTTTGCTCGGTTGTACCACTGTTTAAGTGTTGCCTTTATTAAACAATACTCGACGTGTTATCATCATTTCGCGTGTAACTTATGTTTAAGATTATAGGAACGATATATAAAGACAAGTTTTGGATGTAAAATGGTCATAGAATCGTCATTCTGACCACCTCTGCATTGGGTAACAATGTAAACGGTCGAGTTTTCAGTATGGGTTCTAAAGCAAGTATTTCCTTCAGCTGTCTGTTAAGCAATGTGTCGAGAGCTTTTAGTAAGTGTTTTTTTACTCGACTGTTCCACTGTTTAGCTGAGTGTGGCCTTTC
Source organism: Spisula subtruncata (assembly GCA_963678985.1). Lineage (NCBI taxonomy): Eukaryota > Metazoa > Mollusca > Bivalvia > Venerida > Mactridae > Spisula > Spisula subtruncata. The sequence goes on from OY787668.1 coordinate 19,230,804, forward strand.
TTAACCGACTTTTTATTATCATTTCGCGTGTAACTGAGGTATTAGATTTTAGGAACGTTTATATAAAGACAAGTTTTAAATGTTTTATGTTGACTTTTATATACAAACATCGGTAATATCACGCACATATTGACAAATCTATGTTGTGTTTTGGAACGTGTATTTCCATTTCTGTATATTTATATTAACTGACCAGAAATGTTGTTTTCCTTTCTTTTGGTGTTAGACAGCATGTCATGTTTATTGCATGTAAATATAAATCCATATACCAGATACATTAGGAACTTTACCAGTACTAGCATATTGAATATATCTGTAACGTAGCATCAGGTGACATTTTCCTGTCTTACTCCGCTCACATTCGGATCAGCTCGGTGTTTATGCATATGTACCTATATATTCACCGGAGACAACCGAAAATGGCCGAGCTTTTACGATTGACTACTTTCCGTGATCGGTGATCATATATTTTACTGTATGTCGTTTAGTTATGACAGTGAATTACGTATAGCATGTTTAAGATGATATGTTTAGTCCTGGCTACATCATTGTCTGTATATTATCAACATGGAATGGTTTGTCGGGAACGGGAGTAAGTATGGCAGACAAATGCAAAAAAGCTGTTATTTTCATCAGACAACTTAATGAAAACGTTGTTATTTGTAAAGCGTAATTAAGGTTTAGGCATTAAAGCGTCTGCTCTAAGACATTAGACATAACTTTGGAGGAAACATTTTCTGTGCATTAAAAAAGAGATGGATATGATATGCTGAAAACGTAACACAACACAACCACACGTAGCAATGGCCAGACATGACCCAACGAAATAATTAAAATCCAAGTTTAATTGGTCTTACCACCTCCATTACATCAATTGTCAATGGATGTCAAGTTTAATTAGTGCATGAGTAGGATACACTTACATAGATTCTAATCTATACAAAACAGTTTTATTGAGCTCAAGAAACAGTAATTGCCAGGAAGGGTTATTTCAAATATTGAGACATTTCGCTACAACTCGTCAATGGCTTACATAGTGTCATTGCAAGCGATCAAGATCCAGACTTTAAGCATTAATTATACGAAATACGCAATCATGTTGCACCCACCAACTGAGTTTTGATAATTTCCGCCATTTTGAACCGGATCATTAGCGCTATGTAAGCCGAACCCGCATCGCCAAACTAGAGCCAGCGTGTATTGCCGATTCAGTGTGAAGATAGAGCTAACGGAGGTTTATGTATGTATCATACACAGTCATCTTTCCTTTAGAAATGTTGGTATCTTTTTCAATAATGTCTTGACGTCGCGTCACAAGTTGGAGCTATTTTCAATTTCGCGTAATTTATTTGCCAAATGGTGCAAATGTAATTATGTTTGTTTCAATAAATATCATATGTTATATATCAATCGATCGAAGAAAATCAGCACAATCGACCTGAATGTATATGTTTTGAGTTTTATTACAAAATTCCACATTTTTAGGGTTCGAAATAACCAGAATACGGTGAAATATCACTGTAGAGATGTTACATCCAATCTCGTGGGGCTTGAGAAAAATGTGTGGAGAGCAAAAACCATACGCAAAATTTCTATATTTTTTTCGCAAAAATGATTCTTAAACGTAAAAAGTTGAAGGAATTTACGTAAAAGAAAGTGACATCATCATAAAGTCAAATATTTTTATTCTGTGTTGAGGGAACAGTTGTGTAGAGATTTCAAAATTACGGGAAAATAAGTTGTTATTACACTGATAAAATTGTTCTGCAATATTTATTTTTAATAATTTCTCTTTGAAACTTCCTATAAAAAATACGTTTTTCATATATTATTAAATATGGTATTCATTTTAGATTTTGATTCAAGAGATCAAAAAAAATTTCCAAATTTTCTTTGTCTACCTAAAATGTCCCACCCTGTGCTTAAAACTAAAAACTGAATTGAACATGAAATTCGATTTGATCGAACGTGAAAATTTCTGTAAAAAAATATTCGTCACTGCAATGATAAAATACGTTTTTTCCACGCTGTTGAATAGTATATTGTTTATCAAAATCGTTCAATATACGGTGAAGTTATTAGTATTTTTCAATGTCGCCACAAAATGTCCCATCAGCAAAATTACGTTCTAAGTAACGTCAAAATATATTAGTGTTTATGTTGTAGCTTCGATAATTCAATGCAAAATTGAAATTGAAATTTTATAGATTTGTTTGAAATTGTTTTTTATATACTAAGAAATGTATACAGTACTTTATTCATAAAGGGATTTTTATTTAGCATTTTGTGTTCATTGGGGTTCCACCAAGCAGGTCTAAACTGTAGAAAGAGCAAATGGATAAATGTACACATTACAGCAATATGGTTAATTACAAGTTATTTTGCCTAAATCTAAATTCTGTAGTTCCTAAGGTTGCTGAATATACCCCCTTTACACATAGTTACACAATTTATGTGTTTATGGTTGTTGTGCGCCCATGATTTAGTTATTCTGTCAATTGCACGCCTTATATCCGTCATATTTAGCTAAAATAACGGCGTTTTTGACGTTACGCAAAATAGCTCCAACTTGTGACGCGACGTCCTTACTATGGTGGTTTTGTCTTGTTTTTCTCTGCAATACATATGGTTGCTTAACACTGTCACGGAAAATCTTCTAGAATTCGCTATGATATCATTATAGGGATAAGAGCAACAAAACATGGTTTCACATTTATCAGGTAATATTGAAATGACAATAAGGTCATTAGTTCGCTATTATTTTTCAACGCTAAAATGGAACAAGTATTTCGCACAAACGAGGTTAAAGCAACTGTTATATATGTCAGCAAGCATCTCTGAGCAGAAATGGGATGAAAAACCGTAAGTTTCTACTTACAACTCAGAGGGGTATTACAGTTACCAACAATAGCAATTCCTGCACGAAATCTCGTGTACACTGCACATTACATTATCACTTGCGTAATCGCAATCTTTTGAACGAGGAAATTAGAAAATGATGACAGATATTTGGCAGTACTTATTCACGCGGTGGTCATAACGTAAAGGAAACTTCTACCTTTAAGCATCGCTCGGGGGCACTTTTATTTCATATCTGCAGCGTTTATTACGTCATTAAACGAAATAATATAGTTGGAAACAAGAATTGGAACCCCAGTTCAGCGGATTGGTTGCGTGTACATTTCGCTCGTAAATACGTTCAGATTTTGCAAACACCAGAAAAATAAAGGCATAAGTGCGTTTATATTTTGGCGCTACAAATGTATATTGAGTACGCTTCGACGTCCGTCTCATTTCATGGCTTAGTGATTATGGATAGCGATGATATGGAATCGAATTTGATAATGTCCCACTAATACGTTGGTTCTATCAAGCTATTTGAATGACGGCCAAATACCATTATCATATGATCGTCATAAGCGATCGAAGCGGAAAATATTTAGTAACCATTAATAATGAGAAAAACCTCGGATCATTTTGAATAATTCTCCATTGTCTGCAAACCGTGATATTCTATAACATTGCATGTGATGTGTTTGCATCGAGCCTGGAGACTCGAGAGGGAAAAGTTAATGCAATCTGGTATTGGCCTCCGTAGTGTGATAACTTTATGGAAATTTAGAATTGTGATGATTTGGCAAAAATAATGACAAAAATTATGTCTGGTAATTATCTGCTCGTAACATTTCAGGTCAACATGAAAGCTGCTTCGCGACGCGAAAATAATAAATATGCGTCCCCGTGACCGTATTTCCGTCTATTGAACATTGTATTTGAACAAAACGCCAAAACCAGGACATGTAACAGACAACGCAAAACAAGCAAATTACAATATTTAATAATTAATCAATAGAAAAATGCATTTTTGATTGTTTGCTTCTTTGTTAAAAGACGACAGATGCAAAGTAAGAGCAAATGGCGTACAGGTCCATTACCAAGGCGAAACTGTTTATAAACGAGTAAATGTAATAGATAATGCTTCTGTCATCGTGTTTTATATTGTCTTCCTTTGAAGTTGTATCATAAGGTAATACTGAATTGGCGTTCCTTTTACTATCACATGCCCATTGGGTTTTGCAGAAGAAAGCATCAAACATGCACTAGAATAAACTAGAATAAATGATTGTCCATAGATGCTAGATCATCAAACACTATCTGTCATTGCTCTTTGCTCACGTGTACCTGTCACTTTGATCATGGCATGTACATGTTCGTGACCAAACTGGATAACCGTCGCATGTAGTAAAGAGCCATTACTGAGTACCCTAAACAAAAATGCACTGAAACGGACAAGCTTATGTTTATAACCCTTCTCATTTAATTTTAAATGGAATGTAAAGCAATTTTTCGTTTAATTGGGTTAATTTCTAATTATGATATCATATTTTCAACAGTTGAACAGTTTGTAGACAGTAGACTGTTCCAATTGACCTCTATAATATTCCATGAATTGTAAATGTTGTCATTTTGATGTAAAAATGTCAGGACTTGACATAAATGATTGCTTGGCCAATTTCCGTCTTAGAAATCAGATATTTTATGATAAACTTTGTGCAAAGGTGAAATCTATTAATTTTTAGGTCAACTTTGATTTAGAAATGTTTTTTATTTTATGCTACCATGACGACATTATAAACTATCCGTCGTTTTAGTGACGTTTTAGTGTTGCTAAGCAACGTTAACTTGTACGGAATGTGTTTGTGGTTGCAATTGATGGTAAGGAATGGATTCGATATTAGGTTTGAGTTAGCAACCATGTAACTTATGATACTGATAAAGTCCAGTCCCCAATTGCTCGGCGCTCCATGTATAACAATCAATTACTGGTTGGGTCCATGAGCCTTTATGGAAGCCCCCTAAAATAATAACTGATATTGAAGATGATATATGCTGTTAGCAAACGTTTACGCTGTTTACCCCATAGATTATAACATAGATCTATGTAGATAGACATAAGGGCGATCTGATATCCTAGACGAAAACTATAATTTACATGCGGTACAAAAACAGCCATTGAACAAATGCGACAATTTTACTAACATGAATACTTAGAAGTTAGATCCCTCCTCCATTCTAGCAATTTCTTCAAAATATTTATTCAAATATAATGACGTAATTCGTCCTGCTATCGATACTTCGTTTATCAGTTTGAGTCCTATGGGTGCTCCGTGCTATACGCTTTACCGTGAAAATGACAAAGCGTTCAATGTGTTCAGGAAATACGGGCGTGAAACAAGACAGACTGATATATTGAAGATCATTAACAAACACGAATATAGGTCCATAAAAATATTTGACTATGAAAAGTAAACGGGTGCGCATGATAACGTTCTCGCAATGTTTCCAAGATAATTGCAGCAGGCAAATTAACCAAATAAATTACAGACGCGAGTTCGAATTCAACAAACTGATTGTCACATGCATGTAACTATAGCAAATGTTGATTCCGAGACACACTTCATTCTGTTTTCGGAAGCAAATCTACGGCTCATATTCCTAATGTTTTTGTACTGCTTTATTATATTGCATAAAAAGTGTCAGGAGTGTATGAAAATATCTTGTTTTGCTATTGGGTATCCTCATTGGGAACTCGTTAAGGAGAAATCACTGCGTATTAGGACATGTTGCCTGTGTGCAATGGTCTTAACATTGTCATGCTGCAAGTATAATCTAATATGTGTTGAAAATAATCATTTTCAACAAATATGACTTCCAATTGTACCTAATACCGCTTACATCCTTCACAAAATCAGTGACACTTATATTCATATTTAAGCTCCAACATGAATTGTTCCAAGAAACAAGTCGAAATGTGCGATCGATATAATTAAATAAATAACAACTTTTGTCCAATATTGCCACATTAATGGAAAATTTATCCTTTTTTTCAGACGTCATTGGAAGTAAAAGGATATTTATGTGTTATACGGATCGTTTTTAATGTTTAATTCATGTTTTTGTGTTATGTTCTAGATCGAGTTCATTGTTTATGATAAGTGTTTAATTGTAAACCGCGGATCACATTTGTGATAGGCCTACGAGTTATGACATACTTTTGGTCGATTTATATGAAAATTAATGTAATATTAATATTGCTTCACATTTAGAACACTGATTTTCCTGAAAACAGCGTAAAAATACTAAACATTTCATTATCACACATGTTTTACTTAACTTAATTTTGTTTTTGAGTGCGTTCTGTCTGTAGATATACGTTGCTGAACCATACAATGGGTCTCCATCTAATATTTATTGATTATGATTAAACATCTCAGTTAGGAGTTTGTCTGTAAAATGATAATAGAGTTATCATTCTGATCACATCGATCTTGGAAAACAATGGAAATGACCAGGCTTTCACGACGGCTAGAAGCATGCTATGACCGGCATGTGTAAGGATTAGTAACTAACTATACTCGCTACCCTCCTCCTAGCAGAAACGCTTCACAATCTCGAACCTATACCTAGAACTTTTCTTCCCGGGCTGTTTCTGTCTACATATATACGCGTCATTTCTCATGCACTTTAAAAAACAATTAGCTAATTCTGAGTTGACGTAGTCATCGTTTTACTCAACAGGCACTTATTTTATGTTTTGATGATATCAATTGAACATAACTTATCAATTCAACCTTTTAACTTTTTTCAGTAATTTACGCCAAATTTCACACACCGTTGCGCTTAAATGCAAGCAAAATCGATTAAAAAAGTGAACAAAACGATTTAATGTAAAACACAAGCTTTGAATATGTTCTCTTCTAATTCACCGACTGTCAAAACAAACCTTCAACGCTATTCTCCACCTAGCAACAGATGGAATTTAATTTACTAAGAAAACACGAAGGACAGAATGACTTTGTCATTAGCGCTACAAACGAATGTTAATGATCAATATCCGCTTAAAATTCCTGGAATTGGATTTAGATTTGTGTCGCGAGCAAGCCATTAATCACGTGGATTGTTTCGTCTCGTACAGGTATAACTTTACCAAAACACTTCAAACGTTTAAAACACGTGTTACGTGTTTACGACACGTGCCACAATACAACGCGAAACACGTGCAAGTCACACGCTTGCTTTTGAAGGGTATAACAATATCTTTGTTAGAGGAGTGCGGTATTTTCATTTACTTATGGCCTAGAGTATATAAGCACTTTGCGTCATGTAAGGAAGGAGTATAGATCTGCTGTCGAGACAAAATTATGTTCCCAAACTATGCACAACATATTAATTTTCTTTGTTAAAACCAACGAATATTTTAATCCATAGCTTGTAGTACATTATTTAACGTTTAATAAGAAAATAAAACCCGACCATATAAAGGATCGAACGCTCAATGGGTGTAATTATACCGGTAGTTCAAATAATGTGAACGTATTTTAGTGTTCTCCATCCGAATTGAGATACACTTATTTGAAACACTTGGGTAAATTCGTTTGTATCAGACGCATTAAAGAACCAATGCTACCATTTCGAAAGAGCAACCAGATTCCTTGTATTACTGAGAAGTATCTTACCTTGAAGTCGGGGAGGGGTCCAATGGTCAATTTGACAGAAGAAAACGGAATGACCATCGATCAAAACCAAACAAGCACAGAGGACGGAAGAGATATTTTTTTGATCAGATGAATCCTTTCTGCGTTGCAATTTACCGGAAATGACCGAGCTTTTATTATCGTGTATTCTGACTATTCCCCTATACTCATCTCGTCAAGCGAGACACGTGCAGCTGATAAATAATTATATTTATTTTTCATGTGTTTTGTTGATGACCAGATTGATTCAGTGATGTGTGATTTATGAGGTTAATATAGTTATTATATGTGTTTAAGGTGGTGGTATTTCGTTTATTTGATCCAGTAATTATTTCGATATCATCAGACATTTAGACTGTGATTTGAAGTAGCTTCATTACATTTGAAAGGAGGCCCACTGAGTCAACGAGAGTCTTCACTTTCCGTGGATACGTTGTTACTTTGTTACAGGAAAATATTGACTGTTTATTACTGTTTAATGTTACAATGATCTAAAGTGATCAAATGTTAAATATGAAATATTATTAAAATCTAATTATCGGCCACCCAGATAGGAAGAGAGTTACGGTGTCCCGTCGGTATCACCTGTCCACGATATCCATTTGTTTTGTTGGTGTTTTAACTAAACTCTGAATCACAACCGATTGGAGCAATCAAGTCGTGTTGTTCGTCAATAGTCTTCTCCTAATTACTAACTGTGTACAAAACATACAATAAGTATGTTCTTTGTCTTAATACAACCCCGGATACATTTGTCTCTACTTTAGTCTAGTCACGAGCAAGACTTGTCTGTTTTCCGAAGTTTAAAATGATACATCCAACTATACGTGTGTCCAAACCCATACTGTTCCCTGTCCAAACCAATACTGTGTGAACCACAAACACCTCTCTCGCCTTTGTGCCAAGTTAAAAGCAACGCGTACTGTTGTCCTTTTGGGAGAGTTAGCAGAGACTTGGCACACTTGCATTATCCATTCCGCAACATCAGACAGAACCACCGCATACTCGCCACAAATACAAAATTGCAATGGCATACTCTTTGACAACGACAAATAAGTACATGTACTATAATATATAGTGTTAATATGTTGTCATAGTAAACTGACAGTGGAGCAATTATTGTACTAAACACATCAAACTATATATATATTCGGTATGTTCACCAAGGGCCACCTGGCATACAAACGATGCTACGATTACAATCAATGATGATATCAAAATGTCGCGTTCATGAATCATATACAGACTATAAAACAGTTTAAACACCTTACAAACGAGGCGTACCGATGTGTTATCATATGCATGCTGTCACCAGCACTTGTGCACATTGAATCATATCAAACGTAGATATCATGTTCGTTTGCTTAAAATGATAAAAAATAAAACGTTTTATTGTTAGCCACAGCATGCAGGCTTGCAACACTAGATGTGCGCTGTCATAACTTTATTATCATAGTTAATATGGATCTGGCTGTCCTCTTTCTATAGTTCCCATTAAGCATTTACAATTGACGTTTCTATTAAATATCTTCAAGTATTAACAGCTTGTAAAGTAATATTGATAAAGCAATATCTAATTGATATTCAAAAAAATCATAGCATCGTCGCCATTAAGCATCTGTTTTCGCAGAAATTTACTGTAAATGATACCAGGTCGGCAACCCTAATAAATATTTCCTAATTTACTTAAAACACACATTCCCAGTGATCAATTTATGAATTCTAATGAGTTTTTAGTTTCTCTATTTAATTAATGGGAATTCCTGAAGAAAGACTCGATTGCTCGATTGCTATCGGACTGATATCAAAAATACATGCATCTTTGTCACGTCTAGTGTTCGTATTCAAACAAGATGTCGCTTATTTTATGGACATATTTAGTTCTTGGTCGATATCCCGTTCGAGTTTAATTTTTCAATATCACGAAAGCTATTAAATCTACGATAATGTTAATTCGGTATGGATTAAAAACTTATGAGTCATACGGAACTTTAATCACGTCTGAATATTTTAGACCCGTCTCTGGAATGACGAATAATTTATAAACAAACGGACGTCATGCAGACTTTATTAAAGCATCAATGACTTGATTAAGTCTAATATTCAACAATTGGGAGCATACGCTCGCCTTACGCCATTCCATGGTAATGAGGTTACATAGTTATACGATGATTGTATTAATTATCTTGAAGTTGAAATTGAATGTCGTCCTGATAAGTAAGTTATGACCATTTATATCAGTTGGCTAAAAAGTAAGTGTAACTTGGTAAAATGATACATTGTGGGTCGAACATGTATAAAATGCACGCGAAGCATAATTGTATCAGTTCGTGGTGTCTTGGTCGAGTTCACATACGGGCTTTTCTAGAATGTCTTGGTCGAGTTCACATTTAATTAATATTACACCACGCCAGGTGCTTGTCTTATATCTTTAAAGGTCAAATACGAAAGAATTTCTTAATTTAACTATAGTAACACATTTACTTAGATATATATCATATAAAAGGCATGGCGTACTTGTAATCCACATAATTGCAATATTTAAGATGGTTTATAACGATAAAGTTGACGATAACAAAATTACAACGTAAATCCAACCTGGTTGTCTCCCTTGATTTTTAGACCGTGTGACGTCATTTTGGACATAAGTGGAACTGTTCCTCTACAGTTTAACTAAATTTGAATGGGTCCTGTCGAGTTTTTATCGGATTAAATTCATGATCAGTGACGGAAATTACTATACTGTGGTATGTTCTAAGCATTGTATGTGTTGTCATTGCTATCACGTTTTAATTCCTTTCAATATTTAAGAAACAAAAAAACGACCACATACCGATGTGGACATTACTGACTTCAACTGCTGGGCGTGTTATACATTCCAAACGCGGCAGTGCAAACTGCGCGCTACAGGGGGTATAAATATCACGCTGTTTATACACTTGACACGTGTGTGTATACATCGGTGATTGTTTTTGAATATATATATATTCAAATATATATATTTAAGGCATACATATTTTATTTTATAGCTGTCACTATTTTGTATATTTATGTGTTAGGTTTTGTAACCGGTCATCAGTAAAGCATTCCGTATGAGGAAAAAATTATGTTCGCAAGAAACATGGCTTTAGCTGCGTATTTGTACACGCATGTATATTAGACATACAGATACATGATTTGTAGTACAAACGAAATGACGCGAAGTTGGCAGTTTCTGTCGTTAATTGTATTAACCATAATTGAGTCACTGAATTCCTAAATTGAGAAATGAACATTATAATTCTAGACAGGAATTATTGACGAAAAATTGTAAAAAGGAAAATTTGAAAAAAAGTCTGTAAATAACCGGTAAAGTTAGAGACATTGTCCATAGTTCTTGGATGCCGAGTTAATCCCATTTTATCATTTTCAATTATGGATACAAATTCAAATGAGAGTTAGCATTAACTAAATCGATTGGTACTTTTTTCAACATTACATACTGTACCAGTCAGTTCTATCATCACCCAAACCCTCGGGGATGGACGGTCGTGTTTTTACCTTCCAGCTTTTCGCCGCATGGCCGGTGAAATGTTGGGATTTTTTTTCAGCGAACCAATACCCTAGTGACACTATTTAGTTGTCAGGGACCGGGGAAATACCGGAGATTGTCCCATCAACTGTCACCCGCAGGCCGTGGAAGGCGGGGTGACAACCCATAAGCCAAATAATTGTAATTTAGGTCTTTGCATTAGCCCATCCCCAGGAGTGGGGTACCGTGGATGCTACTGACGGATGCATAACAATTACACGTTAGAACAAGTGCGCTGAAAATTAAGTAATTTGGTAATGTAAACTCACGCATTTCCAACACAATAATTGGCGTAATGATCTTTTCAATATTGTTGGTATTGCAATGCACATATAATAAAAAGCATGGTTTCTTTGAATGACACCTCATGGTAAAATTTATAACTATATCCAGTATCATTGAAAAGTGACAGTATTATAGTGCGATGTTTACACAGAAGTTTGAACATATTTTTTTACCTTTTTGAAGCTTTCCATTACACCAGAAAACATATTAGAGTTTACACGAATCCTAAGCTTGTCGTTTTCATAAAGTTTCACATTCAATTAATTTGATAAACAAAAAATTGGTTTATTACGCACATTTTTTGAAGATATTTTTACGCGCTTGCTCAACTGACCATAATTAATACTTATATTTCAATTCATGGAGTTATTTTGATTGGCGAATACAAAATGGTTTGTAATAAATTCGCCACGCCCCCTTGCACCTGCATGACCTATGGCAGGACCGGCAGGGCAAACGATCACCTCAAGAGCTGGATACCGTGTGATCTATATATTATTTAAACATAAAATAGACCGCCTACTTTTGGCGGCCTATAGTGCAGTGTCATATATGTGTCGGCCTTTTACTGATGTTTAGTCTTTAATGTAAGCCGGTCTAAATTGTAGGATCAAAATGTCTGACCATGCGTTGATATTCTGGAAAATTAGGCGCGTGTTTGAACTCTCAGACAAGTATTAGTTTGTGATTTGTAACAAGAATTGAGTTATATTACTAAAGCAGATTACCAACAGTGGAGTTCGCTACATAAATGTATCTTGTTTGTAAAGTTTGTTAAATCCACGATGCTCGCGCCACGTTTTGACATATTTAAAAAAAATATTTTAAACAATACTGTTCATGTATACGAGCCCATGCGTTGTTCCATAAAGTATTCTACAATTGAAGTGGACAGAACAACACATACAAAGAATAAATCTTTAATATCGCTCTATTTTTTATATGATATATAGCCAGCGTTCTATTTCGGATAGTCTGACAGTAGTTTTTAATAATAACCCATAAAGCAAAACGATACACGAATTTTTAAAATCTATATCATAGGCATATGATTTCAACTGTGCGTAACTATTTTTTTCAGTTATGTACTTTCTTGTCGGGGGTACATATCGGGAGATGGATACGTGGATCTAGGTCCATGCTAGGAAGAATCATGAGTTTACTCACTGTTGAATTCAAATGCCAATGATCGATCTATATCGTTTTAGAAAAATGCAATTTATCGTTCCATACTAAATCAATTAATTAATGAAACGTTTACCAGTTATAAACATTTTATATCTGGTATAATACACTGTTCTTTTTTGCATTTTGATTGACAAAAATATATTATTAATACTTTGCCCGTTACAACACACATCCTATAACACCCGTAATGTACACGCGTCTCCAGTTGCATTGACCGTAAACTTATCTATGTACACATACCGATTTGGGAATTTTCTCACATTTGTATACTCAATAATACGTACAGAAACAATTAAATTAAACATCAAATCGGTCAGCAGCTGATTATAATCTCATTTTTTATGGCATGTTACAACCCCCCGTGATGTGCATAATGTACCAAGATTAACTCGTAGATCGACGCTGTTTATATGTATGTATAACCCCCGTGGAGAATTCTTTTATGATTGTGCTTTATATTTGACCCACTATTACATAATAGCACATGCATTTCATGTAACTTTAATGCATTTAAACCGAACATATTCAATAGAGATCAAGATTTATGCGAATGTACACTAATAGTATACAGCCTCTGTGTTAATCAGATGTTCCAAAAACACGTCACAAGCTAAGGGAAGTAACTCGGGTTAGTTTATTCACAAAATAAGATAATCGAAATAAGAGATGACGTTTATTGTGTGTTATAATCATATCTGAAGTGTAGAGATTGATGTAATCATATATTTATACCTTAAACTTATTAAAACAGCAAAAAAATAATATTGCGTATATGACCTTTAACAAAGCCATTAAATGATCTGAACTGCAGGCATGTCATCAACATTTGATGATATTACCTGGTCAATAACAAACGTATTATAGAAATTCTGTGCACGACCAGCAATAACAGCAACCTGTCCGGCCATTACTGTATCTTAATTGGTTGCGATAATGTCCGTTATATAAGAGGGAGGTCCATATTTCACGGGTAATTAAGGACGAGTTAATTTCCATTTTTGTGGTCATTAACTGGCGGTATCAGGGAAGATAATTGATAAAACTTCGTACAATTGACGCGGAAATCATCAAGAGTCAATAGTTTAATGACACGTCGACATTTGCTGTCACAATAAATTTTGTATCCAGCCATAACGATGGCAAATATCATGGCGTACACACGTGAGGTATGTACCTAACGACTTGTTGAAGGGTATGCTCTCATAGAGGTCTCGTAGACATCTTGCAACGCTTGCAAGCAACCATTTCTCAAGGAAGAAAACATGCAAATTCTCAAAACACGTATACCCATGAATTATGAACATTGTATATAAAATGCTGATATATTTAACATGGTTACTGAGGAACGAGGCAATTAAAATACCGATGCAGTACATGTTATATATTCCCATGCCAAATGTTCAAACTTATCAAATTTATTGTTAGCATTATTCTGCTATCATTAGATAATGCCTTTGTATACGCAAATCTAACCTATCTAGCGAATCTATCTAATCTGCGTCAGTATCCGTAATCATTCATTCAGATTTAAGACATTAAAACTTCTCATTTTCTCGTGAGACAATTAGATGTTTCAATCAGAATCATTGAAACACTAGAATGACCTTATTAACATTTGTACGCGTTTCAAAAATGATTACCAAACATTTTTTTCTTGGTTTTCAAAAACTACTATCGGTACTACAATTGTACTTTGTCAGTGGTTGTCATAGCACTCCGAACTTCCCCTTTGGTGGTGTATTTGATGTTTTAATTACTACTGGAAAAGCACACTTTTACATTTCCTGCCATCGCGCCAATGCGGGGAAGAGAGTTGCCACCGGGGTTGATTTAGGGTGTGTATGGCTGTGTCATAACCGAGACGCTGGTGTCGGATCAGTTTCTCATGCTGTCTTTTTTATCAAATATATCACCATCGAGCCCTTGGGTTAAAATGAAGGGTAACGCCCACAGAACAGTGTCTCTCCTGGAGACAGACGGAATTGAGTCCATTGACCATCAAAGTGCCATTATTATGTACAAACACAATGTTTCAAGTATCAATACCAATTGACCGAAATAATTATTGGTTATTCATGTGATTTTAAAGTCAATCTTACGCAAGGTGTTGAAACAGTTTCGGCGTTGTTTGAACTTTAATGATTGTCTTGGACAGGTTTATACGCTCCATGCGGGTCGAATTAAAGAACTAATGAAAAGACGTTTTCAAGCCGGTATAATATTACGACCAGCCCACGTGATAAAGTTAACAAAGACACCATGTGACGACAATCACATGGCATAGACAACACTTCCGGTAGTCAGTTTGTTAAAATACAAAGTCGCCTTAAGCATTTAGTAAAATGTGTAATAAAAAGTGAAAGTGGTATTTTTGTAATTACAGTGTAATTGATACTTCACATGCTAAAATTAGTATCAGAAAATTGGTTCTGCCCTGTTTAGAATTAATACGTCAACGATTTGAGTGGAGCTGTCGTTTTGTTCAAATGGTATTCGGTGCTTGAAGAATGAAACCGGGTCCTTTCCCTTTTTGGTGGTCCATTTATCGTAGCAAAATTAAGTTAAATTAATAAGTAATATGCATGTGTAATTATAACTGTCCTTTATTATAGACAAACAGAGACACACAGTGTATATTGCTTATATCAACACAGAACGACTCGGTATAGTCAGTGTATTACATTCTTTCTCCGAATGCTATCGGGCATTTTTGGCTGCGCTTTAACATAAGTCGAAGCGCAGTTCAGTTTCCTTGATGTGAATACTCTAATGGCAAAGATGATAGCTGTGTCAGAAGAAAAGCTACGTAAAATGCACAGTTTGACAAGTCGATAATTACACTTGTACATTCAAGATGTTTTCAATTGTATTTCGACGACATCAATTGTTCATCCAAGGCCACCATCCCTGCAATTTAGAGAAAGTTTAGGCAAAAACCATATTCCAGGTACCAAACTCCACTCAAATAAGTTTGGAGAAACAAACGACGCAAATGAATGTAGACGCCTGACTGACAACCGATTTCGGTAATTCAATCATGTACTGGTTGTATTTTTACCAAGGTTTCCAGTTGGAAACCCTGATTAAAATCATCTCTTAGTCCACACGTGTGACAGTGGCTATACTGCTCACTTAATGCAGATTTCATCTACAATCTATGTTTTATTTGAGTATGAATATAATTACATGTGTATTTTCAACGTTCCAGTCAAGATTTCAGTCCGCGCAAAGTGCTCCAGGCAGTCTCTTGGCATCACTATCTATGTCCTTATTTCGACAACCGTCGTGCAAGTGACAGACACCTGTTGCTCGTGGACATATCAGTCGTCTAATTTTAAGTACGAGCACAATGTATATACCTTACTGCTCACACTTTATTGTCTGCTTGGATACCAATCAGTGGCATCAGCAACAACAATACTGCTCAGTATGAGTACATGTGTTGTTTTTTCAGCAGCTTTATTTTCTTTCCAATAGACTGATACGGCAGCTGGTTTCACAATTTACAATATAGACAATGTCAACAAACCCGGAAAATTCTTCACGTACAATAAACTTTCTATAATAACGTAACTGATTGTGTTAGTGTCCTATCGTATATGCAAATATAATAGCAACGAGACTAATTCAGGAACGCCTGGAGCGAGAGATGTTCCACTATCGACGCCAAGAACGTCTTTGGGCAATGAATTCCATTTGGCTGAAATTGGTACGGTGTGTGTATTGAGTCTACTGACCATGGATTGTCCTTACGACTCATCGCGTCCGAATTACAACCCTCTAAGTCAGTGATAAGCTCATGAGACATATTAATGTCGGTTCATTAAATCCAAACCGTCCACTCTCCCGTTCTATATTTAATTACTATACAAAGTGATGCTCAGTTAGTGATAGAGATGCACTAAAGTATAGAGAGGGATGACAAGATAAGTAGCAGTAAAACACGTATCTTATAATTTACTCGTCTATTTTAGTAATGCAAACCCGATAATTACAACCTCTCAAACCAATAAGCCTTTCCAAATTTATGGTACATTTTAGACATTTTGTACATTTAACACAAGTCTTTTAACTTTATTGTACTGTATACGTTTGCAGGCATTCATTGACGATTTAATAACAATGTTAAGTCTGCCCTGCAGCTGTCAGACTGTGGTGTAGATTTGTATATAGAAATAACAAAACGTGTCGAGCGCCTCAAGCCGGTTTCTCTTGATATCCCACTATAAAATAACAACAAGTTAATTTAATTTACGTTTTATTTTGTCTATTGAGGAAACTTTTGTCTTCGTGAAATACAAATGTATATCGATTCGTCGCCTCACTCTACATGTCCTCTAAATAGTTTATGTTTATTAAACTATCGTCGGAAATTCGAAATCCACGAGGGCAGCATTAATAATGTTTCTGTCGCCACATAAATGAAATTAAAATGGTTTATTGACAGATTAAAACACAGGGCAAGAAAATGAACTGCGCAATCTAGACACAAAAATGTAAGATACTAATAGTTCATTGGGTTCTCAACGGGCTTCCAAACGGACAATACAAATGTAATAAAAACCGGTCTTGCCTGATATTATGCTAAGTTGAACATGTCTATTATGTTCTTATTGCCCGAGTGTAAACATTTCTTACATGGATGTATTCTTTCTAAGGTTGTTTCGTAATCCAGCGCCTGAATATAAATCACCTGATTGGTATAAGTAGAAATTTCAAATATATTGATTTCGATGTATGGCAAGACAAATTGAAATTAATCTCAGCCAACCACGTTGTACCTGGTTACATTCCATTCCATTGTACGGATATAAGGAACTGACCACACTTTTTGTCAAATAACACACCAACTATATCGCCACTTTAATTATTGTGTTCGATCTATTCAAAGTGTGTCTTGTGTATGTAGCCCTGAGTCACGTGACATTGCTACACTGCAAAAGGAACAACCATACGACACTAACTCGATCACCACTGCAACTATTGTGATCTATTCAAAGTAATACTCTATGGTTACATCATTATTTTTATAATTAACATTTAAAAAATACTATGAAAATGAGAAAACAAAGAAAATGCAAAAGGATGTGTGCTAACTTGCAGTAACGGATCATTATCGTCTGCATGTGTTAGTCACGCACCACGAGGAGCATGCTCTGGTGTCACGGTGATGTCACGGTGTCACACGAACGCTGGCAACATCACACAGACGACACGTTTCATTGAAACTCCCACCACAGTAACTATAGAAGCACCAGTGGTTCATTTACATATTAAATCTGCGACAACAACGTCATATAAGAAGTCTATGTTGTTTCACTGAGCCATTTAACGGTCTTTAACATTTTAAACATGAAATTAGATGTTTAATTCATGATAATGAGTTGTTCTTTTTTGCTTTAAATCAATGAAAAAATGTCTAGAGTGAGAGTTTTATTATTTTATTATTGGATCAAAAATATTATGGCATCTTTATGGATTTTTGGCGCACGTTTTCTAATTGACAACCGTTTATTAAAATAATCAGGGAGATTAACATTATTGTTATGTTTTAGGGTTCTAGCAAATTCGTCAATAAAGGATTTTGTTGGGGTTCTATTATAATTATTTTCTAAGTTTAGCACTTCAATGTCGTGTGCCAAATGCTGTATTTTGGATTCAGTTGTAACTCATCGTCTATACATTGTGTTATGTAATTTGCAGAGGAATGTCAACTTCTATTTGGAAATGCGTTTTTGATATGAATATGGTCATAGCCTGGATATGTATACATATAGTGGTCACAAAATACGGCTGAGCAAGCCAATATGAAGGTACAAAAATTCAAGAAATGCTCCTTTTGGTAGTATTTTATGGCTGAAATACCCCATTTTCGATATATTAGCGCTATTTTATGAATGCAATGGGCAAATAAGTGAACATTGTAGTAACTGAAAACTGTTTGTTTTCTCATAGAATGAAGATATTTAGTACCTTTTGCATTTTAATATTATGTCTTGTTCGCATAAGGGTAAATTAAGCCGCAATTTCTACAACAAGCATATTATTTAGGCAGAAATATTTCGCCTCTCGTGTGCGAATGTACATTAAAATGTTCATGGAATGTTAACATGATATTGTATATACACGACCCTATTATTAGACTTCATTAAATTGGCATTCCTTAATCACATGTAATAAGAGGCACGCGTTTCGTGTCGTACACGTCAGTCGTACACGTTGTCTAAAATAATACCAAGGGTATCATAATACACATGTACACGTATATACATGATTGATGGCCATATAGTTAAAAAATGAATATTCTTTTATCAGGGACAAACAAAGTTTCACATACGAGCATGTTCGTTGGTCCTAAAAAATTTGAGGCCCACGTGGAAGATTGGGTAACCAAATGTGTAGCGTCGTTTACATACAAATAAAGTCTTTACTTACTTACTTACTTACTTACTTACTTACTTACTTACTTACTGCTGGTCACCATGATTCATCGTATGGCTTTAGCATGCCCAGCGCATTGCAGTAATAAGTCCTTCGTTCCAAATTACCGCCAACGTAATTAAGTATATTTTTGTCCAATATCAATGCATTGTAAATGCATATATTTAGGTGTTCAATAAATTCAGTAGTTTTCTAATAAATGGTGTTGGAAGCTTTGCGCAATTCTTAATTTAATTTTCGACATTTTGAACCGGATCATTAACGCTACGCCAGCAGAACCCGCATCGCCAAACCAGAGCCAGTGCGTTTTGTCAATTCAGTGTGAAAATAGAGCTAACGGAGGTTTGTGTCGATCTCATACACAGTTATCTTCCCTTTCGAAATGTTGGTATCTTTTTCGTTAATTTCTTACTTTGGTGGTTTTGTTTTGTTTCTCTCTGCAATACCTGTAGTTGCTTAAACACTGTCAGGGAAAACCTTCTAGAATTCGCAATTATATTATTTTAGGGATGAGACTAAGAAAAAAATGGTTTCACATTTATGAGGTACAATTGAAATGACAATAAGGTCATTAGTTCGCTATTATTTTTCAACGCTAAAATGGAACAAGTATTTCGCACAAACGAGGTTATAGCAACTGTTATATATGTCAGCAAGCATCTCTGAGCAGAAATGGGATGAAAAACCGTAAGTTTCTACTTACAACTCAGAGGGGTATTACAGTTACCAACAATAGCAATTCCTGCACGAAATCTCGTGTACACTGCACATTACATTATCACTTGCGTAATCGCAATCGTTTGAACGAGGAAATTAGAAAATGATGACAGATATTTGGCAGTACTTATTCACGCGGTGGTCATAACGTAAAGGAAACTTCTACCTTTAAGCATCGTTCGGGGGTGATTTTGTTTCATATCCGCAGCGTTTATTACGTCATTAAACGGAATAATATAGTTTGAAACAAGAATTGGAACCCCAGTTCAGCGGATTGGTTGCGTGTACATTTCGCTCGTAAATACGTTCAGATATGGCAAACACCAGAAAAGTAAAGGCATAAGTGCGTTTATATTTTGGCGCTACAAATGTATATTGAGTACGCTTCAACGTCCGTCTCATTTCATGGCTTAGTGATTATGGATAGCGATGATATGGAATCGAATTTGATAATGTCCCACTAATACGTTGGTTCTATCAAGCTATTTGAATGACGGCCAAATACCATTATCATATGATCGTCATAAGCGATCGAAGCGGAAAATATTTAGTAACCATTAATAATGAGAAAAGCCTCGGATCATTTTGAATAATTCTCCATTGTCTGCAAACCGTGATATTCTATAACATTGCATGTGATGTGTTTGCATCGAGCCTGGAGACTCGAGAGGGAAAATGTTAATGCAATCTGGTATTGGCCTCCGTAGTGTGATAACTTTATGGAAATTTAGAATTGTGATGATTTGGCAAAAATAATGACAAAAATTATGTCTGGTAATTATCTGCTCGTAACATTTCAGGTCAACATGAAAGCTGCTTCGCGACACGAAAACAATGAATATGCGTCCCCGTGACAGTATTTCCGTCTTACAAACATTGTAATTGAACAAAACGCCAAAACCAGGACATGTAACAGACAACGTAAACAAGCAAATTACAATATTTAATAATTAATCAATAGAAAAAATGCATTTTTTTATTGTTTGCTTAGCTCTTGTGAAAGACGACAGATGCAAATTGAGAGCAAATGACGAGCATGTCGATTCCCTTGCGAAATTGTGTATAAACGAAGCTATTAAAAAGATACACACTTCTGTCGTCATGTTTTATATTTTCTTCCTATGAATTTGTATTATAAGGTAGTATTAAACTGGTTTTCCTTTTACTACCACATACCCAGTGTCATAAGAAGACGAAACGCATTGAACATACTCTAGAGAAGACGGCATTTTCCTTGGTGATGTTTTGTCTCTTTACTTGTCGCTATAACAACCCGCTTGTCTATAGGTGCTAGATAAGCAAACTATCTATCAGCCAGTATCTGTCCGGATATGTCATCTTCTTTGCCCACGTGTATCATTCACTTTGACCATGTCGCCAAAACGTGAGAAAACTGGATAACGGATTTGAGCCCGTCGTACAATGAAGAGTCATAACTGAGTTCCCTAAACAAAAATGTCCTGAAACGGATGGGCTTTTGTTTATAACCGTTTATAACCGTTCTCATTTAACTTTGAACGGAATGTAAAGCAATTTTTCGTTTAATTGGGTCGATTTCAAATTATGATGTCTTATTTTCAAATTACACACTTTCAACTCTTGAACACTTTGTAGACAGAAGACTGTTCCAATTGACCTCTATAATATTCCATGTAAATGCTGTCATTTTGATATAAAAATGTCAGGACTTGATATAAATGGTTGCCAGTTCTATTTCCGTCTTAGAAATCAGATTTTCTTATGATAAACTTTGTTTAAAGGTGACATATATTGGTTTCTAGGTCAACTTTGATTTAGAAATATTATTTATTTTATGCTACCATGGCGACATTATAAACTATCCGTCGTTTTTGTGACGTTAAAGTGTTGCTAAGCAACATTACCTTGTATGGAATGTGTTTGTGGTTGCATTGGCAATTGATGGTAAGGAGCGAATTCTATATTAGGTTCGAGTTAGCAACCATGTAACTTATTGTTCTGATAAATTCTGCCCCTAATTGCTAAGCGCTCCATGTATAACAATGAATGACTGGTTCGGTGGAAGCCCCCTAAAATGATAAAAAATAATAACTGACTTTGAAGATGCTATATGTTTTTAGCACACTTTTACGCTGTTTATCCCATAGATTATAAAATTTGAAGATAGACAAAGGGCGATGTGATATCCCAGACGAAAACTATAATTTACATGCCATACAAAAACAGCCATTGAACGCCAGGAACATACCGCAAAATGCGACAATTCTACTAACATGAATACTTAGAAGTTAGAACCCTCTTCCATATTTTAGCAATTTTTCAGAATATTTATTCAACTATAATGACGTAATTTGTCCTGCGATCGATACTGAGTCCCATTAATGCTCCGTGCTATACGCTTTACCGTGAAAATGACAAAGCGTTCAATGTGTTCAGGAAATTAGACTGATATATTGAAGATCTTTAACAAACACGAATGTAGGTCCATAAAAATATTAGACTACGAAAAGTAAACGTGTGTGCATGGTAACGTTCTCGCAATGTTTCCACGATAATTGCAGCAGCCAAAAAGGCCTACCCAAATACATGTTCGAATTCAACAAACTGATTGTCACATGCATGTAACGATAGCAAATGGTGATTCCGAGACACATCATTCTGTTTTCGGGAGCAAATCTAAGGCACATATCCTTATGTTTTTGTAGTGCTTTACTATATTACATAAAAAGTGTCAGGAGTGTATTTTGCTAATGGGTATCCTCATTGGGAACTTAGGGGAGATCACTGCGTATTATGACATGTTGCTTGTGTGAAAGGGTGTGAACATTGTCGTGCTGCAAATGTAATCTAATATGTGTTGGAAAAAATATATAAATATGACTTCCAATTGTATCTTATACCGCTTACACCATTCACACAATCAGTAACAATTATATTCATAGTTAAGCTCCAACATGAATAATTCCAAGAAAAACAACAGTCGATCGGTGCCATCGATATAATTCAATAAATAACAACTTTTGTCCAATTTTACCAAATTAATGGAAAATTCATTCTGTTCGCAGACCTTATTAGGAGGGAGGTTATATTTATGTGTTATACGGTTCGTTCTTAATGTCTATATCATGTTTTGTGTTACGTTGTTCGAGTTCATTGTTTATGATAAGTGTTTAATTTTAAACCAAGGATCATATGACTGATAGGCCTCCTCATTTTGTTACTAGACATGACAGACTTTTGGTCGATTTATATGAAAATTAATGTAATATTGCTTCTCATTTAAAGAACTGATTGCCTGGAAACAGCGTAAAAAATACTAAACATATCATTATCACACGTGTTTTACTTAACTTAATTTTGTTTCTGAGTGCGTTCTGTCTGTAGATATATGTTGCTGGACCAGACAATGGGTCTCCATCTAATGTTATTGATTATGATTAAACATCTCAGTTAGGAGATTTTCTCTGTCAAATGATCATAGAATCATCATTCTGATCACCTTGGTCTTGGAAAACAACGGAAATGGCCGAGCTTTCGCGATGGCTAGGGTCGTAATATGACCGGCATGTTTAAGGATTAGTAACTAACTATACTCGCTACCCTTCTCCTAGAAGAAACGCTTCACAATCTCGAACCAATACCTAGAACTTTCCTTCCCGAGCTGTTTCTGTCTACACATATACGCGGCATTTCTCATACACTTTAAAAAGTAATGAGCTAATTCTGAGTTGACGTAGTCATCGTTTTACTCAACACGCACTTATTTTATGTTTTGATGATCTCAATTGAACATAACTTATCAATTCAACCTTTTAGCTTTTTTCAGTAATTAACGCCAAATTTTACACATCGTTGCGCTTAAATGCAAACAAAATCGATTTAAAAAGTGAACAAAAAGATTTAATGTAAAACACATGCTTGGAATATGTTCGCTTCTAATTCACCGACTGTCAAAACAAACGATCAACCATATTCTCCACCTAGCAACAGATGGAATTTAATTTACTAAGAAAACACGAAGGACAGAATGACTTTGTCATTAGCGCTACAAACGAATGTTAATGATCAATATCCGCTTAAAATTCCTGGAATTGGATTTAGATTTGTGTCGCGAGCAAGCCATTAATCAAGTGGATTGTTTCGTCTTGTACAGGTATAACTTTACCAAAACACTTCAAACGTTTAAAACACGTGTTACGTGTTTACGACACGTGCCACAATACAACGCGAAACACGTGCAAGTCACACGCTTACTTTTGAAGGGTATAACAATATCTTTGTTAGAGGAGTGCGGTATTTTTATTTACTTATGGCCTAGAGTATATAAGCACTTTGCGTCATGTAAGGAAGGTGTATAGATCTGCTGTCGAGACAAAATGATTTTCCCAAACCATGCACAACATGTTAATTTTCTTTGTTAAAACAAACGAATATTTTAATCCATAGCTTGTAGTATATTATTTAACGTTTAATTAAAATGCCGCAGAAGAAAATAAAACCCGACCAAATAAAGGATCGAACGCTCAATGGGTGTAATTATACCGGTAGTTCAAATAATGTGAACGTATTTTAGTGTTCTCCATCCGAATTGAGATACACTTATTTGAAAGACTTGGGTAAATTCGTTTGTATCAGACGCATTGAAGAACCAATGCTACCATTTCGAAAGAGCAACCAGATTCCTTGTATTACTGAGAAGTATCTTACCTTGAAGTCGGGGAGGGGTCCAATGGTCAATTTGACAGATGAAAGGAATGACCATCGATCAAAACCAAACAAGCACAGAGGACGGAAGAGATATTTTTTTGATCAGATGAATCCTTTCTGCGTTGCAATTTACCGGAAATGACCGAGCTTTTATTATCGTGTATTCTGACTATTCCCCTATACTCATCTCGTCAAGCGAGACACGTGCAGCTGAAAAATAATTATATTTATTTTTCATGTGTTTTGTTGTCAGTGACCAGTTTGATTCAGTGATACGTAAATTATGAGGTTAATATAGTTATTATATGTGTTTAAGGTGGTGTTATTTCGTTTATTTGATCCAGTAATTATTTCGATATCATCAGACATTTCGACTGTGGTTTGAAGTAGCTTCATTAGATACGAAAGGAGGCCCACTGAGTCAATGAGAGTCTTCACTTTCCGTGGATACGTTGTAACTTTGTTACAAGAAAATATTGACTGTTTTTTTTCTGTTTAATGCTAGAATGATCTAAAGTGATCAAATGTTAAATATAAAATCTTATTAAAATCTGATGATCGGCCACCCATATAGGTAGAGACTTACGGTTTCCCGTCGGTATCACATGTCCACAATATTCATTTTGTTTTCTTAGTGTTTTAACTAAACTCTGAGTGAGTCACAACTGATTTGGGCGATCAAGTTGTGTTGTTTCGTCAATACTCGTCTTATTACAAAATATGTACAAAACATACAATAAGTATGTTCTTTGTCTTAATACAACCCCGGATACATTTGTCTCTGGTCTAATCACGAGCAAGACTTGTCTGCACTCCGAAGTTTAATATGATACATCAAACTATACGTGTGTCCAAACCCATAGTGTTCCCTGACCAAACCCATACTGTGGGAACCACAAACACCTCTCTCGCCTTTGCTCCAAGTTAAAAGCAACGCGTACTGTGTTGTCACTTGTGGGAGGTTGATAGAGACTTGCAGGCTTGCATTTTCCGGACCGCAATATCAGAAAGGGCCACTGAGTGATCGCCACAAATCAAAACAATGCTACTTATTCTCTTGGACAATTGCAAATAAGTTCTATAATAAATAGTGTTAACTATTATGTTATCATTGCGAACTGACAGTGGAGCAGTAATTGTACTAAACACATCAAACTATATATCCGGTATGTTCATCAAGGACCACCTGGCATACAAACGATGATACGATTACAATCAATGACGATATCAAAATGTCGCGTTCAGGAATCATATACCAACTATAAAACAGTTTAAACACCTTACAAACGAGGCGTACCGATGTGTTATCATATGCATGCTGTCACCAGCACATGTGCACATTGAATCATATCAAACGTAGATATCAGGTTCGTTTGCTTAAAATGATAAAAATAAAACGTTTTATTGTTAGCCACAGCATGCAGGCTTGCAACACTAGATGTGCGCTGTGAGTTGTCATAACTTTATATGATAGCTAATATGGATCTGGCTCTGTCCATTTTCAATAGTTCTCATTAAGCATCGACGATTGACGTTTCTATAAAATATCTTCAAGTATTAACAGCTAGTATAATGATATTGATAAAGCAATATCTAATTGATATTCATAACAAACATAGCATCGTCGCCATTAAGAATCTGTTTTCGCAGAAATTTACTGTAAATGCTACCAGGTCGGCAACCCTAATATATTTCCTAATTTACTTAAAACACACTTCCCAGTGATCAATTTATGAATTTTAATGAGTTTTTAGTTTCTCTATTTAATTAATGGGAATTCCTGAAGAAAGACTCGATTGCTCGATTGCTATCGGACTGATATCAAAAATACATGCATCTTTGTCACGTCTAGTGTTCGTATTCAAACAAGATGTCCCTTATTTTATGGACATATTTAGTTCTTGGTCGACATCCCGTTCGAGTTTCATTTTTCAATATCACGAAAGCTATTAAATCTACGATAATGTTAATTCGGTATGGATTAAAAACTTATGAGTCATATTGAACTTTAATCACGTCTGAATATTATAGACCCGTCTCTGGAATGACGAATAATTTATAAACAAACGGACGTCATGCAGACTTTATTAAAGCATCAATGACTTGATTAAGTCTAATATTCAACAATTGGGAGCATACGCTCGCCTTACGCCATTCCATGGTAATGAGGTTACATAGTTATACGATGATTGTATTAATTATCTTGGAGTTGAAATTGAATGTCGTCCTGATGTGATATGTGTTTTTGAGTAAAACCATTTATATCAGTTGGCTATTATAATAAATAACGTATAATTTGCTAAAATATACTAATAATTTGTGGTTCGTAAATATGTGAATTTAAATTCCACATTGAAATTGGTGTCTTGGTATCGTAGTCCACTGTACAGACGCATGAGACGGGCTTTTCTCGTGTGTCCTAGTCGAGTTCGCGAGCATTGGTTTGTCAGAATGACGTGGTGAGTTCTCGAACGCAGCGGGCATTCCGGAGGAACTGCTCATATAGTGGTCACGATACATATATAGAACATATCCGCGTATGTATGGTAAATTCAGCTTCTGAACCTGATGCCGATGCTCCTGCTGCATGTACATATAGAATTAGAAATTTGTTGAAAGTCACTGATATCCATGTAGGCCTACTGGTATTTGGAAGTACATTGTATTACAATTAAAATATGGAACAATAATTTGTCATTAATTACATACTAGTCCATATATTAAAAAATTAGATTTAATTAATATTGCACCACGTCAGGCGCTTGTTTAATATCTTTAACAAATCCATTAAAGGATCTGAACTGCAGGCTTGTCATCAACATTTGATGATATTACCTGGTCAATAACAAACGCATTATAGAAATGTTGTGCACGACCAGCAACAACAACCTGTCCGGCCATTACTGTATCTAAATTGGTTGCGATAATGTCCGTTATGTTAGAGGGAGGTCCATATTTCACGGGTTATTAAGGACGACTTAATTTCCATTTTTCTGGTCATTTATAGCTGGCGGTATCAGGGAAGATAATTGATAAAACTTCGTACAATTGACGCTGAAATCATCAAGAGTCAATAGTTTAATGACACGTCGACATTTACTGTCACAATAAATTTTGTATCCAGCCATAACGATGGCAAATATTATGGTAAACACACTTGAGGTATGTACCTAACGACTTGTTGAAGGGTATGCTCTCATAGACGTCTCTCTGACATCAGCAACAATTTTTCAAGCAAGAAAACATGCAAATTCTCAAAAATACATACCTATGAATGCTTCGGTTCTGTTCTGATATGCAAAATATCAGCGGATAGTGACAAGAAAATCGTCCTGTCCATTGACTAAAGTAATCTAGAAAAATGTCCTCATCAGTGAAAATAAGTCTCGGTAATTATAAGCATATAATCAACAAGGTACAAAACGTATCAGTACAATAAGCCCGTTGACAAAATCATAATCATTTTAATGTTTAGACCTACCTTCAAAATCAGGCTCCGATTCAGACATTTCTGCACGCTCAGAGGAAGGCGCATGCGCACCAGAAGGCGATAATACGACAGTACGATAACGCGATAATACGACAACACGACAGTACGAAATAACGATATTACAACAGTACGACAATGCGACAGTACGATAACGATAATGCGACAGTACGATAACGATAATGCGACATTACGACAGTGAAAACGCGATACCATATCGTATTATCGTTATCGTAATGTCGTACTGTAGTATTATCGTTATCGTATTGTCGTACTATCGTTATCGTACTGTCGTATTATCGTTATCGTACTGTCGTGATTTCGTGTTTTCATTATCGTATTGTCGAGTATCGCGTTTCAAACCAACCCACACATACGCGATGGCCCTAACGGTATTCCGTAAGCACATCTATCTAATCTGCGGTAGTATCCATAATCATTCCTTCAGGTTTAAGACATTAAGACTTCTCATTTTCTCGTGAGACAATTAATTGTGGCAATCAGTATCATTGAAACACCAAAATGACATTATAAACATTTGCACGCGTTTCAAAAATGATTACCAAACATTTTTTCTTGGTTTTCATAAACTAAAGTCGGTACTACAATAGCACCTTGTCAGTGCTTGTCATAGCACCCCGAACTTTCCCTTTGGTGTATTTGTTGTTTTAATTACAACTGGAAAAGCCAGTGGCTAACTGTTTACGACACACTTTTACATTTCCTGCCAGCGCGCCAATGCGGGGAACAGAGTTGCCACCGGGATTGATTTAGGGTGTGTATGGCTGTGTCATAACCGAGACGCTGGTGTCGGATCAGTTTCTCATGCTGTCTTTTTTATCAAATATATCCCCATCGAGCCCTTGGGTTAAAATGAAGGGTAACGCCTACAGAACAGTGTCTCTCGTGGAGACAGACGGAATTGAGTCCATTGACCATCAAAGGGACATTATTATACAAATACAATGTTTCAAGTAGCCTATCAATACCAATTGACCGAAATAATTATTGGGTATTCATGTGATTTTAAAGTCAATCTTACGCAAGGTGTTGAAACAGTTTCGGCGTTGTTTGAACTTAAATGATTGTCTGGGACAGGTTTATATGCTTCATGCGGGTCGAATGAAAGAACTAATGAAAAGACGTTTTCAAGCCGGTATAGTATAACGACCAGCCCACGTGATAAAGTTAACAAAGGCACCATGTGACGACAATCACGTGGCATAGACAACACTTCCGGTCGACAATGTTCTACAATACAAAGTCGCCTTAAGCATTTAGTAAAATGTGTAATAAAAAGTGAAAGTGGTATTTTTGTAATTACAGTGTAATTGATACTTCACATGCTAAAATCAGTATCAGGAAATTGGTTCTGTCCTGTTCAGAATTAATACGTCAACGATTTGAGTGGAGCTGTCGTTTTGTTAAAGTGGTATTCGGTGCTTGGTGAATGAAATCATACCCTATCTCTTTTTGGTAGTCCATTTATCGTAGCAAAATTAAGTTGAATTAATAAGGAATATATCACTGTCCTTTGTTCTAGACAAAACAAAGATACATAATGATTGTGTATTGCTTAGATCAACACAGAACGACTCGGTAAAGTCATTGTACTACTTTCTTTCTCCGAATGCAATTGGGCAATTTTGCACTTTAACATAAGTCGATGCGCAGTTCAGTTTCCTTGATGTGAATAACGTTACCATAATTATAGGCAATGATGATAACTGTGTTAGAAGAAAAAGCTACGTAAAATGCACAATTTGACAAGAAGATGATTATACTTGTACATTCAAGATGTTTTCAGTACCAGCGCTGAACCACAACATTGGATTTCGACGACATCAATAATTCGTCCAATGCCACTATCTCTGCAATTTAGAGAAAGTTTGAGCAAAAACCATATTCTAGGTACCAAACTTCACTTGGTAAACAGTTCAAATTACATACGTATACATTTTTAAGTTTTTACCAACTTTTTCGTTGGTTTGAAACCTCGTCACTCAGTCCTTATGTGTGACAGTGGCTATACTGCTTACTTAAGGCGGATTTCATCTACAATCTACGTTTTATTTGAGTATGAATATAATTATTTTTAACGTACATGTATGGCTTTTCAGCAGATAAAAAAATTTCCAATAGACTGATTAATAGATACGGCAGCTGGTTGCACAATTTTCAATATAGACAATGTCAACAAACCCGGAAAATTCTTCACGTACAATAAAACTTTCTATAATAACGTAGCTGATTGTGCTAGTGTCCTATCGTATATGCAAATATAATAGCAACGAGACTAATTCAGGAACGCCTGAAGCGGGAAATGTTCCGCTATCCACACCAAGAACGTCTTTGGGCAATGAATTCCATTTGGCTGAAATTGGTACGGTGTGTGTATTGAGTCTACTGACCATAGATTGTCCTTACGTCTCATCGCGTCCGAATTACAACCCTCTAAGTCAGTGATAAGCACATGAGACATATTATTTCTGGTTCATTAAATCCAAACCGTCCACTCTCCCGTTCTATATTTAATTACTATACAAAGTGATGCTCAGTTAGTGATAGAGTTGCACAAAGTATATAGAGGGATGACAGGATAAGTAGCAGTGAAAACACGTATCTTATAATTTACTCGTCTATTTTAGTAATACAAACCCAATAATTACAACCTCTCAAACACAATAAACCATTCCGAATTTATGGTACATTTTGGACATTTTGTACATTTAACACAAATGTTTTAACTTTAATGTACTGTACACGTTTGCAGGCATTCATTGACGAATTTAATGACTATGTTCAGTTTCGCCTGCAGCTGTCAGACTGTGGTGTAGATTTGTATATAGAAATAACAAAACGTGTCGAGCGCCTCAAGGTTTCTCTTGATATCCCACTATAAAATAACAACAAGTTAATTTAATTTACGTTTTATTTTGTCTATTGAGGAAACTTGTGTGTCTTTGTGTAATACAAATACAATGTCTTCATCGATTTGTCGCCTCAATCTACGTGTCGTCTAAATAGTTTATATTTATTAAACTATCGTCTCAATCCACGAGGGCAACATTAATAATGTTTCTGTTACCACATAAATTAAATTAAAATTATTTATAAGCAGATTTAAACACAGGGCAAGAAAATGAACTGCTCCATCTAGATACAAAACTGTAGTACTTATAGTTCATTTGGTTCTCAACGGGCTTCCAAACCGACAATACATTGTATTAGACCAATCTATTATTACTAAGTTGAATATAATTATATGACTATTATGTTCTTATTGTCCGAGTGTAAACATTTCTTACATGGACGTATTCTTTCTAAGGTTGTTTCGTAATTCCAGAGCCTGAATATGATTCACCTGTTACATGTGTATAACTATAAGTTATTTTAACCTTTTATGGCCTTATTTAGCTAAAACTACATGTATGTCTTTCCATCTGTTTTATAGCTGAAATTAGGTCAAACAGCTTTTAATACTTGGAACTGTGTCATACAGCCTTTTTACTCGTAGCTGAAACAAGGTCGATTTCGATGCATCGCAAGATCATTTGAATTATAATTTAGCGAACGACATCGTTACACACTGACCGTTTGGGCAGTATTAATTGTTCACCTCATTGGAAATGGAGTGTCAATTTTTGAGACCTGGGACATGGACTAGACAAATGCGTATGGATCTGAGGGACTTCCATAGGCATCCATGGGTCAAATACTGCGTTAGCTCTATCGCGAAATTCTATAACTGTTGTGAATGATCTATTAAAGTAATACTAGTACTCTATAGTTACCCTATGATTATTACATTCATATAAAAAATAGGAAAATGAGAAAACAAAGAAAGTGCAAAAGAGATGTGTGCTATTTTGCAGTAACTGCTCATTATCGTCTGCATGTGTTAGTCACGCACCACGAGGAGCATGCTCTGATGTCACGGTGATGTCACGGTGTCACACGAAACGCTGGCAACATCACACGGACGACACGTTTCATTGAAACTCCCACCACAGTAACTATAGAAGCACCCGTGGTTCATTTACATATTAAATCGGCGACAACAACGTAATATTAGAAGTTTATGTTATTTCGTTGAGCCTTTTTACGGTCTTTAACATTTTTAACATGAAATTAGATGTTTAATTCATGATAATGAGTTGTTCTTTCCAGCTTTAAATAAATGAAAAAATGTCCAGAGTGAGAGTTTTATTATTTTATTATTGGATCAAAAATATTATGGCATTTTTATGGATTTTTGGCACACGTTTTCTAATTGACAACCGTTTATTAAAATAATCAGGGAACTTTATTAAACATTATTGATATGTTTTAGGGTACTGGCAAATTCTTCAATAAAAATAAAGGGTTTTGTTGGGGTTCTATTATGATATGTTCTAAGTTTAGCAGTTCGATGCCGATCAAAAAAAAGACAGGCGCTGTATTTTGGATTCAGCTGTAACTCATCGCCTATACATTGTGTGAAAATGCTTTCATATTATGTGATATGCAGTGGCGTGTCATCTTTTATTTGGAAATACGATTTTGATATGAATATGGTCATGGCCTCGATGAGTATAAATATAGTGGTCACAAAATAAGGCTGAGCAAGTCAATATGAAGGTCCAAAATTTCAAGAAATGCTCCTTTTGGTGGTATTTTGTATCTGCAATACCCCATTTTCGATATATTAGCGCTATTTTATGAATGAAATGTGCAAATAAGTGAAATTGTAATAACTGCAAATTGTTTGTTTTCTCATAGAATGAATATTTAATACCTATTGCATTTTAATTAGTCTTGCTCACATAATGGTAAATTAAGCCGGAATTTCTACAACAAGCATACTATTTAGGCGGAAATATTTCGCTGCTCGCGTGCGAATGTAAATTAAAATTGTATGGCATGTTTACATGATATTGTATACACACGACCCTATTATTAGACTTCATTAAATTGGCATTCCTTAATTACATGTAATTAGAGGCACGCGTTTCGTGTTGTACTCGTCAGTCGTACACGTGGTCTAAAATAATACCAAGGATATTAGAATACAAATATACAAATGTACATGATTGATGACCAAATTGTAATGTTACTAAAATGGAATATCCTTTTATAAGGGACAAAAATAGGCTTAACATATGTCGCTGACTTAGAATAAGAATGTCGTACAAAATCTATTAATTTAGACTATATTTTGAGAAAACACGAAAAACTAAGAAAATTACTCTTTACTAATGGTAAAACAAGCTGTTTAAACTTCAATTCGGTCAACATGACAAGTTCCAGTTTACATTGAAATGACTAGTAAGAAGCGCCTTGTGATGCTGATGTTAAATATAAAAATGTATGTATCAGTCTTATAAGTAGTAGTTACGACCTTCTCATTTTATGTCAACGATATATACATTGTTCCTAGTCACCATGATTCATCGTTAAGGGCTTAGTTTGACGTCGAAGATTACCGCCAACAGCCTTAAATAAGCTTTGTAAAATAAATGTAGTGGTTTTCGAAATGGAGTTGGTAATTTGCGCAATTCTTAATATATGGATTTTAAAATAAAAGAAAAATGTATAGTTTTGTTTGTTCGGTATCAATTTTATTTTATCGCGACGATTTGATTTTGCGGTCAAATTTGCTGAACTTAGGAATCGGCAATACAAACAACAAATGTACGTTGGTATTACATCATAATGTTGTCCAATGAGAATGTAAGATGAAACATCGTCTTGTCAATCGTAGTTTCCCTGTACATACAAAATGAATATGAGTATGCACATGTACATTATATGTTTTTATTAAAAAAAATATGCAGATTTATTGTAAAGTGAAAGAAAGATTGCGACGTTCGATGTCACAACACGCGCTTGAATAATGCGTATGTTTCAATATTGAACACAAATTGTAGACAACTCCATGTGACATGAATAAACTTCGACAGCTAATCGTGCTGCGATATGCAAATTGTTCTAAACCTACAGGAGTAAGACAATAATTCAATCTACATTTGAATTATATCGTTTTCTTTGACACCCATGGCACATTTGCTGAGGTTTCTTAGCGAATTTTGAGAGTACGTATATTTGGCATGGTGCTTTTATGCAAATATGCATGTTACTCAACATGCATCATGCATAATCATGTAATAGTTTTATTTATAGTCTGAGCGCAACTACGCTTGTCAAAAAATGGTAAATTGGTTATGTTTGTCATCCATTCTTGGTGCGGTTTTGCTGGTTTTTATTTCAGTCTGGATGGGTGTAAATTCCAGTATAAACCGTTTACAAAAAACAAAAACTTCATCGCTTAAAAGCGGGCCATCTGTTTAAGGACTTCAGTAATACCAATGCAATGTTATGTACAGCACAAATGGACCAGAAGTTGGTGATGATATTTTTATTACCTGTCATCCAATATAATTAATAGCGAACGAAGCGAACCC
This sequence comes from Spisula subtruncata, assembly GCA_963678985.1. Classification (NCBI taxonomy): domain Eukaryota; kingdom Metazoa; phylum Mollusca; class Bivalvia; order Venerida; family Mactridae; genus Spisula; species Spisula subtruncata. The sequence goes on from OY787668.1 coordinate 19,265,157, forward strand.
GCTCCATGGAGTCTAATAATGCGGCATCTCAACGCTCGAAAATGGAATGAATTAAGTTAAGAAATCACTTAACACGGCGACTTTTATAGCGAGATAATGAAATGCTCCGACGAATATTTTAGCATTGCCTCGAGTGGCGACTTAAAGTGCGCCATAATAATATTCCGGGAAAATCATAGACGTCCCTTGGCTCCCGGAAACTATCGGATTGCGCCATCTGGTGGCATGAATTCTTCCTGTAATTGTTCTTAAAGTTTAATGGATTTGCTGCGGATATAAATTAATCATAGATTAATGAAATACCTCTGCTGCTTTTGATGTTGAAACGACTATCCTCGGGTTGTGAACCTGTTGATCAAATTCAATAATTGATCAAAAAGGTCGACAGTTGGTTCAAATACCAGCCACTAACCACATGGTGGAGCTGCTGATAGCTATGTGCAAACAATACATGATACAAGATATGTTTCGGTCACATGTATTATAATTAAAATACTATGATATTATTATCAAACACATGCATCATGCTATATTTATTATCATATCTGAAATGTCGAATGCTAGGCGTAAAGAAAGTTTGGAATTATGATTTTTCACTCAGCAGACATGATGGTGACATTTCTCCAGAGCGGCCAGGAATGACAACCAGTTCATTCAATGACACCATTGACTATCCTATGTAAGAAAATTTCAACTTTCCAAAACGGCATTCTCTCCGCAACATACACAGTGTTATAGTATTTATTCATGAATGTTTCCTATGAACTTTGTGACATTATTATTGGGACACCTTGCAAGTTAATTGGTCATTTTATCACTTTCACTGGGCAATTTGTGTGACCTTTGATCATCTTGGCGCTATTTACTGATGCCTTGCTGGCTATTTGCTCATACTTGGACTACTTCCTTCGGACTGCTTATAGACTCATCTGCAATTTTGGCCCTACTTATTATTGACCCATTGGCCCTGTTGGCACTTTTTGCGGACATCCTGCAATGCCCCCTTGACCCTTTCCGTAAGTCACTATCTTAGTATGGACACCATGCAAACACACATGCTCTTAAGACTACAGACCACCACAATAACAATGAATGCGTGCCAACAATTGTGTTCTTTTCATATTTGGAAAACACGAATTCCATTTCTTATGATGGAAACTTATGATAAAGGTCAATATAATAATCTAAGAAATTATGTTCCGGATGCAGGATCAGTAATTACATCACGCTATTGTGTTTTTCAATATAGATATTGTAATTGTATACAAAGACCATATGAAATACAGTATATAATACAATACGTGAGATGCTAGCTTTCATTATTCCTTAGTAATAAGCGATGTATTTCTGATATGGGTTCATATTGGAGTTTTAGAAGTCACATAAACAAGTAGCATAAAGTTAATGCCGAACATAGCCTTTATTTGCCAGTCAGCGTTCTACAGAAAAATGTCGGGCCTATATAGGTGCCTCCACCGGGATTTGAACCCGGGTCGCAAGATAAGACGACAAGCGCACTAACCACTGAGGTAGGCACAGATAAATAACGTCGCGTTTTGTTATCACACTTCTGATTTTATTTCATTTTCGCAATACTTGCGCTCATTTTTAACATGCCAATGCACATTGCCCAAGAAGATTACATGTGATTGACAGTATGGAAACAGTCAATATTTTGAAAATACTATCAAAGTGCCTTCCTCGTTTATAATTATAAAGCAGTTAACTTTTTATGATCTTTTATGATGTATTTTCAAACGTTGGCTCTTTTGGCCGGTACATTAATTTTGGCCAGCTGGCGTTTTTGATAAATCCATTTTTGGCGCGTCGTTACAGTTACAAATCGAATAATGATGTCAACTAATTGATACTCGTGTACGTTCATGGGTACTTTGTGGTTTTACTTTTTGCTAACCGACTTTGTCAGATGATGTAGTCGTTTTGTTTGAACGATTATTTAATAACATGTTTGTTCGATTTCCAAATGATAACTGATTGCTAATGGTATATGGCACGCGCAATGGAGTCTACCATTATCTTAATTAGCGTAATTACACTGTAAAACGTTTATCACTTCAAAGCATTTACATTCACGATTCACTTACACAATGAAGAGAACTCCAAGGGATATTACTTCATTGGTGAAAAATACGTGAAAATTACTAATTTAGCGTAATGGAATGTTGCGGTGAAGTGGTGACACGCGCCATGAGGAGCATGCGCAGTGAACCTGTGCGCAGGTGACCTGCGCGTGAGGTCAGGAAAACAAGAGACGACCTTTTAAAACCGTGTTAAAACCACAACGATTGATCTGCTTCATTTACCAAATTACAAATCCTGAACCGATGACAGGTGATTTAGAATTTTAAGCCAACATTTTGACAAGAACATGCATTAGTTGAAACTTGATATCCACCCGATAAGACATGTTTGGCCAGGTCAATGGGGTCATTTGCGCGGTGACGGATTTTAATTGGATGAAATACTGAGAAACATTGATGTTGAAACGTCGGAAACAAATTAAATGTTGATAGATTTATCTCCTGCCAATACTTGGTGATATAGCACATTCTGAAACAATCTGAAAACAATCAGACAGCAATTCTAACCGCAATCTAAAGCATGTGTCGTGACCAATGAGCAACAATTTCCTCCATTTGTCGCAACAAGGTTGTATCTTACTATAGCAGTTATAGTGAGATACAACCTTTTGTAAAAAGGGACGATTTTCTTTCATGGTGACAATCAGTCACCTGATTTATAAACAGAAATCAAAGTTAAAACTATATTTGTAGTAATACAACAATCAGAAACATCCATCGACAAATTGATTTTATTAAAACACATGATTGGCGAATTCAAATTATAGGCCATTAAATGCTTTGAAAACATTACTTACTCAGTGTTAAGTTGGTAATAAATCTAAGCTCATTTTAGTTCTCTGATATTGGCCTTAACAATCATGAAAACGGAGTTCATAAACGATAGAATTATGTAGCTAAAACATCAATAAAAGCACTGTCCGTATAGGAATACTCCTTGCTAAATATGAACTTCGTTGTAGTCTCAAATTACGGATTGGCTAAACAATTACCACCAGTAACATATATCTAAAGTTTCACTCTTTTTAAAAAAATATTTTCTACGGAACGAAGCATGATCGATACTTATTTTAACAATTTCAGGTTAGTTTGATATTAACCAAAATTCTGCTTAATGTGTATTCTGTAAAAACCTTTTATTTTCGTTGTAATTACGAGTGGTGTATATTTTACAAAACATTTTAATATACTGAACAGAATTCATGAATATACGGAAAAACAATGATAGGAATTTTGTCCATCTTGAAAAAAGGCCGTTTGACTTTTGTCCGTATACCGATGCCTTAGATACAGTTGGTCCGGACACCATATTACGTTATTTCGTAGATAAAACATACTCGACTTTGTTGTATAAGCAAGTGACATTTTAAAACGCAGCATTGAATTGAGATATTTTCAACAGCTAGATTAGAATTTAATTTATATTCAGGTGCTGTAATACATTTATTGTATGTTTAGAAGCTGAGCAACGAACGACAACTCCAGCCGCCGTGAGTTTTCTGTTTTCGGTGTGACTCGGTTGTATCCGTGCTTTCAGCGTCTGTAACAGTTTCTGGCGGGAAAACGTGCGGGGTTACAGAAGTCATATTGTTTATGTATAAAAGAAACCTTGTGTAGACGGTACTGCATTTTGTGTACTTTTTCTTATTTGATAATTATTTGATACAAGTCCTGCAACGTAAGGATTGTCGATTCTGATTGATGCTTAACCTCTGAGAGCAGAAAACAGTCACTGAGTCGTTGACCCCAGGCTTCCGATCATCAAAGTAAGATTTTCTTATTTTGTAGACTTTCCTTGTAACCTTTTCAAGGATTGTTCTACTGGTGACACTTTTGAACATTGTATTACAGTAAAACTTAATATACTCTTTATGGTAGATTTCTTTTTACATAGAAAGTGTTTGCACATATTTATTCAATAGATTAATTGTCGAACTTGCGTGGCAATTATTCTAGTCATACTGGAACCTTGTAGGTTAGACAGGAAAATTTCAATGTCAGACACAAAACTCTTTAGGTCAGTAAGACATTTTGGACAAATTCTGGGCTAGCCAAGACACTAAATATAATTATAAAACCAAAATGAAAACCGGTATAGCACCAACAAACTACACAACAGTTGAAAACTTAGAGCTGAATCAAGAGGTCCTGTAGCTGGACCTTCTCTCAGAAGCGGATTTGTGAGTATTTGTAAGGAAACCTTTAAGGTCAGACTGAAAACAATCAAGGTCAGTCAGAAATCTATAGGCCAGACAGAGAATCTTCAAGGTCAGATTGGAGACTTTCAAGGTGAGACTGTAGATCCTCAAGGTCTGACCGTAACTGTCAATTTCTGACTCCTACAGGAGCTCTTCAAGATAAAAAGAGTTCAATGTCAGGTTGGACACCCTTAATGTCAGACTGGGGAACCCAAAGGTCAAACTAGAGACTGTCAATGTTAGAATGGAGACCCTCGAGGGCAACTGGAGACACTCAAGGTCAAACTGAGACAGGAGACCTACAAGGCCAGACCGGAAACCTACAAGGCCAGACAGGAAAACTAGAAGGCCAGACTTGGAATCATCAAGGTCAAACAGAAAACATTCAAGGTCATACTAAAGACCTTCAAGGTCATACTACAGACCTCCAAGAACAGACTATCCAGAGTACATCTATGTCAATTAAAATCACTTTCAAATACCGAATTGAAAGCCTGTTAGACTGGAAACCTTTAAGTTCAGTGTCAAGCAAACTTTTCCAAGGGGAAGTAACTCCTGAAGTCAGTTTTATAAGCAACAATCTAAGGCGAAGTAACTACTACATACACATTATGTTGTGAATTATTTATCAGTAAATTGTTTACTGGTATAAGATTGTTTAGTATCCCCCCGACAGGCTACCAAATGTTGGAACAATCAATATGATGGGGTAATGAAATGTTTCGTAGATCCAGAAGAGTCTCTAGAGATCATTCAGCTATCAGGAAGACATTAGTTCTATGTCAGTTTTGTCTTTTCTTTCATTATAACAAGAAGCACAAATCATCCTCTTGAAGTGACTGCTGTTGTTTTACATTTTACTTACAAGGTCTGCTAGATGGTATATTTTATTACAATCTATAAACTATCTTGCTGAAAAAGATGTATGTAGCTACAGATTATTAAAGATCCTGTCAGTCGAAATGATGCACATGCCACATTTAGAGCAGGACATTGTCTTATATTTGGTGCATAGTGGTCATAAACATTCATCGTATAAGGGGAGAGGTTGCCTAGAGGTAGGGCGCGCGCTTCGGGATCGAGAGGTCCCGGGTTCGATCCCCCTCTGGACCACTGGTCAAAATCTCTGAGCAAGACCCACAGCTCCACTCCACCATGGTGTAAAATGGTACCTGTGAGGGCAGTGTCTATTCCTGGGCGCCGCAGATCGATGTTGGCTGCCACACCACAGGAGAGAAATAGTCTCCCCAGGGAGACACGAGTGTAGGTTTCCATATGTAGCCCAATGACCAGGGGAGTTAAAATGTCAAAGGGTGCTTGAGCGGCCTAACAGCTGAAAAGAGCCCTAGAAAATTGGTAACTTTTTTTTTTTTTATAAAAGAAAAGTTGACTGTAAAAAATGTATGGTTTGTTTTATGCGCCTTGGATGTTTTGCTTGTCTGTCCTGGCAGTCTGCTTGTTTACCTGTTGACTAAATGGCTTCCAGAAAACTTGTGAACAGGATCCTCAAATTTGGTGCTGAAGTTTGTCATGACCAGCAGTTGATATCTTTAGATTATGTATGGGCCTGCTGGTAAATGGTCAAGGTCATGCTGTTTTTCACTGGACTTGATCACAGAATGTCAAACACAATGGTCGAAAAATTGCCAGTTGTTTTTCCACTCTTCAAGCATATATACGGGATTTTAGCCTTAGTGAAATGTCGGAAAATGGTAGATCTAAAACTATAGATGAAAGCAATATGATTACTATTGATTGGCTTTGACTGTATGATAATGTCCATTGTATGCCAAAAATACAAATTGGCCGGCCATAAAACAATATTGCGGATCAATCAAACATACATGTACATGTATATGATAGGAGGTAACTAATATTTGGAACTAATAATTGTGGCGTCAACCTATTTGCCATTTACTGTAATATTGGCAATGAAATATGTAGATTCAAGTTATCTGATCATTTAAATAGTAGGCCTGTTGCCACGCTGAGGCACACCAATGTGCTTGCCCGTGTGAAAACTTAAAAAAAAAAGCATATTTTTGAAGGCAAAATTGTAAAAATGGACCCTAGAAAAAACCTGCCTGGTGTTTTTGGCTCTGAATAGGAATGTTAAGCCAAAGGTTAACTAGTATATATATTAAATAAACATAAGGAATGAATGGTTGTAGAATGTGGTATTATATTAACTCTACATAAGGGTTGAATGTTGGTAGATTTTCGACTAATGTCTGGTCATTAGTGAATAAACATTTATAGAACAATACAAATTTATACATATAATGATGTATGTCTAGACATAGCGTGATACAGAATATATTGAGGGAATATAATAACCCCCCCCCCCCCCCGACTTGAAAGGCTGATATTTTCTTTGAATTATTTTCAGGCTATATAAGGAAGTATATTTGTTCATGGTAACTGAACATCAGACGAACATCAGACTTGGCATATAATAAATATTGAGACTTTGAGAGAGGAAGTGATGTTTTTATTTGTTTAATATGGTACAAGGCTTTAATCTCACATTACAAGTTTTGTTTACTTATATATTGTTGTTACTATTCTTTCTATTGTTTCTTAGCTCTATGGACCAAACATGCTTTAAGGTTTCCTTGTTTGTTCTCAAATAGTGTATTGAAGGAAAAGTTAGTTTCCATGTTTTCAATATCAAAGTGTTGTGTCTGTTGAAAGGGCCAGCCAATTATATACATGTATAAAGCTTATAATTGTGCATATTTTCTGGAATCTTTGGACAGATGTTTGTGACCAAAGATACATAGTCCTTTAAGGGAGCAGTATGTTTTTGTGCCAAAGTTCATTAGAAGTAATTTTTGGTTGCTTTTTCGTAGATTGTTCTAATATTAATATAATTATTTCTAACACTTCAGCTTGAGCTCTTTCTGCTGAAAAAGGTCTTTGGAATTGGATTTTTCTTTCAGGATAAATGCATCTACTCCTGACTCTTGGATTGTTGTTTCGTACAATTGCAAGTACCTTTACTACACCTAGGTGCTGTACATCTGGTATTTGATATATAGTTTTACGCAATCTGTACAAAACAATTGATTGATGGACCCGCATCATAAATTGAATAAATATTACATGCACCCGCATTTTGATTCAAATTAGTTCAGTAAATATTGATAGACTGACTTGCATGTTGAACAAATATAAATTTGCTGAATAAATACATTTTAATAGATGATGCTGCCATCAAGGCTGACATATTGAACAATGCTATCTGGTATAAATCGCTAGCTTAGAACAAGAAGGTCGTAACTACCAAATTGATTTATTGAGAAAACAAGAGAAAACTGTCTGTAATTTACTCTTTACCTATGGGAAAACACGTTTTTAAAACTTCATTTTGGTCAACATGACAATTTCAGATTTTCATGAAAATATGCTCATAAGAAGTGCCTTGTGAAGCAGATTTCAAATATGTATGAGTCTTATAAGGTCGTAAGTAGTAGTTACGACCTTTTAGTTCTAAGCCATCGAAATGTAAAAATGTATTGGTACAGTAGTCTTTGTCACAGTGTCTAAACGAGTCCACTTCAGGATTATAATCACAATGAACCATTCTAGATGAATCTTCGTAGAATCTCTCAATAAGTCATACAGTGACCTGAAGTTACAGGTGTTTTTTCTTGCAATAAGTCATACATGTTAAGTTGTATAGCATCCTAATAAGTCATATAGTCAAATTGTTTTGTTTCCCAATAAGTCATACACTGAATGGAAGTTATAGGTGTTCTTGCTCACAATAAGTCATACATATGAAATTGTACAGTCTCCCAATAAGGTATCAAGTTGACTAGAAGTTGCAGGTGAGTTTGTTTGCAATAAGTCATAAAAGTTAACATTTATAGTCTCCCAATAAGTCATACAGTGATTAGGTTTATACACTGTGTTTGAGATGTACTTTCTTGTGTGAAATATGAAATCTTGTAGGAAAAGAAAAAAAAACTTTTTAGGTTCAGAGACACATAAATGAAAATCAAATATTCAAAATTTTATCAAAATAAATTATTTAATATCACCAAGCGTTGACACTGATTTTATCAACTGCCATTCTTCCTCTTTCTAAGTTAGGTTATGGTGAAATATTATTAATCAAGTAACTGTAATTAAAACGAGACTACCTTAAAATCTCAGCAGCTGTAGACGCTCACATAACATTCCTGGTGAAATTTTAATGCCCTTTTATTGTCTGCAGTAGTTTGCTATAGAATAATTAAGTTGGGTTTTCAACAAACGGTTAATGGTGAGGCTGAATGATAAATTTCTATTCAATTAAACGGAACAAGTGGCTGCGGCAGTGCCTGATTTGCATCAATATTTATTAAATTTGTTAAAGCGCCACTTATAGATCTAACCAAGGCGCATTAAATTAAGTGTCCGCACACGTCCCCAAACAAGTTTTTACCATTTCCGACTATTTTTTCGGCGATCATGATAGAAAGAGATTTCTGGTTAATTAACTTGCTAGATGGCCATCATTTATATTTATTTCCTAACAAGAATGTTAATTTCTGAATATTGATGACGATGCTGCGATGACTCATGATTTTAATATTTTTTCTTTTCTTTATTTTCAATATTCGAGGCATGATTAATTAGCACATTGTTGAATCAGAGATGTTCCGAGGGTAATTGACTTCTATGGTGGCGCTCAACATTGCCCCCAAACATTGCTCGCTATTAGTTAGGCAATTATTGAGGATTATTGGATGTCTGTGGGTCTGTAAGATTATTGGACAGGATTATTAGATCACAAAAATAGTCGAGGCAGCTACATTGACTTACCAGAAAAATGCTTTAACTGAGCTAGCTTATATTTAAATTTGAAAGTTTGAAAAGTTGTGTGCCTTAATGACTTTCATTTCCAATATAATAAAATATTTTTGATTGTTAAATCAGCAACCTCACAGGTCACGTTAGGTCAGGGAGGGTTGGCTAGTTAAGCCTGGTATCTTTATTTTTGTGTATCATCATCATTACATTTGTATAAGTACTTTATTAACCTGCGGCTCAAAGGTTATATTTGTATGCAACAAGAAAAATTTCCATGTACGGGCACGTGACCTGTTCTGGATGGTTTACCATTTCAAAAAAAAAAATCAGCAGATTTTAAGAATGTTGTGAACCAGACTAAGGAGGGCACGTGACCTGTTCTGGATGGTTTACCATTTCAAAAAAAAAATTACAAAAAATAAGCATTTTTTGAGAATTTCGTGAGCCAGACGAACACCATTATTTTTTTTATTTTTTTTATTTTTTCTATTTATTTCTATTTGTATATTTTAAAATAAAGAAATGTACGTCAATAACCATACTTTTACCCCTTTAAGAAATTAAAAATAAGAAAAAAATGTGTTTCGATATGTGTTTTGACGTGCACCTGTAGTCTGAATTACCTCCCGTAGGTCACTACGTTAAGTAGGTCAGGCAGAGGCGGCTGCATGAAACACCCAAATATACCCAAATCTTGCCCAAATAGTAACGTTTTTACCCAAATACTTATATTTAACTAACAATATGGGGTTGATTAACTATATTACGCATTTTAATGACAAGTGATGACTAAATAAACGTAAACTAGCAAGCTTTTCGGCAAGACTCGGCCCAGTATCATTTTGAACCGGCGTTGCCATAATATTTGCACGTCGTGAGAATCGCTTTATTTTACATTCTGACGCTCTGCGTGCACGCTTCCCCAAACGTACACAAGTATGAACGTTTTTTTACGCAAATACTTGTATTTAATAAACTATTTGTCGTAAATAAACTATATTACACATTTGAATTACTAATAATGAAAATAACACCATTTTTAGACATAAAATACTAAATAAATATACCCAAACCCACATAAGCCCACTATATCAGAGAGGTTTGTAAAATTCCGCATTTTTCGGCGGGGACTTGGACTTTTTAATTGTTTCTTTGACTTACGTGAAGGCATTGCTCATTCTACATGTGTTGTGATGTTACTGATGCGAGTCTTTGCTCAGCTGGTAAAGTGTGCTGCCTCCCCAGTCCGATTTCCTCATACCTTTTTATCAAGCCTTATTAACACTTTAAAAAGTTCTAGTTGCTAAAATTATAAAACAAAAATGTCTCTCACAATACTGGTCTGTAAAACGATTGTGATGTTACTGATGCGAGTCTTTGCTCAGCTGGTAAAGTGTGCTGCCTCCCCAGTCCGATTTCCTCATACCTTTTTATCAAGCCTTATTAACACTTTAAAAAGTTGCTAAAATTATATAAAAAATGTCTCTCACAATACTGGTCTGTAAAACAATTGGCCACAGGAACTATTTAACTTGTATATTTATATAGGTATTGGGTAAAATTATATTCTAATTAAGTTAAGATTTGTTATTGGTAAAGAAGTTTGAGTGCCGCTGTCTTTATCAGTAAGAATGTACTTGATCTGTTTGTACTTTTACTTATTTTCGGTACATTCAGATCAGATGGGTTTTTGGCTCAGTCTATGATGCTAACTAGTCACTGAAGTTTGGTAATTACTGATTGATTGCTTAATTGCTACACAGGTACTTTGTTAATTGATGGCACAGAACTAAACCTGTTTGTGATACTTTATTAGTATTGTAGACAGTTCTTGATGTCTTGATTTTTCCTAGTACTATATTTTAATGGTTTTGCTTCAGATATAAAAAAATAATGAAAAAATCGGATAGGAAAGGCTTCCAGCCCCTTTAAGTATCGGCCCTTAATCTGGCCCCTAGGAGATGACAAATTGCCTGGTATGGCCTGATCATATCTGACTGAGGGTGTAAGATATTTAATACCAGTTGATTGCTTTCCTATTTTAGCTTCAGTTATCGCCATGTAGGGGCCTAGATGGATTTACTTGTGGAGAAATCCTTAAAAATCCTGTCATAAATTAAGGGTCTAGGGGCCGAGGTCATTGAAGAAGCAGTTTTCCAATTTATGGAGTGGCGTAAATCATTTGTATCACAGTTTATCTGGGGGAATGTTTAGCAGTAAATGGTTACAGTTTGTTATTTTTGTCAGATAAACTGATGAGCATTTTCTGAGAAATGTAAAATGATTATTTGCTGTCATATTTGATTTAAATCTTCGTACTTTGTGATAATTTATAACATGAAATTGTGTACTCCATCATTGAAGAGTATTGTATAATGCTAACGAGGTTTTGGCGGGAAGCAATAAACTGTATAATGTTCCGACAATAATGTGTTATTTATAAACATTACTATGAATAGATTATTGATGAGTCAAACCAAGAAAAATAAATGTACCACCTTTCAAATAAATTATGTATATAATAATATTTTCCTTATGTTTATTTCGGTTCCAATGCTCTGAGCTGTACTTTACTTGACAGGCAGTACTTGCCATTGTTTCAGACTTAAAACCATCAATACTATCAACCCTGTCTGTCACTGACAAAGTTTGGTGAGGACTGACACAGAAAGCCCTGTATTTATTTATTGAATGAAGAGGAATGTTTGATTATCTTGTATAATTCAAAACTGTAAGCTTTGTGTATCTGGCTTGAGATACAATTTTTATAATGAAAAAAGTACTTTTTATAAAAATTCCAGATACCAAATTTTGCAGATCCAGCAACATTATATTTATGCTATTCAAAAACCTGCTGACAGAGTTATGGGCCTTGCTTTGCAGAGTTGGGAATTTATGGTGCACATTTTATTAACGTTAAAAGTTAATATTATCCGAATGTTCAAATTTTCTATTAAAAAAATTGGTTTTATTGTGTATCAAGAAATAAAATACAGCAATTCTAATTTTTTCTGTCCATCATATGAAATATTTTTGCGGGGATGGTTCGGATGCTGATCTGCTTACACATTTGTTAAATTCAGTTTGCTGCATTTATTTTAAGCAGTGCATTGCAGTAGTAGATCTGTACCATATGCTTGATGTAGGCTATAATTCTATATAATTAAGATAATAAGACAGAACAGAAACGTTTTACTTTAACTGATCATTACCTTACTGCAAGTATGCATTAAGTGATTTGTAGGTGATCATTTGAAAACCGATAATATTACTGTATAACAATGATTTCAACATATACACACTTACACAGTTATTTTCAATTTTGCTTACTCAGCAATTGTGAGAACACTTGATAATATAATTTTATGAATTTGTGTAAATAATGGTCCCATCGAAGATTGGCGGGTATGTTGTTGCGCTCATATTGATGGGTGGGTCCATCTGTCTGCAAACCGTTGAAAAACATTGTCATTGCAAACCATTTCTTTTGCAAACTATTGCCATTTCAAACCATTGCCTTTGCATTTCATTACCATTTCAAACCATTGCCTCAGATAATTCATATCATTGCCATTACATAATCATATTTATGCAATTACACACCATTGCTATTGCAAACCATCCATAACGTTATTACAACCCATAACAATTGCTAACCATTGCCATAACAAGCCGTTGTCATTACCATTAATTGCAAACTATTGTCATTGCAAACCATTGTCGTCACAATTGCAAACTATTTCCATTGCAAACATTTGCCTTTGCATTTCATTACCATTGCAAGCCACCATTGCCTCTGCAAACCATTGCCTTTGCATTTTAAACCATTGCATGTGCATATCATTGACATTACAACCATTACTGTTGCAAACCGACCATACTAAGCGGAATTACAAACCGTTGTCATTTTAAATCATTGCCATTGTAAACCTTTGTCATTACAAACCATTGCATTGCAAACCTTTTGCCATTGCAAACTATTGTAATTGCCAATCATTGCAAACCTTTGTCATAGCTAATGTAAACCTAGTCATTGCCTTTGCAAACCTTGCAATGGCCATTCATTACAAACCTCTGCCATTCTAACATTTGCCATTGTCATTATAAACCTTTGCCATTGCAAACATTTGGCATTTATTTCCATTCATTACAAACATTTGTCATAGCCAATGTTAACCTTTGTCATTGCCATAGCAAACCTTTGTCATTGCTATTACAAACCTTTGGCATTGCTGTTGCAAACCTTTGGCATTGTCATTGATTCAAGTATTTGAATCAGGTTTTATTGTGCATTGCATTTTCTACTAGCTGCTAATCTATATTACCCAATAAGATCCATTTGTTGGTGGTATTGAAGCACTACATTCTAAGATATAACATAGGCAACAATTACTTTTCAATCTAAAACACTATCAGTTTGGAGAAAATTGATGGTTAGAATAGAAGTGAAATGGAGGTATGCAGTATAAAAACATGGTAGAAATAAATCTGTCCTGTTTAATGTTACTGCTCATGAAGATGCATGCATTCTAGATGTCCTTTTCATGGTAAAATAATGACTATTGTAGAAGCATGGCTATATAATTTTCATTGTGCAGTTTCATTGCTCTATTGCACGTGAAATTTAGGATATAACTATGACATTTTACATAAAATATTGTTTCTCAATAAAGGAAATATTTTTCTGTAAAACTGCAAAAATGCAAGACAAACATTTGAATTTCCTTTGTTATAACTTTCACTGAATATTCATCATGTCAACTGAATATAGCATATCAAAAAACATCTTGAAGGAATTTAACCAAATTTCACTTGAATGATCCTGATTGCTCTCATTTCTAGTAGAGTTATATAGTTTCAGGTGAGTGCCTTTTAGGGTCATCTTAGTCACTATGGGCACATAGTCTGGAATGTCATTCCACAGAATCTAGTTCAGTTCGCTAGTTGTGCAGGTTTTGTTCTTTTTTGGCAGACAAGCCTGGAATGTTTCTGCTGCCTGAGGAAGAGAAAGTTGTTCAGTCGTTGATAATAACTCCAGGAAAACTGATCAAAGTCAACGCCTTTTGTATATAACGACTAAAAACTATTGTAAACGTCTGCATATACCCAATGAAATAAATGACTCTCAGCATTCAAACTTTGATGATTTTAACCCAATTAAGCCAGATTTCAATAAAAAAAGGAAAACCTACTAGAAAGTACTCTCTGAACTAAGGAATGAAATATATTGCCACATAAATCTTTGCAAAACAATACAGAGAAACTTTCATGTTACCTTTCTTCTAGTATCAATTGTATCAGGTTTTGCCTGGATATAAACTAATACATGTTTGTTTATATTATTGACAGTTTAAATGTTATAATGTTACGATATTCCCCTCTATTTTCAGTTTAATCAATTGGAAACAGGAAGTTTGGACTCTGCATCTGGTGAAAGTTTCAACTGGGCATCTGTTAATTGAAAGGTCAATGTCCGGCTGAGGTGAGTACCAGTATGTGTTACATTCAAATCTTTGGCCTGAATGAGGCCACCTGGGCATGTGTTGTGTTCTTATGTATCGGGTCCGATCTTAAATACTTAAAATCTTTTTATCCTCATATTTATATTTTCTTATAATTGTATAAAGATTATAATTGATACATTAATTAATATTATGATATAGTGTGAATTATTTTGTGTATAATATACTTTTGGCATGGTACACCTTGCTTTAGGTTACTGACCTATCAAATACTGTTCAGAAGTCAGGGACTTTTAAGCTTAAGCTTTTCTATGCTCTTTAGCAAGCACTAGATTTTCCTGATCCGGGGAAAGTAAGGTATCTTTTTAGGTAAAATGTTCTGTGCAAAATAGTGTACAAGTTATTGAGTGTTGTTGGTAGTCCTCTTCATGATTGCTCTACTATTGTGAGTAAGTGCAAGCACCTTCTGCTTTGATAAAGGCTGGTTGCAAAGGGGCTGCAGGTTACAGTGGGTTGCAGGTCTTAAAGCATCGACTGCAACTAACTAAAATTGCCTAGCTTTATATTTTGGTCAGTTCCATTGCTGGTTGAAGCCCCAGTGTAACCCTATGACCACATTAATGAAATATTCAAGTAAGGTACTACCAGTATTTATTATCATTTAAGTATTTTCCTATAATGCTGAATCCAAATGTGCAAGATCTCCAAAGGCTGACTCCACCATTTAAAATCCTGTTTTGACTGATTAGACTCACTGGCAGTGATGGATATTGTAACCTTCTTGACCTGTTATTGTTAAAAAGAATGTTTCACATAAATGTTTCGAAGAATGAAGAATTCTTCAAATAAATTTTTGAAGAATTCGAAGAATGATTGTCATTTACCAATGATAGTCTTGTCTGTCACAGACAGAACATCCTAGAAAGTGCATTTCGTTCACATCTTGTGTGATAGAAGGTTAAGGTTAGTTAGTAGCTTGATCTATTTATTTATTTCCACATAAACATTTTGTCATGTGCACATATTGAACATCCTTGAAACTGAAAGTGTGTTTAGCTAACATCTTGTGTGTGGTACCGGTAGGCGGTTGTAGTTGTTTTGTATTTTATTGAACACCAAATAATTGGTAACTTCAGAAACAATTGTGTGATTTATTCCCCTGCATCCTGACCATGGAACAAAAAACGAAGGAGATTTACATATCTTTACTAAATGAACCTTCAGTCGGATTGTTTGAGAAGGAGTTTATTACAACATGAGATGGTTAACATATGATATTCTTGTTTTTGATCCCTCTGTATCCCTCCTTTTCCTCATCTCAATTCACTGTGAGGGAAATTATAAAATAACATTATTATGTTATGTAAAAGAAAAGTAAACATGTTTCCTTGGCTTGTTCGTAAAAAGTGAAACCCATGTTCTAATAGAAAGCTGGGCAGGTCTGGAGATAGAAGTTTTAGAAGTGCTTTGATGTTTAGGCTTGATGATGTATCCATAGTGACAAGCATGGGCGAATTGGAGATTTATGTTGTTTTTGTAGTTCTAAAATAACAACACAACTTGTACACAATGAGTTGTTCACCCATTATTATTGGGCCATTAATGATAATTATTTTAGGTACATTTTCCCATGAAAACTGCATGCTGGAATTCAGTATGTGATAAATTTGGGATGGAATGGGCTTGGAATGCATATGTATTAAATTTGTTGATAAACATTTTTTTCTTTTTCATGAAGATTGAAAGTGACATTTAGGAAATTAGATTTGAAGGGGGGCATGCTTGTATTTGAGTGCTTAATGTCCCATTCTTTTCCATCAGTTCTGTGAGACATGCAAGTAAAATATGATTACAAAGTGCAAAATGAAGTCCTTAATTTGATGTAGAGACTTAAACTATTATATGAATGATTATAAATTTGCTGATCAAAAGTTTGTATGAAGTGTGATCTTATTTTTAATAGAAGTCTCACTAAGTGCAACATATAATGCTTAATTGAAAGGATGCCAAACTGTTGTTAAAATCACAAAATCATTGAAAAAGGTACTATGTACAAGAACCACAACTCTGTCCACTCTGCTTTTGATTTGTCTCCCTTAGTTTCATCCTTGTTCTGGTTCACAACTCTTGCCACAGGCATTCAAACATTCAAACAGTCTACATCAATATTTTTTCTATTCAATGTTCAATGCTGTTGCTTAATTTATAACTAATAACAACAAATATTACTACTTTTCTAACCCTAAGCTGTTTCCGATGTTTCGACAGGTGGTCTGAATGTCTATAAACTGCTTGCACAACATATTGTCATCCCGATGGCCGATTTAATTTGTTTTCCCACTCTTTTTATCCCATGGTCCTTCATTGTTACCGTAAAAATGTGTGCATGACTTGAATTAAACGAAAACATCTTAAAATTGTCCTAAAGATTAAACAATAATATTACAGTGTCAAAAATGTGGCTTCTTAGATTATGCAATTATTAGAGTAAATATTTTGTCTGAATTAAATTTAGACAGGAATTTTGATTGAATTAAGACAGAAAAATGCCAAAAGGTTATTGTTCCCTATTGACAAAGGCAATTGACACAGAAAACTACCAAAAGTATTAAAGCAATGTACTTGAAGTGCTGGGTTTACAAAAACAACCGATTATAGTTGTATCAAAATATGAAATTTCTTATATAAAATCTGAAATATAAGTAAAAATATTGACTATTTTGATTATGGATTAACAACTGTCAAAGTAAAATAGCATATGTAGTATTTTTACTGCCACCTTGAACTGTTGAGGTCATTGGGCAAGCACCTGGTCAAAAATATTGCACAATTGATAATTTGGTTCAAAAGCTACTTGAATATAATTCAATTATAAATTGAAACCAGTTACATGATTATATTGAATGTAGTGTATTTGCATATTTAGTCCTAAAAGGACCAACAGTAATACAAATGAAATAAATAGCATGGTGATATATGGGCGAGAAAGTATTCAAAATAATATTATTATAGAATATACCAAATATGAAGAAATCTTCCATATGTGGCCTGAATTTGGGAGAGACATTGTATTAGAAAATATACAGATCTATATATGTATGATAATGTGTACTGGTATTATACCAAGTATTTATAATTATCATGATGACAAGTTTAAGTGCTAAAATTGCTTTTATTAAATTCCATTAATAACAACAAAAACATACACTTGAGGTTAAAATTATTAGTTTATTTTCCTAGAACAATATCATCCTTATTGTGACTTATTTGTTATACCTGTTCAATGATTACAGCACCATCCTTGATAACAATCGAGAAATATTGGACTTCACAACAAAAAACACCACTAGCAACAACAATATTATATTCCACTCGATGAACACAGCACATGCAGATTGCCTGACTTGATGCATTATGTACTGCTGTAATGAGCACTGTGTCACCCCACGCATGTTGCTGTGATGCCAATTAAGGATTGTAAAGACAATTCCTGCATGAAACACATTAGAATCACTACAATGTCTGTAACAACATTTCATTGTACCGTATAACAGATGCATCAGGTGTTTCAGTTGTCCGGTTAAACAATTGTAGCATAAAGTATTTGTTGTTTTGCTGTTTTGTTTTTTGTGGTCAACTGAGACAGTCATTCCCATTTGTCCTGCCAGATTGGTCAATGACCTCCTACTTAGATGGAAATGAAGAGATAGTTATGCGATTCAAGGAATCAATGTGCCATAATACCCAAATTCTAGCAAGGAGTCGCCACACTTTCTAATGGCGTAAGCATGTATTTTTGTCTATGGGCACAGTCATTGACAAATGATCCGAAAAGGGATGTTCTGATATAGCAGAAACAAAACATGCCTTTTAAGAATTTCATGGACATAATTTTATCTTCCAAAAACGGTTTGTAACAGTAAGAAAAGTATAAGAATGTTCCTTATCTTTTCTAAATATTGTACCCCAGCTACTACTGTGCTGTTTAGCTAACTGGTTAGAGAATGATGGATTTGCTATAAACAGGTCATTCGAGTATCAGCTGTTCCTGTTTTGCTAGTGAAGGAAATCATTAGCTAGAAACAAATCATCAAACTAGATCAAGGCATGCAACATTCTCATACAGTGAAAGGAAATAATCATTGATTTCAAATTATTTATTTTCAATTTGAAAATAATTATTTGAAGGTAATTGTTGTTTTCTGTTAACTAGAGATTCAATTTGTTGATCACATGTTTCTGTCTGAAGGAGACTTCCTGGTGATCCATCAATTTGTTCATATTATGTGTAGTTTACTGAGAACAAGACTTGGTCTTTCCTTTGGTGCAATAAGGTTGTCTCTTATTTTATACTATATAGAGAGATACAACCTTGTTGTTTCGTAACTGGTTCTGTTGGCTATTGCTTTGTGGGTTTGGCTTGTGATGGCCTTCGGTCATACTTCAATTTCATTCTTGTATTTTGACTCTGGTTTCAGTTGTGTTTGGACTTACTGAGATGGCAGAGTGCTGTTGGCAAAATTAAGATAAAAATAGCGAGGTCACTGCAATAATATCGATTGGTGTTGACATTGGGCAACAGGCTTTAGCATTAAGCAGCAGCTAATCTTAAGAACGAGAACAAAGCCTGCCTGATCCGAAAGGTACTTTAACACTATTGTTATACAACATCTTTTAACACCAGCTTGATCCTTTGACATTTGATTGATCTTGAAAGATCTTGTACTTCTAGCTTGAGTTGAAATAAATGTCCTTGAGAAATATCTCAATACAACAGTTTTATGCTTGGACATTTGATGGATCTTGTACCTTCATCAATTTGAATTGATGTCCTTGAAAATATTTTTCCCTTGGAAATATATGTTTTCGTGTCATCAACTTTTCAACAATTGGCTTTTACAGGAAATTCTTCTATCTTTATAGTATTGTCACCTTCTAGCATTCCTGCTTGCTACCGATTGGTTAAAATTTGTTTCCTTTATCTTACTGTACAGTAGTCAGTTGATAACTTAATTGAATAGATAAAAAGCAATTAAAAACAATAAAGCAAAGATTTTTTTTACTATAGTGTCTACGGCTGGCAAATTTTATTACTTTTGGTGGCGAAAACTCTGAGAGAACTCCAAGAAAACTCTGCGAGAGTCGATATATACTGGTACCCTAACACTTGGCTATAAAATTGCAATAAGTCAGTTCAGATCTTCTGGGACATGTTTTGAGACAATCTCCCTCCCGATATACATGTACAAGTAACCACTATGAGTTGCTATCTATTATTTTTATTGCTTCATCTTGATGGATAAAAAAGGGGAAAAAACAGATAACACGTCTCCCTCAGTCTCGCCAGAGTATAGAAAATTAATCCTTGGCTGATGAAAACGTAAGAATGATAGGTTTTATTTGTTTAGAGCAATTATAGTGATTGAGCTGTTTCTAGGCAAACACAAGGAATGAGATAATTTATAAGGAAAGCAACAACATGGTGAACTAATCGGACATGTTTTATGTGCACTTACAAACTGACATTACAAATAAATAGATATCCAATATGGAAATTATCAGATATGCTTGTTTTCATGACTAATTAAAGTGGTTTTTGCCCTGATCTTATTCCTGGAAATATTTTTTCCATTTGTAGCAAACACAAGTTTGCTTGGTAGCATAATGAAATTATGTCCTTGGATCTTTGGCTGATCGATTTTAAACAAATTGTATTGAAATTCCTGAGATTTGATTGGGTTAATGATGCCACTGAAATGGGTGGCCCAAGAGTTTTAAAGGGCCAATTTGTAAAAAGGAGAAACTAATATTTGTCAACTTCGATTTCAGTCACAAACTATGAAATGTTGTTGGAGTTACTGCCCTTGTTTGCATAAAACTATCATGTCCATAATAGGATGTTTGGTATTGAAACATCTTTTCTTGAAAACCTTCATTGAAAGAAACTGTTATGTATGGAAAGACGCCAAATTTGGAATGCAAAACTTTGAGTGTAAATCTTAAGTCCCATAAAATCACTCTTTGTTCAAGGTCATAAGTAACCAAAATTGTTCTGCATGCCAGAGGGAAGCCATCACTAACTTGTGACAAATGCCATGCTACTTAATTAAGTGTCTATCCAGTTTGCATGCAACCAACATTTGATGTTGAAATTTAAAGACTTTAGTTTAGTGCTTTAAACTAGGTTGGCTCCCTTGGTAATCATTTTAGGCGGAATGATTAGAACTTAACTCCAGAATGGGATTTGTTTGTGCTCATTGAGTATCTATCATTGTAAGACATTATGACATTAATTCCTTATTGTGAGAATGTTATCGATTTTCTCCATGCATGCCATGCTTTATAATGTATAATTACACTATCATGCTGCCAGCTTGTGACAAAACCATAATTACAAACTTCTCCCTATACTCCAAACATGCTGCTTATCATGCAGTCACAAACACACCGAATGACCAAATATAGCTGATAGGCATAATACCAAACATACTACGGTTAGATGACATTAGATTGGCGATAAATATCATTCAATCTGTCAATATTTATTTGCCTTGCTAATTGGAAATCTATCCGGTAGGTGCTTGGGATTGCAACCGTTTCGTGTGACTGATAAATTGTACGTAAAAGCTTCATCTCACCTTAGAGGATAACATTTTGAAATACAGACCCATTTTTGGCAACAATTGGCTTAGAATTTCAACATAATGATGATTTGTTAAAGTGATAGCATTTCGCTTATCTATAAATAGATGTTTTTGTGCCAAAATGCTATTACTGCTTCTGTTTTTGAGTTATAATCGTGACTATTGTTTTTGTGCTTGTAGAAGTTTACTGCAAATATTGACATCAATTAAATAATCAAGGGTGCTTCTAAGTGCAAAATGGAAAATGTAATGGGGATTTGTAATGTGAATAATGTAACCGAGTTGTATATATCGATGGTTTAGTGCACGAACTTTACATCATGTCTCTTAGGCTGTTTAAGTGTAATTCTGCACAAAAAAATGGACATTTTTGTTCAGAACAGTTATAAATTTGAACAGTGCAAACTGCAGCCTCTAACATAGCTTTGTGCAGGGTTAGAAATATGGTAGAGCACTTATGCAGAGCTATGGTAAGACACTTTGCAGAGCTAAGGAAGAACACTCTGCATATCTAAGGTAAAACACTTTGCAGAGCTAGGGTAGAACACTGCAGAGCTAAGGTAGACCACTTTGCATAGCTAGGGAAGAACACTTTGCAGAGCTAGGGTAAAATACTTTGCAGAGCTAGGGTTAAGCACTTTGCAGATCTAGGGTAAAGTACTTTGCAGAGCTAGGGTTAAACACTTTGCAGAGCTAGGGTAAAACACTTTGCAGAGCTAGGGTATAACACTTTGCAGAGCTAGGGTAAAGCACTTTGCAGAGCTGAGGTAGAACACTCTGCAGAGCTAAGGTAGAGCACTTTGAAGATCTAGGGTAAAGCACTTTGCAGAGCTAGGGTAAAACACGTTGCAGAGCTAGGGTAGAACACTTTGCAGAGCTAGAGTAAAGCACTTTGCAGAGCTAGGGTAAAACACGTTGCAGAGCTAGGGTTAAACACGTTGCAGAGCTAGGGTAGAACACTTTGCAGAGCTAGAGTAAAGCACTTTGCAGAGCTAGGGTAAAACACTTTGCAGAGCTAGGGTAAAACACGTTGCAGAGCTAGGGTAGAACACTTTGCAGAGCTAGAGTAAAGCACTTTGCAGAGCTAGGGTAAAACACTTTGCAGAGCTAGGGTAGAACACTTTGCAGAGCTAGAGTAAAACACTTTGCAGAGCTAGGGTAGAACACTTTGCAGAGCTAGCGCAAAGCACTTTGCAGAGCTAGGGTTAAACACTTTGCAGAGCTAGGGTAATACACTTTGCAGAGCTAGCATAAAGCACTTTGCAGAGCTAGCATAAAGCACTTTGCAGAGCTATGGTAAAACACTTTGCACAGCTTGGGTAAAGCACTTTGCAGAGCTAGGGTAAAGCACTTTGCAGAGCTAGGTAGAACACTTTGCAGAGCTAGGGAAAAGCACTTTGCAGAGCTAGGGTAAAACTCTTTGCAGAGCTAGGGTAAAGCACTTTGCAGAGCTAGGGTAAAGCACTTTGTAGAGCTAGGGTAAAGCACTTTGCAGAGCTAGGGTAAAACACTTTCAGAGCTAGGGTAAAGCACTTTGCAGAGCTAGGGTAAAGCACTTTGCAGAGCTAGGGTAAAGCACTTTGCAGAGCTATGGTAGAGCACTTTGCAGAGCTATGTTAGAGCACTTTGCAGAGCTATGTTAGAGCACTTTGCAGAGCTATGGTAGAGCACTTTGCAGAGCTATGTTAGAGCACTTGGTTGGTATGACAGTACTAGATAAGCCTTAGTGGAATTTAGCCATCCATTCTAGTAGAGTACTGGACAAGCCATAATTGGAACCAGCACAGATTTTGATGGTAGAGACATTAAATAGACAATGTACATGCAGAGTGTGGAGTCCTTGCTAAAGGCTATGCTTAGCTAGTTGAATATTCTTTGGCAATGGCTAAGCTTCATGCACACCACATTTTAACAAAAATGCAAGAGCTATACAAGTTGGCACTGGAAGAGATGTAACTTTGTGACAAAATTAAGGTTCTGTCCGCTGGTCAATGGCTTGGTCCACCAGTCTACTGGCAGTCTACTGGTTACTGCTTGGTTCAGTCTATGGTCTAACTTAGACTAGGAAACAACTGGTCAATGGTTACAGAAGACCCTGTAGTGCAATTGGTTCAGTCTGTATTGGCTATATAGGGAAAGACTTTAAGGAATAAAATTCTGGTATTTTAATCACAAAGTTTACTGGAAATTGATCTTAGACATTGGAACCTTGTAAAATGATGTCTTATTTTAGACATTGGAACCTTGTAAAATGATGTCTTATTTTCCTGGATACTCCAGAGTAGCTACATATCAATATTTTATTGTCATTAAATACTACTGGTGTGGCTACAATAAACATTGGAGGCATTATCCCCATTCAATTTAGGAATTAGGAAACACATTTCCATGATTGATACACAAGATTTGCAGAGTTAATTTCTAAGTTCAGACACTTTTTAATGGATGAATTTTAGGCACAATTGGAAATACAAAATGTAGTAAAATGAGAATGGATTTATTAATGCCATAAAATACATCTTCAAATCTTCTTGATTCTAAGGCGTGGGTTGGGATCTTCAATTTATAATGATTATGTACTTGCACCTTCCAATTGTCCAAAGTTATATCCAAACCTAGATCTCTTAGTGAGTTTTCTCTTGCACCAAATGATCCGCTTCAAGGAATCTGTCAATGTTTCATGTTGTCAACCTTACAGCAATCAGCTATTACAAGAAATTCATCTATCTTTATATAAGCACCTTCCATTTCTGCTTGCTACCGATTTGTAATAATTTGTTTCCATTATCTTACTGTACAGAAAGTCAGTTGATAACTTAATTGAATAGATAAAAAGCAATTAAAAACAATAAAGCAAAGATTTTCATTACTATGGTGTCTATGGCTGGCAATTTTTATTGCTTTTCGTGGTGAAAATTCCAAGAAAACAGAGAAATCTACGAGAGGAGTCGATATATACTGGTACCCTAACACTTGGCTAAAAAATTACAATAAGTCAGTCGAGATCTTCTGGGACATGTTTTTGAGACAATCTCCCTCCAATATACATATACACGTAACCACTATGAGTTGTAATCTATTATTTTTATTGCTTCATCTTGATGGATAAAAAAGGAAAAAAAAGATAACACTGTTTCCCCTGGTCTCAGTCTCGGCCCGAGTATAGAAAATTAATCCTTGGTTGACGAAAACGTAAGAATGACAAGTTTTATTTGTTTAAAGGCAATTATAGTGATTGAGCTGTTTCTAGGCAAACATAAGGAATGAGATCATTTATAAGGAAAACACCAAGATGCTGAACTAATCGGACATGTTTTATGTGCACTTACAAACTGACATTACAAATTAATAGATATCCAATATGGAAATTATCAGATATGCTTGTTTTGATGACTAATTAAAGTGTTTTTGCCCTGGTCGTATTCCTGGAAAGAATGATCCGTGCTATCATGTTTTTAGCAAATAACAGTTTGCTTGGTAGCGTAATGAAATTGTGTCTTTGGATCAAATGGGCTCCAAATGATTTTAACAAAATTTTATTGAAATTCCTTTAGATTGAATTTGGTTCAAAATGCCGCTGAACAATGTGACTCAAACATTGTTTTTTAAAGGGTCAATTTGTAAAAAGGAGAAACACATATTTGCCAACTTCGATTTTAGTGACAAATTATCAAATGTTGATGGAGTTACTGCCCCTTTTTGCATAAAACTGTCATGTCCATAACAGGACGTTTGGTACTGAGACACCTAGTCTAGAAAACCTTCATCCATTGAAACTATTAAAGATGGAAAGATATCCGATTTGGAACGCAAACAAGAGGGCCTGAAAGGCCCTAGGGCGCTCACCTGTTGCACATTGGTCTAGGTATCAGTACAACCTACATTCTGACCATTTTTCATGAAGATTGGATCAAAACAGTGACCCCTGGAGTGAACACAATGTTTTTCTAAGATTTGACCTAGTGACCTAGTGTTTGACCCCACATGATCCAGTTTCAAACTTGGCCTTGATTTCATAAAGAACAACATTCTGACAAAGTTTCATGATGATTGGATCAAAACCACGACCTCTGGTGTGAACACAAGGTTTTTCTAAGATTTGGTCTAGTGACCTAGTTTTTGACCCCACATGACCCAGTTTCAAACTTGGTATAGATTCCATAGAGAGCAACATTCTGACCAAGTTTCATGAAGATACGATCAAAATTGTGACCTCTGGTGGAACACTACGTTTTTCTAAGATTTGACCTAGTGACCTAGTTTTTGACCCCACATGACCCAGTTTTGAACTTGGCCTAGATTACATAGAGAACAACATTCTGACCAAGTTTCATGAAGATTGGATCGAAATTGTGACCTCTAGTGTGAACACTAGGTTTTTCTAAGATTTGACCTAGTTACCTAGTTTTTGACCCCACATGACCCAGTTTCAAACTTGGCCTAGATTTCATAGAGAACAACATTCTGGTTTAGTGTCATGATGATTGGATCAAAACCACGACCTCTGGAGTGCACACAATGTTTTTCTAAGATTTGACCTAGTTACCTAGTTTTTGATCCGGCATGACCCGGTTTCAAACTTGGTCTAGATTTCATACAGAACAACATTCTGACCAAGTTTCATGAAGATTGGATGAAATTGTTGACCTCTAGAGTGTACACAAGGTTTTTATAAGATTTGACCTAGTGACCTAGTTTTTGACCCCGCATGACCCAGTTCCAAACTTGTCCTAGATTTCATGGAGAACAACATTCTGACCAAGTTTTATGAAGATTGGAACAAATTGGTGACATCTAAAGTGTACACAAGATTTGTCTTAGATTTGACCTAGTGACCTAGATTTTGACCCCACATGACCCAGTTTCGAACTAGGCCTAGCTTTCATAGAGTACAACATTCTGATCAAGTTTCATGAAGATTGGATCAAAACTGTTGCCTCTAGAGTGTACACAAGCCAATTGTTGACGGACGACGGACGGACGGACGGACGACGGACGAAGAGTGATCACAAAAGCTCACCTTGTCACTATGTGACAGGTGAGCTAAAAAGTCAGGTGTATACCTCTAATCCCATACAATTAGTCTTTGTTCAAGGTCTATACCTTTTATTCCATGCAATCTGTTTATATACCAGGGAAAGCCATCCCCAACATGTGACAAATGTCACTGACTTAAGTGTCCAAGTGTCACTGCTGCTTGAATGTAAAAAACATTTTATGTTGTAATTTGAAGACTTCAGTATAGCGCTTTAAACTAGGTTGACTCCCTTGGTAATCATTTTAGGAGGAATGATTAGAACTTAACTCCAGAATGGGATTTGTTTGTGCTCATTGAGTATCTATCATTGTAAGACAATATGACATTAATTCCTTATTGTGAGAATGCTATCGATTTTCTCCATGCATGCCATGCTTTATAGTATATAATGACGTTATCATATTGCCAGCTTGTGACAAAACCATAATTACAAACTTCTCCCTATACTCCAAACATGCTGTTTATCAGTCACAAACACACCGAATGACCAAATATAGCTGATAGGCATAATTCTAAACATACTACCAATAGATGACATTAGATTGGCGATAAATATCATTCAATTTGTCAATATTTATTTGCCTTGCTAATTGGAAATCTATCTGGTAGGTGCTAGAGATTGCCAGTGTTCGGTTGACTGATAAATTGTATGTAAAAGCTTCTGCTCACCTCTGAGGATAGAATTTTGAAATTCAGACCCATTTTTGGCAACAATTGGCTTAGAATTTCAACATAATGATGATTTGTTATGGTGATAGCATATCGCTTATCTATAAATAGATGTTTTTGCGCCAAAATTCTATAACTGCTTCTGTTTTTGGGTTAAAGTTGTTACTATTGTTTTTGTGCTTGTAGAAGTTAACTGCAAATATTGACATCAATTAAGTAATAAATGGTCCTTCTAAGTGCAAAATGAAAAATGTAATGGGGATTTGTAGTGTAAATTATGTATTAGTTGTACTATAAATTGATGGTTAAGTGCAAGGACTTTACTGCTGTGTAAGTTATGTTTATCAACCAATCCAGGAAATAGTTTCTATTATTCTTGAACAAGACAGTGCTAAGCTTGTAGAGCTTCCACGGGTTGGACAGAGTTAGCACTGTTGGTTGAGCACCAATTAACAGTCTAGATTTTTGGTCATACATTATTCTGTCCCTACACAGAGCCAGTCCAGATTGGTGATAGAGCAGGAAACCATGAAGAGTTTGTTGTTGGGGCGGTTTTCTGTTATTTTGCAGACCCTGGGTAATTCTTTGGAAGGGCAATATTCATGTTCTTTGGCATTGATTAAGGTTCATGTGCACTGTAAGATTTGAGAACAAAAATGCAAAGTTGACACTGGAAGAACATTGTAACTTTTTTGCCCGCTGGTCTACCAGTCAATGGTGCAGTTGACTGGTTAGTGCTTGGTTCAGTCTATGGTCTAGCCCACCCTGTACTGCAATTGGTTCAGTCTGTATAGGCTATATAGCGAAAGACTTGGGAATGAAATTCTGGTATCTTAATCACAAATGTTACTGGGAATTAATCTTAGACATTGAAACCTTGTAAAATGTCTTATTTTCCTGGATACTCCAGAGTAGCTACATACCAATATTTTATTGTCATTATATACTACCAGTGTGGCTACAATAAACATTGGAGGCATTATCAGCATTCAATTTAGGAATTAGGAAACACATTTCCATGATTGATACACAAGATTTGCAGAGATAATTTCTAAGTTCAGACACTTTTTAATGGATGAAATTTAGGTGCAATCGGAAATAGTAAAATGAGAATGGATTTTTTAATGCCAAAAAATACATCTTCAAATCTTCTCGATTCTAAGGCGTGGTTTGGGAACTTCAATTTATAATGATTATGTACTTGCACCTTCCAATTGTCCAAAGTTATATCCAAACATAGATCTCTTAGTGAGTTATCTCTTGCACCAAACCATCCACTTTAAGGAATCTGTCAATGTGTCATGTCGTCAACCTTAAACCAATCGGCTATTAAAACATATTCTTCTATCTTTATATATGTACCTTCAATTCTTGTGTGCTACTGATTTGTTATTATTTGTTTCTTTTATCTTAAAGCACAGAAGTGAGTTGATAACTTAATAGAATAGATAAAAAGCAATTAAAAACAATAAAGCAAAGATTTTCATTACTTTAGTGTTTACGGCTGGCAAATTTTATTGCTTTTCGTGGTGAAAACTGGGAGAATACTGAGAAAACTCGGCCAGTGTCGATATATACTGGTACCCTAACACTGGGCTATAAAATTACAATAAGTCAGTTGAGATCTTCTGGGACATGTTTTGAGACAATTTCCCTCCCGATATACATGTAGATGTAACCACTATGAGTTGCTATCTATTATTTTTATTGCTTCATCTTGATGGATAAAAAAGGGGAAAAAACAGATAACAGTCTCCCTTGGTCTGGCCCAAGTATAGAAAAATAATCCTTGGCTGATGAAAACGTAAGAATGACAAGTTTTATTTGTTTAGAGCAATTATAGTGATTGAGCTGTTTCTAGGCAAACACAAGGAATGAGATAATTTATAAGGAAAGCAACAACATGCTGAACTAATCGGACATGTTTTATGTGCACTTACAAACTGACATTACAAATTAATAGATATCCAATATGAAAATTATCAGGTAGGCTTGTTTTCATGACTAATTAAACTGGTTTTTGCCCTGATCTTATTCCTGGAAAGATTTTTTCCATTTGTAGCAAACACAAGTTTGCTTGGTAGCATGATGAAATTATGTCCTTGGATCTTTGGCTGATCGATTTTAAACAAATTGTATTGAAATTCCTGAGATTTGATTGGGTTAATGATGCCACTGAAATGGGTGGCCCAAGAGTTTTAAAGGGCCAAATTGTAAAAAGGAGAAACTAATATTTGTCAACTTCAATTTCAGTCACAAATTATGAAATGTTGTTGGAGTTACTGCCCTTGTTTGCATAAAACTATCATTTCCATAATAGGATGTTTGGTATTAAAACATCTTTTCTTGAAAACCTTCATTGAAAGAAACTGTTATGTATGGAAAGACACCAAATTTGGAATGCAAAACTTTGAGTGTAAATCTTAAGTCCCATAAAATCACTCTTTGTTCAAGGTCATAAGTAACCAAAATTGTTCTGCATGCCAGAGGGAAGCCATCACTAACTTGTGACAAATGCCATGCTACTTAATTAAGTGTCTTCCCAGTTTGCATGCAACAAACATTTTATGTTGTAATCTAAAGACTTCAGAACTGCGCTTTAAACTTGGTTGGCTCCCTTGGTACTTATCATTTTAGGAGGAATGATTAGATCTTAACTCCAGAAAGGGATTTGTTTGTGCTCATTGAGTATCTATCGTTGTAAGACAATATGACATTAATTCCTTATTGTGAGAATGTTATCGATTTTCTCCATGCATGCCATGCTTTATAGTATATAATTACGTTATCATCTTGCCAGCTTGTGACAAAACCATAATTACAAACTTCTCCCTATACTCCAAACATGCTGCTTATCAGTCACAAACACACCGAATGACCAAATATAGCTGATAGGCATAATTCTAAACATACTACCGTTAGATGACATTAGATTGGCGATAAATATCATTCAATCTGTCAATATTTATTTGCCTTGCTAATTGGAAATCTATCCGGTAGGTGCTGGAGATAGCGAGTGCTCGGTGTGACTGATAAATTGTATGTAAAAGCTTCATCTCACCTCTGAGGATAGAATTTTGAAATACAGACCCATTTTTGGCAACAATTGGCTTAGAATTTCAACATAATGATGATTTGTTATGGTGACAGCATATCGCTTATCTATAAATAGATGTTTTTGCGCCAAAATGCTATAACTGCTTCTGTTTTTGAGTTTTTGAGTAGAAGTTTACTGCAAATATTGACATCAATTAAGTAATAAATAGTCCTTCAAAGTGGAAAATGAAAAATGTAATGGGGATTTGTAATGTAAATAATGTGAATAATGTGCCCAAGTTGTAGTATAAATTGATGGATAAGTGCAAGAATGCGTAAAGTGGCGTAATGCAGTTTTGCAACCAGTCCCAGAAATAGTTCCTAATATTCTTGTACAGACAAGTGCAAAACTTAAGAACTTTTCTGGGTTGGACGGAGTCAGTGACTCTTTCTGAAGCATTTGGTACCAGTCTAGATATTTGGTAAAACACTTTCTGTTACTACACAGAGCCAGCCAAGATTGTTGATAGAGCAGGGAGCCATGAAGAGCTTAGTTTGTTTGACTGGCTTGTCTGTTGTTTTGCAGAACCTGTGTGGAACTGAGCACAGTATTTTGGTAGTGCAATATTCATGTCCTTAGACATTGGCTAAGCTTTATATGCACTACATAAGAACAAAAATGCAAGAGGTACAAGTTGGCTCTGGAAGAACTTGGTGACAAAATTAAGGTTCTGTCTGCTGGTCAATGAGTTGGTCTACCAGTCAATGGTACAGTAGACTGGTTACTGCTTCAACCAGGTTTATTCTATTGGCTAGGTAAGAGAATGAAATAGACTGCATGGTGTATCCTAATCACAAAATGTTACTTGGAATTAATCTAAGACATTGGAACCTTGTAAAATGTCTTATTTTCCTGGATACTCCAGAGTAGCTACATATCAATATTTTATTGTCATTAAATACTACTGGTGTGGCTACAATAAACATTGGAGGCATTATCCGCATTCAATTTAGGAATTAGGAAACACATTTCCATGATTGATACACAAGATTTGCTGAGATAATTTCTAAGTTCAGACACTTTTTAATGGACAAATTTTAGGTGCAATTGGAAATAGTGAAACGAGAATGGATTTATTAATGCAATAAAGTACAGTTTCAAATCTTCTTGATTTTCAAGGCGTGGGTTGGGATCTTCAATTTATAATGGTTATATACTTGCACTTACCGAATGTCCAAAGTCTTTGTACCTAAATAAAGAGTTTCAATATTTTACTTTTCATTTATTTTCTTCATTTCCAAGGTGTGTGTTGGACTTCAACTTATAATGGTTATATACTTTCACCTTCGAAATGTCCACAGTTGTTGTACCCAAACATAGAGCTCCAATTATCTCTTACACCAAATGACCGGCTTCAAGGAATTTGTCAATGATTCATGTTGTCAACCTAACACCAATCAGCTATTACAACAAATTCTTCTATCTTTATATAAGCATCTTCCATTCCTGCTTGCTACTGAATTGTTATAATTTGTTGTTTTTTCTTAAAGCACAGAAGTCAGTTGATAACTTAATTGAATAGATAAAAAGCAATTAAAAACAATAAAGCAAATATTTTCATTACTATGATGTCTACGGCTGGCAAGATTTATTGCTTTTCGTGGTGAAAACTCGGAGAATACTGTGAAAACTCCACGAGAGTCGATATATACTGGTACCCTAACACTTGGCTATAAAATTACAATAAGACAATCGAGATCCTCTGGGACATGTTTTCGAGACAATCTCCCTCCAATATCCATGTACATGTAACCACTATTATTTGTTATCTATTATTTTTATGGCTTCATCTTGATAGATAAAAAAGGGGAAAAAAAACAGATAACAATGTCTCCCTGGTCTCAGCCGAGTATAGAAAATTGATCCTTGGCTGATGAAAAACGATAGAATGACAAGTTTTATTTGTTTAGAGCAATTATAGTGATTGAGCTGTTTCTAGGCAAACACAAGGAATGAGATAATTTATAAGGAAAGCAACAACATGGTGAACTAATCGGATATGTTTTATGTGCACTTACAAACTGACATTACAAATTAATAGATATCCAATATGGAAATTATCAGATTATGCTTATTTTCATGACTAATTAAAGTGGTTTTTGTCTTTGTCTTGTTCCTGGAAAGAATGATCCCTGTTATCATGTTTTATGCAAATAACAGTTTGCTTGGTAGAATATTGAAATTGTGTCCTTGGATATTGGGCTTGAAATGATTGCTGAGCGAGTTTTACCAAATTTTATTGAAATTCCTGGAGATTGAATTTGGTTCAAAATGCCACTGAAATGGGTGGCCCAACAGTTTTAAATGGCCAATTGGTAAAAAGGAGAAACACATATTTGTCAACTTCGATTTTAGTCACAAATGATAAAATGTTGAAAAAGTTACTGCCCCTTTTTGAATAAAATGTCATGTCCATAACAGGATGTTTGGTATAGAGATACCTAGTCTAGAAAACCTTCATCCATTGCAACTACTAAGCATGGAAAGACATCAGATTCGGAATGCAAAAAAGTGAGGTGTATACCTTTAGTACACGCAATCACCCTGTATACCAGTGGGGAGCCATCACTAGCTTCTGACAGAGACCACTGACTTAAGTCAGAGTTAAGTGTCTTATCGCTTCCCCAGCTTGCATGCAACACACACTTTATAAAATAAGATTTCACTAAAGCGCTTTAAACTTTGTTGCTTTAAACTTTGTTGGCTCCGTTGGTAATCATTTTAGGAGGAATGATTAGAACTTAACTCCAGAAAGGGATTTGTTTATGCTCATTGAGTATCTATCATTGTAAGACAATATGACATTAATTCCTTATTGTGAGAATGTTATAGATTTTCTCCATGCATGCCATGCTTTATAGTATATAATTACTTTATCATCTTGCCAGCTTGTGACAAAACCATAATTACAAATTTCTCCCTATACAACCAACATGCTGTTTATCAGTCACAAACACACCTAATGACCAAATATAGCTGATAGGCATAATTCCAAACATACTACCGTTAGATGACATTAGATTGACGATAAATATCATTCAATCTGTCAATATTTATTTGCCTTGCTAATTGGAAATCTATCTGGTAGGTGCTAAAAATTGCCAGCGTTTGGTGTGACTGATAAATTGTATGTAAAAGCTTCTGCTCACCTCTGAGGATGGAATTTTGAAATACAGACCCATTTTTGGCAACAATTGGCTTAGAATTTCAACATAATGATGATTTGTTACGGTGATAGCATATTGCTTATCTATAAATAGATGTTTTTGTGCCTAAATGCTATAACTGTTTCTTATTTTGAGTTATAATCGTTAGTATTGTTTTTGTGCTTGTAGAAGTTTACTGCAAATATTGACATCAATTAAGTAATAAATGGTCCTTCTAAGTGCAAAATGAAAAATGTAATGGGGTTGGTAATGTAAATAATGTACCAATCATAGTATAAATTGATGGTTTAGTGCAAGAACTTTACAACATGTCTCTTAGGCTGTTTAAGTGTAATTCTGCACAAAAACATAAAAATTTGTTCAGTAACAGTAAATATAATCTTGAACAGTGCAAACTGCAGCCTCTAACATAGCTTTGTACAGGGTTAGCAATATGGTAGAGCACTTATTCAGAGCTATGGTAGAGCTCTTTGCAGAGCTAGGGTGGAGCACTTGGTTGAGTACTAGACAGGCCTGAGAGGAATTTAGCCATCCATTCCAGCAGAGTACTGGACAAGCCAGAATAAGAACCAGCCCGGATTGATGGTAGAGACATTAAATAGACAATCTACATGCAGTTGGCTTGTCGTATGTTCTTTGGCATTGGGTAAGCTTCATGCACAAATGATTGCTAATAGATTTTAACAAAATTTTATTGAAATTCCTGTAGATTGAATTTGGTTCAAAATGCCACTGAACAATGTGACTCAAACATTGTTTTTTAAAGGGTCAATTTGTAAAAAGGAGAAACACATATTTGCCAACTTCGATTTTAGTCACAAATTATCAAATGTTAATGGAGTTACTGCCCCTTTTTGCATAAAACTGTCATGTCCATAACAGGACGTTTGGTACTGAGACATCTAGTCTAGAAAACCTTCATCCATTGAAACTATTAAAGATGGAAAGATATCCGATTTGGAACGCAAATTTTATGATGATGACTTAAGTTTTCTGAAGTCTAACTTAAAATACCTACTTTATTTAATTTTCATAGTACATTCACATAATTTATATCAAAATGATTGTGGGTTGTTCAGGAATATGAATTTGATAATTTGAAATAAAAACTGTTAACTGATTCTCAATATATTAAAAAGTTTATAAAATTAACTTAAACTCGGATATAGTTATTTCTAGCAATGACAGCCATAGGACATTGTCACAAGATTACACATTAAGTATTGTTTCAGATCTTATCTGTTTTCTGATATAGACATTTGGTCTTCTTTATATCCTTATGTGTCAAAAATTGACCATTTAAGTTTTTGTAATGTGAAACCAAAGCAATATTATACTTTATCAATGTCATAGGAAATGCAATTAATATGTCTGATTATTTTTAAATGCTATTCGATGTTTGATAGCAATTCATTGGTCAAATACAAAATGCAATTAAATATTTTGACCAATGAAATTAAAGTATACTCTGAAGCAGAGAAAACCAAAAATATATTTTATCAGTTAGAAATTAGAGCTCTTTGTGAAAGGACCTACTTTGTGAAAATTTAAATAACTATTACTTATGTATCCATACTTTGTGACTTTAGTAACTTTGTGCTTTTGATTGTTTCAAACTGTGAACTCTATGGACATATTATATATCTTAAGTACAAAATAAATATTGGAAACCACTTTGGAACTTTGTGATCCATTTTATATATACTTATTTGACAACAAATATTTGGACGGATCCTACAATATACGGAACAGACTCCCCATTTACAAACTCTTCTCGAAGGGGCTGTAAGGAATCATCAACTACTACTAGACAAACACTCTGCACAACGTACCACACCACATACACCCAACATAAAACAAACAAGAGGGCCTTTTCAGGCCCTAGGGCGCTCACCTGTTGCACATTGGTCTAGGTATCAGTACAACCTACATTCTGACCATTTTTCATGAAGATTGGATCAAAACAGTGACCCCTGGAGTGAACACAATGTTTTTCTAAGATTTGACCTAGTGACCTAGTGTTTGACCCCACATGATCCAGTTTCAAACTTGGCCTAGATTTCATAAAGAACAACATTCTGACAAAGTTTCATGATGATTGGATCAAAACCACGACCTCTGGAGTGAACACAAGGTTTTTCTAAGATTTGGTCTAATGACCTAGTTTTTGACCCCACATGACCCAGTTTCAAACTTGGTATAGATTCCATAGAGAGCAACATTCTGACCAAGTTTCATGAAGATACGATCAAAATTGTGACCTCTGGTGGAACACTACGTTTTTCTAAGATTTGACCTAGTGACCTAGTTTTTGACCCCACATGACCCAGTTTTGAACTTAGCCTAGATTACATAGAGAACAACATTCTGACCAAGTTTCATGAAGATTGGATCAAAATTGTGACCTCTAGTGTGAACACTAGGTTTTTCTAAGATTTGACCTAGTTACCTAGTTTTTGACCCCACATGACCCAGTTTCAAACTTGGCCTAGATTTCATAGAGAACAACATTCTGGTCAAGTGTCATGATGATTGGATCAAAACCACGACCTCTGGAGTGCACACAATGTTTTTCTAAGATTTGACCTAGTTACCTAGTTTTTGATCCGGCATGACCCGGTTTCAAACATGGTCTAGATTTCATACAGAACAACATTCTGACCAAGTTTCATGAAGATTGGATGAAATTGTTGACCTCTAGAGTGTACACAAGGTTTTTATAAGATTTGATTTAGTGACCTAGTTTTTGACCCTGCATGACCCAGTTCCAAACTTGTCCTAGATTTCATGGAGAACAACATTCTGACCAAGTTTCATGAAGATTGGAACAAATTGGTGACATCTAAAGTGTACACAAGATTTGTCTTAGATTTGACCTAGTGACCTAGATTTTGACCCCACATGACCCAGTTTCGAACTCGGCCTAGCTTTCATAGAGTACAACATTCTGATTAAGTTTCATGAAGATTGGATCAAAACTGTTGCCTCTAGAGTGTACACAAGCCAATTGTTGACGGACGACGGACGGAAGGACGGACGACGGACGAAGAGTGATCACAAAAGCTCAAAAAAATAGTGACAAGGTGAGCTAAAAAGTCAGGTGTATACCTCTAATCCCATACAATCAGTCTTTGTTCAAGGTCTATACCTTTTATTCCATGCAATCTGTTTATATACCAGGGAAAGTCATCACCAACATGTGACAAATGTCACTGACTTAAGTGTCCAAGTGTCACTGCTGCTTGCGGTAAAAAACATTTTATGTTGTAATTTAAAGACTTCAGTATAGCGCTTTAAACTAGGTTGACTCCCTTGGTAATCATTTAAGAAGGAATGATTAGAACTTAACTCCGGAAAGGGATTTGTTTGTTTGTGCTCATTGAGTATCTATCATTGTAAGACAATATGACATTAATTCCTTATTGTGAGAATGTTATAGATTTACTCCATGCATGCCATGCTTTATAGTATATATTACGTTATCATGCTGCCAGCTTGTGACAAAACTATATTTACAAACTTCTCCCTATACTCCAAACATGCTGCTTATCAGTCACAAACACACCGAATGACCAAATATAGCTGATAGGCATAATACCAAACATATGACTGTTAGATGACATTAGATTGGCGATAAATATCATTCAATCTGTCAATATTTATTTGCCTTGCTAATTGGAAATCTATCCGGTAGGTGCTGGAGATTGCAAGCGTTTGGTGTGACTGATAAATTGTATGT